>CM057339.1:501006805-502206805 GCA_030015575.1 Agapanthus africanus
ATCGAGACAGGGCATCGATACACCAGAGTTAGACTAGCGTATACGCATCTTGACCCATATGATGGGCGATGGATGATCCCATATCGACATCAGAGATGGTGTACGGGTGCTCAGTGGAGACTGGGTACACTGGACGGACTCACCGAGAACTCCCAGATGGTGATATACCACACGTCAGATGGCAGTTCTCCGGTGACACTGGTACAGGGTAGTCTGTAGACCCGAGATCGTCATAGAGTCTTGTGTGATTCCCACTGTGCTTTGATTTCCACCTTACCACGTCCAAGAGGGCGTGCAAAACGGTGGCTTTTGGGTACAGTCCCGAATCACATGGAGGCAATGAGCGATAGGAGGGGATTCGTCTCTCCCGGTATAGGGAGTTGATGTTGTGCTGTGTTCGATTGGCTATAACTGGAAAGTCCCTAGCCAGGGCTGATATAGAGATATACTGGTAAGTGTTACCAGTAGTTTCTCGACCCGTTATGAGCCTCACATCGACACGACTTATCGGTTACAGGGGTCTGACGTTTACCACCCCTAGACTTGATATGCGACATATCAGACGAACAGACCAGACTGTATGGGGAGTGTTACTGATTGGATTCACAGGAGAACGCACAGGCTAGCTTGTTGATCTTCTGATCGCTCAATACCTGGGTGGCTGTTACGTTTAGCTGACCGCTTGCAGCTTGTGGGAGTTTGATATGATCATCACCTGCTACCGGCGTATTGACGATTCTTTAGAGTCCTACACTGAGGTTTCTTGGCTCAGGCGAAACGGAGTAGAGGCACATATGTGATATGTGCAGGACCGAGAATAATGCGATATGAGACACCGTATTATATTCTCGCGATATTTAGATATGAACCGGGACATCGGATCAAGTGTTGATTCGATGAATCGGTACATGATATATTAGTCGGTAATATTCGATATAGCCGGATCGTCGGATCAAGTGTTGATTCGATGATTTAATGTATAATAATATAAATGATATATTGTATTACATTATCTAATTTGGCTCGCTTTATTATTTCATTTTCTCACTGGATAATACATTGATATATATGCGATATATGTTAATTGTATTATTTTCTTTTGTTGCAAATATATAATATATATGTGATATATATTATTGTGACATGATATGATTTATTATTAAACATGTTTAAGGATGATTAAATGGGATTAGGGTTTGATTAGGGTTAGCTTCTTCTTGCACATTCTAGAAGCTTTTCGCTTTTGTCTTGGTTAAGATATTATGGTTGATATTTCATGATGACTCATTTCTAACCTAACCAAACCCTAACTCTAGTTTATTCTCTACAAACTCTTAGCCTATCATCCTTGACCATGGTTGATATATCAATCATATAGATTTCTTTTCTATTCATCACAAAAGGAATTATAATTATCATTTCCATTATCATCTTCTTCTCTCTTGATTTTGAGCTCACTAGAAATTCCATTTGTGATGATAAATTGTGAGAAAGTGAATAAAAAGAAAGCATAAATACTACTCCCTCATCCTCATCTCATCTAGCCCATGAGATTAGGGTGTTCATCTTTTTAGAGTGAGAAAGCTTGAGTTATTGCAACTTCGACGTAGATCATCGGAGATTCATGGACACTTCAAGCTAGCATGGATCGTTCGAGTCGTGGAGCCTCTTGAGTTCGGGAGATCATGGATCGCGGCAAAGGACTTCTACTCAGAGCTTGTGAAGCGAAGGAGCGGACTACAAAGGTTGTAATCCCTCACACTTAGATAAAAAGATGTTATCTTGCATGCTAAACCCTAATAATCGAGCAAAGATCCCGGCTTTGGGTTGTTCGGCACGTCTAAATTTTTATCCGGGCATGTTTGATGCCTTATGAGCCTTCACAAGAGTGCCTAGGAACCCTACAGATATACCAGAGTAGACTAGCGTATACCTTCTCGACCCCTTCAGATGGGCGATGGATGATCCCATATCCATTGGTGTTTGACATCAGAGATGATATACGGGTGCTCAGTGGAGACTGGGTACACTGGACGGACTCACCGAGAACTCCCAGATGGTATTATACCTTACGGTCAGATGGCAGTTCTCTGGTGACACTGGTACAGGTTAGTCTGTAGACCCGAGATCGTCATAGAGTCTTGTGTGATTCCCATTGTGCTTGATTTCCACCTTACCACGTCCAAGAGGGCGTGCAAAACGGTGGCTTTTGGGTACAGTCCCGAATCACATGGAGGCAATGAGCGATAGGAGGGGATTCGTCTCTCCCGGTATAGGGAGTTGATGTTGCGCTGTGTTCGATTAGCTATAACCGGAAATCCCTGGCCAGGTTGCTGAGATTTACTGGTAAGTGTTATCAGTAGTATCTTGAACTGTTATAGACCTCATATCGACACGACTTATCGACCTACTGGGGTCTGACGTTTACCACCCCTAGGCGAGATATGCGACATATCAGACGAACAGACCGGACTGTACGGTAAGTGTTACTGGTTGGATTCACAGGAGTGTGAGCGGGCTTGCTCGTCGATCTTCTGATCGCTCAATACCCGGGTGGCCGTTAGTTTAGCAGACCGCTTGCGGCTTGTGGGTGTTTGATATGATCATCACCTGTTGCCGGCGTATGACGAGTCTTTAGAGTCCTACACAGAGGTTTCCTGGCTCAAGCGAAACGAAATAGGAGCGCATATGAGATATGTGCGGGACCGAGAATAATACCAGTATGTGATACTGTATTCGATTCTCGCGATTTGTGACATTGATCGGTTATATGCGACATAGCCGGGTTATCGGATCAAGTGTTGATTCGATAAGTTGTTACTATTGATATTAGTCGGTTATATGTGATATGACCGGATCATTAAGTCAAGTATTGATTTAATGATTTAATGTATAATTATATATTTGATATATCACTTTACATTTACTAATATTGGTTCACTTAAGATGTTTTTTTCTCACTTGTTTGTGCACATTGTATATGTGATAGATTTTTGTGCACAAGTTTGTATCATGTTTGATGATACATGCAAACTTGGGTGTATGTTTGATTAAACCATGGTTAGTTAATGGTTAGGGTTTTATTTGCTTTATTTACTTATTTATTTATTTATTTATTTCAATTTGGATTAAAATAAAATGGTGGCTTTCTTTGGATTTTGTTGAAGCTTCATGAATCTTTGAAAAAGCTTTGACCATTTTGTTTTATTCCTTAACCCTAACCATTTCCCTTAACCCTAGTTTATTCTCTACATGAGTTAGCCTCACCCATGGTTGCATTATGATAACCATCACTTCATTTTTCTTTTGTGAATTAATTCATTATTCTTTTCTTCTTCCTCTTCCTCTTGAGAAAGAAAAGAAAAGCTTGCTTCAAAAATGTCAAGTGATGATTCCAAGTGAGAAATCCAAATCCAAAGTGAACCCACTTCCTATTTCTTCATCCTCTACCACTTGCCATGTAGTATAGGGTGTTTTCTTCACAAGTTTCACGACTTGGTGAAGTGGGAGCTTGATCTAGTGTTGCATCGACGTAGATCATCTTCGGCATCGAAGTCGACGACCTAGCCCGATCATTTCTTCGATGAAACCACCGCGAGAGTCCGGGATCCGATGGGTACAGCGGAGGGACTTCATCACGGAGCCGAGGAGGTGGAGAACCGGATCTACAAAGGTTGTATTTCTGTTCACTTAGTGCTAAAACAGTTTAGTAGCTTGTAGTTTCGCCTAATCTCTAGTCAACGATCCGTATTAGGGTTTGTAGGCAGCGGAATTTTTTGAAATTGGCATGGTTGATGCCTTGTGAGACCTCATTAGTGTGCCTAGGAACCCTACAGGTAAGGTACTCCAGTAGTTTCTCATGGTGTATTGGGCTCTCCTCCGGCATGACTTATCACGTTGTTAGAGGTCTAACGTTTACCATCCCCCTAGGCAGATATGCAAGTATCTTAGACGAACAGACCGGACTGTACGGAGATTGTCACCGATAGGCTCAGTAGGAGTCCGGGTGAGTTTGCTCATTGGTCTTCTTATCGACAGATACCTGGGTAGCCATTACGTGCAGCTAGTACCGCTGACGGCTTGTTGTTAAACCCACTGCCAGCATACCGTCGAGTCTTTAGAGTCCCACACAGAGGGTTTTCCTGCTTCATGCAATTGATGTAGACATCATATGGTTTTACGACTGGGCTTTGATCACGTACGTGTACTTGTACACGGATGCTGATCGGGCAGACAAACTAGTGGTCTTTGGTTTAAACCGGATCCTAGTATTGTATTATTAGATTGTTATCGTCTCAGTGTATCCGTATTTTTCGAAATACGGATACGGGTATGTATATACGGTGAGAGGGGCATTCTTTTAATTTGTCAGGGCATGCTTCTAGAAGGTGCCACCTCATTATTTGTATTATCCATTTTCCAAATGGATTAATGAGGTGGAAATGGAGGAGACTTTGCTAGCATGGTGTGAGGAATGGCTCAAGTATTATTTTATTTCTTTTGGGATCACTATTGAGGCATGGGTGCTCTATTCTATTGTTTTTCTATCCATGGCTCAATAAGTTAGATGAGGATATATATTAGCCATTCTCTACACTTAGTTTTCTTAATGCTTGATTTATTTTTGCTCTCCTCTCTTGCTTTCTTGAGTTCCTCCATCTCCTTCTTCCTCAAAGATTAAACCCTAACCTTCACATGTGTTGTGAGCTAAGGGTTTAGTGAGACAAACAATCCATTAGATATTCTACATCTCCTATGCTAGTTGGTTTAGAGAACCATCTAACTTAGTTACCTCATTTAGAGCTTGAAGCTTGGAGCACATTCTCTCGCAGTGGATCATCTTTGACGCAAGAAGGCCAATGGAGCAAGCCCGATCCGATCACCTAGGAGCTTTGGAGAGGAGCACTAGAAGACCCAAAGGACCGTGTATTGGAGTTATAACCATTCTACAGAGTAGTTAAACCTCTAGATAGATTAGCTAGTTAAGGCTTTAGTAAAGATCCTGGAGTTTTAGCTGGTGTTGTGTAGTCAAATATTTTCGTTTTTGAAAATTCCGCCTCCCCGCGAACAGCGGGGTGCGCGACATCGGCTTACAATTAGACAAAGTGATTAACCAATCTAATCTAGGTTAGAGTGCACGCTGAGTGCTTCTTTTCTCTCTCTCTCTCTCTTTGGTAGTGACCATGACCCGACTCTAAACTAAAACTCATGAACCAAGTTAACCGAACCTTCTTAAAACACTTTGGCTTTTGGATTGTCATAGTCGCATATATCATTGCCGCTCCTACTTTTACCCTTTGCATTTCTCCGGAACACTCCGTATTACAACGAAGATCCACATTTATTGGATATGCCATCGTATAATTAGATATGAACCCGAAGAAACTTGTTTCAGGTCGAGGATGGTTTCTGGTTCTGGAGAAATAGAATAGGATTGTTCAGGTGTCTTTATCTTTTACCTTCTCTCAAGTTGCGAGGGCTCCTGGTATTTAGGAGAGTACACCTATTGCGCTTATTGGATAGTCTTCTTCCAAACCATAGGCAGGTGCTGAAAGGTAGGGAAGGAAGAAAACCAATTAGTCCAAGTGTGGTGTATAGAAGGTAATAAGTAAAGACATATAAAGGGATTTGAAAAAGGGCAAAAGGAAATTACGACTGCTATCACGACGAAGCCGCGTATATCATCGCCACTCCTACTTTACCTTTGCATTTATCCGGAACATTCCATATCATTACGAAGATCCATATTTATTGGATACGCCATCGTATAGTTACATACGAACTCGAAGGAACTTGTTCCAGTTCGAGGATGGTTTCCGGTTCAGGAGAAATCGAATAGGATTATTCGGGTTGTCTTTTAACTTTACCTTCTCTCACGTTGCGAAGGGTCCTAGGATTAGGAGAGTACACCTATTATGCTTAATGGATAGTCTTCTTCCAAACCATAGGCTGGTTCCAAAAGGTATGGAAGGAAGAAAACCATTTAGCCTAAGTGCGGTGTACAGAAGGTAATAAGTAAAGACATATAAAGGGATTGGAGTGAGGGGTAAGGAAATATATGTGTCACGACCCGAAAGTACGGAACATGACCGGCACCTAAACTACGAACGTCTCGAGGCGTACGTAATCTAAGTAAACCGAAAACCCAGAAATCCAAACCAAGAAAAGATGTAGAGTGCAGGAAAAACCAACTTAAAGAAAGTAGTTTCAATAGCATAAGCCGAGTTATGCGGTTTTAAAAACATCAAGTATTTCCTGAAAATTTCGGCAGAGTCTCCTTTGTAAAACTGGCCCCCAAACGGGATACAACATGAATAGTATACGAAATCAATAAAAAGGCATCCCAAAGCGGGAGCTAGCTTTTCGTCAATCGACGGTCACAACCACGCAAGAAATATAATATACAACGCCAAGGGAGAGGATCAAAACTCAAAAGGAAACTCAAAACAGCAAGAAATCCATAGAAATACAACGCGCGACTCTAAGGTCGAAAGAATAACATCACTGGTCTCTATCTCAAAAATAAATACATGTTTGGTTGATGGAACTTCTAGATACAACAGAATAATAATATATAAGATATATAATGGGGGTACGATACAAGTAAACCCACCTACTAGCAAATCACCCGAAGGAAACTATGCCCGCAAGCCGTAATGAAACCTGTACGGCAAACCTGCAAGAAACTGGGGCACAACGGGGGTAAGTTCGTGAATAGAAAAAACATCTACGGAAAGAAATCGCATAAATAACACAACCTAGGTCAATGATCATAATATATCCTCAAATATATGTATAACATGCAGCCTAAAAAAATGTCTATGGTAATATCTAACCCGAGTGTGATCTCATGTGCCCGTGTCAGTGCCTCAGGTAGCAATATATCATATGAATGAGGTATGAATGCACGGAACAGAATGCATGTACTTACGAAAACTGCTTTCATAAATCAGTGAGATTTCTGTATTTTTAAAGTGAGGTACCATAAATGAAATCAGCATAAAACAGTGCCCAGCATCGACACAAAACAAGTGTCCAAATATCTCGATATCTCTGTATCACAATCTCTGTACCTCAATATCTCAAAATCAATATCTAGGGTGCCGTCAATCCAGACCGGCCCCTACCATCCATCTCAAGACCACGACGGTATCCTCCGGATATCCGACGCGTCGGGTAATATCACCGGTCGGTAGTGCTCCCCTGCCGGGCTCAACGTCAACAACACATTCCTCTTGCCCCGGGGTACAGCACCGGGCCCACCATGTACCCGAAACGGTTCCTCCACTCCTCGAATCGGGTCTCGAAATCCATCAGCAAACCCATTGTGGACGACTCATACATCATGGGAAAACCGCACTTTTTATTTTAAAAGAGAGAAAAGGTTTATTTATGTTTTTGCGGTTTTACTCCAAATCCAGAAAATCTCATGGAAATCCGAATCCAAAACCTCAATAACACGTAAAATAGTGAATATATGCATGAGAATCCATGAATGCGGCATAACAATGAATAACAGTATGCATGAAGTAGCAGGTAATAACTACAATGTCTAAACTATTAGCTAACAGGCTATGTCAAGCAATAATATTTTCTAGGGTGTACGTGACATGGCAATTACCGATGAAGATGTGTGTGAGCCGGCAAGTAAGTGTACGTGGTACATACGCATCATCGGTAATGGTGCTGGTGTCCTAACAGCATGATATCAATAATGGAGTATGAAACATAATATAAGCATGCGATGCGAAGCGAACCACAATAATGAGCGGGAGCTGAATACTAGACGCAACTATAACTAATCTACATTAATCTAATATAAGTCCTACAAATGGTGCCTTTTGAAATAACACGAATCATGGGGTTTTGAAAATAGGGGCTACGGTGTTTTTATGAAAAGATACGTCTTTTGAAATATCCGTAGGATCCCTTGGGCAGTCTTTTAAAATACCCACGATTCGTTAGTTTTTGAAATAGGTAAGAATCGAATCTAATCTAACAACTAAACTAAACTAAAGGGCTAAGCTAATAAGCTGGACTAGAGGTAAGGAAGCCGCCTAACATCTGAGTCGATACATATACATACCAGTATATATATTAGTCGGTAATCCCGTTTCAATAATATCATATCCGATACCATATCTATAATCAGACATCCCAAGTCAAGAGTGCGGATCAATCATCAAAATATAGCTCGTACGTAAATCTGTCGTACGGCATCCCCAAATCTGGGTACGGGTTAATATCATATTCATCACACTATTCATCTAGTATCCTCTTTATCCAAGATCATAGTCCAGGGTACTGACCTATGTCTAGTACAATACTAATATCATCAATATAGTCATGATCTGATTACTGATCGACAGTCTCGTACAAACCGATATCACAACCACAAAACAAAACTCATCGACTCAGCTCAATCCCAAGTATCGTCCTCATATCCGTATGTGAACACATAGTCCCATACCCATGTGATCACATAACTATAAAGAATCCCATGAGCACATATAAATAGGAATGTATGTAAGTATGTATGTGTGTATGTGTAGTGCAACACTACCCTAAGGTTCGCAACACTAAAATAATCCAACACATCAATATCCATCCTAAACATCGTTATTAATCCCAAATAACATATAATAATTGCTGGTGTGTTTACGCATCCGTATACACCACCACGGACTGCGGGGGTGCTATACGCCATCCACCCGACTTCTCCCCGTAGATATAAATCTTCTCACCTGGTCCTCACTCGCCGGTGCCGACGTCGCCATGCGCTTGCTTGCCGTCTTGAAGTCCACATGGGGGTACCTACATATCATAACGCACCGCATCACATTAAAATCTGACTCATGACCAAAACGACACACGAATCCCACATAGGTCAAAACCTATTGTTGCTTCCACAAATCAACTCAAAAACCCTCGACATCGGCGTACAAACGCCATACCAACGAGAAAAACCCAAATACACTCATTTGCACATTCACGAACACTAATTTTAATATAAAATAGGTTAAAACTCACAAAAACCCAAAATTCACTTTAAACGCCGTTTTTCCGAAAAACTAGCAAGCAAAATTTCCCGTTTTAGTACAAAACTCGACGTTTAAACAATTCTAGCCGCCATAATACTTATTAAATAACTTAAATAAGTCCTAAAAACCATTTCCATAATTTAATCTCATAAATTTGCATAATTTCCAAAATCCTAGTTTGCAAAAATATCAATTTTTAACACCTTTTAAAGCAAAATTCACAATTTATCGATTAAGCTTGGTTTTGCATGAACCAAAATCATTAAACCACTCATTATAATGTTAATGATGTCATGAAAAACTAATTGAAATTTTTATCTCACCAAAATACATATATTTTAAAAACCTAGTTTGCAATATATATAATTATTACAAATTTAAATTAACAAATTGCAAACTAGCAACTAGATTAGTTTTAGCATTCTATTAACATGTTAATCTCCATATTAAAATCATAAACTAATGATAAAAACCCTAATTAAATTCAAACCCTTCTCTTAGAATTTCCAAATCTAGAAATTAAACCACAATAATACCTAATTAGGCTAGGTTTAGATAATTTATCAACAATGAAAACATGGGTTGAGATTTATACCTCACAATTTTGTAGATCTACAAGAAACTTAGCCTCCCAAATCTAGCTTCATTGCCCAAGATCCACACTTGATTGGCCAAGGAAATAAAGGGTTAGGAGTTAACTAGGAATTAGTGGTAATTTGGAAGCATTTTAATGGAAATGAGAAGATTTTTGAGCCAAAATGAGGAGGAGAATTTTTTTTGGGCTGATCATGGAGGAGGCTCGGCCATGTTGCAGGAAATGGGAGAGAGAAAGACAGTGGAAATGTGGGTGTATGTGTAGAACCACCTTATTTAATGCATCTTTTCAAATAAACCCTTCATTACACCCTTTTTACAATTCCCTTTTTCTATTAAATGATGAGAGAATGTGATGGGAATTGTGAAGAGGGAGGGAGGGCTGCTGTCATGTGGTGGTGGGGCCGGCCATGTGAGTGGGTGAGAAGAGAGGGTGTGTGTGTGGAGCAATGAACACCAAACACCAAACACCAAAACCCTTTTATTTTCACAAAATAAGCCTTTTTCTTCAATATTTTCTAAACCGTTTTGGCATACGATTTCATTTCAAAAACCACATGATAAAATTTTATTTAATGTTTTATGATGTACAAAATTTGTTTCAACTCATTCCAATTTGTAATTTTCCCTAATTAAATATATTAGTGACGGCTTAAAATAATATTAAAATAATTAATTTCGAAAAAAATTTCAGAAAATTTGAAATTTCACCAGTGGCTCAATAAACACCAAATACTAGCAACTATATAGCTAGAATATGTATATTTAATTTTATAATAAAGATGTTTGCATTTTGACTTTTTACAGAAAACCCCCTTATTTTACCGTTTTTTCGAAATTTCACCGAAACGATTTTCAAAACGTTACAATCTTCTCCCCTTAAAGAAATTCGGTCCCCGAATTTAAATTAAAACTTCCCCAAAATAATAAAATATTTCAACCAAAACCATCAAATCGCCGGGGCTCCGAAATCATAAATACATAAAACAAATCGTAGCGCAACGCATGCGCATGAAAAATGAGCATATAACTCAAATCAGAACTCCGTCAAGCATCCCGCAATCATCGGAGTCATGGGGAAGACATCAATACCAAATCCAAAGCAAAACCAATGTGATATAACTCAAAACTATACATGTAAAATATATTCAGGTACTGTCCTCTGACTAGTCCTGCTCAGTACGAAAACTCATAGCAATATCATAAAAACGTACTGCTCTATAAGAAAAATCAATCCCAAAATATACATATAAATACTACGTGCGTCTGGTGCGCAGGGAAATCAAGATCCAAATATGTTCCATACATATGCACAGAAACAACATCTAAGTGCATTGGGTGTGCACGAAACATCTGTCGTATGCAACATGTGTGCCTGACAGCAAAATCAGGTGCATCTGACATGCACGAAAAATCTCGATTTAGTGCATATGGTGTGCACCAAAATCACACTTCAAAACATGCGCCCAACATGCGCGAAAATCCAATAAGGTGCATCCATCGTGCACGAAATCATGAAATCCAATATCAAGTGCCGAACATGCGCAAAATCAAATCAGGTGCACAAGGTGCACAAAACAAATATCGAACATCACCATCAAAATCAAAGTCCAATCCATCTAAGAGCACAAAAGGCGTATCACTGCACTGCAAGCATATATAAACTATACAGAGTGCAGGAACCAAATCGTGTGCGTGCATACGCACAAAATCAACTCAAATGTCTAAAACGGTAAAATCACAAACATGTGAAACCCAAGCGCGAAAATGATATCAAGTGCAACACTGTACAAAGATCGTAAATCCTCAATCATCAAAATCAAATCATGCGAATAAATCACCCAAAACATCGAAATCAATAATGGCGGAATAGTACCGCTCAAGCGCATCCTCTAAGAATCTCGGGCCAATTGTCGCGGTCACTAGTGGGACGTCTCGTCGATGATCATGAACTCTGGCCTGCTAGTGTGCATAACAATGACCACTCCTGGGTCAAGGTCTTCACTATGAATTACCAATCTATCGGTCTATCGGCTCATCGGCCCTGTCAGGTGTGCTAACGGAGATGATCCCGTTCTGGCACGTCTCTTGTCATCTCCCGGTCAATCATCGCGACCACTCGTAAGACAGCATATCACTGGCGTCGGCCTCTGGCTCTCTGAATGTACGTGACACATCTGATCCTAGGTGCAAGTATCATTGCAACAGTGTCCTGGAAGGAATCCTGCTCACGGTCTCTTCCATGTCTCGTCTCTGCCAACTGTCCGGAAGTCATCGTCCTTTCCTATATCTGCATCTTGCTCCGGAACGGCTGCATACCCATTGCGACTCCTTCTGGAAGGTATATCCAGTACTCTGCCTCGGCATGCGTATCGCATCTCTGATGTCGGCGGAGTGGAACGTCGTCTTATCCAGATCTTGTACAAACCGCTTACTCCACCTTTCTCTAATCTCGACTGCTTCAGACTCGTCTCATCGTGGCTGCATGGACTGAGCTCCAACGGCTATCCTTGTATCTGGAGTTCTCCAAGAAATGCATCTCACCGATTAGCATCCGAATTAAGTCGAGCCACCCGATCGATTCGCCGAATCCTCATAGTCCCCCAAGAGCTCAACATCTTGGGTACAGTATAATAGTATCGAGTACATACCACAGCATCGGTGGTCCAGCTGTAGAAGGGCAAACCAAGCCTCACTAATGGCGCCGTAGAACTGCCGCAAACCCGAAGGTTCAAAGGCTTTCACACGGTCATTAAGTCGAGTTAGGGTTTCATTCTTCTAGAGGGTCCATAGAATTGCCTGCATGCCCTTCCGAATACTTTAAACTTGGAATAATAGGTTTCTGACATTCGATCGTCTCTGTCGACTCCCAACGTCTCCGCGTGAAGTCGTCTCTAGCTGGAATCAATCTATCTGATGACCTCTCATCGGGTAGGCGAACGAACCACATGTCCTAGTCATTCATCCTCGGGTGACTAGCGACCTTCTATCATCTCTTAGTACAACCTCGTACTGCAATAGCTCCAACATCTAGGGTGATATCTCGTCGTTCACAGCAAAAACTGGCTCACTCATTTGCTCGCTGAACCATGCCTCAATCATCATGAACAAGAAATACACCAGCGGTCATCAACATCTGGCTGGCCTCTGTCCGTGTCTAAATCCTCAGGTGCTGATCTGCACGTCCGAGTAATCTCATACAGCGATCCATCCAACGCTCGTGGTGCAAAAACACAATCAGAAGACACATCTCTACAATCGCGTGTCGCCAGAATCACGCCCTGGTCAGTCCTCGTTTGCAACGAGCTCATGCTGACCGCAACTCTTAGCCGTAGCTCTCCCTGCCCGTAATCGTGGCAGCAAAACCATAACTCGTACCGATGAAGCTAGATCAGGAATGAATATGATACTGAACAAGGAAATGTACATCCTAAGGCTTCTTAAGTAGAGTGGCGTGTCGTAAATATGCCGCGGAACATACCAACGGTACGTCACTCTACTTTAGTCACCTATTCCATCAACCAAGGGTCATCCTACGCTCCGAAGGTAAAACCTAACGCTCTGATACCAACTTTGTCACGACCCGAAAGTACGGAACATGACCGGCACCTAAACTACGAACGTCTCGAGGCGTACGTAATCTAAGTAAACCGAAAACCCAGAAATCCAAACCAAGAAAAGATGTAGAGTGCAGGAAAAACCAACTTAAAGCAAGTAGTTTCAATAGCATAAGCCGAGTTATGCGGTTTTAAAAACATCAAGTATTTCCTGAAAATTTCGGCAGAGTCTCCTTTGTAAAACTGGCCCCCAAACGGGATACAACATGAATAGTATGCGAAATCAATAAAAAGGCATCCCCAAGCGGGAGCTAGCTCTTTGTCAATCGACGGTCACAACCACGCAAGCAATATAATATACAACGCCAAGGGCGAGAATCAAAACTCAAAAGGAAACTCAAAACAGCAAGAAACCCATAGAAATACAACGCGCGACTCTAAGGTCGAAAGAATAACATCACTGGTCTCTATCTCAAAAATAAATACATGTTTGGTTGATGGAACTTCTAGATACAACAGAATAATAATATATAAGATATATAATGGGGGTACGATACAAGTAAACCCACCTACTAGCAAATCACCCGAAGGAAACTATGCCCGCAAGCCGTAATGAAACCTGTACGGCAAACCTGCAAGAAACTGGGGCACAACGGGGGTGAGTTGCCAACTAGTGAATAGAAAAAACATCTACGGAAAGAAATCGCATAAATAACGCAACCTAGGTCAATGATCATAATATATCCTCAAATATATGTATAACATGCAGCCTAAAAAAATGGCTAGGGTAATATCTAACCTGAGTGTGATCTCATGTGCCCGTGTCAGTGCCTCAGGTAGCAATATATCATATGAATGAGGTATGAATGCACGGAACAGAATGCATGTACTTACGAAAACTGCTTTCATAAATCAGTGAGATTTCTGTATTTTTAAAGTGAGGTACCATAAATGAAATCAGCATAAAACAGTGCCCAACATCGACACAAAACAAGTGTCCAAATATCTCGAAATCTCTGTATCACAATCTCTGTACCTCAATATCTCAAAATCAATATCTAGGGTGCCGTCAATTCAGACCGGCCCCTACCATCCATCTCAAGGCCACGACGGTATCCTCCGGATATCCGACGCGTCGGGTAATATCAACGGTCGGTAGTGCTCCCCTGCCGGGATCAACGTCAACAACACATTCCTCTTGCCCCGGGGTACCGCACCGGGCCCACCATGTACCCGAAACGGTTCCTCCACTCCTCGAATCGGGTCTCGAAATCCATCAGCAAACTCATGGTGGACGACTCATACATCATGGGAAAACCGCACTTTTTATTTTAAAAGAGAGAAAAGGTTTATTTATGTTTTTGCGGTTTTACTCCAAATCCAGAAAATCTCATGGAAATCCGAATCCAAAACCTCAATAACACGTAAAATAGTGAATATATGCATGAGAATCCATGAATGCGGCATAACAATGAATAACAGTATGCATGAAGTAGCAGGTAATAACTGCAATGTCTAAACTATTAGCTAACAGGCTATGTCAAGCAATAATATTTTCTAGGGTGTACGTGACATGGCAATTACCGATGAAGATGTGTGTGAGCCGGCAAGTAAGTGTACGTGGTACATACGCATCATCGGTAATGGTGCTGGTGTCGTAACAGCATGATATCAATAATGGAGTATGAAACATAATATAAGCATGCGATGCGAAGCGAACCACAATAATGAGCGGGAGCTGAATACTAGACGCAACTATAACTAATCTGCATTAATCTAATATAAGTCCTACAAATGGTGCCTTTTGAAATAACACGAATCATGGGGTTTTGAAAATAGGGGCTACGGTGTTTTTATGAAAAGATACGTCTTTTGAAATATCCGTAGGATCCCTTGGGCTGTCTTTTAAAATACCCACGATTCGTTAGTTTTTGAAATAGGTAAGAATCGAATCTAATCTAACAACTAAACTAAACTAAAGGGCTAAGCTAACAAGCTGGACTACAGGTAAGGAAGCCGCCTAACATCTGAGTCGATACATATACATACCTGTATATATATTAGTCGGTGATCCCGCCTCAATAATATCATATCCGATACCATATCTATAATCAGACATCCCAAGTCAAGAGTGCGGATCAATCATCAAAATATAGCTCGTACGTAAATCTGTCGTACGGCATCCCCAAATCTGGGTACGGGTTAATATCATATTCATCACACTATTCATCTAGTATCCTCTTTATCCAAGATCATAGTTCAGGGTACTGACCTATGTCTAGTACAATACTAATATCATCAATATAGTCATGATCTGACTACTGATCGACAGTCTCGTACAAACCGATATCACAACCACAAAACAAAACTCATCGACTCAGCTCAATCCCAAGTATCGTCCTCATATCCGTATGTGAACACATAGTCCCATACCCATGTGATCACATAACTATAAAGAATCCCATGATCACATATAAATAGGAACGTATGTAAGTATGTATGTGTGTATGTGTAATGCAACACTACCCTAGGGTTCGCAACACTAAAATAATCCAACACATCAATATCCATCCTAAACATCGTTATTAATCCCAAATAACATATAATAATTGTTGGAGTGTATATGCATCCGTATACACCACCACGGACTGCGGGGGTGTTATACGCCATCCACCCGACTTCTCCCCGTGGATATAAATCTACTCACCTGGTCCTCGCTCGCCGGTGCCGACGTCGCCATGCGCTTGCTTGCCGTCTTGAAGTCCACATGGGGGTACCTACATATCATAACGCACCGCATCGCATTAAAATCTGACTCATGACCAAAACGACACACGAATCCCACATAGGTCAAAACCTATTGTTGCTTCCACAAATCAACTCAAAAACCCTCGACATCGGCGTACAAACGCCAGACCATAGAGAAAAACCCAAATACACTCATTTGCACATTCACGAACACTAATTTTAATATAAAATAGGTTAAAACTCACAAAAACCCCAAATTCACTTTAAAAGCCGTTTTTCCGAAAAACTAGCAAGCAAAATTTCCCGTTTTAGTACAAAACTCGACGTTTAAACAATTCTAGCGACCATAATACTTATTAAATAACTTAAATAAGTCATAAAAACCATTTCCATAATTTAATCTCATAAATTTGCATAATTTCCAAAATCCTAGTTTGCAAAAATATCAATTTTTAACACCTTTTAAAGCAAAATTCATAATTTATCGATTAAGCTTGGTTTTGCATGAACCAAAATCATTAAACCACTCATTATAATGTTAATGATGTCATGAAAAACTAATTGAAATTTTTATCTCACCAAAATACATATATTTTAAAAACCTAGTTTGCAATATATATAATTATTACAAATTTAAATTAACAAATTGCAAACTAGCAACTAGATTAGTTTTAGCATTCTACTAACATGTTAATCTCCATATTAAAATCATAAACTAATGATAAAAACCCTAATTAAATTCAAACCCTTCTCTTAGAATTTCCAAATCTAGAAATTAAACCACAATAATACCTAATTAGGCTAGATTTAGATAATTTATCAACAATGAAAACATGGGTTGAGATTTATACCTCACAATTTTGTAGATCTACAAGAAACTTAGCCTCCCAAATCTAGCTTCATTGCCCAAGATCCACACTTGATTGGCCAAGGAAATAAAGGGTTAGGAGTTAACTAGGAATTAGTGGTAATTTGGAAGCATTTTAATGGAAATGAGAAGATTTTTGAGCCAAAATGAGGAGGAGAATTTTTTTTGGGCTGATCATGGAGGAGGCTCGGCCATGTTGCAGGAAATGGGAGAGAGAAAGAGAGTGGAAATGCGGGTGTATGTGTAGAACCACCTTATTTAATGCATCTTTTCAAATAAACCCTTCATTACACCCTTTTTACAATTCCCTTTTTCTATTAAATGATGAGAGAATGTGATGGGAATTGTGAAGAGGGAGGGAGGGCTGCTGTCATGTGGTGGTGGGGCCGGCCATGTGAGTGGGTGAGAAGAGAGGGTGTGTGTGGAGCAATGAACACCAAACACCAAACACCAAAACCCTTTTATTTTCACAAAATAACCTTTTTCTTCAATATTTTCTAAACCGTTTTGGCAAACGATTTCATTTCAAAAACTACAAGATAAAATTTTATTTAATGTTTTATGATGTACAAAATTTGTTTCAACTAATTCCAATTTGTAATTTTCCCTAATTAAATATATTAGTAACGGCTTAAAATAATATTAAAATAATTAATTTCGAAAAAATTTCAGAAAATTTGAAATTTCACCAGTGGCTCAATAAACACCAAATACTAGCAACTATATAGCTAGAATATGTATATTTAATTTTATAATAAAGATATTTGCATTTTGACTTTTTACAGAAAACCCCCTTATTTTACCGTTTTTCGAAATTTCACCGTAACGATTTTCAAAACGTTACAATCTTCTCCCCTTAAAGAAATTCGGTCCCCGAATTTAAATTAAAACTTCCCCCAAATAATAAAATATTTCAACCAAAACCATCAAATCGCCGGGGCTCCGAAATCATAAATACATAAAACAAATCGTAGCGCAACGCATACGCATGAAAAATGAGCATATAACTCAAATCAGAACTCCGTCAAGCATCCCGCAATCATCGGAGTCATGGGGAAGACATCAATACCAAATCCAAAGCAAAACCAATGTGATGTAACTCAAAACTATACATGTAAAATATATTCAGGTACTGTCCTCTGACTAGTCCTGCTCAGTACGAAAACTCATAGCAATATCATAAAAACGTACTGCTCTATAAGAAAAATCAATCCCAAAATATACATATAAATACTACGTGCGTCTGGTGCGCACGGAAATCAAGATCCAAATATGTGCCATACATATGCACAGAAACAACATCTAAGTGCATTGGGTGTGCACGAAACATCTGTCGTATGCAACATGTGTGCCTGACAGCAAAATCAGGTGCATCTGACATGCACGAAAAATCTCGATTTAGTGCATCTGGTGTGCACCAAAATCACACTTCAAAACATGCGCCCAACATGCGTGAAAATCCAATAAGGTGCATCCATCGTGCACGAAATCATGAAATCCAATATCAAGTGCCGAACATGCGCAAAATCAAATCAGGTGCACAAGGTGCACAAAACAAATATCGAACATCACCATCGAAATCAAAGTCCAATGCATCTAAGTGCATAAAAGGCGTATCACTGCACTGCAAGCATATATAAACTATACAGAGTGCAGGAACCAAATCGTGTGCGTGCATACGCACAAAATCAACTCAAATGTCTAAAACGGTAAAATCACAAACATGTGAAACCGAAGCGCGAAAACGATATCAAGTGCAACACTGTGCAAAGATCGTAAATTCTCAATCATCAAAATCAAATCATGCGAATAAATCATCCAAAACATCGAATCAATAATGGTGGAATAGTACCGCTCAAGCGCATCCTCTAAGAATCTCGGGCCAATTGTCGCGGTCACTAGTGGGACGTCTCGTCGATGATCATGAACTCTGGCCTGCTAGTGTGCATAACAATGACCACTCCTGGGTCAAGGTCTTCACTATGAATTACCAATCTCTCGGTCTATCGGCTCATCGGCCCTGTCAGGTGTGCTAACGGGGATGATCCCGTTCTGGCACGTCTCTTGTCATCTCCCGGTCAATCATCGCGACCACTCGTAAGACAGCATATCACTGGCGTCGGCCTCTGGCTCTCTGAATGTACGTGACACATCTGATCCTGGGTGCAAGTATCATTGCAACAGTGTCCTGGAAGGAATCCTGCTCACGGTCTCTTCCATGTCTCGTCTCTGCCAATTGTCCGGAAGTCATCGTCCTTTCCTATATCTGCATCTTGCTCCGGAACGGCTGCATACCCATCGCGACTCCTTCTGGAAGGTATATCCAGTACTCTGCCTCGGCATGCGTATCGCATCTCTGATGTCGGCGGAGTGGAACGTCGTCTTATCCAGATCTTGTACAAACCGCTTACTCCACCTTTCTCTAATCTCGACTGCTTCGGACTCGTCTCATCGTGGCTGCATGGACTGAGCTCCAACGGCTATCCTTGTATCTGGAGTTCTCCAAGAAATGCATCTCACCGATTAGCATCCGAATTAAGTCGAGCCACCCGATCGATTCGCCGAATCCTCATAGTCCCCCAAGAGCTCAACATCTTGGGTACGGTATAATAGTATCGAGTACATACCACAGCATCGGTGGTCCAGCCGTAGAAGGGCAAACCCAAGCCTCACTAATGGCGCCGTAGAACTGCCGCAAACCCGAAGGTTCAAAGGCTTTCACACGGTCATTAAGTCGAGTTAGGGTTTCATTCTTCTACAGGGTCCATAGAATTGCCTGCATGCCCTTCCGAATACTTTAAACTTGGAATAATAGGTTTCTGACATTCGATCGTCTCTGTCGACTCCCAACGTCTCCGCGTGAAGTCGTCTCTAGCTGGAATCAATCTATCTGATGACCTCTCATCGGGTAAGCGAACGAACCACATGTCCTAGTCATTCATCCTCGGGTGACTAGCGACCTTCTATCATCTCTTAGTACAACCTCGTACTGCAATAGCTCCAACATCGAGGGTGATATCTCGTCGTTCACAGCAAAAACTGGCTCACTCATTTGCTCGCTGAACCATGCCTCAATCATCATGAACAAGAAATACACCAGCGGTCATCAACATCTGGCTGGCCTCTGTCAGTGTCTAAATCCTCAGGTGCTGATCTGCACGTCCGAGTAATCTCATACAGCGATCCATCCAACGCTCGTGGTGCAAAAACACAATCAGAAGACACATCTCTACAATCGCGTGTCGCCAGAATCACGCCCTGGTCAGTCCTCGTTTGCAACGAGCTCATGCTGACCGCAACTCTTAGCCGTAGCTCTCCCTGCCCGTAATCGTGGCAGCAAAACCATAACTCGTACCGATGAAGCTAGATCAGGAATGAATATGATACTGAACAAGGAAATGTACATCCTAAGGCTTCTTAAGTAGAGTGGCGTGTCGTAAATATGCCGCGGAACATACCAACGGTACGTCACTCTACTTTAGTCACCTATTCCATCAACCAAGGGTCATCCTACGCTCCGAAGGTAAAACCTAACGCTCTGATACCAACTTTGTCACGACCCGAAAGTACTGAACATGACCGGTACCTAAACTACGAACGTCTCGAGTCGTACGTAATCTAAGTAAACCGAAAACCCAGAAATCCAAACCAAGAAAAGATGTAGAGTGCAGGAAAAACCAACTTAAAGCAAGTAGTTTCAATAGCATAAGCCGAGTTATGCGGTTTTAAAAACATCAAGTATTTCCTAAAAATTTCGGCAGAGTCTCCTTTGTAAAACTGGCCCCCAAACGGGATACAACATGAATAGTATGCGAAATCAATAAAAAGGCATCCCCAAGCGGGAGCTAGCTCTTCGTCAATCGACGGTCACAACCACGCAAGCAATATAATATACAACGCCAAGGGCGAGGATCAAAACTCAAAAGGAAACTCAAAACAGCAAGAAATCCATAGAAATACAACGCGTGACTCTAAGGTCGAAAGAATAACATCACTGGTCTCTATCTCAAAAATAAATACATGTTTGGTTGATGGAACTTCTAGATACAACAGAATAATAATATATAAGATATATAATGGGGGTACGATACAAGTAAACCCACCTACTAGCAAATCACCCGAAGGAAACTATGCCCGCAAGCCGTAATGAAACCTGTACGGCAAACCTGCAAGAAACTGGGGCACAACGGGGGTGAGTTGCCAACTCGTGAATAGAAAAAACATCTACGGAAAGAAATCGCATAAATAACGCAACCTAGGTCAATGATCATAATATATCCTCAAATATATGTATAACATGCAGCCTAAAAAAATGGCTAGGGTAATATCTAACCCGAGTGTGATCTCATGTGCCCGTGTCAGTGCCTCAGGTAGCAATATATCATATGAATGAGGTATGAATGCACGAAACAGAATGCATGTACTTACGAAAACTGCTTTCATAAATCAGTGAGATTTCTGTATTTTTAAAGTGAGGTACCATAAATGAAATCAGCATAAAACAGTGCCCAGCATCGACACAAAACAAGTGTCCAAATATCTCGATATCTCTGTATCACAATCTCTGTACCTCAATATCTCAAAATCAATATCTAGGGTGCCGTCAATCCAGACCGGCCCCTACCATCCATCTCAAGACCACGACGGTATCCTCCGGATATCCGACGCGTCGGGTAATATCACCGGTCGGTAGTGCTCCCCTGCCGGGCTCAACGTCAACAACACATTCATCTTGCCCCGGGGTACCGCACTGGGCCCACCATGTACCCGAAACGGTTCCTCCACTCCTCGAATCGGGTCTCGAAATCCATCAGCAAACTCATGGTGGACGACTCATACATCATGGGAAAACCGCACTTTTTATTTTAAAAGAGAGAAAAGGTTTATTTATGTTTTTGCGGTTTTACTCCAAATCCAGAAAATCTCATGGAAATCCGAATCCAAAACCTCAATAACACGTAAAATAGTGAATATATGCATGAGAATCCATGAATGCGGCATAACAATGAATAACAGTATGCATGAAGTAGCAGGTAATAACTACAATGTCTAAACTATTAGCTAACAGGCTATGTCAAGCAATAATATTTTCTAGGGTGTACGTGACATGGCAATTACCGATGAAGATGTGTGTGAGCCGGCAAGTAAGTGTACGTGGTACATACGCATCATCGGTAATGGTGCTGGTGTCGTAACAGCATGATATCAATAATGGAGTATGAAACATAATATAAGCATGCGATGCGAAGCGAACCATAATAATGAGCGGGAGCTGAATACTAGACGCAACTATAACTAATCTGCATTAATCTAATATAAGTCCTACAAATGGTGCCTTTTGAAATAACACGAATCATGGGGTTTTGAAAATAGGGGCTACGGTGTTTTTATGAAAAGATACGTCTTTTGAAATATCCGTAGGATCCCTTGGGCTGTCTTTTAAAATACCCACGATTCGTTAGTTTTTGAAATAGGTAAGAATCGAATCTAATCTAACAACTAAACTAAACTAAAGGGCTAAGTAACAAGCTGGACTACAGGTAAGGAAGCCGCCTAACATCTGAGTCGATACATATACATACCTGTATATATATTAGTCGGTGATCCCGCCTCTATAATATCATATCCGATACCATTTCTATAATCAGACATCCCAAGTCAAGAGTGCGGATCAATCATCAAAATATAGCTCGTACGTAAATCTGTCGTACGGCATCCCCAAATCTGGGTACGGGTTAATATCATATTCATCACACTATTCATCTAGTATCCTCTTTATCCAAGATCATAGTTCAGGGTACTGACCTATGTCTAGTACAATACTAATATCATCAATATAGTCATGATCTGACTACTGATCGACAGTCTCGTACAAACCGATATCACAACCACAAAACAAAACTCATCGACTCAGCTCAATCCCAAGTATCGTCCTCATATCCGTATGTGAACACATAGTCCCATACCCATGTGATCACATAACTATAAAGAATCCCATGAGCACATATAAATAGGAATGTATGTAAGTATGTATGTGCGTATGTGTAGTGCAACACTACCCTAGGGTTCGCAACACTAAAATAATCCAACACATCAATATCCATCCTAAACATCGTTATTAATCCCAAATAACATATAATAATTGTTGGTGTGTATACGCATCCGTATACACCACCACGGACTGCGGGGGTGCTATACGCCATCCACCCGACTTCTCCCCGTAGATATAAATCTACTCACCTGGTCCTCGCTCGCCGGTGCCGACGTCGCCATGCGCTTGCTTGCCATCTTGAAGTCCACATGGGGGTACCTACATATCATAACGCACCGCATCGCATTAAAATCTGACTCATGACCAAAACGACACATGAATCCCACATAGGTCAAAACCTATTGTTGCTTCTACAAATCAACTCAAAAACCCTCGACATCGGCGTACAAACGCCAGACCATCGAGAAAAACCGAAATACACTCATTTGCACATACACGAACACTAATTTTAATATAAAATAGGTTAAAACTCACAAAAACCCCCAAATTCACTTTAAAAGCCGTTTTTTCCGAAAAACTAGCAAGCAAAATTTCCCGTTTTAGTACAAAACTCGACGTTTAAACAATTCTAGCGGCCATAATACTTATTAAATAACATAAATAAGTCATAAAAACCATTTCCATAATTTAATCTCATAAATTTGCATAATTTCCAAAATCCTAGTTTGCAAAAATATCAATTTTTAACACCTTTTAAAGCAAAATTCACAATTTATCGATTAAGCTTGGTTTTGCATGAACCAAAATCATTAAACCACTCATTATAATGTTAATGATGTCATGAAAAACTAATTGAAATTTTTATCTCACCAAAATACATATATTTTAAAAACCTAGTTTGCAATATATATAATTATTACAAATTTAAATTAACAAATTGCAAACTAGCAACTAGATTAGTTTTAGCATTCTATTAACATGTTAATCTCCATATTAAAATCATAAACTAATGATAAAAACCCTAATTAAATTCAAACCCTTCTCTTAGAATTTCCAAATCTAGAAATTAAACCACAATAATACCTAATTAGGCTTGATTTAGATAATTTATCAACAATGAAAACATGGGTTGAGATTTATACCTCACAATTTTGTAGATCTACAAGAAACTTAGCCTCTCAAATCTAGCTTCATTGCCCAAGATCCACACTTGATTGGCCAAGGAAATAAAGGGTTAGGAGTTAACTAGGAATTAGTGGTAATATGGAAGCATTTTAATGGAAATGAGAAGATTTTTGAGCCAAAATGAGGAGGAGAATTTTTTTTGGGCTGATCATGGAGGAGGCTCGGCCATGTTGCAGGAAATGGGAGAGAGAAAGAGAGTGGAAATGTGGGTGTATGTGTAGAACCACCTTATTTAATGCATCTTTTCAAATAAACCCTTCATTACACCCTTTTTACAATTCCCTTTTTCTATTAAATGATGAGAGAATGTGATGGGAATTGTGAAGAGGGAGGGAGGGCTGCTGTCATGTGGTGGTGGGGCCGGCCATGTGAGTGGGTGAGAAGAGAGGGTGTGTGTGTGGAGCAATGAACACCAAACACCAAACACCAAAACCCTTTTATTTTCACAAAATAAGCCTTTTTCTTCAATATTTTCTAAACCGTTTTGGGAAACGGTTTCATTTCAAAAACCACATGATAAAATTTTATTTAATGTTTTATGATGTACAAAATTTGTTTCAACTCATTCCAATTTGTAATTTTCCCTAATTAAATATATTAGTGACGGCTTAAAATAATATTAAAATAATTAATTTCGGAAAAATTTTCAGAAAATTTGAAATTTCACCAGTGGCTCAATAAACACAAAATACTAGCAACTATATAGCTAGAATATGTATATTTAATTTTATAATAAAGATATTTGCATTTTGACTTTTTACAGAAAACCCCCTTATTTTACCGTTTTTCGGAATTTCACCGAAACGATTTTCAAAACGTTACAATATGGTTACAATCATGAATCTGGATAGTGGAAGAGGCATTACTAGGAATACCCGGATACCCCTTCGAAACATTTTCTTGTTTCAGTTTCACTGTGCAGTGTTAATTGAAAACTGTTTTCCCAATTAGAT
Source organism: Agapanthus africanus (assembly GCA_030015575.1). Classification (NCBI taxonomy): domain Eukaryota; kingdom Viridiplantae; phylum Streptophyta; class Magnoliopsida; order Asparagales; family Amaryllidaceae; genus Agapanthus; species Agapanthus africanus. The sequence continues at coordinate 501,031,744 of CM057339.1, forward strand.
TCTGACTCCAGGGTATGTATTTACCAGATTTGATTCTCACATCTGTATGGTGTTACAGATGGTGAGTGGGAGTAAGATATTGGGATTTGAGTGATTAGATCCTCAATACATATCAGAATTCTTTGTAATTGGTGATATTTGAGCAAATCACCTGGGTTTTGGTTTTGAATATCCGTTGTTATGCACCAATTTCAAACTAATATATCTGTACGTTTATTTTATAAAGTGAGATATAACTTCTTGAAATTATTTCTATGACATTTACCTATATCAGTTTGTGATTAGCTAAGGAAATTCAACAGCGGTGTAATTCTTCTTAACCATAGTACAGTTTTCAACCTACGACGCACAGGGAATGAGTTATTTAACTCAGGGGACTTTTGCAAAGTATTGTATATTTTCCAGTGTCCATTAGGGCAAAGGGGTTGGTACTCGTACTATATTTTGTTTACTTGTGTCTTCTCTAGTTTTAGAGAAGTATTTCGTTGAAATACAGGGTCCAGATATTGAGAAGTTGTAGGTATAAGAATAAAGTAGAGAACCATATGTGGGGAGTATCAGGATTCTTCAAGATTGAAGATGTAGATACTTATGCGAGGTATTCTGTTGTAAGTAATGGTTTTGAGAAATTTCTTGTCTTTCAGGTTACTCATATATGGATGCATAACTTGTTGAGTAATGCTGATTAGCCTCCTTCCATTTGGTTTACATGCACTGAAAAAGCTGCATGATTTTTGAATCTGGTTCCAATTAAATCAGTGCCTATGTTTCTATAGTGGATATAGAATGGATCATATCTTGACAATGTTGAGGTATATGGAGTTGTTCGGCTGATGCTTAAAACCAGAATCTGGACAAACTCAAGTCACATTTCAGTAATGGTAGTTTGTGAGTTATCCCGGGCTTTGACGAGGGTTAACTTTATACCATCTGGAAGATCAATAGTTATATTATTCTTGACTCGCCACTGGTTTTAGTAAAATGGAATCTTTTTAGAAAACATTAGTGGTAGTAAGGTAGAACTGGAAGTGATTCTAGAACCACAAACGATTACTAAAAATTTAGTAGAACCTAAAGATTCAATTGGATTCGACATTCCATTAGCCACTCCGCAGATTTGGGGGTAACCTCAGACACGCGAGACGTACTTCGGTCTTCTCAAAGACGGTGACAGGGAGGTTCTTGTTTACACAATACTTGCCACTACTGCTGTTCTAGACTATGAGATCCGGCAGGAGGATGAGTATAACGTCATTCTAAACTAGCTTTAGAAGTGCACGTGTATATGACTCTGCCAGAGGGTTGTTGTAGTTAGTGGGAGCAGCGAAAGCATAGTAGGCAAGTTGCTTATGTCTATTTCTAGACTAAACCAGGAATAACGGAGATAGATCATCTATTTTTGATGTGACAGTCATATAGTTTGACTTCATCAGAATAAAAGATGGATCTGGTAAGAAGGTAGTATGGTGTGATGTCCTGGTATTTGGATGACTTGCACTAAATAGGAAGAGATCTTCCTATCCTACGATTGGTTATACTATGGTTGTCACAAGGTGGTTTCTCCATATAGGATATGGATATAATATCAGGGATTCTGGTACCTAGATCTATGGTTTTAGATCTAGATTTAGGAAGTGCCCCAATTCGCGTTTGACACTATTCTAAAGTGTTTTAGAATGGAAGACTCATGGCTTGGTGGTGTACCCGCAGGTGATGGAGTCACCATCTCTAAAGATGTGTTTTCTAGACCGATGAGGAGAGGGATTTGCATGATTGGCATATCACTTGATTTGGCAATTGAGTCAATCATGAGACGTCAAGTACAACACCAGATATTATTTTTGACAGGCTGCAAAAAGTATATATTAATCCAATCCTGGAGAAACGGAGAGAAGCAGTTTTGAACATAAGTGGATGTTCTTAGAATATGGTAAGGACAGCCTCCTTCGGGAGGCGGTTATTATTTCAGGCTTCCAAGGTGATCTGGATGACAGAGTGACTGTCAGAGTTATAGTTTTCCTTCTTTTGAGGGGCAGTATGTTGGACAGGTAGTCCAAGCGGATAATGAGGAAGGCATGGCCCATGATACTGATTAAATTCAATTGATGATACAGTCTAAAAAGTTTGTTGGATTTAGAGTTTATTTATGAACCGGGTCCCATCAGATATGCAGACAAATTCTAAGATAGGTATTGCTCATTACGGGAGATAGTTTTTCTCCACGAAATTGAGATATAGAGAGATATAGAAAGAAACACTGGAGCGGATCCACTCACTAAGGCTATTTCTTGAACGCAATAGTTTTACAAACCAGCTTTGTGAGATTGATAAGTAGAGAAGTTGGGTGTTCGGTATCACACGGGCTGTGAGTATGCGACACCGCAGTAATTTACCTTAAGTGCAAGTGGGAGATTATTTGCTACAGTGCCCTCAAGTCAATTATTGAATCGCATACACGCTGTCACGACCCGTAAAGGCATGTGACTGGCACATGAATCATGTGAAGTCTATAGGACCCCACCTAATTCAAGTAAGCCAAAAGCCCAGAAATCTAAACCGTTTAGAAAAAATATTGGAGGTGATGTTTTGAAATAACGGAACAATGAAAACAACTTCTTTATTTAAAAGATAAGTAATAGTATACAAAAACAAAATGTTTTGTAGCTATCTTTAAAACATGTTTCGTCATTGAAAATTTCGGCAGCACCTCCTTTGTATATTTTAACACGAAAACAAATACAAGTAATAAGAAATGGCATCCCCAAGTGGGAGCTAGCTCTTCGCCAAATGGCGGAAACAACCACGCAATGATATAAATATACAACGCCGAAGGGCGAGGATCAAAACTCAGAAATAAAGTAAAGAAAACTAAGCATCATCAGGAAAACCAGAAACAATAATAAACACACAAGCGCGACTCTAAGGCCGAAAGAATATACAAAGTGTGGTTTCTAAGTCTACTAAATATACATAGTCTGGTTGATAGAGCTTTTAACTGGATACAACTGGAATAAAATATACAAGTAAAAAATGGCAGTCACGAGGCAATGTGTCCCACCTACCAAAGCATTCACCCAGAAGGAAATGGTGTGCCAGAGAAGGCACTACGGAACCTGTACGGCTAAACTAGCAAGAAACTGTGGCACAACGGGGGTGAGTTGCCAACTCGTGAGTAGAATACATCACCGAGCAGAAACCGAATGTATGACTATCTCTTAGGTCATACAGTACAATACGATAATAATAGAACGATAACATCGAGTAACAGTAGCGGTGATAGTATAGACATATCTGTAAGGTCAAGTACTCGTGTCCGTGTCATAAAATAACTACATGGCATGTATGTTAGGCATGAATGCAAAATCAATGGGTATGTCTAACATCGACATACAAAAATCATGATAAGCCTGAGTGCCAAACACCGACACTCAAAAACATCAAGAGAACCGTGTCCATCAGCGACACATAAATCTCATATCTCGGGCTCCGTCTGTCCGGATCTGCCATATATCATCAAATCTCACGACTGCGGTCGGTATCCTCCGGATGTCCGCCGAGCCAAATATCATCGGTCGGTAGTGCTTCCCTGCCGGGCTCAATGTCTCTCTATATAGCCTTCTTACCCTGGGGTACCGCACCGGGTCCACGATGTACCCGCAGATGGTTCCTCCTCTCTCCTCGAATATGTGTACACATGTGGCTCAAGAACCGAGAAATCTCATGGTGGACGCAACACATCATATCACGAGAAACCGCTTTTTTCTTTTAAAAATATAATCATGAGCTTATAATTAATCATTTTTGGTTTCCCCAAATCAAGAAATCACATGAATACGGAAATCTCCAAGAAGAATCACAATCTATGAGTATACAATGATATAATAAATACCGACGTAAAGCCAATGATCAGTGCATAACTAGAATGTATGGATGCAAGTGCATGTGGCATCTAAGTAAGAAATACAATGTCTACACTAGCATTTAAGATCATGATTGTTAAACAATACTACTTCTACAGATTACCAGTTTATATGAATGAAGTAAAGGTTCTCTAGTGGGTATGTGGCATGGCAATTACCGATGATGATGTGTGTGAGCCGGCAAGTAAGTGTTCGTGCAACATACGCATCATCGGTAATGGTGCAGTTGTCCTAGCAGACGACATCATAATAGCTAAAAACACATGTATATATGCAATGCAATGAGAGCAACATGAATATAACGGAAAATGAATAGTAAACGCAACATTTTAACATATACTTATCTGTATACGAGTCATACAGTTTTAGTGTTTGAAATAGCACAAATCGTGTTTTTGAGAAAAGTTGGGGCTACGGTGTTTTTGAGAAAAGATATGTCCTTTGAAAATCCATAGTATCCCTCGGACTGTCTTTTGAAAATACTCACGAATCGTTAGTTTTGAAAGTAGGTATGACTCGAGCCTAGTCTAGCATTTACCTAAACAACTAAAAGACTAAACTAAGAACCCAGTCGAAGTGATCAGAAAATGTAAACATATTCCGAGTCGATATATATCTAATTGTCGGCGATCCAGCCTCATGGCATCATGTATGGTATAATACATCGTACTGCATCCTCGAGTCAAGAGTGCGGATCAATCATTATATATACCTCGTACGGTAATATCCATCGTACGACATCCTCAAAATCGAGGGTACGGGTCAAATATCATATATATATCATCATTATTATCATCCATCGTACTATATCAATATCACGGGTACGGATCTAAGGTCTCGTACAATCTATTATTTCATCAAGTCACATGTTATCGCATGTTTTGTATAAATCGCCCAACGATCCTTTAATATATCATATCATATACGGTGTCTTGACTCAATCACATATCATAACCTCACGGCATCATGCCCGATCATATCGACTCATAACCATTCAACATATACTATCCTCATCTCACGTGTATATGTACATATATATATAGAGAGAGAATAATGGAGGAAAGATGCCACAGGAGGGAATTCCCTCCTATGGCGTCGAAAAAATACCCCCTCCCTAGTTTTTTCCGACGATCGGCACCCACCATCTTCATCGTCATAATTTAAAATGTGGGTACACCAAATTTCATGTGATTCTACCACTTGTTCACCGTTGATTTAGCAATGTAAAAAGTTCTATTGTCGGTAAACCGTTAATTTTGAAGCCACTAAATCAACGGTGAAAATGTTGTATAATCACATGAAATTTGGTGTACCCACATCTTAGATAATGACGATGAAGATGGTGGGTGCCGATAGTCGGAAAAAACTAGGAAGGGGGTATTTTTTCGACGCCATAGTAGGGAATCCCCTCCTATGGCCTCTTCCCTCCATTATAATATATATATATATATATATATATATATATATATATATATATATATATATATATATATATATATTCAAACAAACACACACATATATCATATACCAAGTGTATGTGTGTGTGTGCATGTGTGGGTATATGTGGTAACGACATATAACCTAAGGTCTCCTAGAAACTCTATTTGCTAGGTATCCAAGTAAGGATGAGTTTGCTCGTCGGCCTCCCTTTCGCTCAATACCTGGGTAGCCGTTACGTACAGCTAGTGCCACTGACGTGCTTGTGGTTAAACCCACTGCTAGTGTATTGACGAATCTTTAGAGTCCGACACAAAGGGTTTCCCTGGTTCGGGTGAAACGTTGTAAAGGCTGTATGGTTTTATGGCAGGGTTCGAACATATAATGATTCGGACGGATAATACTAGTGGGCTTTGGTTTAAGCCCGATCCTAGTATTATATTGTTGGATTATTTTCATCTCGTTGTATTTGTATTCAATCGGAATAGGGATGCGGGTATGTATATACAGATGAGGGGTATTCTTGTAATTCGTTACAGGTTTACTTTAGAAGTTGCCATTTCTTTTTGGGTTAAAACATTTAGGGTTTAATGTTTTATATTATGAGGTGGAAAGTGTGACTCATTGTATGCATTGATTCATGCATGTGCACTTGTGACTCATGGTGATGAGTCATGGTGTCATGATGGGTTTTTGTCATGGCTAAGATATTTTGTGTGAGATTTTTTTTGTAGAGACGCATATTTTTTTGATGCTGGGATTTTTCTTGAGTTGGGTTTTAAGTGGTCACAACAAATACACACAAAAGATTTAAGCCAAAACAACTAAAGAAAAAGGCAGTAACTTTTCATCACTTGCCGTTTTTCTTGAGCTCACACTTTCTTCACCTCATGGCTTCTTCTTCAACCTCCATCCAAACCTTCTCATGAGTTGAGAATCCTTGGGTGTATTGAGACAAAGTGATCACACACACTCTCTACGCTATCTTGGCTATCTAGGCTAGCAAACAAGATACCCGAGTTGCTTCGGTTTTGAGGCGGGAGCCCGTATTACTAACCCTTGACGTGGATCTTCTTCGATGCGGGGAGACCGGAGATCAAACATGATCAAGGAAGCCGCGAGGAGCTTGGGACAGAAGTTGAAGACCGAAGGACACAGATCGATCGGTATAATCACTCTAATGTTGGCTATAGTGCCCTCAAGGCAATTATCATAGTCGCAGGCAGGTGATTATGATGATTGAGGGAGGACCTATACCGATAGAACAATCTTACTCGAGATGAGAGTATGCTATCTGGTTTGGCTTTATCATCATGTACAGTATTAGGTGGCATTAAAGATCACTATTATATGTTGATAGAGCCCATAGAATTCTTGCTCGACTACCAGCAGTATGATGGCGATCATATACGTGGGAGTTGGGTAGTCTATAAGCACATCCTTAAATGTCCCTAGTCGAGGGTGTTTCGAGACTGGGCATCGATACTCCAGAGTAGTCTAGTGTATAATGATCGAGACCCCGACAAGGGGCGGTGGCCGGTCTCACAAGCCATTGGTGTCAGTTTGTTCGCCTAAGATGTAGACAGGTGCTCATTGGGTTATGAGTACACCGGACGGACTCGCCGAGAACATGCTAGTTGGTATTATACCTATTGTCAGATAGCAGTTCCCAGGTGACATGTGTACAGTTTAGTCTATCGACCTGAGATCGTCATTTGTCTCGTGTGAGTTCCCACTGTGCTTTGATTACTATCCTACCACGGCTCAAAGCAGTCGTGCAAACGTGTTTTAGTTGGGTACAGTCCCGAGCCACATGAAGGCAGTGAGCGGATCATCAGGGGATTCGTTTCTCCCGATATTGGGGATTGATGTCGCGGTTGTGTACGGGTGGCCATCACCAGAAATCCTTGGCCAAGATAGTCGAGAATTATTGATCTAGGATCGGTAGTTTCTTAGGTGGTGATGGGCTTCATACCTACACTAAATGTCGTGTTATTAGGGGTATGACTTTATCCACCCCCTAGACTCGATATGCGATAGTTATAGACGAACGGACCGGACTGTACGGATATTGTCACTGTCAGGCTCAGTAGGGGTTTCAGGATGAGTTTGCTCGTCGGCCTCCCTTTCGCTCAATACCTGCGTAGCCTTTACGTACAGCTAGTGCCGCTGACGTGCTTGTGGTTAAATCCACTGACAGCGTATTGACGAGTCTTTAGAGTCCCACACAGAAGGTTTCCCTGATTCGGGCGAAACGATGTAGATGCCATATGGTTTTACGGCGGGGTTCGATTACATACGTGTACTTGTGCACGGAAGATGTTCGGACGGATAATACTAGTGGGCTTTAGTTTAAGCCGGATCCTAGTATTATATTGTTGGATTATTTTCGTCTCATTGTATTCGTATTCTTCGAAATACGGATGCGGGTATGTATATACGGATGAGGGGTATTCTTGTAATTTCTTACAAGATTACTTTCAGAAGATTACACCTCATTACGGTTTAGACCTTTTTGGATTAAAAGGTTATTGAGGTGTAGGATGAGGTGTTTATTGCATTTTTGTGGTATGGCTAATTAGTGGCCCATGGTTACTATTCTAGCATGCTTAGGGTTTTTGTTTGTTGTGAGATTATGTTGACTTGAGATATTTTTTGTTGACTAAGATATTTTGGAGACATGGACATTTATGTGATGGCTCCATTATTTCTTATCACACTCACACAACAAACAAAAACACAATCCATTATTCATTTCTTTTTCTTTTTCTTGAGTTGCTCTCAACACCTCATTCTCATGGCATCTTCTTCTTTCTCTAGCTCCACCCAAACCCTCTCATGAGTTGAGAATACTTGGGTGTCTTGAGACAAATTAATCCTTCATCACTCTCTACTTCATCTACGGTATCTAGAGTAGCCATCTAGGTGCCCTAGTTGCCTCGAATATGAGGTTGGAGCTCGTTGCATAAACTCTCGTGTGGATCATCTTCGATGGAGGGAGACCGAAGATCAAGTTTGATCAAGGAAGCCCTTAGGAGCTTGCGATGATGGTTGAAGACCGAATGACACAGATCTATACAGTATAACCATTCTAACTCATTTGCATGTTTTGTTGTCTAGGGCTTATGGGTAGATCCGGGTAATTGGTTGTGGTAGCGCCAAGTTTTATAAATTTTTGTTCCGCATTTGGTCACGGATTGATGGTCGGGGCGCTGCCGTAACCCAACATCTAACCTTTTGCATGTTTTTGTTATCTAGGGCTTATGGGTCGATCCGGAAATTGGGTTCCGTTAGCACCGGTTTCTAAAAGTTTTTGTTCCGCATTTGGCCACCGATTGATGGCCGGGGCGATGGCGTAACCCAACATGGTATCAGAGCCACTCCATAAGCCTTAGTTAACTCTTTGCGACATTAGAAATACGCCGTTTTTGTCGTGCAAAAACTGCCGACAAAAACAGTTCTGAAAACTGAATGTTTGAGATGTTTGCACACCCCGCGGGCTCACGGTTTGACCTGAGAAGCCGCGGGGTGGTGCATGGGCACCCCGGGGAACCCTAAGGGGGATCTAATGGTTGGTCTCACTACCCAAGACCACTACAAGGTTTTCCTGGCGGTGGGGACCCGAAACTGCCCCATCTTGGGCAGTTTCGGGTCTGCCTCACCCCATGGCGACCTCGTGGTGGCCTTGGGGGTAGGGTACCCCCTCTAGGCCTCCCGACTCGAAGTTAATTTCATGATCTAACTCCTCACGAAGGTTCGGGCGCATTTCGTTTTAATTCGGACTTCCGAATTGGCTTTAAACGGTCGGTTTTTGGAACTTTAGCTCACTGTTTTTTCCATGGTTTTGGAAATTGGTTTGGTTTGCTAATTGCGTGCGGAATTCTAATGTCGTAGTTTACATACTTACATTACTATCTGCGACCGTGAATGTCATTAGAGCGGTACAACTTGATTAATTGTTATAGTTCTTTTAGATGGGTTTGCGAACGTGACATTCACGTTGATGTTCTGTGTTGTGCTATGTTTGTTGGCTCGTTCGTCGTGGTGGATAGCCTGGGTGCAATGTTAGTACAGTTTAGTTTTATTTGTACATTTGATATCTCGGGGCGAGCGTCCGACATGTGGACTGCCGTCACTTCCTGTTTGTATATTATTTGTTTGGGACACGACCGGGTTAAGGTCGATGTCACCGTTGTACTTATTTTCTTTTCTGTACTAGGATTACCCCGCGGTGGATTGCACGGATAGCCGGGTTCTAGAGGACAACGGGCCTACATCTCATGGCATTGAGACGGGGGGGCTGACTGTAGAATTGGGGGGCTATTCGCCGCACTCGTAGGGGGTACAGGTTTACCCAAGGAGGAGTGCTCAAGTTACCGGATTCCTTGAAGTGCCGGGTGGCCCATTCACTTTGATGAAAGGGGCTGCCTCGCTTCTGGTTTTGGCTGGTAACTTTCCGCACCCGTAGGGGTCTAGGTTTTCATTGCACAGGCTATCCACACGACCAGGGGAACGTCGGGTTTCACTTGCGGCTCAATGGAAACCCGGGGCTCCCAGATTATCTGTATTGTTCTGTGATACTTATCGCTTATCTGTGATGTTGCATTTATCATGCCTGGACCGATTATTATATATTGTTATATATATATACTAGTAGATGTTGTATATGTTTTTCACCCGCGCCAGTCCAGCCCCCGCTCTGTCGTTAGTTAAGTAACCTAACGGGTGATGATGGGGACCAATGGCGAATGCGGATGGCATATACGTACATCATATTTTCGTTCTTTTCTGGTGTGATTAATTGATGGGACTGCGTTGATTCTGATCAATGCAAGGAAAACAGACCAATTCGATGTTGTTGGAACAATTTTCAAAAGCTGTTATTATAAGGACGTTTTCTTTTGTTTTGCACGTCGGTATTCGGTTATGAATATCCAGCACCTCATTCGACGAGGCAAGAGCCGAGATTCCTTCACCGGAAATGACCTCTTGGGCAGAAGTTTGCGTCAGGGTAATAACTTCACTATAGTCGATTACTTTTTGCTTTGCATTGTGGTATTCAGTTGGAATATCCTGCACCTCATTCGACGAGGAAAGAGCCGAGATCTCTTCACCGGGTGTGACCTCTTTAGCAAAAGTTTTCGCCACTATATATTTGTAAAAATCTATCCAGTTCTTTCAACGATATCAAGTTCATTACGGTAAAGGTTTTTCGCCAAAAACCATTCGTAGCCCTCCGTCATTTCAGACGGGTAGTACTTAGTATTCATGCTATATTTTTTGGCCTTAGTCATTGCATAGTGTATGGTAGCTATTTGTTACTTTTCTGTAGCATAGATAGATGCGTTGGTTTGGGACAGTCGTACAGCCTTGTTGGCCTTAGTCAAGGGCGAGTACGGATGGGTTCAAATTAACCTGGACAATGACGGGTAGAACTTGACATGTGACTTATGATTTGTTGGCCTTAGTCAAGCTCATAAGAGCATTGGATAAAAATCACATCGGGAGTTTCTGAAAGAAACTGAAACTTTCCAGGCATGTGCATACCTTCTGGAGTGTGATAACTTGAGTGGATTCCATCAAGTTATCATGCGATGATAGTTGGATCCCAATTCTCACTGATGAGTTGGTTTACTCCTCGGGTGATTTTAGACGATCCCGACTAATTCTTCTTTCAGGTTTGGAGGAGAATTTGAGGATACAGTGAGAGACATCCTGATTAGAAAAAGTGATTAACTATTCTGATCTACATTAGAGTGCACGCTGAGTGTTCTCTCTCTCTCTCTCCTTGGCAGCGACCATAGCCCAACCCTAGACTAGAACTCATAAACCAAGTTAACCGAACCTTCTTACAACACACTGGCTTTTGGATTGTCCGAGTTGCGTACTTCATTGCCACTCCTACTTTTACCTTTTGCATTTCTCCGGAACATTCTGTATTACTACGAAGATCCACAGTTATTGGATACGACTATCGTATAGTTACATACGAACTCGAAGAAACTTGTTTCAGATTCGAGAATAGTTTCCGGTTCTGGAGAAATTGAATAGGACTATTCAGCTGTCTTTTCCTTTTACCTTCTCTCAGGTTGTGAGGGCTCCTAGGATTAGGAGAAGGAACCTATTGCGCTTATTGGATAGTCTTCTTCCAAACCATAGGCAGGTGCTGAAAGGTGGGGAAGGAAGAAAACCAATTAACCTAAGTGAGGTGTACAGAAGGTAATAAGTAAAGACAAAATAAAGGGATTAGAAAGAGGGAAAAGTAAATTACGACTGCTATCATTCATAACGAAACCGCATATATCATCGCCACTCCAACTTCACCTTTGAATTTCTCCAGAACACCCCGTATCACTACGAAGATCCACATTTATTGGATAATACATCGTATATTTACATACGAACTCGAAGGAACTTGTTTCAGTTCGAGAATGAATTCTTGTTCAGGAGAAATAGAATAAGGATTATTCAGTTGTCTTTTATCTTTACCTTCTCTCAGGTTGCGAGGGCTCCTAGGATTAGGAGGGTACACCTATTACGCTTATTGGATAGTCTTCTTCCAAACCATAGGCTGGTGCCGAACGATAGGGAAAGAAGAAAACTATTTAGCCTAAGGGTGGTGTACAGAAGGTAATGAGTAAAGACAAATAAAGGGATTTGGAGAGATGGCAAAGAAATATAAGGTTACAGTCATGAATCTGTTTAATGGAAGAGGCATTACTATGAATACCCGGATACCCCTTCGAAACATTTTCATGTTTCAGTTTCACTATACGTTGTTAATTGAAAACTGATTTCACAATTAGATCCTTACTTCAGGGTATGTATTTACCAGGTTTGATTCTCACATTTGTATGGTTTTACAGATGATGAGTGGGAGTAAGTTTTTGGGAATTAGGTGATTATATCCTCAATGTATCGGAATTCGTTGTAATTGGTGATATTTGAAGAAATCGTCTGGGGTTTTGCGTGACGGCAAATATTTGGTTCTGAATATCCGTTGTTATGCACCATTTTCAAACTGATATATCTGTACGTTTATTTTATAAAGTGAGATATAACTTTTTGAAATTATGTCCATGACATTTACCTTTATCAGTTGATGATTGGGTAAGGAGCATTAAACAGCGGTGTAATTCTTCTTAACCATAGTACAGTTTTCAACATATGACGCACATGATTTGAGTTATTCAACTCAGGGGACTTATACAAAGTATTGTATGTTGTCCAGTGTCCATAAGGACAAAGGGGTTGGTGCTCGTATTATATTCTGTTTACTTGTGACTTCTCCAGTTTTAGACAAGTATTTCGTAGAAATACAAGGTCCAAGTTTTGAGAAGTTATAGGTATAAGAATAAAGTAGAGAACCATGTGTTGCAAGTATCGGGATTCTTCAAGGTGATCGAAGATGTAGATACTTGTGTTTGGTATTCAGTTGATAGTAATGGTTTTGAGAACTTGCTTCTCTTTCAGGTTACTCATATCTGGATGCACTCCTAAGTTGAGTAATGCTGATCGGCCTCTCTCCATTTAGTTGACATGCAATGGAGATAGCTGCATGATTTGAATCTGGTTCCAATTAAATCAGTGCCTCTGTTTCATATAGAATGGTTCATATATTAACGATGTTAAGGTATATGGAGTTGTACGGCTAATTCTTAAAACCAGACTCTGGATAACTCAAGGCACGTTTCTGTAATGGCAGTTTGTGGGTTATCCCGGGCTATGACGAGGGTTAACTTTCTACCATCTGGAAGATCAATAGTGATATTGTTGTTGACTCGCCACAGTTTTAGCAAAATGGACTTTTTCAGAAGACAGTAGTAAGAGTATGGTAGAACTGGAAGTGATTCCAGAACCACAAACGATTACTGAAAATTTAATAGAACCTAAATATTCAATTGGGTTTGACATTCCATTAGCCACTCCGCAGATATGGTGGGTAACCTCAGGTGCCCGAGAAGTACTTCGGTATCCTCAAAGACGGTGACAGGGAGGTTCTTGTGTACCCAGACATGCCATTACTGCTGTTCTAGACTATGAGAGCTGGAAGGAGGATGAATATAGCGTCGTTCTAAACTAGCTTTAGAAGTGCACGTGTATATGACTATGCTAGAGGGTTGTTTTAGTCAGTGGGAGCAGCGGTAGCATAGTGGACAAGTCGCTTGTGTCTATTTATAGACTAAAGCAAGTAAAGCAGAGAAAGATCATTTATTTTTGATGTGACAGTCATAGGATTTAACTTCTTCAGAATAGCAGATGGATCTGTTAAGAAGGTAGTATGGTGTGATTTCCTGGTATATGGACGACATACACTTTGAAGGAAGTGAAATTGTAAGTGCACGGCGGCGCCCCAGCCGTCAATCCGAGGCCAAAATGTGGAAACGATACTTTTACGAAACTTGTAAACCGGAACCATCGCGCACTATAAAACCCGGATCGGGCCATTAACCTAATCCTAGCTAACTAGAGAAGGGGTAGAGAGATATACCGAGCGATCCGTATCCTTCGGTCTTCTCGTCGTCGTCCCGATCTCCACGCGGAATCTCCGGTCTTCACCTCCTCGCCGGAAGGGCACCACATCGTCGGGTTCTTTTACGGGCTCCCACCTCTGGACCGAGGCAACTCGGGCACGAAGTTGGCGAGTCGACGTGTCCAAGAATGCTGTAGGATAGTGTAGGACTATACGTCTCATGGGGTTTATTGTAGTTGCCATTTTGATGTGGAGGAAAAATGAGAATGTGGAATGAGCTTGAGGATTTTTCTTTTTCAATGGAATGAATCAAAAATCCTCACCCCAAAAACCAACTCATCCCTCAATATTAGCCGGCCTCTCTTTTGTCAAGGGGAGAGAGAGAAAATCCAGGGGGGGGGGCGAGCAATCATAATGCATGAAAGAGAAAAGGTGATGATTATGAACAATGATCACCACACAAGTCAAACAGCCCATCACTCATCATCACAAAAGTCAAGCCATCATGAACAATCATGAACCAAGAAGTCTTCTCCTTTGTTAATTGCATAATTGCAAATAACCCCCTCCACCAAATTTCAGCCAAAGAAAGAAACAAAGGAAAATGGCCGAAACGGAATGCAAACTGGCAACTTCAAAAAACTGATCCCGTAATAAATTACAGGAAAACCCCGCGACTGTATATACATACCCGCATTTGTATTCCGACCGAATACAAATGCAATGAGACAAAATTTACACAGTACAATACTAGGATCCGGCTTAAACCAAAGCCTGCTAGTATTGTCCGTCCGATCATGATCCGTGCAATACCGCACGTACATGATCGAACACTGCCATATCTCCATACGGCCTATACAGCGTTTCGCCCGAAACTTGAGAAAACGGTCTGTGGGGGACTCTAAAGACTCGTCAATACTTTGGTTGTGGATTTAACCACTAGCATGTCAGAGGTATTAGCCATACGTAACGGGCTACCAGGTATTGACCAAAAGGGACGTAGATGAGCGAATTCATCCTGACACCCTACTGAGCCTGTCAGTGACAATATCCGTACAGTCCGGTCGGTTCGTCTATGAGCATCGCATGGCGGGCCTAGGGGGTTGGTAAAAGTCAGACCCCCAAAAGCGGTATAAGTCGTGTCGGAGTGTAGCCCAGAACACCCTGAGATACTACTGGAATACCTACCAGTAAATCTCCTGCCTTGGCCAAGGACTTCGTGTAATGGCTCTCCTAGACACAGCGCGACCTCACCCCCAATACCGGGAGAGACGAACCCCTGCTGATCCGCTCACTGCCTCCATGTGGCTCGGGACTGTACCCAACTAAAACCTGTTTGTACGACTCCTTTTAGCCATGGTAGGGTAGTAATAAAAGTACAGTGGGAACTCACACGAGACAAATGACGATCTCAGGTCGATGAACTAACCTGTACACATGTCACCAGGGAACTGCTATCTGACGTCTGGTATAAGACCAACTAGCATGTTCCCGGCGAGTCCTGTCCGGTGTACTCATAACCCAATGAGCACCTGTATACATCTTAGGTGAACCAACTGACACCAGTGGCTTATGAGACCGGCCACCGCCCCTCGTCGGGGTCTCGACTATATACACTAGTCTACTCTGGAGTATCGATGCCCTGTCTCGAAACTCCCACGACTAGGGAGCTTTTAAGGATGTGCTTATAGACCCCAGCTCCCACGTATATAATCGCCATCATACTGCTGGCCGTCAAGTAAGAATCCTAAGGGCTCTATCAACGTGCAATAGTGACCTGTAAGGTCACCTGAAACAGTACACGATGATAAAGATAAACCAGATAGCATACTATCATCTTGAGTAAGACTGTTCTAACGGTATAGGTCCTCTCTCAATCATTGTAATCACGTGCCTGTGATCCAATAATTGACTCTGAGGGCACTATCTCCAATAATCTCCCACTTGCACTCAAGGCTAATTATTGCGATGTCGCATACTCAAAGCCCGTGTGATACCGAACACCCAACTCCTCTACTAATCAGTCTCACAAAACCCGCTTGCGAAACTAATGCATTCGAGGAATAGCCTCAGTGAGTGGATCCGCTCAGATGTTTCTTTCTATGTCTCTTTTTATCTCAAGTTCGCGGAGAAACCCATCTCCCGAAATGAGCAATACCTGTCTTAGAATGTGTCTGGATGTCTGATGGGACCTATCTCATAAATGAACTCCAAATCCAAAGTTCTTAGACTGTATCGTCAACTGAACTTAATCAGTATCCTGCGCAATGCCTCCCTCGGTATCCACCTGGACCACCTGTCCAAAATACTGCCCCTCGTCAGAGGGAAAACTATAACTCTGACAGTCACTCTGTCATCTATGTCACCTTGGAAGCCTGGAATGATAACTGTCTCCCGAATAAGGCTGTCGTTATCATATCCCTAGAACATCCACTTATGTTCTAAAACCGCTTCCGAATGTTCCTCCAGGATTGGATCAATAACAACTTATTGCATCTACTGCAAAAAACAACATCTGGTGTGGTGCTTGACATCTCATGATTGACTCAATTGCCTAAGCAAGTGATCTGCCAATCATGCACATCCCTCTCCACTTTAGTCTGTAAGACACCTTTAGAGAGGGTGACTCCATTACCTGCAGGTACACTACCGTGCCAGGAGTCGTCCATTCTAAAACACCTTTAGAATGCTGTCTAAGTACCCAGATTGGGAAACTACCCAAAGCTAGATCTAAAACCATAGATCTAGTAACCAGAATGTCTGATATTATATCTATATCCTATGTGGAGAAACCACTGTGTGACAACCAAAGTATAACCGACCGTAGTATAGGAATTTCACTTCGTACTCTATGTATGTCATCCAAATACCAGGACATCACACCCTACTACCTTCTTAACAGATCCATCCCCTATTCTGATGAAGTCAAACCTATGACTGTCACATCAGAAATAGATGATCTATCTCCGCTATATCTGCTTTAGTCCATAAATAGACATTAGCCCCTTGTCCACCAATGCTTCCGCTGCTCCCACTGACTACGACAACCCTCTGGCAGAGTCATATACACGTGCAGTTCTAAAGCCAGTTCAGAACGACGCTATACTCATCCTCCTACCGGGTCTCACAGTCTGGAACAACAGTAATGGGAAGTCTGGGTAAACAAGAACCTCCATGCCACCGTCCTTGAGGCTACCGGAGTACCTCTCGGGTGCCTGAGGTTACCCACCTTATCTGCGGAGTGGCCAATGGAATGTCAAACCAGATTGAATCTTTAGGTTCTTATTAAATCTTCAGTAATCGTTTGCGGTTCTGGAATCACTTCCAGTTATACCATACTCCCACCACTGTTTTCTCAAAAAACCCATTTTACTTAAAACTGTGGCGAGTCAAGAATAATATCACTATTGATCTTCCATATGGTAGAAAGTCAACCCTCGTCATAGCCTGGGTCAACCCACAAACAGCCATTACAGAAACGTGCCTTGAGTTATCCAGAGTCTGGTTTTAAGTATAAGCTGGACAACTCCACGTACCTTAACAGTGTCAAGATATGAACTGCTCTATACCCAATACAGAAACAGAGGCACTGATTTAATTGAACCAGATTCAAATCATGCAGCTGTCTCCAGTGCATGTCAACTAAATGGAGAGAGGCCGATCAGCATTACTCAACTTAGGAATGCTTCCAATTATGAGTAACCTGAAAGAGAAACAAGTTTCTCAAAACCATTACTATCAACTGAATACCATTCACAAGTATCTACATCTTCGATCACCTTGAAGAATCCCGATACTTGCAACACCTGGTTCTCTACTTTACTCTTATACCTATAACTTTTCAAAACTCAGACCTTGTGTTTCTACGAAACACATGTCTAAGAACTAGAGAAGTCATAAGTAAATAGAATATAGTGCGAGTACCAACCCATCTGTCCTAATGGACACTGGACAATATACAATACTCTGTATAAGTCCCTTGAGTCTAATAACGCATTCCCTGTGTGTCGTAGGTTGAAAACTGTACTTATGGTTAAGAAGAATTACACCGCTGTTTAATACTCCTTACCTAACTATCAACTGATATAGGTAAATGTTATCGACATAATTTCAAAAAAGTATATCTCACTCTATAAAAATAGACGTACAGATATATTAATTTGAAATTGGTGCATAACAATGGATATTCAAAACTAAATGTTTGCCGTCCGGCAAACAGCCCAGGAGATTTCCTCAAATATCACTAATTACAACGAATTCCGATATAATGAGGATGATCACCTAATTCCCAATAACTTACTCCCACTCATCATCTGTAAAGCCATACAGATGTGAGAATCATACCTGGTAAATACATACCCTGGAGCAAGGGCTAATTGGGAAATCCGTTTTCTTTTAACAGTACACAGTGAAACTGAAACATTGAAATGTTTCGTAGGGGTATCCGGGTATTCCTAATAATGCCTTTTCCATTATCCAGATTCACAACTGTAACCGTATATTTCTTTGCCATCTCTCCAAATCCCTTCATATGTCTTTAGTCATTACCTTCTGTATACCCTCTTAGGCTAAATGGTTCTCTTCCTTCCCTACCGTTCGGCACCAGCCTATGGTTTGGAAGAAGACTATCCAATAAGCGTAATGGGTGTACTGTCCTAATCCTAGGAGCACTCGCAACGCGAGAGAAGGTGAAGATAAAACACACCTGAATAAACCTTATTCCTATTTCTCCTGAACCAGAATCCATCCCCGAACTGGAACAAGTTCCTTTCGAGTTCGTATATAACAATACGATGGAGTATCCAATAAACTGTGGATCTTCGTAGTGATACGGAGTGTCCTGGAGAAATACAAAGGTGAAGTGGGAGTGGTAATGAAATACTTGGTTTGGTCGTGAATAGCAGTCGCAATTTACTTTGCCCTCCTTCTAATCCCTTTATTTGTCTTTACATAATACCTTCTGTACACCATCGTTAGCCTAATTGGTTTTCTTCATTCCCTACCGGTCGGCACCTGCCTATGGTTTGGAAGAAGACTATCCAATTTGCGTAATAGGTGTACTATCCCCTAATCTAAGGGGCACTCGCAACCTGAGGGAAGGTAAAAGGAAAAGACAGCTGAATAGTCCTATTCGTTTTCTCCAGAACCAGAAACCATCCTTGAATAAATTCCTTCGAGTTCGTATATAACCATACGATGGTTTTATCCAATGGAAGTGGACGTTCGTAGTAATACGAGGTGTCCTGGAGAAAAGGGTAAAAGTAGGAGTGGCAATGAGGTTTGCAACTCTGACAATCCAAAAGCCAATGTTTAAGAAGGTTCGGTTAATTTTGGTCACTGAGTCATAGTCTTACGGTCGGGTCATGGTCGCTGCCAAAGAGAGAGAGAAAAGAAATACTCAGCGTGCACTCTAACCTAGATCAGAATGGTTATCACTTTATCTAATCAGGAAACCTCCCACTGTAACGTCAAATTCTCCTCCAAACCTGAAAGAAGAATTAGTCGGTATCACCCGAGGAGTAAACCAACTCATCAGTGCGAATCGGGATCCAACTATCATCGCATGATAACGTGACGGAATCCGCTCACGTTATCACACTCCAGAAGGTATGCGCATATCTGGCAAGTTTCAGTTTCTTTAGAAACTCCCGATGTGATTTTTGCCCCATGCTCTTATGACCTTGACTAAGGCCAATAAATCAAAAGTCACATGTCAAGTTTTACCCGTCATTGTCCAGGTTAATTTGAACCCACCCGTACAATCCCTTGACTAGGGCCAACAAGGCTGTACGACTGTCCCAAACCAACGCATCTATCTATGCAGCAGAAAGGTAACAAGCAGCTACCATACACTATGCCTTGACTAAGGCCAACAAACATAGCATGAATACTACGTGCTACCCGTCTGAAATGACGGAGGGCTACGAATGGTTTTTGGAGAAAAACCTTTAACGTAATAAACTTGATATCGTTGAAGGAACCGGATAGATTTTATAAAAATATAGTGGCGAAAACCTTTGCTAAAGAGGTCACTCCCGGTGAAGGGATCTCGTCTCTTTCCCCGTAGAATGAGGTGCAGGATATTCCAACTGAATACCACAATGCAAAGCAAAAGTAATCGGCTATAGTGAAGTTATTGCCCTGACGCAAACTTCTGTCCAAGGGGTCACTCCCGATGAAGGGATCTCGGCCCTTGCCTCGTCGACTGAGGTGCAGGATATTTCAACTGAATACCACTGTGCAAAACAAAAGTGAACGTCCTTACAATAACAGCTTTTTGAAAAATGTTCTAACAACATCAGAATAGGTTTGTTTAGCTTGTATTGATCCGAATCAATGCAGTCCTATCAATTGATCACATCAATAAAGAACGAAAATAATGATGTACGTATATGCCATCCGCATTCGCCACTGGGTCCCGTCATTACCCGTTAGGTTACTTAACTAACGACAGAGCGGGGACTGGACTAGCGCGGATGCAAAACATATTCAACATCTACTAGTATATATATCAATATATAATATTCGCTCAAGGCGTGATAAAATGCAACATCACAGAAATGTAATAAGCATCACAAAACAATACAGATATCTGAGATCCCCGGGTTTCATAGAGCCGCTACTGAAACCCGACGTTCCCCTGGTCGTGTGGATAGCCTGTGCAATGAAATTCTAGACCCCTACGGGCGCAGCAAGTTACCCGCCAAAACCTGAAGTGAGGCAGCCCCCTTCAACAACGTGAATGGACCACGCAGCACTTCACGGAATCCGGTAACTTGGGCACCCCTCCTTGGGTCAACCTGTACCCCCTACGAGTGCGGCGAATAGCCCGCCAATTCTAGAGTGAAGCCCCCTCCGTCTCAACGCCATGAGATGCGGGCCCGTTGCCCTCTAGAACCCGGCTATTCGTGCACCCCACCGCGGGGTAATCCTAGTACAGAAAGTAAAATATGCATACAACGGGTACATCGACCTCAGCCCGGTCGTGCCCCAAAAGAATAATATACAAACAGGCAGTGACGGTAGTCCACATGTCGGACACTCGCCCCGCAATATCAAATGTACATATACAACCAAACTGTACTAACATTGCGTCCAGGCTATCCACCACGACAAATCCGCAACATCACAGCACAACACAGAACATCAACGTGAATATCAAGTTCGCAAATCCGTCTAAAAGGGCTATAGCAGTCAGACAGGATTTACCGATCAAATGACATTCACGGTCGCAGATATAATGTAAATACTGTGAACTAACATGTTTAAAATTTTCGATCGAATAAATTTTCCCAAGTGGGCCCCAAGTACTACTGTAGCACTCAAAGAAAATCTGGGCCCAAACAGAATATACCAAAACCCCCATTTCCAAGTCCAAGAGCCTCTGTAAAATTTGGTGCTACAAGGAGTCATTATGGCCGCGGAACCGCGGCCAATGCATGGGTCTGGCCGCTGTTCCGCGGTGGAACAGTAAAGTTAAGCCACCAAATTTTTGCAGAACTCTTAGAATTTCCTGCATGTATTTCTGCAATGCACTGAAAAAAAATTTGAGCCGAAAAAAATTCGACAGAAAACTGATGCACTTGGAATCGCGGTTTTGGGATATTTGTTCGATCGAAGCTTTAAACTCGCTAGAGGAAGCTAGACTAGGTTAATGGCCTGGCTCTGATACCAGTGTAAGTGCACGGCGGCGCCCCGGCCGTCAATCCGAGGCCAAAATGCGGAAACGATACTTTTACGAAACTTGTAAACCGGCACCACCGCGCACTATAAAACCCGGATCGGGCCATTAAGCTAATCCTAGCTAACTAGAGAAGGGGTAGAGAGATATACCGAGCGATCCGTGTCCTTCGGTCTTCTCGTCGTCGTCCCGATCTCCCCGCGGAATCTCCGGTCTTCACCTCCTCGCCGGAAGGGCACCACATCGCCGGGTTCTTTTACGGGCTCCCACCTCTGGACCGAGGCAACTCGGGCACAAAGTTGGTGAGTCGACGTGTCCTAGAATGCTGTAGGATAGTGTAGGACTATATGTCTCATGGGGTTTATTGTAGTTGCCATTTTGATGTGGAAGAAAAATGAGAATGTGGAATGAGCTTGAGGATTTTTCTTTTTCAATGGAATGAATCAAAAATCCTCACACCAAAAACCATCTCATCCCTCAATAGTGGCCGGCCTCTCTTTTGTCAAGGGGAGAGAGAGAAAATCCAAGTGGAGGTGAGCAATCATAATGCATGAAAGAGAAAAGGTGATGATTATGAACAATGATCACCACACAAGTCAAAAAGCCCATCACTCATCATCAAAAAAGTCAAGCCATCATGAACAATCATGAACCAAGAAGTCTTCTCCTTTGTTAATTGCACAATTGCAAATAACCCCCTCCACCAAATTTCAGCCAAAGAAAGAAACAAAGGAAAATGGCCGAAACGGAATGCAAACTGGCAACTTCAAAAAACTGATCCCGTAATAAATTACAGGAAAACTCCGCGACTGTATATACATACCCGCATTTGTATTCCGACCGAATACAAATGCAATGAGATAAAATCTACACAGTACAATACTAGGATCCGGCTTAAACAAAAGCCCGCTAGTATTGTCCGTCCGATCATGATCCGTGCAATACCGCACGTACATGATCGAACCCTTCCATATCTCCATATGGCCTATACAACGTTTCGCCCGAAACTTGAGAAAACGGTCTGTGGGGGACTCTAAAGACTCGTCAATACTTTGGTTGTGGATTTAAGCACTAGCACGTCAGAGGTATTAGCCATACGTAACGGGCTACCAGGTATTGACCAAAAGGGACGTCGATAAGCGAACTCATCCTGACACCCTACTGAGCCTGTCAGTGACAATATCCGTACAGTCTGGTCCGTTCGTCTATGAGCGTCGCATGGCGGGCCTAGGGGGTTGGTAAAAGTCAGAGCCCGAAAAGCAGTACAAGTCGTGTCGGAGTGTAGCCCAGAACACCCTGAAATACTGTAAGTCGATGTACTACACCCCAATACTTGTGGGGAGGCGGAATTTTCAAAAACGAACTTGTTTAGTGAACGAACATCGACTAACCGCTTGAATCGAAGCTAAACTATAAATAACCAAACACAAAGTGTTTCTAAACTACTGTGTTTAGGGATTATACCTAATGAACCAACTCCTTCGTCTTTACGAACTCCTTGTTCTCCTCGGCCTTCTCGAAGTAGTAGACGATCCACCCGAGAGCAAAACTCCAAGCTTAGCCTCTAAACTTGAGGCAACTAACCTTCTTGGATTGCTAATCAAAGAAGATAGATTGAGATAGAGTGATGGTTATGGATTGTTTAGTCTTACTAACCCTTGTACTCAACTCATGAGAGGGGAGGATTAGTCTTTTGAAGAGAGAGAGCTTGAGGAGAGAGAATGTGTAGATAATAATGAAATGAGAATAGTGAGTCAAGAAGATATATATCTAGCATTTCTTTTAACAAGAAAAGAAATAAGAAATGAATTTAGCAACCATGCTTGATAATATCTAGTGATGATTCATTATAATGACAAAAGACTTCTATGAATCATCAAGGTGACTCACTAATCACAATCATTTCATATGCCACCTTAACCTCCTTAGTCACCACCTTCTACAAGCTTCTCGCATAATTACGAGAACGCCCCTCCTTTCCGCAAAAATACGGAAAAACTTTAGACTGTAAAAATCCAATAACCGGATACCAGTAACTGGCTTAAACCAAAGCCGACCGGTAAAAACTGTCCGAAAGTCGTACGTGCGTAAAGACACGTATACGTCCGAACCCTTGTCGTAGAACCATACGACCTCTATATCGTTACGCCTGGAGTAGGGAAACTCTCTGTGTGGGACTCTAGAGACTCGACTACTACGCTGGCAGTGGGTTTAACCACAGACCGCAAGCGGCACTAGCTGTACGTAACGGTCCCCAGGTAGATGTCGATAAGAAGGCCGATGAGGGAACCCATCCGAACTCCTACCGAGTCTGATGTGATAATCTCCATACAGTCCGGTCCGTTCGTCCAAGACTATCGCATATCGGGCCTAAGGGGTGGCAAGCGTCAGTCCCCTAATAGCGGTATAAGTCGTGTCGGAGGGAAGCCCATTACACCCTGAGAAACTACTGGAACCTACCAGCAAATCTCGCTTGCCCTGGCCAGGGACTTTGCGTAATGGCTCTCTGACACAGCGCGATATCAACTCCCAATACCGGGAGAGACGAATCCTGTCTAACCGCCACTGCCTCCAAGTGCTCGGGACTGCACCCAACTGCTACCTGTTTGCACGACTCCTTTGAGCCGTGGTAGGGTAGCAATCTAAGAACAGTGGGACACACTCGAGACGAAGTAGCAGTGTCAAGTCTGCGGACTATGCTGTACTCATGTCACCTGGGAACTGTTCATTGACGACTGGTATAAAACCAACCAACAGTTCCCTGTGAGTCCTGTCCGGTGTACCCGTAACCCAACGAGCACCTGTATACTATCTCCAGTACGACGTATTGACGGCTGTGGGACAGACCATCTCCCCAACTGGGATGAGAAGCGTACACACTAGTCTACTCCGGAGTATCGATGCTCTGTCTCGATAATCCAACGACTAGGGACCTGAATAAGGATGTGCTTGTAGACTACCCAGCCCCACTAGTGTGACTGCCATCACAACGCTGGTAGTCAAGAAAGATCCTAAGAGCTCTATCAATACGTACACTCACATATTAAGATAGAAAAACCAAGTAGCATACTACCATGTTTAGCAAGACTGTTATATACATGTGAATATCCCAAGCTTCCATTAAGTAATATACAAACTAGTATGATACAGTAATGGCCTTCTAGGGCATAAACACTAACAATCTCCCACTTGCACTAGGGCCATGTACTGGCATATCGAAGACCAATGATCTCGAGTAGCCTCTCGAACTGAATCTGAGGTAGGGCCTTCGTGAATGGATCAGCAATGTTCTCTTCTGAAGCAACTCTCCGAACCTCGATCTCCTGACGATTAATGATCTCCCTGATCAGGTGATACCGCCTCAAGATGTGTCTGGACTTCTGATGGGACCTTGGTTCCTTCGCTAAAGCTATAGCTCCGTTGTTGTCGCAATACAGAGGTATTGGATCAACTATGGTAGGAACCACCTGAAGTTCTGTTAGGAACTTCTTCATCCAGACTGCTTCTTTTGCGGCATCGCAAGCAGCTATATACTCCGCTTCCATCGTCGAGTCAGCAACGGTGTCCTGCTTGGAGCTCTTCCAGCACACCGCCCCTCCATTGAGGGTAAAGACATAACCCGACATGGACTTGGAATCGTCCTTATCACTCTGGAAGCCGGAATCAGCAAAGGCCTCCAACCTGAGGTCTTTTCCGCCGTAAACCAAGAACATCTCCTTAGTCCTCCTCAGGTACTTGAGAATGTTCTTTACTGCTATCCAGTGTTTCTCCCCTGGGTCTGACTGATACCGGCTCACCACGCTTAGTGCGTAAGCTACATCTGGTCTGGTACACAACATCGCATACATTATAGAGCCTACCGCAGAAGCGTAGGGTATAATTGACATGCGTTCCCTTTCCAAATCAGTCTTGGGAGACATCTCATTGGAGAGGGTGATTCCGTGACAAGCCGGTAGATTACCGCGCTTAGAATCTTCCATACTGAATCTTTTCAGTACAGTGTCGATATACCTGGACTGCGAAAGTCCCAACATCCTCTTGGATCTATCACGATAGATCCGGATCCCCAGAATGTAAGAGGCATCACCCAGGTCTTTCATGGAGAACCTGTGTGACAAGAATCCTTTGACAGATTGTAGCATAGGAATGTCATTTCCTATCAATAGAATGTCATCCACGTATAAGACGAGGAATACAACACTTCTGGCTACAACTTTACTATATATGCACGGTTCATCTGGATTTTTGATAAAGTCATATTCTTTGACTGTCTCATCAAAACAGATGTTCCAACTCCGCGATGCCTGCTTTAGTCCATAAATGGACTTAAGCAGCTTGCATACTTTCCCGCTGCTCCCACTCTGATTGAAACCCTCTGGCTGATCCATATAGACGCTCTCTTCTAAATTTCCATTCAGAAAAGCCGTCTTTACGTCCATCTGCCAGATTTCATAATCATGGAAGGCAGCAATAGCAAGAAGGACCCGAATGGATTTGAGCATAGCCACTGGAGAAAAAGTTTCGTCATAGTCCAAACCAGGTCTTTGACGAAAACCCTTTGCAACAAGTCTAGCCTTATAGGTTTCCACCTGTCCATCTACACCAATCTTTTTCTTGAAGATCCATTTGCATCCTATGGGTTTTACCCCATCTGGAGCAAAGTCCAAAGTCCATACTTTGTTGGTGTACATGGACTCCATTTCGGTCCGCATTGCATCTAGCCATCGTACCGAGTCGCCGCTCTGGATGGCCTGCTGGAAGTCAGTAGGTTCATCATCATCTATGATGCAATCCTCTCTATCCCCATCTATGAGAAAACCGTAGTATCTCTCAGGCGGATGAAACGGCCTACTACTCCTGCGGAGGGGTTCGAGAATGTCCTGTTCTTCTTGAACTTCCGGTTCTACCAAACTTTCAGTAGCAGTTTGTGGTTCTGGAATTTCTTCCAGTTCTATTTCGCTCCCACTTGATTCCTTTTCTAAAAACAGATGTTCCAGAAAATGGGCATTACGAGAAACAAAGACCTTTTGTTCCTCTGCGTAATAGAAATAATATCCCTTGGAGTTCTTTGGATATCCCACAAACAAACATTTTACTGATCGTGCCTCGAGCTTGTCCACATGCTGCTTTTTAACAAAAGCTGGACATCCCCAAATCTTCATATGCTGAAGATGGGGTTTCTTCCCAGTCCACATCTGATATGGAGTGGTAGGCACAGTCTTGGTAGGAGCCCTGTTCAGAAGATATGCCGCTGATTCTAGCGCATAACCCCAAAAAGATCGCGGTAACTCAGCATTACTCATCATGGATCGTACCATATCCAATAGGGTTCGATTCCGTCTCTCCGATACACCGTTATGCTGTGGAGTGTACGGAGGAGTAAGCTGAGAGAGAATTCCTTTCTCTTTTAGGTAACCTAGGAACTCGGCACTCAAGTATTCACCACCTCGATCAGATCTAAGTGTCTTGATACTTTTGCCGGTTTGGTTTTCTACTTCATTCTTATACTCTTGGAATTTCTCAAAAGCCTCGGATTTATGTTTCATCAGATAAATGAATCCGTATCTTGAGTAATCATCCGTGAAAGTAATGAAATAGGAAAAACCACCTCTCGCATGTGTAGACATTGGACCACATACATCGCTGTGTATGAGTCCTAAGAGCTCGCTCGCTCTTACTCCTTGTCCAGTGAATGGAGTCTTTGTCATCTTTCCTTTGAGACAAGATTGACAAGTGTCATAAGATTGATATTCGAACGAGTCCAAATATCCTTCTCTATGCAACTTAGTCAACCTTCTCTCATTGATGTGACCCAGTCTACAATGCCATAAGAAAGCTTTATTTAAATCTGGAGACTTTCTTTTTAGTGTGTTCTGGACATTGAAAATTTGGAGTTGGTTTAAAACATATATGCCGTTATTTAGTGTACCTGACCCAATCAAACCATGATTAAGGTGGATGTTGACAACATCTCTTACAAACGTGAAATCATAACCTTTATTTGATAACAAGGAAACTGATATGATATTACACGTTAAGCTTGGTACAAAATAACAGTTATGTAAAACCAAAATGTGTCCACTCGTCAATCCTCGGTGATAATCCCCGACGGACGCAGCTCCCACGCTAGCTCCGTTAGCAACCTTTAGGGTCATATCACCTTCCTTCAGCACTCTACGGTTTCTCAGTGCCTGCAATGAATTGCAAATTTGAGATCCTGATCCGGTATCCAATACCCAGGAAGTAGAGTTGATCGACAGACAATTCTCAATTACAAACACACCTGAAGTCGAAGCCACAGCTTGCTTCGGTTCCTGGTTCTTGGCGTTCCACGCCTTGCAATCCTTCTTCCAGTGCCCTTTCCTGTGACAATGGAAGCACTCATCCTGGCCAACTACCGGTACCGCAAACTTTTTCTTTCCCTTCCCTCTCACCTTACTAACACCTCCTCTAGGTCTGGGTGCGGCCTTCTTCTTCCTTCCTTTGGCCCTTGCCTTGGACCCGGAAGAAGATGTACCGCCAACAAACATACCGGGTGTTTCCCTTGTATTCTTCAAGGTGCCCTCTGCACTCCTTAACATGTTCAGGAGTTCCGGAAGTTCAACTTCTTTTCTTTGAATGTTGAAGTTCAGGATAAACTGGGCGTAGGTGTGAGGAAGGGACTGGAGAATAAGGTCTGTATAGAGCTCATTATCCAAAGTCGTCCCAAGGTCTGCGAGCTCTTCTATATAGCCGATCATCTTTAGGACATGTTCTCCTACCGATGACCCGACAGCCAACCTCGCTCGAAACAAGTTCTTAGAGGTCTCGTATCTTGCTATACGAGATTGCTCTACATAAAGTTCCTTTGTATGGAGAAATATGCCATCAAGGTCCATATCCTCGTGCCTCCTCTGATGTTCATTGTTCATCGAGGCAAGCACGATGCACTTGGCTTTCGCGCAATCTAAATCCCAGGTTTTGCGGATTTCCTTATCCGCATTGCTGGATTTGGGACCAGGGACAGCAGGTGCCGTAGCGGTGAGGACGTACCCCAGTTTGTCATAGGTCAAAGCCATTTTGACATTCCGCAGCCAATCTTTATAGTTTGGCCCTGTCAGTATATTTTTCTCTAAAAGTAACTTAAGTCCAGTCATTTTCAGGGTCGCTGCAATTAGGAGAGAGAGAAGAAAACTCTTTAGCATGATGCTCTTGCAAGTTTAGAGTGGTTTTTAGTTTATCTAAACTGGATGGCTCCCACTGTTTCTCGAATCCATCCTCAAACCATAAAAGAAGAATTAGCCAGGACTATTCTCACCGTACAATACTTGCTTAACCGTTCAGCCAGGCTGGTGTCGATACTTCGAGGGAGGTTTCCCAACGCTTTCGCGAAGTTCCTTAATTAAATAACCTCTTTTCTCTGGGGGCGTAACCCCGCTGACACTTTTCTGGACACCTACTAGGTTTATAGCATTGATCGTTAAGTGACGAATATCCTGATAAGTAGCATATACTCACAGTAGGATCGGGATCCAAATATCATCGTCTGATAATGTTGTAGGAATGCTACCAACATTCATCAAACTCCAAATGGTATGCATCTCTTTGCAAATTTCAGTTTCTTTAGAAATTCCCGATATATGTTTTTGCCCCATGCTCTTATAACCTTGGCTTTGGTCAAAGTGTCATAAGTCACATGTCAAGTTCTACCCGTCATTATCTTGTCAATTTGAACCCATCCGTATATACCCCTGACTTTGGTCAAATGGTAATACGACTGTCCCAAACCAACTCATCTATCTTATGAAACAAATGAAAACCCAGCAGCTACCAAACACTATGCCTTGACTTTGGCCAAAATGCATAGCTTGAATACTACTGAATACCCAAATGAAATGACGGAGGGCTACGAATGGTTTTGGCGAAACCGTGAACGTAGTGAACTTGATATAACCGAAGGAACCTGATAGCTTTTAAAAGGAGTGGTTAAGGCTCCGCATTTAAAAATATCTGTTTTTAAAATTAACCGAGTGGTTTCTTTTAAATTGTTCCAACGATTAAAACTTTGGTTTATTTTCTTTGCATTATAGATAATGCGTCCCATCATTAACCTATCATTGCAGAAAACAACGAAAATATGACGTCCTCTTATGCCATCTGCATTCGCCACTGGGTCCCGTCATCACCCGTTAGGTTACTTAACTAACGACAGAGCGGGGACTGGGCTAGCGCGGGTGTAAAACATAAGTGACGTCTAAAATAGCTACAGTATATATAGATATTTTACATTCGTCTGACGCAATGATATACATTCCAGAACACAGATAAACTTTATTGGATTTGCAAGCAATCTGTATTTCTTTTGAGCCTGCAAGAAAAGACAGATTACACAGTTGTGATGAATAGCCGTTACCCCACCCAAGATCCCTACGGGTACGGAAAACTACCCGCCCGGCAGTTTGTGTACCCCACCTTGGATCTGTCCTAGGAGCAAAAACAGTAAAATGAAATAATACAACGGTGGCTACAACCGCAACCTGGATGTGCCCCGCAAAATAATATTACAACAAATTACATTTACAACAAATGAATTAAATAATAACCCATTTCAAAACCCCGGCTATACACCACAACAGTCCAATACAGTTTATATGCACAAACAGATATAACCATTTCAGAAATGTGCAACCCCCTGCCAACCGACATACTAGCAGTTAGGGGAGGTTTACGAACACATTATACAATCACAGATATAATCCAACAAGCAAATACTGTATAATTTCGATCGATTAAACACATTTAATATTGCTCCAATACTTCTCTGTAAACTTGAAACCTGAGCAAAATTAAAAAATACCAGAAAATCCCAAATATCACAGAGAACCAACACAAGAAAAATGGGTCCCTGGATCGTCTAATCGGCGGCGGAAGCGCGGCGGATAGGTGCTATCCGCCGCGGATCCGCGGCGCCGTAGGCGATTCAGGGGACCAAATTTTTTGTGTGTTCTACTGGTGTCATTTCAAGCTTTCTGAACATCCCTGAAAAATTTTTGGACTTCATTTATAAATCGACAGAAACTGATATTTTCGGGGTTTTCCGGTTTCGTTTTTTTCGTTCGAAATTCATACAAATTTGCAAGTAAGTTATTTATTGTTTAGCGAGACTTTGATACCACTGTAAGTCGATGTACTATACCCCAATACTTGTGAGGAGGCGGAATTTTCAAAAACGAACTTGTTTAGTGAACGAACATCGACTAACCGCTTGAATCGAAGCTAAACTATAAATAACCAAACACAAAGTGTTTCTAAACTACTGTGTTTAGGGATTATACCTAATGAACCAACTCCTTCGTCTTTACGAACTCCTTGTTCTCCTCGGCCTTCTCGAAGTAGTAGACGATCCACCCGAGAGCAAAACTCCAAGCTTAGCCTCTAAACTTGAGGCAACTAACCTTCTTGGATTGCTAATCAAAGAAGATAGATTGAGATAGAGTGATGGTTATGGATTGTTTAGTCTTACTAACCCTTGTACTCAACTCATGAGAGGGGAGGATTAGTCTTTTAAAGAGAGAGAGCTTGAGGAGAGAGAATGTGTAGATAATAATGAAATGAGAATAGTGAGTCAAGAAGATATATATCAAGCATTTCTTTTAACAAGAAAAGAAATAAGAAATGAATTTAGCAACCATGCTTGATAATATCTAGTGATGATTCATTATAATGACAAAAGACTTCTATGAATCATCAAGGTGACTCACTAATCACAATCATTTCATATGCCACCTTAACCTCCTTAGTCACCACCTTCTAGAAGCTTCTCGCATAATTACGAGAACGCCCCTCCTTTCCGCAAAAATACGGAAAAACTTTAGACTGTAAAAATCCAATAACCGGATACCAGTAACTGGCTTAAACCAAAGCCGACCGGTAAAAACTGTCCGAAAATCGTACGTGCGTAAACGCACGTATGCGTCCGAACCCTTGTCGTAAAACCATACGACCTCTATATCGTTTCGCCTGGAGTAGGGAAACTCTCTGTGTGGGACTCTAGAGACTCGACTACTACGCTGGCAGTGGGTTTAACCACAGACCGCAAGCGGCACTAGCTGTACGTAACGGTCCCTAGGTAGATGTCGATAAGAAGGCCGATGAGGGAACCCATCCGAACTCCTACTGAGTCTGATGTGACAATCTCCATACAGTCCGGTCCGTTCGTCCAAGACTATCGCATATCGGGCCTAAGGGGCGGCAAGCGTCAGTCCCCTAATAGCGGTATAAGTCGTGTCGGAGGGAAGCCCATTACACCCTGAGAAACTACTGGAACCTACCAGCAAATCTCGCTTGCCCTGGCCAGGGACTTTGCGTAATGGCTCTCTGACACAGCGCGATATCAACTCCCAATACCGGGAGAGACGAATCCTGTCTAACCGCCACTGCCTCCAAGTGCTCGGGACTGCACCCAACTGCTACCTGTTTGCACGACTCCTTTTAGCCGTGGTAGGGTAGCAATCTAAGAACAGTGGGACACACTCGAGACGAAGTAGCAGTGTCAAGTCTGCGGACTATGCTGTACTCATGTCACCTGGGAACTGTTCACTGACGACTGGTATAAAACCAACCAACAGTTCCCTGTGAGTCCTGTCCGATGTACCCGTAACCCAACGAGCACCTGTATACTATCTCCAGTACGACGTACTGACGGCTGTGGGACAGACCATCTCCCTAACTGGGATGAGAAGCGTACACACTAGTCTACTCCGGAGTATCGATGCTCTGTCTCGATAATCCAACGACTAGGGACCTGAATAAGGATGTGCTTGTAGACTACCCAGCCCCCACTAGTGTGACTGCCATCACAACGCTGGTAGTCAAGAAAGATCCTAAGAGCTCTATCAATACGTACACTCACATATTAAGATAGAAAAACCAAGTAGCATACTACCATGTTTAGCAAGACTGTTATATACATGTGAATATCCCAAGCTTCCATTAAGTAATATACAAACTAGTATGATACATTAATGGCCTTCTAGGGCATAAACACTAACAAATACTACTGGAATACCTACCAGTAAATCTCCTGCCTTGGCCAAGGACTTCGTGTAATGGCTCTCCTAGACACAGTGCGACCTCACCCCCAATACCGGGAGAGACGAACCCCTGCAGATCCGCTCACTGCCTCCATGTTGCTCGGGACTGTACCCAACTAAAAACTGTTTGCACGACTCCTTTGAGCCATGGCAGAGTAGTAATCAAAGTACAGTGGGAACTCACACGAGACAAATGACGATCTCAGGTCGATGAACTAACCTGTACACATGTCACCAGGGAACTGCTATCTGACGTCTGGTATAAGACCAACTAGCAAGTTCCCGACGAGTCCTATCCGGTGTACTCATAACCTAATGAGCACCTGTATACATCTTAGGTGAACCAACTGACACCAGTGGCTTGTGAGACCGGCCACCGCCCCTCGTCGGGGTCTCGACTGTATACACTAGTCTACTCTGGAGTATCGATGTCCTGTCTCGAAACTCCCATGACTAGGGAGCTTTTAAGGATGTGCTTATAGACCCCAGCTCCCACGTATATAATTGCCATCATACTGCTGGACGTCAAGCAAGAATCCTAAGGGCTCTATCAACGTGCAATAGTGACCTGTAAGGTCACCTGAAACAGTACACGATGATAAAGATAAACAAGATATCATACTATCATCTTGAGTAAGACTTTTCTAACGGTAAATGTCCTCTCTCAATCATTGTAATCACGTTCCTGTGATCTAATAATTGACTCTGAAGGCACTATCTCCAACAGAAATTCCGTCATGACCCGAAATTTGGTGCGTGACCGGCACTTAGATTGTATGACATCTAAAGATGCCGACACAATCTGAGTAAGCCAGAAACCAAGATCAAAACCCTATTTGCGGAATTAAGAAAATTTCTGTTTTAAAGTAAAAAGAATGAGGTAGCATGTCGAATGATTTTGAAGAAATGAAATCTAAACAACTGATTTTTAGCATTTAAAATTTCGACCGCACCTCCGTTTTAATTTGCTAATAAAAGCAGTTATAAAATGTTTTAAATAAGTTGCGTCCCTAGTTGGGAGCAAAATAACGCCAAACGGTGGAAATCAATACGCAACAACAATACGACGCTCAAGCGAAGAATTTCATGCATAAATAAGGAAAGCATAAATTTACACCACTAGCCGATCTCACTCAACCAAATCAAACATATACAAGCAGATTTCATTCTAAGTCAAATATACAGGGTGTGATGGAGTGATACTAGATCCAAAATACATATATCAAAAATCGGCGGTCACTGTATATGTAACCCACCTAGCAAAATAAGCGATATAAATTGACAAGGATCCGCACTGCTGCTATGCGTCCACTCGTCTCCTGCAAGGAACTAAGGCACAACGGGGGTGAGTTGCTAAATCAGTGAGCAAAACTAACATCTAACAGTTGATATTGTAAGCATGCCGGAATAATGGTAAAAGCGACAAGATAAGCATGATGTATAGTATCACCTTGATGCATAATATGTACTGAATGAATGTATAACACAATACTGAAATCTCATCAAATATCTCTGAATATTGGTCATTTCCAATTTAAGATTCATTTTCCATGTCCAACATCGACACAAATCTTCTGTTTTAGCAGACATCATTCCCCGAACGATCCTGTCAATCAGTAACATCGGTCGGTATCCACCAGATATCCGCCGTGTTTTACAACTTTCTCCGGTATCGAGTATCCTCGCTAGGCTTCCCGCCTCAAATACGATTATCCTGCCCCTCGGTCTCGACCGAGTCCACCCTGAATCTGACTGTATACTCCCCCACTCAGTCCGGATAACGTAAAAATCTGTAACTATATAGCTTCCCCAATCGGTCCGGAATAAAACCAAATCATAAAAACGACATCTCATGGTGGACATATCACATCAATCAAGAAGAACCACTGAATATAACATAATAGTGTATAAAACTCAAAACCAGAAATCCTCATAATTAAATACCTCTTGTACTACAATTAATAGCAATTGAAAGGGAACATGATAAGTATCAATAATAACAACAATGCAAAACAACTACTATTAATGATGCTTATGGTATGAAGTGAATCATATGTGACATAACAGGTTCTAAGTGGTTACGTGACATGTCAATACCGATGAAGTGTAATGTAACATGTAGGTATGTGCGCGTGCAACATGACTCATCGATGATTAGTGCAGTGCCCTAGCAAGTGTTAGACAATGGAATTTTATAGATATGAATGCATACGATGAAGTTTTTAGTTTTAAACATATACACAATGCATAGGAAATTAACTAGCCAAATTTCTAATTACGGGTGTATTACGCCATCCATACAAAATCCCCCGGTAGATGTTTTGTCTACTCACCGGAATACGTCGAATCTACTCGGATGTCATCAACCCCTTTCCTTTTCTTGCGGCCTCCGAAGTCCCCGCGGTCGAACCTAACATCGAAATTAACTTTCGTATAAGAAACGGCTAAACTCCAATACAGCGAAAACGTGAAACTACAAGACTTACATACTAAACGTGCTACGTGCGAATATTGTGAACTATCTAAAACTTATACTAACCTGAGCTAACCCTTCGCTGTTCGTAACAGGAAAAACAGAATCGTGACACGAAATATCCATATCGTATTTAGAACTATAACCAAAACAAGAATTTGCTTCCAGATTTTATATACAGAACATATAACATAATCTAACTATACCAGATACCCAAAAATATATACAGAGAGGTACCCTAGAAAAATCAACAGCCAACTCCCTAGAAAAACCGGCGAGCTCGGAAAAAGGGGGAATGTCGCCGGTCAAAACTTCATAAAATGGGTCTGTATTTCTAGTGTATATTCTAGGTCCAATTTACAAGGTTACTGTATTATTTGATTTTGCTAAAGATTAACTAACCTATAGCAGATTCAAAACAGAGCTAAAGTCTGACAAATACGACATTACCGATATCAAACATTCTAACTTAACAATACTGAAATAAAAATCTACAGGTTTGGAATTTATACCAATTGAATGATCAACTGAAAGGCTCCTTCAAAGATGCACAAGCACATGTAATCCTAGCTTGAGGGTTGAGGTAAGGATCCCTAGTACTTAGCTTCTTTTTCCTTCTTTTTTTTCTTTCTTAGGTGAGGTCTAGGAATTTTTGTAAGTTAGTTAATTTGTTTCCAAACTTGATATATCAACTGAAACAAAATGAAAAGATAAGAATAAGGAGTGATAAGGTTAGGAGGAGGTGTCACCATGAAGGAGTGTTGTGCATTCATGCAAGAAGGAGGTGTGGGATTTAGGTTTAATCTAAGGTGTGGTGTCTATGAGGTTTAATCTAACCTTAACCTTAACTTAACACATTAACATATAAACCCTCCCACTATATCATAATACACAAAGAAGCTAACAATTTTTACTAAAACCCTTCTTAACAACTAATGTTACAAAGGTCTCATTATTAAAATAAAATTATTAAGATAACATTTTTAATTAAATAAATAAAATAATTAATTATCTAAAATATTTCAAAATATTACAATATCCCCCTTTAAGAAAATTCGGTCCCCGAATTTAAAATTTAAGTACACGTACCTTCAAAAAGATGCGGGAATTTCTTCCGTATGTCATCCTCGGCCTCCCAAGTGACCTCCTCGCTATTTGGTCATCGCCAAAGGAACTTTACGGAAGGAAGTACCCTTGATCTCAGTTTCTTTGCCTGCCGGTCTATAATAGCTATCGGATGCTCAGTATAGGATAAATCCCGCTCAAGCTGTATAGTCTGATGCTGGATCGCGTGAGAGGGATCGTGAAGGTAGTTGCGAAGCATAGACACGTGGAACACTGGATATACATCGGGAAAACTTGGTGTAGGTGCTAAACGATAAGCTACAGCACCCACCCTCTCCAGAATCTCATAGGGTCCGACATATCTGGGACTGAGCTTCCCCTTTTTTTTCCGAAACGCATCACACCCTTCATCGGAGAGACACGAAGGAATACATAGTCTCCCACATTGAACTCAAGTCTACGATGACGTCGATCCACATAAGATTTCTGTCTGCTCTGGGCCGCTCTCATCCTATCCCGAATCAACTGGATTAGACTTCTGCACTAGCTTCGGTCCCCAAATGCTGCTCTCGCTGAGTTCTGTCCAACAAATGGGCGATCGACACTTTCTCCCATACAAAGCTTCGAAAGGGGCCATCTGAATGTCTCCTGAAAGCTGTTATTGTTTGAGAACTCTATCAAGGGCAAGTGACGATCCCAACTGCCACCGAAATCTAGACTGCAGGCTCGGAGCATATCTTCAAGAGTCTGTATGGTCCGCTCTGACTAACCGTCGGTCTGTGGGTGGAAAGCTGTACTGAAACTCAATCGGGTGCCTAGAGACTCATGAAGTTTCTTCCATAATCGGCTGGTGAACTGTGTGCCTCTATCGGGTACAATGCAAGTCGGAACTCCATGCAATCGCACAATCTCGTCAATGTAGATCTGGGCATACTGCGCATATCCATACATCGTCTTCATCGGAAGAAAGTGATCTGTCTTCGTCAATCGATCCACAATCACCCAGATGGAATCTTACCCTCTGCTATTCCTAGGAAGACCGACAATGAAATCCATGGAGATCTGCTCCCATTTCCACTCCGGAATGGGCAAGGGCTGTAACTCTCCTGCCGGCCTCTGGTGCTCGGCCTTGACTTGCTGGCAAGTTAAGCATCTTGAAACAAACTCCGTGACATCTCTCTTCATCCCTTCCTACCAGTAGACATCTCTCAAGTTATGATACATCTTGGTGGACCCGGATGAATACTATATGCTGACCGATGCGCCTCCTCTAAGATCTCGCGTCTCAGTCCCTCAGAATCTGGCACGCAAAGATGAGTCCCAAACCGTAACACTCTATGGTCATCGATCACGAACTCAGAATCTATACCTTGTCTAACCTGTTCTCTGATCTCGGACAAGCGAGCATCGGCGAGCTGTGCCTCTCGGATGCGATCAAGTTACTGTGGACGGGCGCGGATATGAGCGAGCTGCCCCCCTGTCAACGCAAACTCAAACTGTACTCGGTTGTCACATAGAATCTGCCAATCTGCGGAAGACTGCCTCTGCACTGTGCTTAAATAAGATAAGCTACGTCCAGGCCTCCGACTCAAAGCATCTGCCACAACATTCACTTTGCCCAAATGATAAAGAATCTCACAGTCATAGTCCTTTACGAACTCCATCCAACGACGCTGCCACAAATTCAGATCCCGATGCAGAAAGATATACTTTAAGCTCTTGTGGTCTATGAATATCTGGCATGACTCACGGTATAAGTAATGCCTCCAAACCTTAATTGCGAAGACCACCGCGGCCATCTCTAAGTCATGAGTGGGATAGTTCTGCTTGTGCTTCTTCAACTGCCGAGAAGCATAAGCGATGACCCAGCCGTGCTGCATCAACACATAGCCTAAACCCACTCGAGAGGCGTCATAATAGACAATAAAACCACCTGACCCAAAAGGTAAAGATAAGACTGGTGCAGTCATCAAGCGAGTCTTTAATTGCTGAAAACTCTGCTCGTATGCCTCTGTCCAAAGAAATGGAACTTCCTTCCTGGTCAACACGGTCAGCGGTGCAGCGATACGAGAAAAATCCTACACAAAACGTCGGTAGTAACCGGCCAAACCCAAGAAGCTGAGAATCTCCGTAGCTGATACAGGTCTGGGCCAGTGTTGTACTGCCTCGATCCTCTTTGGGTCTACATGTATACCATCTCTCGTAACTACGTGACCCAAGAAATCCACATTATCCAGCCAAAAAGCACACTTGGAGAATTTAGTGAACAATTGGTGTTCCCTCAAAATCTGCAATGTAATTCACAAGTGTTGCTCATGCTCCTCTCGACTACGGGAGTATACAAGAATATCATCGATGAATACAATAATGAACTGATAAAGAAACGGTCTGAAAATGCGGTTCATCATATCCGTGAAAGCTGTTGGGGCATTGGTGAGCCCGAACGACATCACCAAAAACTCATAATGCCCGTATCGTGTGCGAAAAACAGTCTTCGGAATGTCATCCTTCCGAACCCTCAATTTGTGATATCCGGACTGTAGGGTTACTAGGCACACGCACATGGGTCTATAAGGCATCAACCATGCCCGATTTAAAATTTGGCCGTGCCGAACAACCCTAAACCAAGATCTTAGACTAAAGATTAGGCGAAACAAAGCATGTTAAACACTTTAACATCTAAGAGTTTGGGATTACAAGCTTTGTAGTCCGGTCCTTCACTTTATAAGCTCCGTGTTGTGGTCCCTTCGCTGCGATCATCAAGTTCCGGAATCTCGAGAGGTAAAGAGAAAGATGCAAGCTTGCTTCCGATCTTCGATAACAAAGATGATCTACCTTGAAGTTTCCTTAACACAAGCTCTCACTCACTAAATAAAGTGAACACCCTAATCTAAATGGTTAGGATAGATTAGGATGATGAAGTAGGATTTTAGCTCTCATTTGTTTTCTTTAACTCACTCATTTTCATCACTAATGAAAAAGCTAGAAAGCTTTTTCATCAAGAACTCAAGGAAGAAGAAGAAGAATCCTTTTGTGATGAATAATGAAACTCTAGTATGAGGTTAGAAATGCAACCATGGTATATGTAACCCTTGTAGAGATTTAACCAAGGTTAAAAGGTTTGGTTGGGTTAAACAAATATATATGCAAAATATCAACACAAATATCTTTGCACAAAACAAAACAAAACCTTCTAGAAGGTTCTAGAAAAGATTAACCCAAATCAAACCTTAACCATGTTTAATCTCCACTAAACATGTTGCATTAATAACCCTAACATGTTACAATATTATATATCACATATACAATATTTATTGTTACAAAATAAAATAATACAATTATCATATATCGCATATATATCAATGTATTACCCGAGTGAGAAAAAGAATCTTTTAGTGAGCTTATATTAGTTAATGTAATTTAATATATCATATATATAATTATACATTAAATTATCGAATCAACACTTGATCCGATAATCCGGCTATTTCATAAATAACCGACTCATATAATCTGTATCAGTTCATCGAATCAACACTTGATCCGATGACCCGGCTATATCACATATACCCTGCCGATATCTTGTTAGTTATGTATATGCCCTAGAGGCTATTGTTGTACATTTGATGTATATTATGATGGATGCTTAGATATATACAGAGAGGACTTTCTTGCTCGTCATGATAGTATGCTATTTGGTTTCACTTTATCTTAACATGTTGACTTGTATTGGTTTACTGTCTTTCTCTCACATGTTGATAAAGCCCTTAGGATCTGTACTCGACTATTGGGACTATGATGAGATCATACTAGTGGGGCCATAGTAGTCGATGAGTACATCCTATAACTGTTCCTAGTCGAGGGTATATCGAGACAGGGCATCGATACACCAGAGTAGACTAGCGTATACACATCTTGACCCATATGATGGGCGATGGATGATCCCATATCCATCGGTGTTTGACATCGAGGATGGTGTACGGGTGCTCAGTGGAGACTGGGTACACTGGACGGACTCGCCGAGAACTCCCAGTTGGTGATATACCATACGTTAGATGGCAGTTCTCCGGTGACACTGGTACAGGGTAGTCTGTAGACCCGATATCGTCATAGAGTCTTGTGTGATTCCCACTGTGCTTTGATTTCCACCTTACCACGTCCACGACGGCATGCAAAACGGTGGCTTTTGGGTACAGTCCCGAATCACATGGAGGCAATGAGCGATAGGAGGGGATTCGTCTCTCCCGGTATAGGGAGTTGATGTCGTGCTGTGTTCGATTGGCTATAACTGGAAGTCCCTGGCCAGGGCTGATATAGAGATTTACTGGTAAGTGTTACTAGTAGTTTCTCGACCTGTTATGAGCCTCACATCGACACGACTTATCGGTTACTGGGGTCTGACGTTTACCACCCCTAGACTTGATATGCGACATATCAGACGAACAGACCGGACTGTACGGGAGTGTACTGATTGGATTCACAGGAGAACGTATAGGCTAGCTTGTTGATCTTCTGATCGCTCAATACCTGGGTGGCTGTTACGTTTAGCTGACCGCTTGCAGCTTGTGGGTGTTTGATATGATCATCACCTGCTACCGGCGTATTGACGATTCTTTAGAGTCCTACACAGAGGTTTCTTGGCTCAGGCGAAATGGAGTAGAGGCACATATGTGATATGTGCAGGACCAAGGATAATGCGATATGAGATACCGTATTATATTCTCGAAATATTTTGATATGAATCGGGACATCGGATCAAGTGTTGATTCGATGAATCAGTACATGATATATTAGCCGGTTATATTCGATATAGCCGGATCGTTGGATCAAGTGTTGATTCGATGATTTA
This sequence comes from Agapanthus africanus, assembly GCA_030015575.1. Classification (NCBI taxonomy): domain Eukaryota; kingdom Viridiplantae; phylum Streptophyta; class Magnoliopsida; order Asparagales; family Amaryllidaceae; genus Agapanthus; species Agapanthus africanus. The sequence continues at coordinate 501,072,714 of CM057339.1, forward strand.
ATGTATAATAATATATATGATATATTGTATTACATTATCTAATATTGGCTCACTTTATTATTTCATTTTCTCGCTAGATGATACATTGATATATATGCGATATATGTTAATTGTATTATTTTCTTTTGTTGCAAATATATAATATATATGTGATATATATTATTGTGACAAGATATGATTTATTATTAAACATGTTTAAGGATGATTAAATGGGATTAGGGTTTGATTAGGGTTAGCTTCTTCTTGTTCATTCTAGAAGCTTTGCTTTTGTCTTGGTTAAGATATTATGGTTGATATTTTTCCATGACTCATTTCTAACCTAACCAAACCATAACCCTAGTTTATTCTCTACAACTTCTTAGCCACTCATCCTTGACCATGGTTGATATATCAATCATATAGATTTCTTTTCTATTCATCACAAAAGGATTATCTTTTCATTATCATCTTCTTCTCTCTTGAGTTCTGAAAGAAAATGCTTACTAGTTAATTCTTGTGTGATGATTTCTTGTGAGAAAGTGAATAAAAAGAAAGCATAAATACTACTCCCTCATCCTCATCGCATCTAGCCCATGAGCTTAGGGTGTTCATCTCTTTAGAGTGAGAAAGCTTGGGTTTTTGCAACTTCGACGTAGATCATCGGAGATTCGGAACACATCAAGCTAGCATGGATCGTTCGAGTCGTGGAGCCTCTCTTGAGTCCGGGAGATCGTGGATCGCGGCGAAGGGACTACTACTCGGAGCTTGTGAAGCGAAGGAGCGGACTACAAAGGTTGTAATCCCTCACACTTAGCTTTAAAGATATCATCTTGCATGCTAAACCCTAATAATCTATCAAAGATCCCGTCTTTGGTTTGTTCGGCACGTCTAAAATTTTATCCGGGCATGTTTGATGCCTTATGAACCTTCACAAGAGTGCCTAGGAACCCTACAGTGGTATCAGAGCCTAGCTAGAGCATTAGGCGTCGTGTTTACGAAGTTAAAACTCCGATCGAACCCGAACCGACCAAATTTACCCCCTCTCTGGAAATTTTTCAAAAACTGGGATTTTTCTGAATTAAAAATACCTAAAAAATACAGCTGGATAATACAAGAATTATGGTGAAATTCGTACCTCCAATTCGACTACATGGCCGCGGAACCGCGGCAATTACCCACCATTGGCGGCGGTTCCGCGGCAGTATAAGAGTATTAGGTACGCTTTTGTGCACAGTAATTCTTGTCTCTGTGTTTACTATTTTATGGATATTTTTAATCTGACTCAAGTGTTGAGTATTCTGGGGTTTATTTTGTAATCGTAGATTCGATCGGAATATTTAAATTCGTTATTATTTCCGGATATTTAGAAACTGTTAAACTATTTGAACGAATATCATTAACCCACTTTATCCCGGAACGGCAAACTTTCAAGTGTTGAATTTTTATTGGGTTTAAATCTTTCGGAAAAATTGTACAAGTTAAGCGGTGGACCCTCTAGAAGACAACAAACCTTAACTCGATTATGTGACCGTCTTGAACTGCTATTTGAACCTTCTGGTTTGGGGCAGTACGGCGTGCCACATGTGAGGCGTTGGCTTGACCCTTCTACGGCTGGATCACTGGTACTATGACATATTCTGGGATTATTTGAACTCCGCTCAAGTGTTGAGCACTTTGGGAAATTTTGGGTATTTGATTATCTGTTCGAAAAGTTTAATACTGTCTATTTATCTGGAATGTGATACAATATGTGGAATTCATTGTGTTAGGCATGAAATGCGAAGTATGTGATATGTCAGATTTACGATGTCTAAAGTGATTGTGGATTCCAAATATTGTAGTTTTACACTTTCTTTTCTGTGACCGTAAGTGTAGTATGTAGTTGTATTGCCGGTCTTCGTTGCTATATATCGGCGACGATCGGTGTATGCATACTTACTTACGTTGATGATATGTGATATTATGTGTTGCTGAGATATGATGTGCAGGATTGTCGCGATTGAATAGCCGGGGGTTTTATGTGAGATGAGAGTTTTATATTTTCATTCATGTAAATTCAATTGTAATGTAATATTCTTTTATTTGGGGCACTTCCAGGTTGAGGTTGATGCCACCAGTGTTGTATATTATTTACTTTTCCGCATTAGGATGGACCCAAGGAGGGGAGCACAGGTGACCGGGTTCTGGGGTTCAGTGGGAGGCTATCTCGAGGAGTCGAGACCGGGTCTCCTAAACTCCAGAATTGGTAGGGTCGCTTGCCGCTCTCGTAGGGGTCCAGGGTGTGGGCTTGGCTATTCATCGCGACTGTGGAATCCGTATTTTCTATTGTTGGCTAAATACTAAATACGGACGTCCTAGTATATCCCACATTATATCTATGTTTCTGCTGCGATATCTGTGATGTGATCATTTGATATGTTCTGATGGATACAGTATATAGTATATATGATATATTATATAGACGTTACTTATGTTTTACACCCGCACTAGCCCTACCCTGCTATGTCGTTAGTTATCTAACCTAACGGTGCACGAGGGGACATCGAGGCGAATGCGGATGGCATAAGTGTACGTCGTATTTATCTGTGATGCTTAGAAAGCATAAGCTGATGGGATTTTATTAATGAGATTAATAAAAAGAAAAGAAACCTAAAGATGTTGTAGAATCAAAACTTTATAAAAAGGGTAGCTACAGTTTTGCTTTGCACAGTGATATATATGATATATCCTGCACCTTATTCGATGGGGAAAGAGCCGAGATCCCTTCACCGGGAGTGACCTCTTTAGCAAAACTGGCAGATGCTACAAAACGCGGTTTGTCTTTTGAATGCTTTTAGTGTTTTGCTTTGCACAGTGATATATATGATATGTCCTGCACCTTATTCGATGAGGAAAGGGCCGACGATCCCTTCACCGGGAGTGACCCCTTTAGCGAAACTAAGAAAAGCCTAAAAAACACTCCGTTTCAAAAACACTTGATTCTACGACGATATCAAGTTCATTACGCAATAGGTTTTCAGAAAAACCTGTCGTAGCCCTCCGTCATTTCAGATAAAGACTATTTAGTATTCGTGCTGCGTTTGTTGACCTCTGTCAAGACGTAGTGTGCGGTAGCTAACTAGTAATTATCTGTAAAGCATGTGATGTGATTGGATTAGGGTAGTTGTACGACCTTGTTGACCTCTGTCAAGGGTCGTGCGAGTGGGTTTGATTCAATCAAGAAATGACGGGTTGAACTTGACTAGCGCACTATGGTTTGTTGACCTCTGTCAAGGTCATGGCACACTAGGGGCAAAATATTATCGGGAATTTCAAGTGTTGAAATTTGCAATGAGATTGCATACCTTCTATGAGATAGTTGGATCTCGATACCCACTGCGAGTAAGAGTTACTCCTGGGAGAGTTTTACACAGGACAATTAGTCGATCAAGTAGGTGTCTAGAAAAGTGTTAACGGGGTTACGCCTCTGGGAAAACGAGGTTTACTTTAATTAGGTCCGTGCGAAAGCACGGGGAACCTCCCTCAAAGTACCGACACTGATCTGGCTGAAAGATTGACGAAATTGTAGGGTGTAATTAATCCCGGCTAATCTTACCTTTTAGGGTTTGAAGGTAGATTTGATAAAAACAGTGGGAGACATCCTGATTAGATAAGATAATAACCAATCTAATCTTGCAAGAGCATGCGCTAAAGTGTTTTCTTCTCTCTCTCTCCAGGTAGCGACCATGTCAGGCCATAATCAAGATAATAATATGGATGTATTGACTGAACCCGCTTATTATACTGAGCAGGGGAACGTTGGACCCGTTCTTTCTTATAAGAGTTATAAGACTGAACAGGGAATAGAAGAATATCTAGATTCTCAAGCCGCCCAAAAGAACATGCATGTTGATGCATCTTCTTCAGGTGTGTTAGTTATTGAAAACTGTTTCTCAGTTCACCCTACGTCCTGGGTATTAGATACCGGATCAGGATCCCACATATGTAAACAGTTACATGGGCTACGTAAAGGTAGAGAACTGGGAAAAGGTGATCATTCCGTTCAAGTAGGGAACGGTGCAAGTATTGCAGCCAAAGCAGTTGGCGAATATCACCTTGTATTGCCAAGTCGTAATACACTGATTCTAAATGAGTGCTATTATATACCGAACATGATGTGCAACATTATATCAGTTTCTTTATTAAATAAAGAAGGATATAATTTTGTAGTAAAGGATAATGTTATGAACATATTCCTAGATCAAAAGTTGATTGCATCAGGCTCGTTACATAATGCATATTCATTCTAAATCAGAATACAGTCCTCAATATACAAAACACACACAAGAGGAAAAGTTCAGAAATGAACGAATCCTTCTTGTGGCATTGTAGACTTGGTCATATCAATGTGACACGACTAGCTAAGTTACATAAGGATGGTTATTTGAATCCGTTCGAATTATCATCTTATGATACTTGCCATTCATGTCTCATAGGAAAAATGACCAAAGCTCCGTTTAAAGGACACGGAGAAAGAGTTACTGAACTCTTAGGACTAATACATAGTGATGTATGTGGTCCCATGTCTACGCATGACAGGAACGGTTCTGCCTACTTCATTACATTCACTGACGATCTCTCTAGATTCGGACATATGTTTCTGATGAAACACAAGTCTGAAGCTTTTGAGAAATTCAGAGAATATAAGAACGAAGTAGAAAAAAAAACGGGCAAAAGTATTAAGATCCTTCGATCTTATCGAGGAGGAGAATACTTAAGCAATGAGTTCCTAGATTATCTAAAAGAGAATGGGATTCTCTCTCAGCTTACTCCTCCTTATACACCACAGCACAACGGTGTATCGGAGCGGAGGAATCGCACCCTATTAGATATGGTGCGCTCTATGATGAGTACAGCTGAGTTACCTATTTCCTTCTGGGGGTATGCGCTTGAGACAGCAGCATACCTATTGAATCAAGTTCCAACTAAATCTGTACCTACCACACCATATGAGATATGGAGTGGGAAGAGACCATGTCTTAAACGAGTTAAGATATGGGGTTGTCTGGCCTATGTCAAAAGGCAAAATCCAGACAAACTCGAGGCACGGTCAGTTCTATGTAAGTTTGTGGGATATCCTAAACATTCATATGGATATTTTTTCTAACACAGTGAACAACAAAAAGTGTTTATTGCTCAACATGCCACCTTTTTAGAAAAGGAATTTCTTACAAAATAAATTAGTGGCGATGAGGTAGAGCTGGAAGAGGTTCCAGCAACACAAACTACAACTGAAGATTTAGTGGAACCAGAGGATTCAGTAGTACCCGACGAACCCCAGCCTCTCCGCCGATCTAGCAGGGTTTCTCATCCGCCTGAGAGATACTACGGTTTTCTCATTGATGGTGGAAGCGAGGATTGCATCATGGAAGATGATGACCCGACTAGTTTCGAGCAGGCCATCACGAGTGGTGACTCTGTGAAATGGCTGGATGCAATGCGATCTGAGATGGAATCCATGTACACCAACAAAGTATGGACTTTGGAAAATGCTCCTGAAGGGGTAAAACCCATTGGGAGCAAGTGGATTTTTAAAAAGAAATTTGGTGTAGATGGAAAAGTTGAGACTTTCAATGCTAGACTTGTAGCAAAGGGATTTCGTCAACGACCAGGTGTGGATTATGACGAAACCTTTTCTCCAGTGGCTATGCTTAAGTCCATCCGGATCTTACTTGCCATTGCTGCATACCATGACTACGAAATCTGGCAAATGGATGTTAAGACCGCCTTTCTAAATGGTGATTTAGAAGAGAGCGTGTACATGACTCAGCCAGAGGGCTTCGTAGATAGTAGGAGCAGCGGAAAGGTATGCAAATTGCTTAAATACATTTATGGGTTCAAGCAAGCATCGCGGAGTTGGAACATCTGTTTTGATGTAGTAGTCAAAGAGTTTGACTTCATCAAAAACATAGATGAACCTTGTATCTATAAGAAGGTAGCAGAGAGTAAGGTTGTCTTCCTCGTATTGTTCGTGGATGACATACTCTTGATAGGAAATGATATTCCTATGCTGCAATCAGTCAAGCTCTTCTTATCACAAAGATTCTCAATGAAAGATCTAGGTGATGCCTCATGCATATTGGGGTTTAGGATCTATAGAGATAGATCCAAATGGATACTGGGATTGTCCCAATCCAGGTACATTGACACCATACTAAAGAGATTTAGTATGGAAGAATCCAAGCGTGGGAACCAACCCACGATCTCTGGACTCACTCTCTCCAAAGAGATGTCTCCCAAGACTGATTTGGAGAGAGCTCGCATGCAAGGGATACCCTATGCTTCGGCAGTTAGGCTCTATCATGTATGCGATGCTATGTACCAGACCCGATGTAGCATACTCACTAAGTGTAGTGAGTCGGTATCAAGCAGATCCTGGAGAGAGTCACTGGACAGCTGTGAAGAACATTCTCAAGTACTTGCGAAGGACTAGAGACATGTTCTTGGTGTATGGTAACGGAGAACTCCGGGTGGAGTCCTTTACCGATTCCAGCTTCCAGAGTGATAAGGACGACTCTAAGTCGCACTCGGGATTTGTCTTTACCCTCAATGGAGGGGCGGTATGTTGGAAGAGTTCCAAACAGGATACCGCTGCAGACTCGACGATGGAGGCTGAATACATCGCTGCCAACGATGCTGCCAAAGAGGCTGTCTGGATGAAGAAGTTTATTAGTGATCTTGGAGTGGTTCCATCCATTGAGCATCCAATACCTCTGTATTGCGATAACAATGGAGCTGTGGTTTTGGCCAAGGAACCCAGATCCCATCAGAAGTCCAGACATATTCTGAGGCGGTATCACCTGATCAGGGAGATAGTTGATCGCCGGGAGATCGAGGTCAGGAGAGTAGATACGAAGGACAACACTGCGGATCCACTCACGAAGGCCATTCCCCAGATACAGTTTGAGAGATTATTCGGGATGCTAGGTATGAGATACTACAGCAGCTGGCCTTAGTACAAGTGGGAGATTGTTAGTTATGTATATGCCTTAGAGGCCATTGTTGTACATTTGATGTATATTATGATGGATGCTTAGATATATACAGAGAGGACTTTCTTGCTCGTCATGATAGTATGCTATTTGGTTTCACTTTATCTTAACATGTTGACTTGTATTGGTTTACTGTTTTTCTCTCACATGTTGATAAAGCCCTTAGGATCTGTACTCGACTACTGGGACTATGATGAGATCATACTAGTGGGGCCATAGTAGTCGATGAGTACATCCTATAACTGTTCCTAGTCGAGGGTATATCGAGACAGGGCATCGATACACTAGAGTAGACTAGCGTATACACATCTTGACCCATATGATGGGCGATGGATGATCCCATATCCATCGGTGTTTGACATCAAGGATGGTGTACGGGTGCTCAGTGGAGACTGGGTACACTGGACGGACTCGCCGAGAACTCCCAGTTAGTGATATACCACACGTTAGATGGCAGTTCTCCGGTGACACTGGTACAGGGTAGTCTGTAGACCCGATATCGTCATAGAGTCTTGTGTGATTCCCACTGTGCTTTGATTTCCACCTTACCACGTCCACGAGGGCGTGCAAAACGGTGGCTTTTGGGTACAGTCCCGAATCACATGGAGGCAATGAGCGATAGGAGAGGATTCGTCTCTCCCGGTATAGGGAGTTGATGTCGTGCTGTGTTCGATTGGCTATAACTGGAAGTCCCTGGCCAGGGCTGATATAGAGATTTACTGGTAAGTGTTACTAGTAGTTTCTCGACCTGTTATGAGCCTCACATCGACACGACTTATCGGTTACTAGGGTCTGACGTTTACCACCCCTAGACTTGATATGCGACATATCAGACGAACAGACCGGACTGTACGGGAGTGTTACTGATTGGATTCACAGAAGAACGCACAGGCTAGCTTGTTGATCTTCTGATCGCTCAATACCTGGGTGGCTGTTACGTTTAGTTGACCGCTTGCAGCTTGTGGGTGTTTGATATGATCATCACCTGCTACCGGCGTATTGACGATTCTTTAGAGTCCTACACAGAGGTTTCTTGGCTCAGGCGAAACGGAGTAGAGGCACATATGTGATATGTGCAGGACCGAGGATAATGCGATATGAGATACCGTATTATATTCTCGAAATATTTTGATATGAATCGGGATATCGGATCAAGTGTTGATTCGATGAATCGGTACATGATATATTAGCCGGTTATATTCGATATAGCCGGATCGTTGGATCAAGTGTTGATTCGATGATTTAATGTATAATAATATATATGATATATTGTATTACATTATCTAATATTGGCTCACTTTATTATTTCATTTTCTCGCTAGATGATACATTGATATATATGCGATATATGTTAATTGTATTATTTTCTTTTGTTGCAAATATATAATATATATGTGATATATATTATTGTGACATGATATGATTTATTATTAAACATGTTTAAGGATGATTAAATGGGATTAGGGTTTGATTAGGGTTAGCTTCTTCTTGTTCATTCTAGAAGCTTTGCTTTTGTCTTGGTTAAGATATTATGGTTGATATTTTTCCATGACTCATTTCTAACCTAACCAAACCCTAACCCTAGTTTATTCTCTACAACTTCTTAGCCACTCATCCTTGACCATGGTTGATATATCAATCATATAGATTTCTTTTCTATTCATCACAAAAGGATTATCTTTTCATTATCATCTTCTTCTCTCTTGAGTTCTAAAAGAAAATGCTTACTAGTTAATTCTTGTGTGATGATTTCTTGTGAGAAAGTGAATAAAAAGAAAGCATAAATACTACTCCCTCATCCTCATCTCATCTAGCCCATGAGCTTAGGGTGTTCATCTCTTTAGAGTGAGAAAGCTTGGGTTTTTGCAACTTCGACGTAGATCATCGGAGATTCGGAACACTTCAAGCTAGCATGGATCGTTCGAGTCGTGGAGCCTCTCTTGAGTCCGGGAGATCGTGGATCACGGCGAAGGGACTACTACTCGGAGCTTGTGAAGCGAAGGAGCGGACTACAAAGGTTGTAATCCCTCACACTTAGCTTTAAAGATATCATCTTGCATGCTAAACCCTAATAATCTAGCAAAGATCCCGTCTTTGGGTTGTTCGGCACGTCTAAAATTTTATCCGGGCATGTTTGATGCCTTATGAACCTTCATAAGAGTGCCTAAGAACCCTACATATCTCATATCGCGAGAATCTAATACGGTATCACATACACGTATTGTTCTCGGTCCGGCACATATCATATATGTGCTCCTACTCCATTTTGCCTGAGCCAAGAAACCTCTGTGTAGGACTCTAAAGAATTGTCAATACGCCGGCAGTAGGTGATGATCATATCAAACACCCACAAGCTGCAAGCGGTCAGCTAAACATAACAGCCACCAAGGTATTGAGCGATCAGAAGATCAACAAGCAAGCCTGTACATTCTCCCGCGAATCCAATCAATAACACTCCCGTACAGTCCGGTCTCGTCGTCTGATATGTCGCATATCTCGCCTACGGGTGGTTAACGTCAGACCCCAGTAGCTTGATAAGTCGTGTCTATATGAGGTCTATAACAGTTCGAGAAACTACTGATAACACTTACCATTAAATCTCAGCAACCCTGGCCAGCGATTTCCAGTTATAGGCAATCGAACACAGCACAACATCAACTCCCTATACCGGGTGAGACGAATCCCCTCCTATCGCTCATTGCCTCCATGTGATTCGGGACTGTACCCAAAAGCCACCTTTTTGCATGCCCTCTTGGACGTGATATGATGGAAATAAAAGCACAGTGGGAATCACACAAGACTCTATGACGATCTCGGGTCAACAGACTAACATGTACCAGTGTCACCGGAGAACTGCCATCTGACGTGAGGTATAATACCATCTGGGAGTTCTCGGCGAGTCCGTCCAGTGTACCCAGTCTCTACTGAGCACCCGTACACCATCCTTGATGTCAAACATCGATGGATATGGGATCATCCATTGCCTATCATATGGGTCAAGATGCGTATATGCTAGTCTACTCTGGTGTATCGATGCCCTGTCTCGATACACCCTCGACTAGGAACAGTTATAGGATGTACTCGTGGACCACCATGGCCCCACTAGTATGATTTCATCATAGTCCCAGTAGTCGAGTACATATCCTAAGGGCTTTATCAACATGTAACATAGCGACAATCAGAGTACATGTTAAGATAAAGTACAACCAGATAGCATACTACCATGTCGAGCAAGAAAGTCCTCCCTATATATGTCCAAGCATCCATTACAATATACATCATATGTACAGTAATGGCCTCTAGGGCATACATATAACTAACAATCTCCCCCTTGCACTAGAGCCATCTGTTGTGGTATCACATACCCAACAATTAGATGCGGTTGAAGTATCTCATACTCAACCATCCCATAAAAGTCTCTACTGGGAAAAGGCCTTTGTGAGTGGATCCGCGCTGTTGTCCTCTGTGTCTACTCTCCTAACCTCGATCTCCCTAGTGATCAACCATCTCCATGATCAGGTGATACTTCCTAAGAATTATATCTGGATTTCTGATGGGACGGTGGTTCCTTGGCATAAGCCACAACTCCATTGTCACACAATGGTAAGAACGAAGTTCATCTCATGAACTTATATATTTCCAGACTGCCTCTTTGGTAGCATCCTTGGTAACGATGTATCTTCCTTTTAATCGTCTAGTAAGTCACGGTATCTAGCTTGGAACTCTTCCAACATACCGTCCCTCCACTGAGGGTAAAGACAAAGCCTGCGACTGACATTCAGTCGTCCTTATCACACTGGAACCTTTCCAGTGATTCTCCCCAGGATCGTTTGATACCATCTCACTACAACTAGTGAGATTCCTAACATCCAATTAGATCTATCTCATAGATCCAAAACCCAGGATTTAGGAGGTATCACTTTGATCCTATATGGAGAATCCTTATGATAAGCGGAGATTGACCGAGCGTAGCATAGGAAACTCCTTCCATATCAAGAGTATGTCATCCACGTACTCTACGAGGATCACCATCATACTCCCTACTAGCTTTTTGTACATACAAGGTTCATCTACCATTTTGATGAAGTCAAACTCTTTGACTACCACATCAAAACAGACGTTCCAACTCCGCGATGCCTGATTTATCACATAAAACATCTTGCTCACGTTTCCGCCGCTCCCACTATCTACGAAGCCCTCTGGCTGTGTACTTATAGACGCTCTCTTCCAAATCATCATTTCGAAAAGTAGTCATGATACCCAACCGCCAGATATCGTAGTGATTGTATGTAGCCGTGGCAACTAGGATCTGGATGGAATTAAGTATAGCTTTGAAACTCTCAACTTTTCCATGTACACCAAGTAATCTTCTCAAGATATACTTGCTTCTGATGGGGATTTAACCCTTCAGATAAAGCAACTAAAGTCCGTACTTTGTTGGTGTATAAGGATTCCATCTCAGATCGCTAAGCATCCAGCCATTCTTACAGAGTCCCACTCCTGATGGCCAGCTGGAAATTAGTTGGGTAATCATCTCATGATGCAATCCTCGCTCCCACTGTCATAGAGAAAACCAAAGTATCTCTCAGGTGGGTGAGGAACCCTACTAGATCGGCGGAGAGGCTGAGGTTCATTGGAAACTATTGAATCCTTTGGTTCTACCAAATCATCAGTTGCAGTTTGTATAGCTGGAACTCCTTCCAGTTCTACCTCATGACCAATAATTTCTTCACAAGAAATTCCTTTTTAAAGGTGGCATGCTGAGAAACAAAACATCTTTTGTTCCTCGGTTTGGTAGAAGATATTCCCTTGCGAATGCTTGGGATATCCAACAAACTTCTACAGATCTGACTTTGCCTCGAGCATGTCCGGATTATGCTTTTAGACATAGGCTGGACAACCCCAAATCTTAACATACTTAAGATATGGGCTCTTCCCATTCCATATCACATATGAAGTGGTAGGCAACTGATTTGATTGGAACCCTATTCAATAGGTATGCAGCTTCTCAAGTGCAAAACTCCCAAAAGGAAATAGGAAACTCAGTAGTACTCATCATAGAGCACACCATATCTAATAGGGTGTGATTGCTCCACCCCGATACACCGACGTGCTGTGGTGTATACGGATGAGTAATGCTGAGAGAGAATCACATTCTCCTTTAGAAAAGTCCAGAAATTCCGTGCTCAAGTATTCCCCTCCTTGATCTCATCAAAGGACATAATACTTATACCCAGTTGAGTTTTGCACTTTACAATTAGCCGATCAAGTAGGTGTCTAGAAAGGTGTTAATGGGGTTACGCCCCTGGGAAAACGAGGTTTATTTTAATTAGGTCCGTGCGAAAACACGGGGAACCTCCCTCAAAGTACCGGCACTGGCCTTGCTGAAAGATTGGCGAACTTGTAGAGTGTAATTAATCCCGGCTAGTCTTTCCTTTTAAGGTTTGAAGGAAGATTTCATAAAAACAGTGGGAGCCATCCTGATTAGATAAAATATATAACCAATCTAATCTTGCAAGAGTGCACGCAGAGTGTTTTCTTCTCTCTCTCTTCAGGTAGAGACCATGTCATGCCTTAATCAAAATAATAATATGGATATATTGACCGAACCCGCTTGTTGTACTGAGCTGGGGAACGTTGGTCCCGCTCCAACTTATAACTGTTATAAGATCGAGCAGGAAATAGGGGAATACCAGGATTCCCATGCCGCCCAAACGAAGAAAGTGCATGATGATGCATCTCTTTCGGGTGTGTTCATCACATAGAACTGTTTCTCAGTATCCTCTTCGTCCTGGGTATTTGATACCGGATCAGGATCCCGGATATGTAATCTGTTACTTGGGCTACCGAAAGGTAGAGAACTGAGAACGGGTGAAAAGTTTCAAGAGTTGAAAACGGTGCAATTGTTGCAGCCAAGGTGTTGGCAATTATCACCCTGTATTACCAAATACATTGATTCTGAACGAATGTTATTAGATACCAAACTTGATATACAACAACATATCAGTCACTTTATTTAGTAAAGAAGGATATAATTTTGTATTGTTGGATAATGTTTTGAACATTTCCTATATCAAGAGTTGATCGGTTCATGCACGTTATCTAAAAGCATATACATTCTAAATCAAACAGCAGTTCTTGACGTATAGAACTGTTGGATATAGTGCCATCTAAGTCAATTATTGGATCGCAGGTACCTGATTGCAATGATTGGGGGAGGACCTATACCGATAGAATAGTCTTACTCGAGATGATAGTATGCTATCTGGTTTGTCTTTATCATCATATAGATGTTGATAGAGCCCATAGGATTCTTGCTTGACTACCAGCAGTATGATGGCGATCATATATGTGGGAGCTGGGGTCTATAAGCACATCCTTAAAGTGTCCTTAGTCGTGGGAGTTTCGAGACAGGGCATCGATACTCCAGAGTAGACTAGTGTATACATTCGAGACCCCGACGAGGGGCGGTGGCCGGTCTCACAAGCCATTGGTATTAGTTGGTTCACCTAAGATGTATACAGGTGCTCATTGCGTTATGAGTACACCGGACAGGACTCGCCGGGAACATGCTAGTTGGTATTATACATATCGTCAGATAGCAGTTCCCTGGTGATATGTGTACAGCTTAGTTCATCGACCTGAGGTCGTCATTTGTCTCGTGTGAGTTCCCACTGTGCTTTGATTTATACCCTACCACGGGTCAAAGGAGTCGTGCAAACATGTATATTTTGGGTACAGTCCCGAGCCACATGGAGGCAGTGAGCAGATCGTCGGGGATTCGTCTCTCCCGGTATTCGGGGTGAGATCGCGCTGTGATTAGGAGAGCCATTACACGAAATCCCAGGCCAGGGTAATCGAGATTTACTGGAAGGTATTCCAGTAGTATCTCAGGATATTATGGGCTGCTCTCTGACATGACTTATGCAGCTATTAGGGGTCTGACGTTTACCGGCCCCCTAGGCCCTATATGCGATACTCATAGATGAATGGACCGGAATGTACAGATATTGTCACAGTCAGGCTCCGTAGGGTTTCTGGATGAGTTCGTTCGTCAGCTTCCCTTCCAATCAATACATAGGCAAACCGTTACATACAGCTTGTACCTCTGACGTGCTAGTGGTTATAACCAGTGCCAGTGTGTTGATGAGTCATTAGAGTCCCCTACAGACACTTTCCCAAGTTCGGGCGAAACGTTGTAGATGCCGTATGGTTTTATGGCAGGGTTCGGAAAATGCACGTGCGTTTTCACACGTGTCATTTTTCAGGCAGATAATACTGGTAGGCTTTGATTTAAGCCGGATCCCAGTATTATACTGTGTAGATATAATATCTTTGTCTCGGTTGCATTTGTATTCGGTCGTAATACAAATGCGGGTATGTTTATACTGTTACGGGGTTATCCTGAAATTCGTTTCAGGATCACTTTTGGAAGTTGCCAGTTTCCAGTTTTCTATCATCCGTATTTAACATTCGGTTAAATGCGGATTTATCTTTTCGTCACTTAGGTGAGTCATGTTTCTAGATGGTTCTAGATGGTGACAAGGCATGTGAGTCATTAGATCATTAATGGTGCATTTAATGATGGAGGATGACTAAGGTTATGAGTCATTGTTTCCATTAATGCTTTTTGGTTATGCTTAAGATATTTTTTCCTTGATCTTTTGCCTTATGGTTACCTCCCCTCTCCTACACTCACTCTCCCTCTTCTATATATGGCCGGCCCCCTCTTGTGGGAATGTATATGGTTATTTGCTTGAAAAGATTATGATAGTTTGGTATATGGAAATTTCTTAGTTCATTCCATCACAATTTCAATTGGCAACTTCCTTAATTGTTCGTCCATAGCTTTGGACGTAACGAGACAAAGTGTTCTACTCATTCTCTACATCATCTTGGTCGTCTCTTTTGGAAAACTTGACGACCGAGTTGCCTCGGTTCAGAGGCGGGAGCCCGTTTAAAAATCCGTCGACGTGGTGCCACCTGGACGACGAGACTGGAGTTTTCAGAAGATCGAAGCCGCTGCAATAAAGCGTGGGATGATGGTTGAAGACCGAAGGACTCGGATCGTTCGGTATAACATTTCTACCCACTTTGTAATTTGTTAGTTTAGCTTTAATAGCAGATCCGGGTTATAGTACGCGATAGCGCAACTCGTAAAAGTTTTTGTTTCGCATTTGGCGTCTGTTAGACGGCCCGGGCGCTACCGTGGAATTACAGTGGTATCAGAGCCTCACCATTAAGCTATACTAACATGTGCTAACACGTTTAAAACATCGATCGAACGGATTTTCGCAAAACTACAATTTTCTGTTCAAAGTTTCTGTCGATTTTTAATCAGGTCTAAAAATTATTTTACATATCACAGAAAACTAAGCAGGCAATTTCTAAGCAAACTGGTGAAATTTGGTCACGTGATCCCACAGAACGGCCGCGGATCCGCGGCCCAAACCAGGGTTTGGCCGCTGATCCGCCGCGCTTTTGTCGGAACAGTGTGCCAAAATTTTCCAGTGAGTTTTCCATGGGAAATTGTGGTTTTTGGTATATGTCTTTTGGGCCAAAATTTTGTTACTGTACACCAGATGTACGTGGGGCCCACTTCGGGAAATTTTGTTGATCGAAATTTAAACGTGTTAATTTACAGTACTTATATTATATCTCCGACCGGGAATGTCATTTGAGCGGTAAATTGCGTCTAATTGCTATAGTCCTTTTAGACGGATTTGCGAACGTGTCATTCGCGTTGATGTTCTGTGTTGTGCTGTGATGTTGCGGATATGTCGCGGTGGATAGCAGTGTGCAATGGTAGTGCTGTTTGGATTTATTTGTATATTTGATATTGCGGGACGAGCGTCCAACATGTGGACTGCCGTCACTGCCTGTTTGTATAATTTTCTTTTTGGGGCACGACCGGGCTGAGGTCGATGTACCCGTTGTACATATTTTTATTTCTGTACTAGGATTATCCCGCGGTGGAGTGCACGGATAGCCGTGTTCTGGAGGGAAACGGGTCCATATCTCATGGCTTTGAGAGGCAGAGGGGCCTCACTCTAGAATTGGCAGACTATTCGCCGCACTCGTATAGGGTACAGGTTGACCCAAGGTGGGGTGCTCAATTTACCGAATTCCATGAAGTGTCGGGTGTTCCATTCACTATGTTGTGGGGACTACCTCACTTCAGGTTTTGGCGGGTAACTTGCCGCACCCGTAGGGGTCTAGGTTTCATTGCACAGGCTATCCACGCGACCAGGGGAACGTCGGGTTTCAGTAGAGGCTCTGTGAAACCCGGGGATCCCAGATTATCTGTATTGTTCTGTGATGCTTATTACTTTTCTGTAATGTTGCATATTATCACGCCTGGAGTGATTATTGTATATTAGTATATATACTATTAGATGTTGTATATGTTTTACACCCGCGCTAGTCCAGTCCCCGCTCTGTCGTTAGTTAAGTAACCTAACGAGTGATGACGGGACCCTGTGGCGAATGCAGATGGCATATACGTACATTTTATTTTCGTTCTTTTCTGGTGTGTTTGATTGATGGGACTGCATTGATTCTTATCAATGCAAGGATAAAACAAACCTATATTTGATGTTGTTGGAACAAATTACAAAGACGTTTCCTTTTGTTATGCATAGCGGTATTCAGTTAGAATATCCTGCACCTCATTCGACGAAGCAAGGGCCGAGATCCCTTCACCGGGAGTGACCCGTTGGGCAGAAGTTTGCGTTAGGGTAATAACTTAAATATAGTCAATCACAAGTTGCTTTGCATTGCGGTATTCAGTTAGAATATCCTGCACCTCATTCCACGAGGAATGAGACGAGATCCCTTTACCGGGAGTGATCTCTTTAGCAAAGGTTTTCGCAACTATATATTTATAAAAAGCTATCAGGTTCCTTCAACGAGATCAAGTTCATTACGTTAATGGTTTTTCGCCAAAAACCAGCCGTAATCCTCCGTCATTTCTTATGGATGGTCAGTAGTATTCAAGCTATGTTTGTTGGCCAACGTCAAGGCGTAGTGTTTGGTAGCTGCTGGGTATTCATTTGTTGCATAGATAGATGCATTAGTTTAGGACAGACGTACAACATTGTTGGCCTACGTCAAGGGCATGTACGATGACCTAAATTAATCAGGACAACGACGGGTAGAACTTGAAATGTGGCTTATGATTTGTTGGCCTACGTCAAGGTCATAAGAGCATGGGATAAAAATTATATCGAGAGTTTCAAACATACAGGAAACTTGCAAAACTTGAGCATACCTTCTGGAGTATGATAACATGAGTGGATTCTTTCACGTTATCATGCGATGAGAGTTGGATCCCGATTCCCACTGATGAGTTGGTTTACTCTTCGGGTGATCCCGATTGATTCTTCTTTCTGGTTTGGAGGAGAATTTGAGATTACAGTGGGAGGTTTCCTAATTAGATAAAGTGATAACCATTCTGATCTAGTTTTGAGTGCACGCAGAGTGTTTCTTTTCTCTCTCTCTCTTTGGCAGCGACTTTTGACCGACCCTAGACTATAACTCAGTGACCAAGTTGAACGAACCTTCTTAAAATACTGGCTTTTAGATTGTCCGAGTTGCATAAGTCATTGTCGCTCCTTCTTTTATCCTTTGTATTTCTCAGAACACCCCGTATTATTACGGACATCCACTTCCATTGGATAGATCCATCGTATGGTTTTATACGAACTCGAAGGGACTTCTTCGAGGATGGATCCAGGTTCAGGAGAAATAGAATTAGTTTATTCAGTTGTCTTCTATTAAGACCTTCTCTCAGGTTGCGAGGGCTCCTTTGTTTAGGAGAGTACACCTATTACGCTTATTGGATAGTCTTCTTCCAAACCATAGGCAGGTGCCGAAAGGTAGGAAATGAAGAAAACCAATTAGCCAAAGCCGGGTGTACAGAAGGTAATAAATAAAGACAAAATAAAGGGATTAGAAAGAGAGCAAAGTAAATTGCGACTGCTATCATTCACGACCAAACCGCGTACTTCATCGCCACTCCTACTTAACCTTTAATTTCTCCAGAACAACCCGTATCACTACGAACATCCAATTCCATTGGATAAATCCATCGTATGGTTATATACGAACTCGAAGGACATTTTTTCGAGGATGGATTCTGGTTCAGGAGAAATAGGAATAAGGTTTATTCAGTTGTCTTTTATTATCACCTTCTCTCAAGTTGCGAGTACTCCTTGGTTTAGGAGGATACACCTCTTATGCTCACTGGATAGTCTTCTTCCAAACCATATGTTGGTGCCGAACGGTAGGGAAGGAAGAAAACCATTAAGCCTAACAATGGTGTAAAGAAGGTAACGACTAAAGACAAATAAAGGGATTTGGAGAGATGGCAAAGAAATATACGGTTACAGTCATGAATTGGATTATGGAAGAGGCATTACTAAGAATACCAGGATACCCCTACGAAACATTTTATTGTTTCAGTGCATTGTTAATGGAAAACTGATTTCCCGATTAGATACTTACTCCAGGGTATGTATTTACCAGGTATGATTTTCACATCTGTATGGTTTTACAGATGTTGAGTGGGAGAAAGTTATTGGAAATTAGGTGATCGTCCTCATTATATCCGAATTCGTTGTAATTGGTGATATTTGAGGAAATCGCCTGGGTACAGTTTTCAACCTACGACGCACAAGGTTTTGAGTTATACAACTCAGCGGACTTATACAAAATATTGTATGTTGTCCAGTGTCCGTCAGGACAAAGGGGTAGGTCCTCGTACTATGTTCTGTTTACTTATGACTTCTTTATTTTTTAGACAAGTGTTTCGTAAAAATACAATGTCTAAGTATTGAGAAGTTGTGGGTATAGGAAATAAAGTAGAGAACCATGTGTCGCAAGAATCGGGATTCTTCAAAGAAATCGAAGATGTAGATTCTTATGATTGGTATTCAGTTGATAGTAATGGTTTTGAGAAACTTGTTTCTCTTTCAGGTTACTCATAATTGGATTGATTTCTAAGTTGAGTAATGCTGATTGGACTCTCTCCATTAAGTTGATATGCACTGGAGACAGCTGCTTGTTTTTGGATCTGGTTCCAATTAAATGAGTGCCAAAGTTTCTATATTGGATATAGAATACTTCATATCTTAACGATGTTAAGGTAAGGGGAGTTTTCCAGCTTATGCTTAAAACCAGACACTGGATAACTCAAGGCACGTTTCTATAATGGCAGTTTGCGGGTTCACCCTAGCTTTGACGAGGGTTTATTTTTTACCATCTGGAAGATCAATAGTAATATTGTTCTTGACTCGCCACAGTTTTAATAAAATGGATTTTTTCAGAAAACAGATGTGGGAGTATGGTAGAACTGGAAGTGATTCCAGAACCGTAAACGATTACAGAAAATTTAATAGGACCTATATATTCAATCAGGTTTGACATTCCATTAGCCACTCCGCAGATATGGTGGGTAACCTCAGACACCCGAGAGGTACTCCGGTAGCCTCAAGGACGGTGACAGGGATGTTCTTATTTACCCAGACTTGACACAACTGTTGGTCCAGACTATGAGACCCGGCAGGAGGATATGTAAAGCGTCGTTCTAAACTAGTATTAGAAGTACACGTATATATTATTCTGCCAGAGGGTTATCGTAGTCAGTAGGAGCAGCGGAAGCATAGTGGGCAAGAAGCTAGTGTCTATTTATAGACTTGAGCAAATATAGCGGAGATAGATCATCTAATTTTGATATAAAAGTCATGGCTTTGACTTTATCAGAATAGGGGATGGATCTGTTAAAAAGGTAGTAGGGTGTGATGTCCTGGTATTTGGATGACATACACATAGTAGGAAGTAAAATTCCTAGACTACGATCGGTTGTACTGTGGTCGTCACACAGTTGTTTCTCCACAAAGGATATGGATATAATATCTGACATTCTGGTTACTAGATCTATGGTTTTAGATCTAGATTTGGGTAGTTTCCTAATGTGGGTACTTTGACATTATTCTAATAGTATTTTAGAATAGATGACTCCTGGCATGGTGGTGTACCTGCAGGTGATGGAGTCGCCCTCTCTAAAGGTGTCTTACAGACTAAAGGGGAGAGGGACGTGCATGATTGGCAGATCACTTGCTTAGGCAATTGAGTCAATCATGAGATGTCAAGTACCACACCAGACGTCATTTTTTGCACTAGATGCGATAAATTTATATTAATCCAATCCTGCAGAAACATAAGGAAGCAGTTTTAGAATATAAGTGCATGTTCTGCGGATTTAATGACGGCGGCCTCCTTCGGGAGACGGTTATCATTCCAGGCTTCAAAGATGACATGGATGATAGAGTGAATGTCAGAGTTATAGTTTTCCCTCAGACGAGGGACAGTATTATGGACAGGTTGTCCAAGAGGATACTGTGGGAGGCATAGTGCGCAACACTGATTAGGTTCAGTTATCGATACAGTCTAAGAAGTTTGGATTTAGAGTTCATTTATGAACTAGGTCCCATCAGATATCCAGACATCTTCTAAGACAGGTATTACTCAATTCGGAAGATGGTTTTCTCCGCGAGGTTGAGATATAGAGAGATACAGAAAGAAACACCGAAGCAGATCCACTCACTGAGGCTATTTCTCGAACACAATAGTTTTGCATACGAGCTTTGTGAAACTGATTAGTAGAGGAGTTGGATGCTCGGTATCACACGAGCTGTGGGTACGCGACATCGCAATAATTAGCTTTAAGTGCAAGTGGGAGATTGTTGGATATAGTTCCCTCTAAGTCAATTATTGGATCGCAGGTACGTGATTGCAATGATTGAGGGAGGACCTATACCGATAGAACAGTCTTACTCGAGATGATAGTATGCTATCTGGTTTGTCTTTATCATCATATAGATGTTGATAGAGCCCATAGGATTCTTGCTTGACTACCAGCAGTATGATGGCGATCATATATGTGGGAGCTGGGGTCTATAAGCACATCCTTAAAGTGTCCCTAGTCGTGGGAGTTTCGAGACAGGGCATCGATACTCCAGAGTAGACTAGTGTATACATTCGAGACCCCGACGAGGGGCGGTGGCCGGTCTCACAAGCCATTGGTGTTAGTTGGTTCACCTAAGATGTATACAGGTGCTCATTGGGTTATGAGTACACCGGACAGGACTCGCCGGGAACATGCTAGTTGTTATTATACATATCGTCAGATAGCAGTTCCCAGGTGACATGTGTACAGGTTAGTTCATCGACCTGAGGTCATCATTTGTCTCGTGTGAGTTCCCACTGTGCTTTGATTTATACCCTACCACGGGTCAAAGGAGTCGTGCAAACATGTATATTTTGGGTACAGTCCCGAGCCACATGGAGGCAGTGAGCAGATCGTCGGGGATTCGTCTCTCCCGGTATTGGGGGTGAGATCGCGCTGTGATTAGGAGATCCATTACACGAAATCCCTGGCCAGGGTAATCAAGATTTACTGGAAGGTATTCCAGTAGTATCTCAGGGTGTTATGAGCTGCTCTCTGACACGACTTATGCAGCTATTGGGGATCTGACGTTTACTGGCCCCCTAGGCCCTATATGCAATACTCATAGATGAATGGACCGGACTGTACAGATATTGTCACTGTCAGGCTCAGTAGGGTTTCTGGATGAGTTCGCTCGTCATCTTCCCTTCCAATCATACATAGGCAAACCGTTACGTACAGCTTGTACCTCTGACGTGCTAGTGGTTATACCCAGTGCCAGTGTGTTGATGAGTCATTAGAGTCCCACACAGACACTTTCCCAAGTTTGGGCGAAACGTTGTAGATGCCGTATGGTTTTATGGCAGGGTTCGGAAAATGCACGTGCGTTTTCGCACGTGTCATTTTTCGGGCAGATAATACTGGTAGGCTTTGGTTTAAGCCGGATCCCAGTATAATACTGTGTAGATATAATATCTTTGTCTCAGTTGCATTTGTATTCGGTCGTAATACAAATACGGGTATGTTTATACTGTTACGGGGTTATCCTGAAATTCCTTTCAGGATCACTTTTGGAAGTTGCCAGTTTCCAGTTTTCTATCACCCGTATTTAACATTCGGTTAAATGCGGATTTATCTTTTTGACACTTGGGTGAGTCATGCTTCTAGATGGTTCTAGATGGTGACAAGGCATGTGAGTCATTAGATCATTAATGGTGCATTTAATGATGGATGATGACTAAGGTTATGAGTCATTGTTTCCATCAATGCTTTTTGGTTATGCTTAAGATATTTTTTTCCTTGATCTTTTGCCTTATGGTTACCTCCCCTCTCCTACACTCACTCTCCCTCTTCTATATATGGTCGGCCCCCTCTTATGGGAATGTATATGGTTATTTGCTTGAAAAGATTATGATAGTTTGGTGTATGGAAATTTCTTAGTTCATTCCATCACAATTTCAATTGGCAACTTCCTTAACCGTTAGTCCATAGCTTTGGACGTAACGAGACAAAGTGTTCTACTCATTCTCTACATCATCTTGGTCGTCTCTTTTGGCAAACTTGACGACCGAGTTGCCTCGGTTCAGAGGCGGGAGCCCGTTTAAAGATCCGTCGACATGGTGCCACCTGGACGACGAGACTGGAGTTTTCAGAAGATCGAAGCCGCCTCAACAAAGCGTGGGATGATGGTTGAAGACCGAAGGACTCGGATCGTTCGGTATAACATTTCTACCCACTTTGTAATTTGTTAGTTTAGCTTTAATGGCAGATCCGGGTTATATTACGCGATAGCGCCGGTCGTAAAAGTTTTTGTTCCGCATTTGGCGTCTGTTAGACGGCCGGGGCGCTACCGTGGAATTACAGAACACACACAAGAGGAAGAGTTCAGAAATGAACGAATCCATCTTGAGACATTGTAAACTAGGTCATATCTATGCGACCCGACTAGCTAAGTTACATTTAGATGCATATTTAAATCGGTTTGAATTTACATCTTATGAAACTTTCCTGTCATGTCACAAAGATAAGATGACCATAGCTCCGTTTACAGGAAACAGAGAAAGAGTTAGTGAACTCTTGGGACTGATACATAGTGATGTATGAAGGTCCCCAGTCTACATATGCCAGGACTGGTTCTTTATACTTCCTTACATTCACTGATGATCTCTCAAGATTCGGACACATGTTCCTGTTGAAACACATGTCTGAAACTTTTGAGAAATTCAAAGAAGATAAGTCAGAAGTAGAGAACCAAAACCGGGTATAAGTATTATGTCCTGTGATGAGATCAGGGAGGAGAATACTTGAGCACGGAATTCCCGGACTGTTCTAAAGGAGAATGAGATTCTCTCTCGGCGTTACTCCTCCGTATACACCACAACACAACGGTGTATCGGGGCAGAGCAATCGCACCCTATTAGATATGGTGTGCTCTATGATGAGTACTACTGAGTTACCTGTTTCTTTTTGGGAGTTATGCACTTGAGAAGGTGCATACCTATTGAATTGGGTTCCAATCAAATCAGTGCCTACCACTCCATATGTGATATGGTATGGGAAGAGCCCATCTCTTAAGTAAGTTAAGATTTGGGATTGTCCGGCCTATGTAAAAAGCAAAATCCGGACAACCTCGAGGCAAGGTCAGTTCTGCAGAATTGGAAGGAGTTCCAGCTATACAAACTATAGCTAATGATTTGGTAGAACCAAAGGATTGAATAGTTCCCAACGAACCTCAGCCTCTCCGCCGATCTGGTAGGGTTCCTCATCCACAGGAGAGATACTTCGTTTTCTCGATGACGGTGGAAGCAAGGATTGCATCATGAGATGATGACCCAACTAGTTTCGAGCAGGCCATCGAGAGTAGGGATTCTGTAAAAATGGTTGGATGCTTAGCGATCTAGAGATGGAATCCATATACACCAACAAAGTATGGACTTTTGTTGCTATATCTGAAGGGTTAAATCCCCATCAGGAGCAAGTATATCTTGAGAAAATTACATGGCGTAGATGGAAAAGTTGAGACTTTCAAAGCTAGACTTGTTGCAAAAGGCTCTCGTCATTGGCCAGGTATGGATTATGATGAAACCTTTTCTCCAATAACTATGCTTAAGTCCATCCGAATCCTACTTGCCATTGCTACATACCATGACTACGATATCTGGCGGTTGGGTGTCATGACTGCTTTTCTAAATAATGATTTAGGAGAGAACATCTATAAGTACATAGCCAGAGGGCTTCGTAGACAGTGGGAGCAGCGAAAATGTGTGCAAGTTGCTTTACAGGTTAAAGCAGGCTTCGCGGAGTTGGAACATCTGTTTTGATGTGGTAGTTAAAGCGTTTGACTTCATCAAAATGGTAGATGAACCTTGTATATACAAAAAGATAGTAGAGAGTAAGGTGGTCATCCTCGTATTGTACGTGGACGACATACTCTTGATAGGAAAAGAGTTTCCTATGCTACGCATGGTCAATCTCCTCTTATCAGAAGGATTCTCCATATAGGATCAAGGTGATACCTCCTAAATCCTGGGTTTTGGATCTATGAGATATATCTAAATGGATGTTAGGATTCTCACTAGGTGTAGTGAGATGGTATCAATAAATCCTGGGGAGAATCACTGGATAGTTTCCAGGGTGGTAATGTTGACTGAATGTCAGTCACAGGCATTGTCTTTGCCCTCAGTGGAGGGACGGTATGTTGGAAGAGTTCCAAGCTAGATACCGTGGTAGACTAGACGATAAAGGCTGGTGACATCGCTATCAAAGATACTACCAAAGAGGCAGTTTGGGTGTATATTTGTTCATGAGATGAACTAGTTTCCTACCATTGTGTGACAATGGAGGTGTGGCTTTGGCCCAAGATCCCCGGTCCCATCAGTGACCTAGACATATTCTAAGGCAGTATCACCTGATCATGGAGATGGCAGATCTCCAGGGAGATCGAGGTTAGGAGAGTAGACTCAGAGGACAACATGGCGGATCCACTCACAAAGGCCTTTTCCCAGAGAGAGACTTTTATGGGATGGTTGAGTATGAGATACTACAACCACTTCTATATGATGGCCCTAGTGCAAGTGGGAGATTGTTAGTTGTATGTATGCCCTAGAGGCCATTATTGTACATGAGATGTATATTATAGTGGATGCTGGGACATATATAGGGAGGACTTTCTTGGTCGACATGATATTACGCTATCTGGTTGCTCTTTATCTTAACATGTACACTTATTGTCTCTCTGTTACATGTTGATAAAGCCCTTAGGATGTGTACTCGACTTCCAGGATTATGATGCAGATCATACTAGTGGGATCTGGGTAGTCCATGAGTACATCTTTCAATGTTCCTGGTCGTGGGAATATCGAGATGGGGCATCGATATTCCAGAGTAGACTAGCGTATATCTTCTCGACCTATGTGATGGGCGATGGATGATCCCATATCCATTGGTGTTTGACATCAGAGATGGTATCCGGGTGCTCAGTGGAGACTGGGTACACAGAACGGAATCGCCGAGAACTCCCAGATGGTATTATACCTCACGTCAGATGGCAGTTCTCTGGTGACACTGGTACAACTTAGTCTGTCGGCCTGAGATCGTCATAGAGTCTTGTATGTCTCCTACTGTTCTTTGATTTCCACCCTACCACGGCTTTACTGAGTCGTGCAAACAAGTGGTTTTTGGGTACAGTCCCGATTCACATGGAGGCAATGAGCGATAGGAGGGGATTCGTCTCTCCCGGTATTGGGGGTTGATGTTGCGCTATGCTCGGCTGGCAATAACTGGAAATCCCTGGCCAGGGTTGATGTGATTTACTGGTAAGTGTTATCATGTCAGGACCCGAAAGAGCACGGGACTGGCCCTTGAACCATAAGAAGTCTATAGGACTCCATCTGATCCAAGTAAGCCAAAAGCCCAGAAATCTAAAACCATTTTAAAAGTAAATAAAGAAAATTGGTTTAAAGAAGTGAAGAAAAACATGTTTGAAGTCAAGGTTTTTAAATAACTAAGCCGAATATGCATTTTAAAAATGTAAAGTCTTTTCTAAAAATTTCGGCAGAGTTTCTTTTGCAAATACTGGCCCCGAACGGGATACAACAAGAAAAATATATATATGCAATGATAAAAGGCATCCTCAAGCGGGAGCTAGCTCTTCGTCAATTGACGGTCACAACCACGCAAGCAATATAATATACAACGCCGAATGGCGAGGATCAAACCCAAAAGAAACTCAATAAGCATGAAAACCGCAATACTATTAAGCGCGACTCTAAGGTCGAATAATACATCACTAATGTCTAAGTCTGAAACAATATACAAGGTGGGTTCTTTGCATCAGAACTGTGGCACAACAGGGGTGAGTTGCCAACTCGTGAATAGAAAATATCAACAAGCAGAAACCGAATGCATGACATAATCCTAGGTCAAAACAATCAGATATATAAACCTCAAAGAATAAGCCTGAAGCATGATAAGGTGGCAATGTAACATCTAATCGTGTATGTAGTACCAAGTACCCGTGCCAGTGCCTCAGGTAATAACATGGCATACATATAGGGTATGTCTGCATGAAGTAAATGTTAGTTATATGTATGCCCGAGAGGCCATTACTGTACATTGGATGTATATTGTAGTGGATGCTGGGACATATATAGGTAGGACTTTCTTGCTCGACATGATAGTACGCTATCTGGTTGCTCTTTATCTTAACATGTATACTTTCTGTCTCGCTGATTACATGTTGATAAAGCCCTTAGGATGTGTACTCGACATCCAGGACTGTGATGTAGATCATACTAGTGGGGCCTGGATAGTCCATGAGTACATCCTTCATTGTTCCTAGTCGAGGGAATATCGAGACGGGGCATCGATATTCCAGAGTAGACTAGCGCATATCTTCTCGACCCATGCGATGGGCGATGGATGATCCCATATCCATTGGTGTTTGACATCGAAGATGGTATGCGGGTGCTCAGTGGAGACTGGGTACACTGAACGGACTCGCCGAGAACTCCCAGATGGTATTATACCTCACGTCAGATGGCAGTTCTCTGGTGACACTGGTACAGCTTAGTCTGTTGACCCGAGATCGTCATAGAGTCTTGTGTGTCTCCCACTGTGCTTTGATTTCCACCCTACCACGGCTCTACTGAGTTGTGCAAATAGGTGGTTTTTGGGTACAGTCCCGATTCACATGGAGGAAATGAGCGATAGGAGGGGATTCGTCTCTCCCGGTATTGGGGGTTGATGTTGTGCTATGCTCGACTGGCCATAACAGGAAATCCCTGGCCAGGGTTACAGTGATATACTGGTAAGAGTTATCAGTAGTTTCACGAATGTTATGGACCTCAAGTCGGCATGACTTATCGAGCTATTGGGGTCTGACGTTTACCACCCCTAGGTGAGATATGCGACATATCAGACGAACAGACCGGACTATACGGTAAGTGTTACTGGTTGGATTCACAGGAGTGTGAGCGGGCTTGCTCGTCGATCTTCTGATCACTCAATACCCGGGTGGCCGTTACGTTTAGCAGACCGCTTGCGGCTTGTGGGTGTTTGATATGATCATCATCTGCTGCCGGCGTATTGACGAGTCTTTAGAGTCCTACACAGAGGTTTCCTGGCTCAAGCGAAACGAAATAGGAGCGCATATGAGATATGGGCGGGACCGAGAATAATGCGTGTATGTGATACCGTATTCTATTCTCGCGATGAATGTATCGAATGGTTATATGCGATATAACCTAGTTATCGAATCAAGGATTGATTCGATAAGCCGATACATATGATACTAGTCGGTTATATCCGATATGACCGGATCGTTAAATCAAGTGTTGATTTAATGATTTAGTGCATATTTATATATTTGATATATTACTTTGCGTTAACTAGTATTGGTTCACTTTAAAAGGATTTTCTCACTTGAATTGTTCACATTGTATATGCGATATAGTTTTGTGCACATGTTTGTATCATGTTTGATGATACATGCTTACTTGGTTAAGTGTAAAGAATCAAACCATGGTTTAAGTTAATGATTAGGGTTTTGATTATTTATTCATTTATCTTTTTCTTATTTATTCATTTTGGAAAAAGGAAAAGATAAATGAATGGTTGTATGTTTTGTTTTTAGTTGAAGTTTCTTGAAACTTTGACTAAGTCACTCTTTTGTTGTTTTGCTTAACCTTAACCATTTAACTAACCCATGTTAATTCTCTACACTTAACTATAGTTGAAAGTATGATAAGTATTGAATTATTTATCTAATTATTAATAACTTATCATATCTTCTTCTTCTTCTTCATCTTCTTCAACATGAAGAAAGCTAGTGGCCATCAATGGCAACTAGTGAAATTGAGTGAGAAATCCAAATATAAAGTCTACCCACTTCCTATTTCTTCATCCTCTACCTCTTGACAAGTAGTATAGGGTGTTTCCTTCACATGTTTTTCAAGGCTTGGTGAAGTTGGAGCTTGTTCTTGTGATGCTTCGACGTAGATCATCTTCGGCATCGAACCGACGATCAAGCCCGCCCATTCTTCGATGATACCGATGCTAGAGTCATGGGTTCGTTTTGGACAGCGGAGGGACTTCATCACGGAGCCTAGGAGGTGGTGGACCGGATCTACAAAGGTTGTAGTCACTTTCCTTTAGATACATTTCCATTTACTTGCTTGTTTCACCTAGATATCTAGTTAACGATCCGTATTAGGTTTTCTCGGCACATGTAAAATTTCAATTGGGCATGTTTGATCACTTGTGAGACTTCTATAGTGTGCCTAGGAACCCTACAGTGGTATCAGAGCCTAGCTAGAGCCTTAGGCGAAGTCCCGACGAAGTTAGAAGTCCGATCGACCCAAAACCCGACTTTGAAAATGCTCTCTGGACTTTTCTATAAAATGTGGATTTTTTGGAATTAAAAATATGTAGAAAAATCAGCAGGAAGATCTAAGACTTACTGTGAAATTCGAGCTCCTGTACCCATCAAAGATCCGCGTTTCCGCCGCATAAGCATGACTTATGCGGCGGTTCCGCGGCCATTATGTACCCTTGTTTAATGAAATGTGCACAGTAATTCCTAGTATGAAGTGCTGGTTTTCCTGGGGATTTTTAATAATTTATTCCAGAGTTGTATTTTCTGAGTTGTATTGGGGACTCGGTGTATTCGATCGGTCTGTCTAATTTTGTCGGTGTGCTTTTCCGGGTATTTTTAGAATATGTTAAAACGTTCGACCGGATATAAATACCCACTTTTTCCACTGCCGGGAAATTTCCAATTGTTGGATTTTTCTGTAGTTTAACGACGTTCTAAGTAGTGCAAGTAACGCGATGGACCCTCTAGAAGACAACAAACCTTAACTCGATTATGTGACCGTCTTGAACTTCCCTTTGAACCTTCGGGTTTGGGGCAGTACGGCGTGCCACATGTGAGGCGTTGGCTTGACCCTTCTACGGCTGGACCTTGGTACTGAGGCACGAACTGAATGTTGTTAGACTTATTTCATGTGTTGAGCTGTATCGGGAAAACTTGGGTGTTCGATTGTTCAATCGAAAAGTTTAGCATTTTCTATTTATCCGGAATGTGATACAATAATTGGAATTCACAAGTAGTTATGAGATAACTTAATGAATGTTATAAACATAGCAGTTTAGTCTCACTTGATCGGTTGCCACGGAATTTTGATGTGATCAAAAGTCCGTCGCAATCACGTAGCGTACGCGGATACTCGCCGGGTAAACTTAATAGACAGCCTCACTCCATAGCCCCGACCAAGTGACTGTAGGAGAACCCCGTCGCCGAAAGCTTCCGTTCGGGTGCTCGCGGCAGCGGTGTTCCGCTTTGGTGCACTTCGTCGACGGTATCGGGGGTGCGGCCGCCTACTAAAGTTTGCGACGAGCATTCGATCAGAATGTCGGGAATCCTGTTGAATTGCCTGACTTGATATTGAAAAGAGTTTTCGATAATGAGACTAAAATGCGGGGTTTATAATTGTTAGGCATGCGATGTCTAAAGAATTCATTTGGTCAGGCATGCGATGTCTGAGGTGGTTGCGGATTCCAACTGCTGTAGTTTTACACTTTCTTTTCTGTGACCGTAAGTGTAATATGTGATGTCGCCGGTTTCGTTGCTATATGTCAACGACAATTGGGATGCGCATATTTACTTACGTTGATGACATGTGATGTTATGTGTTGCTGGATATGTTATATTGGATCGTCGTATTTGAATAGCCGGGGGGTTTTTATGTGAGATGAGTGTTTTTCATTTTCATTCATGTAAAAACTTGTATGTAATATTCTTTTATTGGGGCACTTCCAGGTTGCGGAAGATGTCACCGTTGATGTATATTATTTACTTTTCTGCACTAGGATAGACCCAAGGAGGGGAGCACAAGTAACCGGGTTCTGGGGTCCAGTGGGAGACCAACTCGAGGAGTCGAGTCCGGGTCTCCTAACCCTAGAATTGGTAGGGTTGCTTGCCGCTCTCGTAGGGGTCTAGGGGTGTGGGATTGGCTATTCATCACGACCGTGGAATCCGTGTTTTATACTGGCTCGTATTGAAAACACGGACGTCCTAGTATATCCAATATTTCATATGATTCTTCTGCTGTGCTTTATCTGTGATGTGATCATGCGATATTCTGTGACAGGTATTATATATAGTATATATGATATATTATATAGACGTTGCTTATGTTTTACACCCGCGCTAACCCTGCCCCGCTCTGCCGTTAGTTACCTAACCTAACGGTGCACGAGGGGACATCGAGGCGAATGCGGATGGCATAAGTGTACGACATATTTATCTGTGATGTTTAGGTAATTTAAATGATGGGATATTCATTAATGAGATTAATGAAAGAAAATAAACCTAATTGATGTTGTGGAATCGAATTTCAAAATAAAACAGGTAGCTACAGTTCTTGCTTTGCGTCGCGGTGTTCCTTGTAGAACATCCTGCACCTTATTCGATAGGGAAAGGACCGAGATCCCTTCACCGGGAGTGACTCCTTTAGCAATAACTGGCAGATGCTACAACCCTCGGTTTGTCTTTGATCGCTTCTATAGTTTACGCTTTGCACGGTGATATATATGATATATCTCGCACCTCATTCAACGAGGAAAGGGCCGACGATCCCTTCACCGGGAGTGATCCCTTTAGCAAAACTAGAAAAGCTTCAAAAACTTTCCATTTAAAAACCATTTGATTCCGCAACGAGATCAAGTTCAAAGCGTTAAAGGTTTTCACAAAAACCAGCCACAACCCTCCGTCATTTTAGGAAGTAGAGTACTTAGTATTCGTGCTGTGTTTGTTGACCATAGTCAAGACACAGTGTACGGTAGCTAAGTGATGTCTTCCTACACCGCATATGATGCGATTAGTTAGGACAGTCGCGTGACTTTGTTGACCTTAGTTAAGGGTCATGTGGGTGGGTCTAATTAATCACGAAATGACGGGTAGAACTTGACTAGTACTTATGATTTGTTGACCTTAGTTAAGGTCATAGGTACTAGGGGTAAAAACCTTTATCAGGAGTTTCAAGTGTTGAAATTTGCAATGAGATTGCATACCTTCTATATGATAGTTGGATCCCGATACTCACTGCGAGTAATTGTTACTCCTGGGAGAGTTTTGCACTTTGCAATTAGCCGATCAAGTAGGTGTCTAGAAAGGTGTCAACGGGGTTACGCCTCTGGGAAAACGAGGTTTACAGTAATTAGGTCCGTGCGAAAGCACGGGGAACCTCCCTCAAAGTACCGACACTGGCCTGGCTGAAAGATTGGCGAACTTGTAGAGTGTAATTAATCCCGGCTAGTCTTTCCTTTTAGGGTTTGAAGGAAGATTTGATAAAAACAGTGGGAGCCATCCTGATTAGATAAAATATATAACCAATCTGATCTTGCAAGAGCGCATGCAGAGTGTTTTCTTCTCTCTCTCTCCAGGTAGCGACCATATCACGCTTTAATCAAGATAATAATATGGATGTATTGACCGAACCCGCTTGTTATACTGAGCTGGGGAAAGTTGGTCCCGCTCCGACTTATAATTGTTGTAAGACAGAGCAGGAAATAGGGGAATGCCAGAATTCCTATGCCGCCCAAACGAAGAAAGTGCATATGATGCATCTCCTTCGGGTGTGTTCATTATAAAGAACTGTTTCTCAGTATCCTCTGCATCCTGGGTATATGATACCGGATAAGGATCCCAGATATGTAATCTGTTACATAGGGCTACAAAAAGGTAGAAAAACTGAGAACGGGTGATAAGTTTCATGAGGCAGAAAACGGGGCAAGTGTTGCAGCCAAGTCTGTTGGTCACTGTCACCCTGTATTACCAGTACATTGATTCTGAACAAATGCTATTAGATACCGAACCTGATATACAAAATCATATCAGTCTCTTTATTAGTAAAGAAATGATATAATTTTGTATTGTTGGATAATGTTTTGAACATTTCCTATATCAAAAGTTGATCGGTTCAGGCACGTTATCTAAAAGCATTGACGTTCTAAATCAAACTACAGTTCCTTGTATACTACACACACACAAGAGGAAGAGTTCAGAAATGAACAAATTCTTCTTGAGGCATTGTAGACTAGGTCACATCAATGCGACCCGACTGGCAGAAGTTACATTTCAGATGCATATTTAAATCAGTTTGAATTTACATCTTGTGAAACTTGCCAGTCATGTCACAAAGATAAGATGACCATAGCTCTGTTTATTAGAAACAGAGAAAGAGTTAGTAAACCCTTGGGACTGATACATGATGATGTATGTAAAGTCTCCTGTCTACACATGCCAGGACTGGTTCTTTATACTTCATTGTATTCTCTGATAATCTCTCAAGATTCAGTCATATGTTCCTGTTGAAACATAAGTTTGAAGCTTTTGAGGTATTCACAGAATATAAGTTAGAAGTAGAGAACCAAAATACGGGTATAAGTATTAGGTCCTATGATAAGATCAGGGAGGAGAATACTTGTGCATAGAATTCCTGGACTATTCTAAAGGAGAATGAGATTTTCTCTCTCAGTGTTACTCCTCTGAATACACCACAGCACAACGGTGTATCAGGGCGGAGCAATTGCATAATATTAGATATGGTGTGCTCTATGATGAGTATTACTGAGTTACCTATTTCCTTTTGGGGTTATGCACTTGAGAAGCTGCATACCTATTGAATTAGGTTTGAATCAAATCAATGCCTACCACTCCATATGAGATATGGTATGGGAAGAACCCATCTTTTAAGCGAGTTAAGATTTGGGACTGTCCGGCCTATGTCAAAAGCAAAATCTGGACAAGATCGAGGCAGGATCAGTTCTGTAGAACTGGAAAGGTTCCAGCTATACAAAACTGCAGTTGATGATTTGACAGAACCAAAGGATTCTATAGTTCCCGACGAACCTCGGCCTCTCCGCCGATCTAGTAGGGTTCCTCATCCGCCTGAGAGATACCTCGGTTTCTCGATGACAGTGGGAGCGAGGATTGCATCATGAGATAATGACCCAACTAGTTTCGAGCAGGCCATCGAGAGTAGGGACTCTGTAAGAATGGCTGAATGCTTAGCGATCTGAGATGGAATCCATGTACACCAGCAAAGTATGGACTTTAGCTGCTATATCTGAAGGGTTAAATCCCCATCAGGAGCAAGTATATCTTGAGAAGATTACTTGGTGTAGATGGAAAAGTTGAGACTTTCAAAGCTAGACTTGTTAAAGGTTTTCGTCATCGACCAGGCGTGGGTAATGATGAAACTTTTTTCCAGTAGCTATGCTTAAGTCTATCCAAATCCTACTTACCACGGCTACATACCATGACTACGATATCTGGCGGTTGGGTGACATGACTGCTTTTCTAAATACTGATTTAGAAGAGAACGTCTATAAGAACACAGCCAGAGGTCTTCGTAAACAGTGGGAGCAGCGGAAACGTGTGCAAGTTGCTTTACATAATGAAGCAGGCATCGCGGAGTTGGAACGTCTGTTTTGATGTGATAGTCAAAGTGTTTGACTTCATCAAAATGGTAGACGAACCTTGTATATACAAAAGGGTAGTAGAGAGTAAGGTGGTCATCTTCGTATTGTACATAGACAACATACTCTTGATAGGAAAAGAGTTTCCTATACTACGATCGGTCAGTCTCCTATTATCACTAGGATTCTCCAAAAAGGATCAAAGTGATACCTCCTAAATCGTGGGTTTTCAACTATGAGATAGATGTAATTGGATGCTAGGATTCTCACTAGATGTAGTGAGATGGTATCAAACGATCCTGGGGAGAATCACTGGAAGAGTTCCAGGGTGATAAAGACGATTGAATGTCAGTCACGGGCATTGTCTTTACCCTCAGTAGAGGGACGGTATGTTGGAAGAGTTCCAAGCTAGATACCGTGGCAAACTAGACGATAAAGGCTGGTAACATTGCTATTGAAGATACTACCAAAGAGGAAGTTTGGGTGTATATTGGTTCATAAGATGAACTAGGTTCCTGCCATTGTATGACAATGGAAGTGTGGCTTCGGCCAAGGAACCATGGTCCCATCAGTGACCCAGACATATTCTGAGGCAACATCACCTGATCATTTAGATAGTTGATCTCCAGGGTGATCGAGGTTAGGAGAGTAGACTCAGAGGACAACACGGCGGATGCACTCACGAAGGCCTTTTCCCAGAGAGAGACTCATATGGGTTGGTTGAGTATTAGATACTGTAACCACTGCTACAGATGGCCCTAGTGCAAGTGGGAGATTGTTAGTTATATGTATGCCCTAGAGGCCATTACTGTACATTGGATGTATATTGTAGTGGATGCTGGGACATATATAGGTAGGACTTTCTTGCTCGACATGATAGTACGCTATCTGGTTGCTCTTTATCTTAACATGTATACTTTCTGTCTCTCTGATTACATGTTGATAAAGCCTTTAGGATGTGTACTCGACTTCCAGGACTGTGATGTAGATCATACTAGTGGGGCATGGATAGTCCATGAGTACATCCTTCATTATTCCTAGTCGAGGGAATATCGAGACGGGGCATCGATATTCCAGAGTAGACTAGCGCATATCTTCTCGACCCATGCGATGGGCGATGGATGATCCCATATCCATTGGTGTTTGACATCGAAGATGGTATGCGGGTGCTCAGTGGAGACTGGGTACACTGAACGGACTCGCCGAGAACTCCCAGATGGTATTATACCTCACGTCAGATGGCAGTTCTCTGGTGACACTGGTACAGCTTAGTCTGTTGACCCGAGATCGTCATAGAGTCTTGTGTGTCTCCCACTGTGCTTTGATTTCCACCCTACCACGGCTCTACTGAGTTCTGCAAATAGGTGGTTTTTGGGTACAGTCCCGATTCACATGGAGGCAATGAGCGATAGGAGGGGATTCGTCTCTCCCGGTATTGGGGGTTGATGTTGTGCTATGCTCGACTGGCCATAACAGGAAATCCCTGGCCAGGGTTGCAGTGATATACTGGTAAGAGTTATCAGTAGTTTCATGAATGTTATGGACCTCAAGTCGGCATGACTTATCGAGCTATTGGGGTCTGACGTTTACCACCCCTAGGCGAGATATGCGACATATCAGACGAACAGACCGGATTATCCGGTAAGTGTTACTGGTTGGATTCACAGGAGTGTGAGCGGGCTTGCTCGTCGATCTTCTGATCGCTCAATACCCGGGTGACCGTTACGTTTAGCAGACCGCTTGCGGCTTGTGGGTGTTTGATATGATCATCATCTGCTGCCGGCGTATTGACAAGTCTTTAGAGTCCTACACAGAGGTTTCTTGGCTCAAGCGAAACAAAATAGGAGCGCATATGAGATATGGGCGGGACCGAGAATAATGCGTGTATGTGATACCGTATTCTATTCTCGCGATGAATGTATCGAATGGTTATATGCGATATAACCTAGTTATCGAATCAAGGATTGATTCGATAAGCCGATACATATGATACTAGTCGGTTATATCCGATATGACCGGATCGTTAAATCAAGTGTTGATTTAATGATTTAGTGCATATTTATATATTTGATATATTACTTTGCGTTAACTTGTATTGGTTCACTTTAAAAGGATTTTCTCACTTGAATTGTTCACATTGTATATGCGATATAGTTTTGTGCACATGTTTGTATCATGTTTGATGATACATGCTTACTTGGTTAAGTGTAAAGAATCAAACCATGGTTTAAGTTAATGCCAGTTTGGGCTCTCTCACTGTCCTACGGGTTTTGATTATTTATTCATTTATCTTTTTCTTATTTATTCATTTTGGAAAAAGGAAAAGATAAATGAATGGTTGTATGTTTTGTTTTTAGTTGAAGTTTCTTGAAACTTTGACTAAGTCACTCTTTTGTTGTTTTGCTTAACCCTAACCATTTAACTAACCCATGTTAATTCTCTACACTTAACTATAGTTGAAAGTATGATAAGTATTGAATTATTTATCTAATTATTAATAACTTATCATATCTTCTTCTTCTTCTTCATCTTCTTCAACATGAAGAAAGCTAGTGGCCATCAATGGCAACTAGTGAAATTGAGTGAGAAATCCAAATATAAAGTCTACCCACTTCCTATTTCTTCATCCTCTACCTCTTGCCAAGTAGTATAGGGTGTTTCCTTCACAAGTTTTTCAAGGCTTGGTGAAGTTGGAGCTTGTTCTTGTGATGCTTCGACGTAGATCATCTTCGGCATCGAACCGACGATCAAGCCCGCCCATTCTTCGATGATACCGATGCTAGAGTCATGGGTTCGTTTTGGACAGCGGAGGGACTTCATCACGGAGCCTAGGAGGTGGTGGACCGGATCTACAAAGGTTGTAGTCACTTTCCTTTAGATACATTTCCATTTACTTGCTTGTTTCGCCTAGATATCTAGTTAACGATCCGTATTAGGTTTTCTCGGCACATGTAAAATTTCAATTGGGCATGTTTGATCACTTGTGAGACTTCTATAGTGTGCCTAGGAACCTTACAGTAAATATGATGAAGTATCAAAATGAATATCTATACACATATATTAGCGTCCCATTCCACTAATATTGGTGTAAGGTTATATATAATAGCGCCCTCATACCCTGTTATATATACAAGTGAAGTATTATCAATGTAATAATAGTCTGTATAAAAGTGGATCCCGTCCACCTGTCACCCCAATGACAATGAGCATCATGCATGTAAATGTGAGGATATAATCAAAATCATGGAAACATCATGAAACCTGTGCCTAGCATCGGCACATAAATCCTCGTCCATATGTGGCTCCGTCTGCGGTATCGGCCCTCGGCCCCGGCAGCATGGGTCAACCCATGTCCATCTCTCAACTCCGGTCGGTATCCCCCGGATACCCGCCGAGCTCAAATACAATCACCGATAGGTACTCGCCCACCTCCAGGTTCAATCGGCATAATCCTTCGATCATCTTGCCGAGGGGATGTTAGTGTTTATGCCCTAGAGGCCATTATTGTATCATACTAGTTTGTATATTACTTAATGGAAGCTTGGGATATTCATATGTATATAACAGTCTTGCTAAACATGGTAGTATGCTACTTGGTTTTTCTATCTTAATATGTGAGTATACGTGTTGATAGAGCTCTTAGGATCTTGCTTGACTACCAGCGTTGTGATGGCAGTCACACTAGTGGGGGCTGGATAGTCTACAAGCACATCCTTATTCAGGTCCCTAGTCGTAGGATTATCGAGACAGGGCATCGATACTCCGGAGTAGACTAGTGTGTACGCTTCTCATCCCAGTTGGAGAGATGGTCTGTCCCACAGCCGTCAGTACGTCGTACTGGAGATAGTATGCAGGTGCTCGTTAGGTTACGGGTACACCAGACATGACTCATGGAGAACTGTTAGTTGGTATTATACCCATAGTCAGTTATCAGTTCCCAGGTGACATGAGTACAGCATAGTCCGCAGACTTGACACTGCTACTTCGCCTCGAGTGTGTCCCACTGTTCTTAGATTGCTACCTTACCACGGCAGAAAGGAGTCGTGCAAACAGGTAGCAGTTGGGTGCAGTCCCGAGCACTTGGAGGCAGTGGCGGTTAGACAAGATTCGTCTCTCCCGGTATTGGGAGTTGATATCGCGCTGTGTCAGAGAGTCATTACGCAAAGTTCCTGGCCAGGGCAAGCGAGATTTACTGGTAGGTTCCAGTTGTTTTCTTAGGGTGTAATGGGCAACGCTCCGACACAACTTATACCGCTATTAGGGTACTGACGCTTGCAGCCCCCCTAGGCCCGATATGCGATAGTCTTAGACGAACATACCGGACTGTACGGAGATTGTCACATCAGACTCAGTAGGAGTTCGGATGAGTTTCCTCATCGGCCTACTTATCGACATCTACCTAGGGACCGTTATGTACAGCTAGTTCCGCTTGCCATAGTCACTTACGGAGATACCGGATGTACAGCTAGTGCCCCTAGGACCAATATCTTAAGTACAAGTAAAGGGGTTCTACGAGTATTTTCAAAAGGCGTATATATTCTTAAAAACACCGTAACCCTTATTTTACCAAAACCCCGATTCTTCTTATTTCAAATGGCACCACTGCATGACATGTACATATTGGTGTAGATTCTTCACTGTTGCATTGAGATATTCGTTTTCATGATATTTCTGGATTTGGGAACCGTGGATAGTTTCAAAGGAGAGTATGTACTTATTTGAAATACCCGGTTTCCTTGATATGATATTTGCGCAACCACCATGAGATTTATCGGTTCTGATTACATACCCCATACGAGGAGTGTGTGCCGTATGAGGGTACATGGTGGGGCCCGGTATAGTTCCCCTGTAAGTCGATGTACAACACCCCATGACTTGTGGGGAGGCGGAATAATGAAAAACGATCTTGTTTTAGGCGTAAACATCGACTAACCGAGAATCTTTGCTAAACTATAACTAATAAGAATCATAGAAGTTTACAACTACAATGAAAAGTGATTATACCTGATGAACCGTGTCCTTCGTCTTTTCGTTCTCCACGTCCTCTCCGGCCTTCTCTATGTAGTAGATGATCCACCCGAGAGCTTTACTTTAAGCTTCACCTCTAACTTGAGGTAACTAAGTTTCTTAAATCGCTAATCTAAGTAACCTAGGTGATATAGAGAATGGTTAAGGATTAAGTAGTCTATTCTAGTCCTTGGTCTCAACACATGAGAGGGGAGGATTAAGGTTTGAAGAGAGAGAGCTTGAGGAGAGAGAAAGTGAGCAAGAGAATGGAATGAGATAATAATCTATCATAATATATATGATGCATTATTATTTATCCATAAAAGAAAATAAAGGATTTAACAACCATGCTTCATAAATTCAAATGGGTGATTCATCTCCATGAGTCATTAAGCATTTATGATGCATTAATGACATGGATGAATCACACAAATGAGTCACTAATCTCATTTAATGCATATGCCACCTTAACCCTCAAGTCACCATCTTCTAGAAGCTTCTCGCGAAATTACGAGAACGCCCCTCCTATCCGTGAAAACACGGAAAAACTTTAGACTGTATAAATCCAATAACCGGATACTAGAAACTGGCTTAAACCAAAGCCGGCTAGTTAAAACTGTCCGGATGTCGTACGTGCGTAAACACACGTATGCATCCGAACCCTTGTCGTAAAACCATACGACCTCTATATCGTTTCGCCAGGAGTAGGGAAACTCTCTGTGTGGGACTCTAAAGAATCGACTACTACGCTGGCAGTGGGTTTAACCACAGACCGCAAGCGGCACTAGCTGTACGTAACGGTTCCCAGGTAGATGTCGATAAGAAGGCCGATGAGAAAACCCATCCGAACTCCTACTGAGTCTGATGTGACAATCTCCGTACAGTCCGGTCTGTTCGTCTAAGACTATCGCATATCGGGCCTAGGGGGGCGGCAAGCGTCAGTCCCCTAATAGCGGTATAAGTCCTATCGGAGCGTAGCATATTACACCCTGAGAAAACAACCGGAACCTACCAGTAAATCTCGCTTGCCCTGGCCGGGGACTTTGCGTAATGGCTCTCTGACACAGCGCGATATCCACTCCCAATACCGGGAGATACGAATCCTGTCTAACCGCCACTGCCTCCAAGTGCTCGGGACTGCACCCAACTGCTACCTGTTTGCACGACTCCTTTGAACCGTGGTAGGGTAGCAATCTAAGAACAGTGGGACACACTCGAGGCGAAGTAGCAGTGTCAAGTCTTCGGACTATGCTGTACTCGTGTCACCTGGGAACTGAGAACTGACGATGGGTATAATACCAACTAACAGTTCCCCGTGAGTCCTGTCCGGTGTACCCGAAACCTAACGAGCACCTGCATACTATCTCCAGTACGATGTACTGACGGCTGTGGTGAAAGGTTCCTTGGCACACTAGTAAGGTCTCACAAGGCATTGAACATGCCAATTTGAAATTTTTGGTGCCGAGAAACCCTAGACTACGGATCTTAGACTAGATGTTTAGGCGAAATGAAAACTTAGTTAACACTTTAACTAGAAGTGAGAGGCTACAACCTTTGTAGATCCGGATTTCCACCTCCTTAGCTCCACGTGGTCATGCCCTCGCTGTCCATCATGAATCCTCGACTCATTCGTCGGCTTCATCGGAATAACGTGCGGAATAGGTCGTCGGCTTTGTGTCAAAGACGATCTACGTCGAGGTTGCACTAGTTCAAGCTCCGACTTCACAAACTTGTGAAACTTGTGAAGTAAACACCCAAAACAACTTGGCAAGAGGTAAAGGGTGAAGAAATAAGAGGTGGGTACACTTTAGATTTGGATTTCACTCACTTTTGCTCATGTTGCCATTGATGGCAACTAGTTTTCTCTCTTGAAGAAGAAGGAGATGAAGAAGAAAGAATATGATAAGACTTGTGAAAAAGAATAATAAAAACAAATACTTATCATGTTCTAACCTAGGTTAAGTGTAGAGAATAAACCATGGTCACTTGAGAGGGTTAGGGTTAAGCATGAAGATAAGGATGGTTACAAAAGTCAAAGCTTCATGAAGCTTCAACTTAAAACAAAAAGAGCCACCATTCTCATCATAATTCTTTTCAAACAAATAAATAAATAGATGAAAATGCAAAACCCTAATCAACTTTTAACCATGGTTTAATTCTTTATACTTAACAACAAGATCATGTATCATCAAACATGATACAAATATGTGTTCAAAAGTATATCACATATACAATGTGCATCAAGTGAGAAAAATCCGTTTAAAGTGAACCAATACTAGTTAATGCAAAGTAATATATCAAATATATAATTATACATTAAATCATTAAATCAACACTTGATTCAATGATCCGGTCATGTCGCACATAACCGACTAGTATTCAATGCATCGATTTATCGAATCAATGATTCGATAACTAGGTCATATCGAATATAACCAATCGAAACATATATCGCGAGAATGAAATGCGGTATCACATACACACATCATTCTCGGTCCTGCACATATCTCATATGCGCTCCTATTTCGTTTCGCTTGAGCTAGGAAACCTCTGTGTAGGACTCTAAAGACTCGTCAATACGCCGGTAGCAGATGATGATCATATCAAGCACCCACAAGCCGCAAGCGGTTTGCTAAACGTAACGGCCATCCGGGTATTGAGCGATCAGAAGATTGACGAGCTAGCCCGCTCACACTCCTGCGAATCCGACCAGTAACACTTGCCGTACAGTCCGGTCTCTTCGTCTGATATGTCGCATATCAAGTCTAGGGGTGGTAAACGTCAGAACCCAATAACCCGATAAGTCGTGCCGATGTGAGGCTCATAACGGGTCGAGAAACTACTGGTAACACTTACCAGCAAATCTCTGATCAGCCCTGGCCAGGGACTTCCCTGTTACGGCCAATCGAGCACAGCGCAACATCAACCCCCAATACCGGGAGAGACGAAACCCCTCCTATCGCTCATTGCCTCCATGTGACTCGGGACTGTACCCAAAGACCACCGTTTTGAACGCCCTTATGGACGTGGTAAGGTGGAGATCAAAGCACAGTGGGAATCACACAAGACTCTATGACGATCTCGGGTCTACAGACTAACCTGTACAAGTGTCACCTGAGAACTGCCATCTAACGTGAGGTATAATACCATCTGGGAGTTCTCGGCGAGTCCGTCCAGTGTACCCAGTCTCCACTGAGCACCTGTATACCATCTCTGATGTCAAACACCAATGGATATGGGATCATCCATCGCCCATCTCATGGGTCGAGAAGCGTATACGCTAGTCTACTCTGGTATATCGATGCCCCGTCTCGATACACCCACGACTAGGGACCTTGAAGGATGTACTTATGGACTACCATGTCCCCACTAGTATGATCTGCATCATAGTCCAGGTAGTCAAGTACACATCCTAAGGGCTTTACCAACATGTAACTACAAGACGGTATAAAGAGACTAGTGTACATGTTAAGATAAAGAGTAACCAGATAGCATACTATCATATCGAGCAAGAAAGTCATCTCTATATATGTCCAAGCATCCAATATAATATACAACATCTGTACAATACTGGCCTCTAGGGCATACATACAACTAACAATCTCCCACTTGCACTAGGGCCAGCTGCTGTAGTATCGCATACCGAGCATCCCGAAGAGTCTCTCAAACTGTGTCTGGGGAATGGCCTTCGTGAGTGGATCCGCCGTGTTGTTCTTCGTGTCAACTCTCCTGACCTCGATCTCCCGGCGATCAACTATCTCCCGGATCAGGTGATACCGCCTCAGAATATGCCTGGATCGCTGATGGGACCTGGGTTCCTTGGCCAAAGCCACCGCTCCATTGTTATCGCAATACAAAGGTATTGGATGCTCAATGGATGGAACCACTCCAAGTTCTGTAATGAACTTTTTGATCCAGACAGCCTCTTTGGCAGCATCGTTGGCAGCGATGTATTCAGCCTCCATCGTCGAGTCTGCCACGGTTTCCTGCTTGGAACTCTTCCAGCTAACCGCCCCTCCGTAAAGGGTAAAGACAAAGCCCGACTGCGACTTAGAGTCGTCCTTATCACTCTGGAAGCTCGAATCGGTAAAGGACTCCACTTGGAGTTCTCCGTTACCATACACCAAGAACATATATCTAGTCCTTCGCAAGTACTTGAGAATGCTCTTCACAGCTGTCCAGTGACTCTCTCCAGGATCAGCTTGATACCTGCTCACTATACATAGTGAGTATGCTACATCGGGTCTGGTACATAGCATCGCATACATGATAGAGCCTACTGCCGAAGCATAGGGTATCCCTTACATGCGAGCTCTCTCCAAATCAGTCTTGGGAGACATCTCTTTGGAGAGAGTGACTCCAGAGATCGTGGGCATGTTTCCACGCTTGGACTCTTCCATGCTAAACCTCTTTAGTATGGTGTCAATGTACCTGGATTGGGACAATCCCAAAATCCGTTTGGATCTATCTCTATAGATCCTGATTCCCAATATGCAGGAGCCATCACCAAGATCTTTCATTGAGAATCTTTGTGATAAGAAGAGCTTGACCGATTACAGCATAGGAATATCATTTCCTATCAAGAGTATGTCGTCCACGTACAATATGAGGAAGACAATCTTACTCTCTGCCACCTTCCTGTAGATTGAAGGTTCATCTGGATTTTTGACGAAATCAAACTCTTTGATAACGACGTCAAAGCAGATGTTCCAACTCCGCGATGCTTGCTTTAATCCATAAATGGATTTAAGCAGCTTGCACACCTTCCCGCTGCTCCCACTGTCTACGAAGCCCTCTGGCTGAGTCATGTACACGCACTCTTCTAAATCACCATTTAGAAAGGCGGTCTTAACATCCATTTGCCAGATTTCGTAATCATGATAAGCAGCGATGGCAAGCATGATCCGGATGGATTTAAGCATAGCCACTGGA
Organism: Agapanthus africanus; assembly: GCA_030015575.1. Taxonomy (NCBI): domain Eukaryota; kingdom Viridiplantae; phylum Streptophyta; class Magnoliopsida; order Asparagales; family Amaryllidaceae; genus Agapanthus; species Agapanthus africanus. The sequence goes on from CM057339.1 coordinate 501,116,592, forward strand.
GAAAAGGTCTCGTCATAGTCCACACCTGGTCTTTGACGAAAACCCTTTGCTACAAGTCTAGCTTTGGAAGTCTCCACTTTCCCATTTACACCAAGTTTCTTCTTGAAGATCCACTTGCTCCCAATGGGTTTTACCCCTTCAGGAGCAACTTCCAAAGTCCATACTTTGTTGGTGTACATGGAATCCATCTCGGACCGCATAGCATCCAGCCATTTCACTGAGTCCCCACTCTTGATGGCCTGCTCGAAGCTAGTTGGGTCATCATCCTCCATGATGCAATCCTCACTACCACCATCAATGAGAAAACCATAGTATCTCTCAGGTGGACGAGAAACCCTACTAGATCGGCGGAGAGGCTGGGGTACGTCGGGCACCTCTGAATCCTCTGGTTCTACTAAATTGTCAGTTGCAGTTTGTGGTGCTGGAACCTCTTCCAGCTCTACCTCTTTGCCATTAATTTCTTTTGCAAGAAATTCCCTTTCCAAAAAGGTGGCATGTTGAGCAACAAACACTCTTTGTTCCTCAGCTTGGTAGAAAAAATATCCTTGAGAATTCTTAGGATATCCCACAAACTTGCAAAGGACTGATCGTGCCTCGAGTTTGTCCGGATTTTGCTTTTTGACATAGGCCGGACAACCCCATATCTTAATTCGCTTAAAATATGGTCTCTTCCCACTCCATATCTCATATGGTGTGGTAGGTACAGATTTAGATGGAACCAGATTCAATAGGTATATGGCTGTCTCAAGCGCATACCCCCAAAAGGAAATAGGTAACTCAGCATTACTCATCATTGAACGCACCATATCTAATAGGGTGCGATTCCTTCGTTCCGATACACCGTTGTGCTGTGGTGTATAAGGAGGAGTAAGCTGAGAGAGAATCCCATTCTCTTTTAGATAATCCAGAAATTCACTGCTTAAGTATTCACCTCCTCGATCAGATCGAAGAACCTTAATACTTTTTCCCGTTTGGTTCTCTACCTCGTGCTTATATTCTTTGAATTTCTCAAAAGCTTCAGACTTGTGTTTCAACAGGAACACATGCCCGTATCTAGAGAGATCGTCAGTGAATGTAATGAAGTAGGAAGAACCATTTCTGGCGTGTGTAGACATTGGACCGCATACATCACTATGCACCAGTCCCAAGAGTTCAGTAACTCTTTCTCCGTGTCCTTTAAACGGAGTTTTGGTCATTTTTCCTTTGAGACATGAATGGCAAGTGTCATAGGATGATAATTCGAATGAATTCAAATATCCGTTCTTATGCAACTTAGCTTGTCGTGTCTCATTGATATGGCCAAGTCTACAGTGCCACAAGAAGGATTCGTTCATTTCTGAGCTTTTCCTTTTGTGTGTGTTTTGTATATTGAAGACTGTATTTTGATTGAGAATGAATATGCCATTATGTAGCGAGCCTGATGCAATCAACCTTTGATCTAGGAATATGTTCATAACATTATCCTTTACTACAAAATTATAACCTTCTTTACTTAATAAAGAAACTGATATAATGTTGCACATCATGTTCGGTATATAATAGCACTCATTCAGGACTAGTGTATCACCATTTGGTAATACCAGGTGATATATGCCAACTGCTTTGGCTGCAACATTTGCCCCATTCCCTACATGAACGGAATGTTCACCTTTTCTCAGTTCTCTACCTTTTCGCAGCCCATGTAACATCTTACATATGTGGGATCCTGACCCGGTATCTAATACCCAGGACGTAGGGTGAACTGAGAAACAGTTCTCAATGACAAACACACCCGAAGATGATGCATCAACATGCATGTTCTCCGTTTGGGCGGTGTGAGAATCCAGATATTCTCCTGTTTCCTGTTCAGTCTTATAACATTTATAAGATAGAATGGGTCCAACGTTCCCCTGCACAGTATAACATGCGGGTTCGGTCAATACATCCATATTATTATCTTGATTAAGGCATGAACTGGTCGCTACCTGGAGAGAGAGAAGAAAACACTTTAGCGTATGCTCGTGCAAGATCAGATTGGTTATTATCTTATCTAATCAGGATGGCTCCCACTGCTTTTTATCAAATCTTCCTTCAAACCCTAAAAGGAAAGACTAGCCGGGATTAATTACACACTACAAGTTCGCCAATCTTTCAGCCAGGCCAGTGTCGGTACTTTGAGGGAGGTCCCCCGTGCTTTCGCACGAACCTAATTAATGTAAACCTCGTTTTCCCAGAGGCGTAACCTCGTTAACACCTTTCTAGACACCTACTTGATCGGCTAATTGTAATGTATAAAACTCTCCCAGGAGTAACAATTACTCGCAGTGGGTATCGGGATCCAACTATCTCATAGAAGGTATGCAATCTCATTGCAAATTTCAACACTTGAAATTCCCGATAATATTTTGCCCCAGGCGATCTATGACCTTGACTGAGTCAACAAACCATAGACCGCAAGTAAAGTTCAACCCGTCATTTCCTGATTGAATTAAACCCACCCGCACGACCCTTGACTAAGTCAACAAGGCCGCACGACTACCCTAATCCAATCTGCATCATATGCATAAACAGATAAATAGTAATCAGCTACCGCACACTACGCCTTGACTGAGTCAACAAACGCAGCATGAATACTAACTATTACTTATCTGAAATGACGGAGGGCTACGTCAGGTTTTTAAGAAAACCCTTTGCGTAATGAACTTTATATCGTTGTAGAATCAAATGAAGTTTTGAAATGGAGTGATTTTGAGGCTTTTCTTGTTTTGCTAAAGGAGTCACTCCCTGCGAAGGGATCTCGGTCCTTTCCTCGTCGAATGAGGTGCGGGATATATCATATATATCGCTGTGCAAAGCAAAAAAACAAAAGCAGTCAAAAGCAAACCGAGTGTGTAGCATCTGCCAGTTATTGCTAAAGGAGTCACTCCCGGTGAAGGGATCTCGGTCCTTTCCTCATCGAATAAGGTGCGGGGTATATCATATATACCGCTGTGCAAAGCAAGAACTGTAGCTACCTGTTTTATTTTAAAATTCGATTCCACAACATCTTAGGTTTCTTATCTTTCATTAATCACATTAATGAAGTCCCATCATTTAAATACCTAAACATCACAGATAGATATGACGTACACTTATGCCATCCGCATTCGCCTCGATGTCCCCTCGTGCACCGTTAGGTTAGGTAACTAACGACAGAGCAGGGCAGGGCTAGCGCGGGTGTAAAACATAAGTAACGTCTATATAATATATCATAAATACTATATACAATATCCATCACAGAATCGCATCACAGATATCGCAGCAGAATAATCATATGAAATATTGGATATACTAGGACGTCCGTGTTTTCAATACGAGCCAGTATAAAACACGGATTCCACGGTCGTAACGAATAGCCAATCCCACACCCCTAGACCCCTACGAGAGCGGCAAGCAACCCTGCCAATTCTAGGGTTAGGAGACCCGGACTCGACTCCTCGAGTTGGTCTCCCACTGGACCCCAGAACCCGGTTACTTGTGCTCCCCTCCTTGGGTCTATCCTAATGCGGAAAAGTAAATAATATACAAAAGGTGACATCTTCCGCTACCTGGAAGTGCCCCAAATAAAAGAATATTACATACAAGTTTTTACATGAATGAAAATGAAAAACACTCATCTCACATAAAAAACCCCGGCTATTCGAACACGACGATCCAATATAACATATCCAGCAACACATAACATCACATGCCATCAACGTAAGTAAGTATGCATACCCCAATTGTCGTTGACGTATAGCAACGAAACCGGCGATATGAACATACTACACTTACGGTCACAGAAAAGAAAGTGAAAACTACAACAATTGGAATCCGCAACTTCTTTAGACATCGCATGCCTAATCAAATGAAATACTTAGACATCCCATGCCTAACAGATATAAATCCAGCATTTTAGTCTCATTATCGAAAACTCTTTTCAATATCATATGGGACTAAACTGCTACATTTATAACATTCATTCAGTTATCACATAACTACTTGTGAATTCCAATTATTGTATCCCATTCCGGATAAACAGAAAATGTTAAACTTTCCGATCGAACAGTCGAATACCCAAGTTTTCCCGATACAGTCCAACTCATGAAATAAGTCTAACAACATTCAGTTCGTGCCTCAGTACCGACGGTCCAGCCGTAGAAGGGTCAAGCCAACGCCTCACATGTGGCACGCCGTACTGCCCCAAACCCGAAGGTTCAAAGGGCAGTTCAAGACGGTCACATAATCGAGTTAAGGTTTGTTGTCTTCTAGAGGGTCCATCGCGTTACTTGCACTACTTAGAACGTCGTTAAACTACGGAAAAATTCATCACTTGGAATTTTCCCGACAGGGGAAATATTGGGTATTTATATCCGGTCGAACTTTTTAACATATTCTAAAAATTATCCGGAAATACACAAAGACGAAATTTGATAACCCGAACGAATAATTGAATCCCCAAAGCAACCCCAAAATACTCTTCTGCAGAGTCACAACAAAAATACCCAGAAAATATAATATCTGAATACATGAATTACTGTGAAAAAATCACCTGACAATAGGACAGTACGACCGCGGAACCGCCGCTCATGCATAGCTCGTGCCGCGGTTCCGCGGTGGAAAAGTTGAATCAGGCCCTCGAATTTCACAGTATTTCATATAAGACCATGCATGATTTTCTGAATATTTTTAATTGACAAAAATCCAAAATTTCTAAAATTTTCCAGAGAGCACCTTGGAGTTATAGTTTCGGGTTCGTTCGGACTTCAAACGTCGTCGGGACTTCGCCTAAGGCTCTAGCTAGGCTCTGATACCAGTGAAAGGTTCCTAGGCACACTAGTAAGGTCTCACAAGGCATCGAACATGCCAATTTGAAATTTTTGGTGCCGAGAAACCCTAGACTACGGATCTTAGACTAGATGTTTAGGCGAAATGAAAACTTAGTTAACACTTTAACTAGAAGTGAGAAGCTACAACCTTTGTAGATCCGGATTTCCACCTCCTTAGCTCCACGTGGTCATGCCCTCGCTGTCCATCATGAATCCTCGACTCATTCGTCGGCTTCATCGGAATAACGTGCGGAATAGGTCGTCGGCTTTGTGTCAAAGACGATCTATGTCGAGGTTGCACTAGTTCAAGCTCCGACTTCACAAACTTGTGAAACTTGTGAAGTAAACATCCAAAACAACTTGGCAAGAGGTAGAGGGTGAAGAAATAGGAGGTGGGTACACTTTAGATTTGGATTTCACTCACTTTTTCTCATGTTGCCATTGATGGCAACTAGTTTTCTCTCTTGAAGAAGAAGGAGATGAAGAAGAAAGAATATGATAAGTCTTGTGAAAAAGAATAATAAAAACAAATACTTATCATGTTCTAACCTAGGTTAAGTGTAGAGAATAAACCATGGTCACTTGAGAGGGTTAGGGTTAAGCATGAAGATAAGGATGGTTACAAAAGTCAAAGCTTCATGAAGCTTCAACTTAAAACAAAAAGAGCCACCATTCTCATCATAATTCTTTTCAAACAAATAAATAAATAGATGAAAATGCAAAACCCTAATCAACTTTTAACCGTGGTTTAATTCTTTATACTTAACAACAAGATCATGTATCATCAAACATGATACAAATATGTGTACAAAAGTATATCACATATACAATGTGCATCAAGTGAGAAAAATCCGTTTAAAGTGAACCAATACTAGTTAATGCAAAGTAATATATCAAATATATAATTATACATTAAATCATTAAATCAACACTTGATTCAATGATCCGGTCATGTCGCACATAACCGACTAGTATTCAATGCATCGATTTATCGAATCAATGATTCGATAACTAGGTCATATCGAATATAACCAATCGAAACATATATCGCGAGAATGAAATGCGGTATCACATACACACATCATTCTCGGTCCTGCACATATCTCATATGCGCTCCTATTTCGTTTCGCTTGAGCTAGGAAACCTCTGTGTAGGACTCTAAAGACTCGTCAATATGCCGGTAGCAGATGATGATCATATCAAGCACCCACAAGCCGCAAGCGGTCTGCTAAACGTAACGGCCATCCGGGTATTGAGCGATCAGAAGATCGACGAGCTAGCCCGCTCACACTCCTGCGAATCCGACCAGTAACACTTGCCGTACAGTCCGGTCTCTTCGTCTGATATGTCGCATATCAAGTCTAGGGGTGGTAAACGTCAGACCCCAATAACCCGATAAGTCGTGCCGATGTGAGGCTCATAACGGGTCGAGAAACTGCTGGTAACACTTACCAGCAAATCTCTGATCAGCCCTGGCCAGGGACTTCCCTGTTACGGCCAATCGAGCACAGCGCAACATCAACCCCCAATACCGGGAGAGACGAAACCCCTCCTATCGCTCATTGCCTCCATGTGACTCGGGACTGTACCCAAAGACCACCGTTTTGAACGCCCTTATGGACGTGGTAAGGTGGAGATCAAAGCACAGTGGGAATCACACAAGACTCTATGACGATCTCGGGTCTACAGACTAACCTGTACAAGTGTCACCTGAGAACTGCCATCTGACGTGAGGTATAATACCATCTGGGAGTTCTCGGCGAGTCCGTCCAGTGTACCCAGTCTCCACTGAGCACCCGTATACCATCTCTGATGTCAAACACCAATGGATATGGGATCATCCATCGCCCATCTCATGGGTCGAGAAGCGTATACGCTAGTCTACTCTGGTATATCGATGCCCCGTCTCGATACACCCACGACTAGGGACCTTGAAGGATGTACTTATGGACTACCATGTCCCCACTAGTATGATCTGCATCATAGTCCAGGTAGTCAAGTACACATCCTAAGGGCTTTACCAACATGTAACTACAAGACGGTATAAAGTGACTAGTGTACATGTTAAGATAAAGAGTAACCAGATAGCATACTATCATATCGAGCAAGAAAGTCATCTCTATATATGTCCAAGCATCCAATATAATATACAACATCTGTACAATACTGGCCTCTAGGGCATACATACAACTAACATGTGGGACAGACCATCTCCCCAACTGGGATGAGAAGCATTAATGACATGGATGAATCACACAAATGAGTCACTAATCTCATTTAATGCATATGCCACCTTAATGTAGGATTCCTAGGCACTCTTAAGAGGTCTCACAAGGCATCGATCATGCCAATTTCAAAAAATCTAGGTGCCGAGAAACCCTAATACGGATCGTTGGCTAGAAATCTAGGCGAAAAAACAAACTAGTTAACACTTAACTACTAGAATACGGAAATACAACCTTTGTAGATCCGGTCCTCCACCTCCATAGCTCCGCAATGAAGTCTCCTCGCTGTCCAAGTCGAACCCCGGGCTCTAGCGTCGGTTTCATCGGAGAATGGACGGGCTAGGTCGTCGATGTCCATGCCGAAGATGATCTACGTCGAAGCATCACTAGATCAAGCTCCACCTTCACCAAGCCATGAAAACTTGTGAAGGAAACACACTCTACTACTTGGCAAGAGGTAGAGGATGAAGAAATAGGAAGTGGGTAGACTTTAGAATTGGATTTCTCACTCTAATTCATCACTTGCCATTGATGGAGGCAAGCTTTCTTCACTTGAAGAAATGAAGAAGAAGAAGAAGAAGAATGTTATGATAAGTTAATTCCAAAAAGAAAATTAAAAGAATACTTATCATGACCAAACCATGGTCAAGTGTAGAGAATAAATCATGGTTAGTGGGATGGTTAGGGTTAAGCATGAGACAAAATGGTCACTTGGTCAAAGTCTTCATGAAGCTTCATGAACAAAACAAAACAAGCCACCATTTTCTCATTTGCTTATCTTTTTCCAAAAGAATAAACAAATGAATAAATGAATAAGGAAATAGTAAACCCTAACCATTTCATTAACCAAGGTTTAATTCTTTACACTTAACCAAAAGGCATGTATCATCAAACAAGATACAAGCAAGTGCACAAAATCATATCGCATATGCAATGCGCACAACCGAGTGAGAAAATCCATTTAAAGTGAACCAATACTAGTTAATGCAAAGTAATATATCAAATATATAATTATACATTAAATTATTAAATCAACACTTGATTTAACGATCCGGTCATATCGCATATAACCGACCAGTATCATATGTATCGGCTTACCGAACCAACCCTTGATTCGATAACTAGGTTATATCACATACAACCTTTCGATACATCCATCGCGAGAATAGAATACAGTATCACATACACGCATTATTCTCGGTCCCGCACATATCTCATATGCGCTCCTATTTCGTTTCGCTTGAGCCAGGAAACCTCTATGTAGGACTCTAAAGACTCGTCAATACGCCGGCAGCAGGTGATGATCATATCAAACACCCACAAGCCGCAAGCGGTCTGCTAAACGTAATGGCCACCCGGGTATTGAGCGATCAGAAGATCGACGAGCAAGCCCGCTCACACTCCAGTGAATCCAACCAGTAACACTACCGTACAGTACGGTCTCGTCGTCTGATATGTCGCATATCTCGCCTATGGATGGTAAACGTCAGACCCCAATAGCTCGATAAGTCGTGTCGATATGAGGTCTATAACATTTCGAGAAACTACTGGTAACACTTACCAGTAAATCTCAGCAACCCTGGCCAGGGATTTCCTGTTATAGCCAATCGAACACAGCGCAACATCAACCCCCTATACCGGGAGAGACGAATCCCCTCCTATCGCTCATTGCCTCCATGTGACTCGGGACTGTACCCAAAAACCACCGTTTTGCACGCCTTCTTGGACGTGGTAAGATGGAAATCAAAGCACAGTGGGAACCAGACAAGACTCTATGACGATCGCGGGTCAACAGACTACTCTGTACCAGTGTCACCTGAGAACTGCCATCTGACATGAGGTATAATACCATCTGGGAGTTCTCGGCGAGTCCGTCCAGTGTACCCAGTCTCTACTGAGCACCCGTATATCATCTCCGATGTCAAACACCAATGGATATGGGATCATCCATCGCCCATCTGTATGGGTCGAGAAGGTATACGCTAGTCTACTCTGGTATATCGATGCCCCGTCTCGATACACCCACGACTAGGGACCTTGAAGGATGTACTTGTAGACTACCATGTCCTCACTAGTATGATCCGCATCATAGTCCAGGTAGTCAAGTACACATCCTAAGGGCTTTACCAACATGTAACAGAGAGACAATCAGTGTACACGTTAAGGTAAAGATCAACCAGATAGCATACTATCATGTCGAGCAAGAAAGTCCTCCCTATATATGTCCAAGTATCCACTACAATATACATCCTATGTACAGTAATGGCCTCTAGGGCATACATATAACTAACAATCTCCCACTTGCACTAGGGCCATCTGTAGCAGTGGTTGCAGTATCTCATACTCAACCATCCCATAAAAGTCTCTCTCTGGGAATAGGCCTTCGTGAGTGGATCCGCTGCGTTATCCTCTAAGTCTGCTCTCCTTGCCTCGATCACCCTAGAGATCAACCATCTCCATGATCAGGTGATACTGCCTTAGAATAAGTCTGGATCACTGATGGGACCGGCGTTCCTTGGCATAAGCCACAACTCCATTGTCTCACAATGGTAGGAACATAGTTCAACTCATGAACTAAAATACACCCAAACATCCTCTTTGGTAGCATTTTAAGTAGCGATGTATCCAGCCTTTATCGTCTAGTATGTCACGGTATCTAGCTTGGAACTCTTCCAACAAACCGTCCCTTTACTGAGGGTAAAGACAATGCCTGCGACTGACATTCAGTCGTCTTTATCACTCTGTAACACTTCCAGTGATTCTCCCCAGGATCGATTGATACCATCTCACTACTACTAGTGAGTATCCTAACATCCAATTAGATCTATCTCATAGATCCAAAAACCAGGATATAGGAGGTATCACATTGATCGTATATGGAGAATCATTGTGATAAGCGGAGATTGACTGAGCGTAGCATAGGAAACTCCTTCCCTATCAAGAGTATGTCATCCACGTACTCTACGAGGATCACCACCATACTCCCTACTACCTTTTTGTATATACAAGGTTCATCTACCATTTTGATGATGTCAAACTCTTTGACTAACACATCAAAACAGACGTTCCAACTCCGCGATGCCTGCTTAATCAGATAAAGCATCTTGCTCACGTTTCCGCTGCTCCCACTGTCTACGAGGCCCTCTGGCTGTGTACTTATAGACACACTCTTCTAAAACATCATTTAGAAAAGGAGTCATGGCACCCAACCGCCAGATATCGTAGTCATGGTATGTAGCCGTGACAAGTAGGATCTGGATGGACTTAAGCAAAGTTACTGGAAAAGGTTTCATCATTATCCACGCCTGGTCAATGACGAAAACCTTTAACAAGTCTAGCTTTGAAAGTCTCAACCTTTCCATTTACACCAAGTAATCTTCTCAAGATATACTTGCTCCTGATGGGGATTTAACCCTTCAGATATAGCAACCAAAGTCCATACTTTGTTGGTGTATAAGGATTCCATCTCAGATCGCTAAGCATCCAGCCATTCTTACAGAGTCTCACTCCTGATGGCCAGCTCGAAACTAGTTGGGTCATCATCTCATGATGCAATCCTCGCTCCCACTGTCATAGAGAAACAGAAGTATCTCTCAGGTGGGTGAGGAACCCTACTAGATCGGCGGAGAGGCTGAGGTTCATTGGAATCTACTGAATCCTTTGGTTGTACCAAATCATCTGCTGTCATTTGTATAGCTGGAACCTTTCCAGTTGTACTTAACAGACCTTGCCTCGAGCTTGTCCGGATTTTGCTTTTTAGACATAGGCCGGACAACCCCAAATCTTAACTAGCTTAAGACATGGGCTCTTCCCTTTCCATATCACATATGAAGTGGTAGGCACTGATTTGATTCGAACCTAATTCAATAGGTATGCAACTTCATAAGTGCATAACTCCCAAAAAGGAAACAGGTAACTCAGTAGTACTCATCATAGAGCACACCATATCAAATAGGGTGTATCTGCTCCGCCCCGATATACCATCGTGCTATGGTGTATTCGGAGGAGTAATGCTGAGAGAGAATCTCATTCTCCTTTAGAAAAGTCCAAGAATTCCGTGCTCAAGTATTCTCCTCCTTGATCTCATCAAAGGACATAATACTTATACCCGTATATTGGTTCTCTACTTCTAACTTATATTCTGTGAATATCTTAAAAGGTTCGGACTTGTGTTTCAACAGGAACATAGGTCCGAATCTCGAAAGATTATCAGAGAATGTAATGAAGTAAAAAGAACCGGTCTTGGTATGTGTAGACAGGGGACTTACATACATCAACATGTATCATCCCAAGAGTTCACTAACTCTTTCTCTGTTTCCAATAAACAGAGTTATGGTCATCTAATCTTTGTGACATGACTGGCAAGTTTTCACAAGATGTAAATTCAAACAGATTTAAATATGCATCTTTGTGCAACTTAGCTAGTCGGGTCGCATTGATATGACCTAGTCTACAATACCTTAAGAAGGATCCGTTCATTTCTGAACTCTTCCTCTTGTGTGTTATCCGTATACTAAGAACTGTAGTTTGATTTAGAACATTAATGCTTTTAGATAACGTGCCTGAACCGATCAACTTTTGATATAGGAAATGTTCAAAACATTATCCAACAATACAAAATTATATCCTTTCTTTACTAATAAAGAGACTGATATGATTTTGTATATCAGGTTCGGTATCTAATGACATTCGTTCATAATCAATGTATTCAGGTAATACAGGGTGACAGTGACCAACAGACCTGGCTGCAACACTTGCCCCGTTTTCTGTCTCATGAAACTTATCACCCGTTCTCAGTTTTTCTACCCTTTTGTAGCCCTATGTAACAAATTACATATCTGGGATCCTGATCCGGTATCATATACCAAGGATGCGGAGGATACTGAGAAACAGTTCTGTATAATGAACACACCTGAAGATGATGCATCAGCATGCACTTTCTTCGTTTGGGCGGCACGGGAAATCTGGTATTCCCTAATTTCCTGCTCTGTCTTATAACAATTATAAGTTGGAGCGGGACCAACGTTCCCCAGCTCAGTATAACAAGCGGGTTCGGTCAATAATCCGTATTATTATCTTGATTAAGGCGTGATATGGTCGCTACCTGGAGAGAGAGAGAAGAAAACACTCAGCGTGCGCTCTTGCAAGAATAGATTGGTTATTATTTTATCTAATCAGGATGGCTCCCACTGCTTTTTATCAAATCTTCCTTCAAACCCTAAAAGGAAAGACTAGCCGGGATTAATTACACACTACAAGTTCGCCAATCTTTCAGCCAGGCCAGTGTCGGTACTTTGAGGGAGGTCCCCCGTGCTTTCGCACGAACCTAATTAATGTAAACCTCGTTTTCCCAGAGGCGTAACCCCGTTGACACCTTTCTAGACACCTACTTGATTGGCTAATTGTAATGTATAAAACTCTCCCAGGAGTAACTCTTACTCACAGCGGGTATCGGGATCCAACTATCTCATAGAAGGTATGCAATCTCATTGCAAATTTCAACACTTGAAATTCCCGATAATATTTTGCCCCTAACGTGCTATGACCTTGACGAAAGCCAACAAACGATAGCCCGCTAGTCAAGTTCATCCCGTACATTTCTTGATCGAATTAAACCCACCCGCACGACCCTTGACGAAAGCCAACAAAGCCGCACGACTACCCTAATCCAATCGCATCGTATGCTGGCAGATAAGCAGCATATAGCTACCGCACACTGCACCTTGACGAAAGCCAACAAATGCAGCACGAATACTATATACAACTTATCTGAAATGACGGAGGGCTACGACAGGTTTTTCTGAAAACCTATTGCGTAATGAACTTGATATCGTTGTAGAATCAAATGATTTTAAAAATGGAGTGCTTTTGAGGCTTTTCTAGTTTTGCTAAAGGAGTCACTCCCGGTGAAGGGATCGTCGGTCCTTTCCTCGTCGAATGAGGTGCGGGATATATCATATATATCACTGTGCAAAGCAAAAAACTCTTAAAAGCAATCAAAAGACAAACCGAGGGTGTAGCATCTGCCAGTTATTGCTAAAGGAGTCACTCCCGGTGAAGGGATCTCGGTCCTTTCCTTATCGAATAAGGTGCAGGATATATCATATATACCGCTGTGCAAAGCATGAACTGTAGCTACCTGTTTTATTTTGAAATTCGATTCTACAACATCTTAGGTTTCTTTTATTTCATTAATCATATTAATGAAGTCCCATCATTTAATGTACCTAAACATCACAGATAAATACAACGTACACTTATGCCATCCGCATTCGCCTCGATGTCCCCTCGTGCACCGTTAGGTTAGGTAACTAACGGCAGAGCGGGGCAGGGCTAGCGCGGGTGTAAAACATAAGTAACGTCTATATAATATATCATATATACTATATACTGTATCTATCACAGAACATCACATGATCACATCACAGATATCGCAGCAGAAGAAACATATGAAATATTGGATATACTAGGACGTCCGTGTTTTCAATACGAGCCAGTATAAAACACGGATTCCACGGTCGCGGTGAATAGCCAAACCCACACCCCTAGACCCCTACGAGAGCGGCAAGCAACCCTACCAATTCTGGAGTTAGGAGACCCGGACTCGACTCCTCGAGTTGGTCTCCCACTGGACTCCAGAACCCGGTTACTTGTGCCCTCCTCCTTGGGTCTATCCTAGTGCGGAAAAGTAAATAATATACAAAGGGTGACTACTTCCGCAACCTGGAAGCGCCCCAATAAAAGAATATTACATACAAGTTTTTACATGAATGAAAATGAAAAACACTCATCTCACATAAAAACCCCCCGGCTATTCAAACACAACGATCTAATATAACATATCCAGCAACACATAACATCACATGTCATCAACGTAAGTAAATATGCGCATCCCAATTGTCGTTGACATATAGCAACGAAACCGGCGATATCACATATTACACTTATGGTCACAGAAAAGAAAGTGTAAAACTACAACAGTTGGAATCCGCAACCACCTCAGACATCGCATGCCTGACCTAATGAATTACTTAGACATCGCATGCCTAACAATTATAAACCCCGCATTTTAGTCTCATTATCGAAAACACTTTTCAATATCAAGTCGGGTAATTCAACAAGATTCCCGAAAATCTGATCGAATGCTCGTCGTAAACTTTAGTAGGCGGCCGCACCCCTGATACCGTCGACGAAGTGCACCAAGGCGGAACAACGCTGCCGCGAGCACCCTAACGGATGCTTTCGGCGACGGGGTTCTCCTACGGTCACTTGGTCGGGGCTATGGAGTGAGGCTGTCTATTAAGTTTACCCGGCGAGTATCCGCGTACGCTACGTGGTTGCGACGGACTTTTGATCACATCAAAATTCAGGGGCAACCGATCAAGTGAGACTAAAGTGCTATGTTTATAACATTCATTCAGTTATCTCATAACTGTTTGTGAATTCCAATTATTGTATCCCATTCCGGATAAATAGAAAATGTCAAACTTTCCGATCGAACAATCGAACACCCAAGTTTTCCCGATACAGATCAACACATGAAACAAGTCTAAAAACATTCAGTTCGTGCCTCAGTACCAATGGTCCAGCCGTAGAAGGGTCAAGCCAACGCCTCACATGTGGCACGCCGTACTGCCCCAAACCCGAAGGTTCAAAGGGCAGTTCAAGACGGTCACATAATCGAGTTAAGGTTTGTTGTCTTCTAGAGGGTCCATCGAGTTACTTGCACTACTTAGAACGTCTTTAAACTACGGAAAAATCCAATACTTGGAAATTTCCCGACAGGGGAAAAATTGGGTATTTATATCCGGTCGAACTTTTTAACATATTCAAAATTTTATCCGGAAAGCCACATAGACAAAATTTGATAATCCGATCGAACATTCGAATCCCCAAAACAACTCCAGAAAATTCAACTCTTGAATAAATTTTAAAAATACCCAGAGAACTCAGCACTTGAAACAATGAATTACTGTGCAAACAGTTAGGGCTGACGTCATAATGCTGCCGCGGAAACGCCGCGTAAGCTAGGCTTATGCCGTGGTTCCGCCGCCGATTACACTGTTCATGCAATAATTTTTGCGCCGTAATTCTTAGAATTCCCTGCTGAGTTTTCTGCATATTTTTAATTTGGAAAACTCCACGATTTTAGAAAAAGTACAGAGAGCAAGTTTGTGATCGGGTTTCGGGTTCGTTCGGACTTCAAACTCCGTCTAGACTTCGCCTAAGGCTCTAGCTAGGCTCTGATACCACTGTAGGGTTCCTAGGCACTCTCAAGAGGTCTCACAAGGCATCGATCATGCCAATTTCAAAAAATCTAGGTGCCGAGAAACCCTAATACGGATCGTTGGCTAGAAATCTAGGCGAAAAAACAAACTAGTTAACACTTAACTACTAGAATACGGAAATACAACCTTTGTAGATCCGGTCCTCCACCTCCATAGCTCCGCAATGAAGTCTTCTCGCTGTACAAGTCGAACCCCGGGCTCTAGCGTCGGCTTCATCGGAGAATGGACGGGCTAGGTCGTCGATGTCCATGCCGAAGATGATCTACGTCGAAGCATCACTAGATCAAGCTCCACCTTCACCAAGCCATGAAAACTTGTGAAGGAAACACACTCTACTACTTGGCAAGAGGTAGAGGATGAAGAAATAGGAAGTGGGTAGACTTTAGAATTGCATTTCTCACTCTAATTCATCACTTGCCATTGATGGAGGCAAGCTTTCTTCACTTGAAGAAATGAAGAAGAAGAAGAATAATGTTATGATAAGTTAATTCCAAAAAGAAAATTAAAAGAATACTTATCATGACCAAACCATGGTCAAGTGTAGAGAATAAATCATGGTTAGTGGGATGGTTAGGGTTAAGCATGAGACAAAATGGTCACTTGGTCAAAGTCTTCATGAAGCTTCATGAACAAAACAAAACAAGCCACCATTTTCTCATTTGCTTATCTTTTTCCAAAAGAATAAATAAATGAATAAGAAAATAGTAAACCCTAACCATTTCATTAACCAAGGTTTAATTCTTTACACTTAACCAAAAGGCATGTATCATCAAACATGATACAAGCAAGTGCACAAAATCATATCGCATATGCAATGCGCACAACCGAGTGAGAAAATCCATTTAAAGTGAACCAATACTAGTTAATGCAAAGTAATATATCAAATATATAATTATACATTAAATCAACACTTGATTTAACGATCCGGTCATATCGCATATAACCGACTAGTATCATATGTATCGGCTTACCGAACCAACCCTTGATTCGATAACTAGGTTATATCACATACAACCTTTCGATACGTCCATCGCGAGAATAGAATACGGTATCACATACACGCATTATTCTCGGTCCCGCACATATCTCATATGCGCTCCTATTTCGTTTCGCTTGAGCCAGGAAACCTCTATGTAGGACTCTAAAGACTCGTCAATACGCCGGCAGCAGGTGATGATCATATCAAACACCCACAAGCCGCAAGCGGTCTGCTAAACGTAACGGCCACCCGGGTATTGAGCGATCAGAAGATCGACGAGCAAGCCCGCTCACACTCCAGTGAATCCAACCAGTAACACTACCGTACAGTCCGGTCTCGTCGTCTAATATGTCGCATATCTCGCCTAGGGGTGGTAAACGTCAGACCCCAATAGCTCGATAAGTCGTGTCGATATGAGGTCTATAACATTTCGAGAAACTACTGGTAACACTTACCAGTAAATCTCAGCAACCCTGGCCAGGGATTTCCTGTTATAGCCAATCGAACACAGCGCAACATCAACCCTCTATACCGGGAGAGACGAATCCCCTCCTATCGCTCATTGCCTCCATGTGACTCGGGACTGTACCGAAAAACCACCGTTTTGCACGCCCTCTTGGACGTGGTAAGATGGAAATCAAAGCACAGTGGGAACCACACAAGACTCTATGACGATCTCGGGTCAACAGACTACTCTGTACCAGTGTCACCTGAGAACTGCCATCTGACGTGAGGTATAATACCATCTGGGAGTTCTCGGCGAGTCCGTCCAGTGTACCCAGTCTCTACTGAGCACCCGTATATCACCTCCGATGTCAAACACCAATGGATATGGGATCATCCATCGCCCATCTGTATGGGTCGAGAAGGTATACGCTAGTCTACTCTGGTATATCGATACCCCGTCTCGATACACCCACGACTAGGGACCTTGAAGGATGTACTTGTAGACTACCATGTCCTCACTAGTATGATCCGCATCATAGTCCAGGTAGTCAAGTACACATCCTAAGGGCTTTACCAACATGTAACAGAGAGACAATCAGTGTACACGTTAAAGTAAAGATCAACCAGATTGCATACTATCATGTCGAGCAAGAAAATCCTCCCTATATATGTCCAAGCATCCACTACAATATACATTCTATGTACAGAAATGGCCTCTAGGGCATACATATAACTAACACTTAACCCTCAAGTCACCATCTTCTAGAAGCTCCTCGCGAAATTACGAGAACGCCCCTCCTATCCGTGAAAACACGGAAAAACTTTAGACTGTATAAATCCAATAACCGAATACTAGAAACTGGCTTAAACCAAAGCCGGCTAGTTAAAACTGTCCGGATGTCGTACGTGCGTAAACACACGTATGCATCCGAACCCAACTGGGATGTCATTTGTGATGCATTAATGACATGGATGAATCACACAAATGAGTCACTAATCTCATTTAATGCATATGCCATCTTAACCCTCAAGTCACCATCTTCTAGAAGCTTCTCGCGAAATTACGAGAACGCCCCTCCTATCCGTGAAAACACGGAAAAACTTTAGACTGTATAAATCCAATAACCGGATACTAGAAACTGGCTTAAACCAAAGCCGGCTAGTTAAAACTGTCCGGATGTCGTACGTGCGTAAACACACGTATGCATCCGAACCCTTGTCGTAAAACCATACGACCTCTATATCGTTTCGCCTGGAGTAGGGAATCTCTCTGTGTGGGACTCTAAAGACTCGACTACTACGCTGGCAGTGGGTTTAACCACAGACCGCAAGCGGCACTAGCTGTACGTAACGGTTCCCAGGTTGATGTCGATAAGAAGGCCGATGAGGAAACCCATCCGAACTCCTACTGAGTCTGATGTGACAATCTCCGTACAGTCCGGTATGTTCGTCTAAGACTATCGCATATCGGGCCTAGGGGGGCGACAAGCGTCAGTCCCCTAATAGCGGTATAAGTCCTGTCGGAGCGTAGTCCATTACACCCTGAGAAAACAACCGGAACCTACCAGTAAATCTCGCTTGCCCTGGCCAGGGACTTTGCCTAATGGCTCTCTGACACAGCGCGATATCAACTCCCAATACCGGGAGATACGAATCCTGTCTAACTGCCACTGCCTCCAAGTGCTCGGGACTGCACCCAACTGCTACTTGTTTGCACGACTCCTTTGAACCGTGGTAGGGTAGCAATCTAAGAACAGTGGGACACACTCGAGGCGAAGTAGCAGTGTCAAGTCTGCGGACTATGCTGTACTCGTGTCACCTGGGAACTGATAACTGACGATGGGTATAATACCAACTAACAGTTCCCCGTGAGTCCTGTCCGGTGTACCCGTAACCTAACGAGCACCTGCATACTATCTCCAGTATGATGTACTGACGGCTGTGGGACAGACCATCTCCCCAACTGGGATGAGAAGCATTAATGACATGGATGAATCACACAAATGAGTCACTAATCTCATTTAATGCATATGCCACCTTAACCCTCAAGTCACCATCTTCTAGAAGCTTCTCGCGAAATTACGAGAACGCCCCTCCTATCCGTGAAAACACGGAAAAACTTTAGACTGTATAAATCCAATAACCGGATACTAGAAACTGGCTTAAACCAAAGCCGGCTAGTTAAAACTGTCCGGATGTCGTACGTGCGTAAACACACGTATGCATCCGAACCCAACTGGGATGTCATTTGTGATGCATTAATGACATGGATGAATCACACAAATGAGTCACTAATCTCATTTAATGCATATGCCACCTTAACCCTCAAGTCACCATCTTCTAGAATCTTCTCGCGAAATTACGAGAACGCCCCTCCTATCCGTGAAAACACGGAAAAACTTTAGACTGTATAAATCCAATAACCGGATACTAGAAATTGGCTTAAACCAAAGCCGGCTAGTTAAAACTGTCCTGATGTCGTACGTGCGTAAAAACACGTATGCATCCGAACCCTTGTCGTAAAACCATACGACCTCTATATCGTTTCGCCTGGAGTAGGGAAACTCTCTAGGTGGGACTCTAAAGACTCGACTACTACGCTGGCAGTGGGTTTAACCACAGACCGCAAGCGGCACTAGCTGTACGTAACGGTTCCCAGGTTGATGTCGATAAGAAGGCCGATGAGGAAACCCATCCGAACTCCTACTGAGTCTGATGTGACAATCTCCGTACAGTCCGGTCTGTTCGTCTAAGACTATCGTATATCGGGCCTAGGGGGCGGCAAGCGTCAGTCCCCTAATAGCGGTATAAGTCCTGTCGGAGCGTAGCCCATTACACCCTGAGAAAACAACCGGAACCTACCAGTAAATCTTGCTTGCCCTGGCCAGGGACTTTGCGTAATGGCTCTCTGACACAGCGCGATATCAACTCCCAATACCGGGAGATACGAATCCTGTCTAACCGCCACTGCCTCCAAGTGCTCGGGACTGCACCCAACTGCTACCTGTTTGCACGACTCCTTTGAACCGTGGTAGGGTAGCAATCTAAGAACAGTGGGACACACTCAAGGCGAAGTAGCAGTGTCAAGTCTGCGGACTATGTTGTACTCGTGTCACCTGAGAACTGATAACTGACGATGGGTATAATACCAACTAACAGTTCCCCGTGAGTCCTGTCCGGCGTACCCGTAACCTAACGAGCACCTGCATACTTTCTCCAGTACGATGTACTGACGGCTGTGGGACAGACCATCTCCCCAACTGGGATGAGAAGCGTACACACTAGTCTACTCCGGAGTATCGATGCCCTGTCTCGATAATCCTACGACTAGGGACCCGAATAAGGATGTGCTTGTAGACTACCCAGCCCCCACTAGTGTGACTGTCATCACAACGCTGGTATTCAAGCAAGATCCTAAGAGCTCTATCAATACGTATACTCACATATTATGATAGAAAAACCAATTAGCATACTACCATGTTTAGCAAGACTGTTATATACATGTGAATATCCCAAGCTTCCATTAAGTAATATATAAACTAGTATGATACAAAAATGGCCCCTAGGGCATAAACACTAACTATCTCCCACTTGCACTAGGGCCATGTACTGGCATATCGAAGACCGATGATCTCGAGTAGCCTCTAGAACAGAATCTGAGGTAGGGCCTTCGTGAATGGATCAGCAATGTTCTCTTCAGTAGGAACTCTCCGAACCTCGATCTCCCGACGATCAATGATCTCCCTGATCAGGTGATACCGCATTAAGATGTGTCTGGACTTCTGATGGGACCTTGGTTCCTTCGCTAAAGCTCTAGCTCCGTTGTTGTCGTAATACAGAGGTATTGGATCAACAATGGTAGGAACCACCTGAAGTTCTGTTAGGAACTTCTTCATCCAGACCGCTTCTTTTGCGGCATCGCAAGCAGCAATATACTCCGCTTCCATCGTCGAGTCAGCAACGGTGTCCTGCTTGGAGCTCTTCCAGCACACCGCCCCTCTATTTAGGGTAAAGACATAACCTGACATGGACTTAGAATCGTCCTCATCACTCTGGAAGTCGGAATCAGCAAAGGCCTCCATCCTGAGGTCTTTTCCGCCGTAAACCAATAACAACTCCTTAGTCCTCCTCAGGTACTAGAGAATGTTCTTTACTGCTATCCAGTGCTTCTCCCCTGGGTCTGACTGATACCGGCTTACCACGCTCAGTGCGTAAGCTACATCTGGTCTGGTGCACAACATCGCATACATTATAGTGCCTACCGCAGAAGCGTAGGGTATAATAGACATGCGTTCCCTTTCCAAATCAGTCTTGGGAGACATCTCTTTGGATAGGGTGATTCCGTGACAAGCCGGTAGATTACCGCGCTTAGAATCTTCCATACTGAATCTTTTCAGTACAGTATCGATATACCTGGACTGCGAAAGTCCCAACATCCTCTTGGATCTATCACGATAGATCCGGATCCCCAGAATGTAAGAGGCATCACCCAGGTCTTTCATGGAGAACCTGTGTGACAAGATTCCTTTGACATATTGTAGCATAGGAATGTCATTTCCTATCAATAGAATGTCATCCACGTACAAGACGAGGAATATGACAGTTCGTGCTACAACTTTACTATATATGCATGGTTCATCTGGATTTTTGATAAAGTCATATTCTTTCACTGTTTCATCAAAACAGATGTTCCAACTCCGCGATGCTTGCTTCAGTCCATAAATAGACTTAAGCAACTTGCATACTTTCCCGCTGCTCCTACTCTGATTGAAACCCTCTGGCCGATCCATATAGACGCACTCTTCTAAATTTCCATTCAGAAAAGCAGTCTTTACGTCCATCTGCCAGATTTCATAATCATGGAAGGCAGCAATAGCAAGAAGGACCCGAATGTATTTGAGCATAGCCACTAGAGAAAAAGTTTCGTCATAGTCCAGACCAGGTCTTTGACGAAAACCCTTTGCAACAAGTCTAGCCTTATAGGTTTCCACCTGTCCATCTATACCAATCTTTTTCTTGAAGATCCATTTGCATCCTATGGGTTTTACCCCATCTGGAGCAAAGTCCAAAGTCCATACTTTGTTGGTGTACATGGACTCCATTTCGGTTCGCATTGCATCTAGCCATCGTACCGAGTCGCCGCTCTGGATGGCCTACTGGAAGCTAGTAGGTTCATCATTATCTATGATGCAATCCTCTCTATCCCCATCTATGAGAAAACCGTAGTATCTTTCAGGCGGATGAGACGGCCTACTACTCCTGCGGAGGGGTGCGGGAATGTCCTGTTCTTCTTGAACTACTTGTTCTACCAAACTTTCAGTATTAGTTTGTGGTTCTGGAATTTCTTCCAGTTCTATTTCGCTCCCACTTGTTTCCTTTTCTAAAAACTGATGTTCTAGAAAATGGGCATTACGAGAAACAAATACCTTTTGTTCCTCTGCGTAATAGAATAGATATCCCCTGGAGTTCTTTGGATATCCCACAAACTTACACTTTACTAATCGTGCCTCGAGCTTCTCTACATGCTGCTTTTTAACAAAAGCCGGACATCCCCAAATCTTTATATACTGAAGATGAGGTTTCTTCCCACTCCACATCTGATATGGCGTGGTAGGCACAGTCATGGTAGGAACTATGTTCAAAAGATATGCCGCTGATTCTAGCGCATAACCCCAAAAAGATCGCGGTAACTCAGCATTACTCATCATGGAACGTACCATATCCAATAGGGTTCGATTCCGTCTCTCCGATACACCGTTATGCTGTGGAGTGTATTGAGGAGTAAGCTGAGAGAGAATTCCTTTCCCTTTTAGGTAACCTAGGAACTCGGCACTTAAGTATTCACCACCTTGATCAGATCTTAGTGTCTTGATACTTTTGCCGGTTTGGTTTTCTACTTCATTCTTGTACTCTTGGAATTTCTCAAAAGCCTCGGATTTATGTTTCATCAGATAAATGAATCCGTACCTTGAGTAATCATCCGTAAAAGTAATGAAATATGAAAAACCACATCTTGCATGTGTAGACATTGGACCACATACATCGCTGTGTATTAGTCCTAAGAGCTCGCTCGCTCTTACTCCATGTCCAGTAAATGGAGTCTTTGTCATCTTTCCTTTGAGACAAGATTGACAAGTGGCATAAGTTTGATATTCGAACGAGTCCAAATATCCTTCTCTATGTAACTTAGTCATCCTTCTCTCATTGATGTGACTCAGTCTACAATGCCATAAGAAAGCTTTATTTAAATCTGGAGACTTTCTTTTTAGTGTGTTCTGGACATTGAAAATTTGGAGTTGGTTTAAGACATATATACCGTTATCCAGTGTACCGGACCCAATCAAACTATGATTAAGGTGGATGTTAACAACATCACTTACAAACGTGAAATCATAACCTTTATTTGATAACAAGGAAACAGATATGATATTACACGTTAAGCTGGGTACACAAAAACAGTTATGTAAAACCAAAATGTGTCCACTCGTCAATCCCAGGTGATAATCCCCTACGGACACAGCTCCCACGCTAGCTCCGTTAGCAACCATCAGGATCATATCACCATCCTTCAGCACTCTACGGTTTCTCAGTGCCTGCAATGAATTGCAAATATGAGATCCTGATCCGGTATCCAATACCCAGGAAGTAGAGTTGATTGACAGACAATTCTCAATTACAAACACAACTGAAGTCGAAGCCACAGCTTGCTTCGGTTCCTGGTTCTTGGCGTTCCACGCCTTGCAATCTTTCTTCCAGTGCCCTTTCCTATGACAATGGAAACACTCATCCTGGGCCACTACTGGTACCGCAAACTTTTTCTTTCCCTTCCCTCCCACCTTACTTACACCTCCTTTAGGTTTGGTGGAGGCCTTCTTTTTCCTTCCTTTGACCCTAGCCTTGGACCCGAAAGAAGAAGCACCGCTAACAAACATAGAGGGTGTTTCCCTTGCCTTCTGCAAGGTGCCCTCTGCACTCCTCAACATGTTAAGGAGCTCCAGAAGTTCAACTTCTTTTCTTTGAATGTTGAAGTTCAGAATAAACTGGGCGTAGGTGGAAGGAAGGGACTGGAGAATAAGGTCTGTATAAAGCTCATTATCCAAAGTCGTCCCAAGGTCTGCGAGCTCTTCTATATAGCTGATCATCTTTAGGACATGTTCTCCTACCGATGATCCGACGGCCAACCTTGCTCGAAACAAGTTCTTAGAGGTCTTGTATCTTGCTATACGAGATTGCTCTCCATAAAGTTCTTTTGTATGGAGAAATATGGCATCAAGATCCATATCCTCGTGCCTCCTATGATGTTCATTGTTCATCGAGGAAAGCACGATGCACTTGGCCTTCGCGCAATCATACTCCCAGGTTTTGCGGATTTCCTTATCCGCATTACTGGATTTGGGACCTAGGACTGCAGGTGCCTTAGCGGTGAGGACGTACCCCAATTTGTCATAGGTCAAAGCCATTTTAACATTCCGCAGCCAATCTTTATAGTTTGTCCCTGTCAGTATATTTTTCTCTAAAAGTAACTTAAGTCCAGTCATTTTCAGGGTCGCTGCAATTAGGAGAGAGAGAAGAAAACTCTTTAGTTTGATGCTATTGCAAGTTTAGAGTGGTTTTTAATTTATCTAAACTGGATGGCTCCCACTGTTTCTCGAATCCTTCCTCAAACCATAAAAGAAGAATTAGCTAGGACTATTTTCACTGTACAATACTTGCTTAACCGTTCAGCCAGGCTGGTGTCGGTACTTCGAGGGAGGTTTTCCATCGCTTTCGCGAAGTTCCTTAATTAAATAACCTCTTTTCTATCGGGGCGTAACCCCGCTGACACCTTTCTTGACACCTACTTGGTTTATAGCATTGATCGTTAAGTGACGAATCTCCTGATGAGTAGCATAAACTCACAGTAGGATCGGGATCCAAATATCGTCGTATGATAATGTTGAAGGAATCCTACCAACATTCATCAGACTCCAAATAGTATGCATCTCTTTGCAAATTTCAGATTCTTTAGAAATTCCCGATATATATTTTTTGCCCCATGCTCTTATGACCTTGGCGTTAGGTCAAAATGTCATAAGTCACATGTCAAGTTCTACCCATCATTATCTTGTTAATTTGAACCCATCCGTACATATCCTTGACGTTCGGCCAAAATGATAATACGACTGTCCCAAACTAACTCATCTATCTTTGCGAAAAATGAATACCCAGCAGCTACCAAACACTATGCCTTGGCGTTAGGTCAAAATACATAGCTTGAATACTACTGAATACCTAAATGAAATGACGGAGGGCTACGAATGGTTTTGGCGAAACCGTGAACGCAGTGAACTTGATATGACCGAAGGAACCTGATAGCTTTTAAAAGGAGTGGTTAAAGCTCCGCAATTTAAAAAAATATCATCTATTTTAAAATAACCGAGTGGTTTCATTTAAATTGTTCCAACGATTCATCTTTTGGTTTATTTTCTTTGCATTATAAATAATGCGTCCCATCATTAACCTATCAATGCAGAAAACAACGAAAATACAACGTCCTCTTATGCCATCCGCATTCGCCACTGGGTCCAGTCATCACCCGTTAGGTTACTTAACTAACGGCAGAGCGGGGGCTGGGCTAGCGCGGGTGTAAAACATAAGTGACGTCTAAATAGCTATCATATATAGATATTGTACATTCGTCAGACGCAATAATAGGCATTCCAGATCTCATATGAACTTTATTGGATTTGCAAGCAATCCGCGTTTGTTTAGAGCTTTCAACAAAATACGGATTACACAGTTGTGATGAATAGCCATTACCCCACCCTAGACCCCTTCGGGTACGACAAACTACCCGCCAAATACCCGAAGTGAAGCGGTCTCCCTCAACAAAGTGAGTAAGCCACTAAACACTTCAAAGTACCCGGTAGTTTGTGCACCCCACCTTGGGTCTATCCTAGGAGCTAAAACAGTAAAATGAAATAATACAACGGTGGCTACAACCGCAACCTGGATGTGCCCCGCAAAATAATATTACAATATATTACAATTACATTGAATGAATGAATATAACAACCCATCTCAAAACCCCGGCTAATCATCACAACAGTCCAATACAGTTCACAACCACAAACAGAAAAAAAACCATTACAGAAATGTGCAACCCCCTGCCAACCGACATACTAGCAGTTAGGGGAGGTTTACGAACACATTATACAATCACAGATATAATCAAATTAGCAAACATCGTATAATTTCGATCGAGCAAACATATCAGATTCTACTCCCAAAACTTCTCTGTGCACTTGAGACTTGAGCAGAAAATAAGCATTCCAGAAAATACAAAAATATCACAGAAGAGTTACTGGAGCAAACTGGGTTGAATCGGCCACAACTCGGCCGCGGATCTGCGGCGGATCGGTGGGATCGGCCGCGGTTCCGCGGCGGATCGGTGGGATCGGTCGCGGTTCCGCGGCTGTATGGCCGATTCAGGAACCCATTTTTCTCCAGTGATCTTATATATCTCTGCTTGTTATTCTGCAGCTCCCTGAAAAAACTTTAGAGCCTATTTTAAAAACGACAGAAACATGGTGATATTGATGTCTTTTTCGGTTTGTTTTGCGTTCGAAATTCATGCGACTTTGCTAATGAGTTAATTATTGTTTAGCGAGGCTCTGATACTACTGTAAGTAGATGTACAACACCCCACGACTTGCGGGGAGGCGGAATAATGAAAAACGATCTTGTTTTGGGCGTAAACATCGACTAACCGAGAATCTTTGCTAAACTATAACTAACAAGAATCATAGAAGTTAACAACTACTATGAAAAGTGATTATACCTGATGAACCGTGTCCTTCGTCTTTTCGTTCTCCACGTCCTCTCCGGCCTTCTCTATGTAGTAGATGATCCACCCGAGAGCTTTACTTCAAGATTCATCTCTAACTTGAGGTAACTAGGTTTCTTAAATCGCTAATCTAAGTAACCTAGGTGATATACAGAATGGTTAAGGATTAAGTAGTCTATTCTAATCCTTGGTCTCAACACATGAGAGGGGAGGATTAAGGTTTGAAGAGAGAGAGAGCTTGAGGAGAGAGAAAGTGAGCAAGAGAATGGAATGAGATAATGATCTATCATAATATATATGAAGCATTATTATTTATCCATAAAAGAAAATAAAGGATTTAACAACCATGCTTCATAAATTCAAATGGGTGATTCATCTCCATGAGTCATTAAGCAATTATGATGCATTAATGACATGGAAGAATCACACGAATGAGTCACTAATCTCATTTAATGCATATGCCACCTTAACCCTCAAGTCACCATCTTCTAGAAGCTTCTCGCGAAATTACGAGAACGCCCCTCCTATCCGTGAAAACACAGAAAAACGTTAGACTGTATAAATCCAATAACCGGATACTAGAAACTGGCTTAAACCAAAGCCGGCTAGTAAAAACTGTCCGGATGTCGTACGTGCGTAAACACACGTATGCGTCCGAACTCTTGTCGTAAATCTTTGCTAAACTATAACTAGCCGGACAGTTATATCGTTTCGCCTGGAGTAGGGAAACTCTCCTTGTGGGACTCTAAAGACTCGACTACTACGCTGGCAGTGGGTTTAACCACAGACCGCAAGCGGCACTAGCTGTACATAACGGTCTCCAGGTAGATGTCGATAAGTAGGCCTATCAGGAAACTCATCCGAACTCCTACTGAGTCTGATGTGACAATCTCCGTACAGTCCGGTATGTTCGTCTAAGACTATCGCATATCGGGCCTAGGGGCACTAGTTGTACATAACGGTCCCCAGGTACCAGTAAAGGGGTTCTACGGGTATTTTCAAAAGGCGTATCTATTCTTAAAAACACCGTAACCCTTATTTTACCAAAACCCCGATTCGTCTTATTTCAAATGGCACCACTGCATGACATGTACATATTGGTGTAGATTCTTCATTGTTGCATTGAGATATTCGTTGCTTAATGACTCATGGAGATGAATCACCCATTTGAATTTATGAAGCATGGTTGTTAAATCCTTTATTTTCTTTTATGGATAAATAATAATGCATCATATATATTATGATAGATTATTATCTCATTCCATTCTCTTGCTCACTTTCTCTCTCCTCAAGCTCTCTCTCTTCAAACCTTAATCCTCCCCACTCATGTGTTGAGACCAAGGATTAGAATAGACTACTTAATCCTTAACCATTCTTTATATCACCTAGGTTACTTAGATTAGCGATTTAAGAAACCTAGTTACCTCAAGTTAGAGGTGAAGCTTGAAGTAAAGCTCTCGGGTGGATCATCTACTACATAGAGAAGGCAGGAGAGGACGTGGAGAACGAAAAGACGAAGGACACGGTTCATCAGGTATAATCACTTTTCATAGTAGTTAACTTCTATGATTCTTATTAATTATAGTTTAGCAAAGATTCTCGGTTAGTCGATGTTTACGCCTAAAACAAGATCGTTTTTCATTATTCCGCCTCCCCGCAAGTCGTGGGGTGTTGTACATCGACTTACAGGGGAACCATACCGGGCCCCACCATGTACCCTCATACGGCACACACTCCTCGTATGGGGTATGTAATCAGAACCGATAAATCTCATGGTGGTTGCGCAAATATCATATCAAGGAAACCGGGTATTTCAAATAAGTACATACTCTCCTTTGAAACTATCCACGGTTCTCAAATCCAGAAATATCATGAAAACGAATATCTCAATGCAACAGTGAAGAATCTACACCAATATGTACATGTCATGCAGTGGTGCCATTTGAAATAAGACGAATCGGGGTTTTGGTAAAATAAGGGTTACGGTGTTTTTAAGAATAGATACGCCTTTTGAAAATACACGTAGAACCCCTTTACTTGTACTTAAGATATTCCCGATTCGCTAGTTTTGAAATAGGTATGACCCGGGTCTAGTCTAACATCTACAAAGCCAAGTCCATCAGGAGGGGTATGGAAACCACCTAAATCTGGGTCGAGATATATATATAATATAATAGTCAGTGATCCCGTCTCAATTGTATCGCATACGATACAGTATATCATCTGACATCCTCGAGTCATGAGTGCGGATCTATCATCAATATAAAGCTCGTACGGTAGATCGTCGTACGGCATCCCAATAGATGGGTACGGGTCAAAATCACAATCAGCTCATCAATTTTTTGGTATCCTCATCATCATATCATATAATCTGGGGTACTGATCTAAGTCTAGTACAACTGATACCATCAATAAAACTGCGTGTGTAAACACACGTCCAAAGGCCCGCTAGAGATCACATGTCGTATCCTAAATACGAATCATATCAAATCATCGATCTCGCGGCATAATGCCCAATATCATCGACTCATCTCCAAAGTCATCCACTATCCATCATCATCACAATATAATCATAGCAAATCAACTTGTGTGTGCGTGTGGGTGTAAACCTATCCTAGGGTTCGCAACTTGGAAATATTCTAGTTTACTTCTAACCCTATCACATCTAACACATCTCAAATAATCCACTACACTATACTATCATAAATAAAAGATACTATATCAACTACGGACTGCGGGGGTGCTATACGCCATCCACCCGACTTCCCCCGTAGATATAATCTACTCACCTTGCGTCTTCATTTGTGGACGTCGCCACGCGCTTGCTTGTCGTCCCGAAGTCTTCATGGGGTACCTACATATCAAAGTATCGTATATGCGCATTAAAACCAAATCAAATCTAAAACGGCACACGAAACCCAAAACGATACAATAAGGGGCTTATAGGTTAGAACCTACGAGCACGGCTTCAAAACCATCTATCAATCCTCGATATCGTCATATAAACGCCAAATAGTCGAGGTAAAACACAATACAAAATTTCAGAATTGAAAATACGGAATACGGAAACACAAATCCAAAACAGCAACTAAGGAAATAGGCTCCAGATTTCACCCTAGGTCAAATTAGACAAATCTATACATGCCTGGGGTCTAATCGACTGGTAAGGGAACACCAAAACCAAAACGAGGCAAATCCACCATGGTCTGGCCGCAAATTGCGGCCAGAATGGATAAATCTGCGGCCGGGTATAGGAGGTAGGGGCTAGGGTTCTGGCGGTAGCTTTCTGGGTGCCCGCACATGTCACTGTCCAATCAATTTTAATTTAGGATGTCTCGGGTGATAGCATATTCAATATACCCTTCACAGATTTCACAAATTCCACGATATCAGTTTCTAAATACGTATTCCAGGTCTTAAGTCTCAGGTTTGGGTCTCAATTCATACACTAGGTGTTGGTGTAGCCTCTACTGAGCTCAATTTCCTATCACAACTCATAATTTCCTCAAACCCTAACTAGGTTTTCTTTAAGTCCACCAAATCACACAATATCGATTCTAAACTAGTATGGGGGTGTATGTAATACAAAAACTAAGCTAATGGTTCAGTAATTGTTGTGCCACGGCAGCGCCCCGGCCGTCTTACCGAGGCCAAAATGCGGAATCAAAAATTTTCCTTACTTGGAAACTGGCGCTACCGCGGACAAAGAAACCCGGATCGTTAACCATTAACCTCTACTAGCTAACAAGAGATGGGAAGAGAAGTATACCAAGTGATCCGAGTCCTCCGGTCTTCTCGTCATCGTCCCGATCTCCCGCGGAAAGTCCTGTTTCCATGTCGTCGCCTCCTTGTGTAAGTCTACGCTAGCGCCCCGGCAGTCTACAGACGCCAAATGCGGAACAAAAACTTTTTAACTGGCGCTATCGTATACTTTAACCCGGATCTGCCATTATTGCTAAACTAACAAACTGTAAAGAGTGTAGAAAGGTTATACCGAACGATCCGAGTCCTTCGTTCTTCAACCATCATCCCACGCTCCGTTGCGGCTGCTCCGATCTCGTCGATCTCCGATTCCTTCGTCGAGGTGGCACCACATCACCGATTCTTTAAACGGGCTCCCGCCTCTGACTTGAGGCAACTCGATCGTCAAGTTTGCTAAAAGAGACGACCAAGAATGATGTAGAGAATGAGTGGATGACTTTGTCTCACTTCGTCCAAATCCGTGGACGATCGGTTAATGAAGTTGCCGAGGGAATTGGGTGATGGAATGAAATGAGCTGTGGATTCCATACACCCCAAATCTATCATAATCTTTTTCTAATGAAAAACCATCAAGTCCAAGAGAGAGAGGAGGGGGCCGGCCACTTATAGGAAGAGGGGGATGACCGTAGGAGAGGGGGGGTGACTACAAGCAAAAAGCTTCTCACTAAATATCCTAAGGAAAACAAGAAGCATTTATATCAAAGCATAAAGATCTTAATCAAAACAAGAATGATAAGAAATCAAAGCATGAGTCACAAGACACCTCACCATATCTAGAACCTTCTAGAAGCACGACTCACTCTCATCCAAGAAAAGATAAATCCGTCTTTAACCAAATGTTAAAAGACGGCTGATAGAAAACTGGAAACTGGCAACTTCCAAAAGTGATCCTGAAACGACTTTCACGATAACCCCGAAACTGTATAAATATACCCGCATTTGTATTACGAACGAATACAAATGCAACTGAGACAAAGATATTATACCTACTCAATATAATACTCGGATCCGGCTTAAACCAAAACCGACCAGTATCATCTGCCCGAAAAATAACACGTGCGTAAACGCACGTGCAATTTCCGAACCCTGCCATAAAACCATACGGCCTCTACAACGTTTCGCCCGAACTTGGGAAACTGTCTGTGGGGGACTCTAATGACTCGTCAGCACCCTGGCAGTGGGTTTAACCACAAACCGTCAGCGGCACAAGCTATGCGTAACGGCTGCCCATGGACTGACCTCAAGGGAAGCTGATGAGCGAACTCAAGGGAGGCCGATGAGTGAACTCATCCAGAAACCCTACTGAGCCTAACAGTGACAATGTATATACAGTCCGGTCCGTTCGTCAATGAGTATCGCATATCCGCCTAGGGGGCTAGTAACGTCAGACCCCCAAAAGCAGTATAAGTCGTGTCGGAGTGAAGCCCAATAACACCCTGAGATACTACTGGAGTACCTACCAGTAAATCTCCTGCCATGGCCATGGACTTTGTGTAATGGCTCTCCTAGACACAGCACGACCTCGCCCCCAATACCGGGAGAGACGAATCCCCTGTCGATCCGCTCACGTGCCTCCATATGGCTCGGGACTGTACCCAAAAACTACCTGTTTGCACGACTCCTTTGAGCCGTGGTAGGGTAGAAATCAAAGCACAGTGGGAACTCACACGAGACAAATGACGACCTCAGGTCGATGAACTAACCTGTACACATGTCACCAGGGAACTGCTATCTGACGATAGATATAATACTAACTAGCAGATTCCCGGCGAGTCCTGTCCGGTGTACTCATAACCCAATGAGCACCTGTATACATCTTAGGTGATCCAACTGACACCAGTGGCTTGTGAGACCGGCCACCGCCCCTCGTCGGGGTCTCGACTGTACACACTAGTCTACTCCGGAGTATCGATGCCCTGTCTCGAAACTCCCACGACTAGGGACCACAATTAAGGATATGCATATAAACTACCCAACTCTCACGTATATGATCGCCATCATACTGTTGGTAGTAAAGCAAGATCCTAAGGGCTCTATCAAAGTGTAACATGCAATCAGTCACCTGAACATGTACACGACTGATAAAGGCAAACCAGATAGCATACTATCATCTCGAGTAAGACTGTCCTACCGGGATAGGTCCTCCGCAATCATTGCAGTCACGTACCTGTGATCCAATAATTGACTATGAGGGCACTATCTCCAACAATCTCCCACTTGCACTCAAGGCTAATTATTGCGATGTTGCGTACTCACAGACTGTGTGAAACCAACACCCAACTCCACTACTAATCAGTTTCACAAAGCCCGTTTGTAAAACTATTGTGTTCGAGAAATAGCCTCAGTGAGTGGATCCGCCTAGAAGTATCTTTCTATATCTCTCTTAATCTCAAGTTCGCGGAGAAAACCATCTCCCGAATTGAGTAATACCTGTCTTAGAACATGTCTGGATATCTGATGGGACCTTAGTTCATAAATGAACTCCATATCCAAACTTCTTAGACTGAATCGATCACTGAACCTAATCAGTATCGGGCACCTTGCTTCCCACAGTATCCTCTTGGACCACCTGTCCATAATACTGTCCCTCTTCATCAGAGGGAAAACTATAACTCTGACAATCACTCTGTCATCCATGTCACCTTTGAAGCCTGGAATGATAATCGTCTCCCGAAAGAGGCTGCCGTTATCAAATCCGTAGAACATGTACCAATGTTCTAAAACTGCTTCCTTATGTTTCTCCAGGATTGGATTAATACAAACTTATTGCATCTAGTGCAAAACCAACATTTGGTGTGGTACTTGACATCTCATGATTGACTCAATTGCCTAAGCAAGTGATCTGCCAATCATGCGCATCCCTCTCCCCTTTAGTTTGTACGACACCTTTAGAGAGGGTGACTCCATCACCTGCAGGTACACCACCATGCTAGGAGTCAACTAATCTAAAAACCATTAGAATATCTGTCAAAGTACCCACATTGGGAAACTACCCAAATCCAGATCTAAAACCATAGATCCAGAAACCAGAATGTCAAATATTATATCCATATCCTGTCTGGAGAAACAACTGTGTGACGACCACAGTACAACCGATCGTAGTATAGGAATTTTACTTCCTACTCTGTGTATGTCATCCAGATACCATGACATCTCACCCTACTACCTTCTTAACTGATTCATCCGTTATTCTGATTGAAGTTAAACCCATGACTGTCACATCAAAATTAGATGATCTATCTCCGCTATAACTGCTCAAGTCTATAAATAGATATAAGCATCTTGCCCACTATGCTTCCATTGCTCCCACTGACTACGACAACCCTCCTACCGGGTCTCATGGCCTGGAACAACAGTAGTGTCAAGTCTAGGTAGATAAGAACCTCCCTGTCACCGTCCTTGAGGCTACCGAAGTACCTCTCGGGTGTCTGAGGTTACCCACCATACCTGCGGAGTGGCTATTGGAATGTCAAACCTGATTGAATATATAGGTCCTATTAAATTTTCCGTAATCGTTCGCGGTTCTGGAATCACTTCCAGTTCTACCATACTCCCACTACTGTTTTCTGAAAAAGATCCATTTTTACTAAAACTGTGGCGAGTCAAGAACAATATCACTATTGATCTTCCAAATGGTAGAATATCAACCCTCGTCATAGCCAGGGTCAACCCACAAACAGCCATTACAGAAATGTGCCCTGAGTTATCCAGAGTCTGGTTTTAAGCATAAGCTGGACAACTCCCCGTACCTTAATTTCTTTTAAGGTACGATCCATTCTATATCCAATACAGAAACTTTGGCACTTATTTAATTGGAACCATATTCAAATCATGCAGCTGTCTCCAGTGCATATCAATTTAATGGAAAGAGGCTAATCAGCATTACTCAACTTAGGAATCCATCCAATTAAGAGTAACCTGAAAGAGAAACATGTTTCTCAAAACCATCACTATCATCTGAATACCAATCACAAGAATCTACATCTTCGATCTCTTTGAAGAATCCCGATACTTGTGATATCTGGTTCTCTACTTTATTCTTATACCCACAACTTCTCAAAACTTAGACCTTGTATTTCTACGAAACACTCGTCTAAATACTAGAGAAGTTATAAGTAAACAGAACATAGTACGAGGACCTACCCCTTTGTCCTGATGGACACTTGGACAACATACAATACTCTGTATAAGTGCGCTGAGTTAAACAACTCAAAACCTGTGCGTTGTAGGTGGAAAACTGTACCCTGGCGATTTCCTCAAATATCACCAATTACAACGAATTCCGATATAATGAGGATGATCACCTAATTCCCAATATCTTACTCCCACTCATCATCTGTAAAACCATACAGATATGAGAATGAAACCTGGTAAATACATACCCTTGGAGTAAGTGTCTAATCGGGAAAACAGTTTTTCCTTTAACAATGCACTGAAACATGAAAATGTTTCGTAGGGGTATCCTGGTATTCATAGCAATGCCTCTTCCATAATCCAATTCATGACTTCGACCGTATATTTTATTGCCATCTCTCCAAATCCCTTAATTTGTCTTTAGTCGTTACCTTCTGTACACCATCGTTAGGCTAAATGGTTTTCTTCCTTCCCTACCGTTCGGCACCAGCCTATGGTTTGGAAGAAGACTATCCAGTAAGCATAATAGGTGTACCCTCCTAAACCAAGGAGTACTCGCATCTCGAGAGAAGGTGATGATAAAAGACAACTGAATAATACCTTATTCTTTTAAAGGTGAAATAGGAGCGGCGATGAAGTACGCGGTTTTGGTCGTGAATGATATCAGTCGCAATTTACTTTGCCCTCTTTCTAATCCCTTTATTTTGTCTTTACATATTGCCTTCTGCACACCCTACTTAGGCTAATTGGTTTTCTTCATTCCCTACCTTTCGGCACCAGCCTATGGTTTGGAATAAGACTATCCAATAAGCGTAATAGGTGTACTCTCCTAAACCAAGGAGCTCTCGCAACCTGAGAGAACGTGATAATAAAAGACATCTGAATAAACCAATTCTATTTCTCCTGAACCTGGATCCATCCTCGAAGAAGTCCCTTCGAGTTCGTATATAACCATACGATGGATCTATCCAATGGAAGTGGATATCCGTAGTAATACGGGTGTTCTGAGAAATTCAAAGGGTAAAAGAAGGAGTGGCAATGACTTATGCAACTCAGACAATCCAAAAGCCAGTATTTTAAGAAGGTTCGGTCAACTTGGTCACTGAGTCATAGTCTAGGGTCGGTCAAAGGTCGCTGCCAAAGAGAGAGAGAAAAGAAACACTCTGCGTGCACTCTAACCTAGATCAGAATGGTCATCATTTTATCTAATCCGGAAACCTCCCACTGTCCTGTCAAATTCTCCTCCAAACCTAAAGAAGAATCAATCGGGATCACCCGAAGAGTAAACCAACTCATCAGTGGGAATCGGGATCCAACTCTCATCGCATGATAACGTGATGGAATGCATCCACGTTACTCATACTCCAGAAGGTATGCGCATACTTGGCAAGTTTCAGTTTCTTTAGAAACTCCCGATATGATTTTTGCCCCATGCTCTTATAACCTTGGCGTTGGTCAAAATGTCATAAGTCACATGCCAAGTTCTACCCGTCACTATCTTGTCAATTTGAACCCACCCGCACATGCCCTTGACGTTGGCCAAAATGGCAGAACGACTGTCCCAAACTAACTCATCTATCTATGCAACAATTGAATACCCAGCAGCTACCAAACACTATGCCTTGGCGTTGGTCAAAATACGTAGCTTGAATACTACTGAATACCCAAAAGAAGTGACGGAGGGCTACGAATGGTTTTTGGCGAAAAACCGTTAGCGTAGTGAACTTGATATCGCTGAAGGAACCTGATAGCTTTTTTAAAATATAGTGGCGAAAACCTTTTGCTAAAGAGGTCACTCCCGGTAAAGGGATCTCGGCTCTTTCCTCGTGGAATGAGGTGCAGGATATTCCAATGAATACCGCTATGCAAAGCAACTTGTAATCGACTATAGTAAAGTTATTACCCTGACGCAAAATTTT
The DNA here is from genome assembly GCA_030015575.1 of Agapanthus africanus. Lineage (NCBI taxonomy): Eukaryota > Viridiplantae > Streptophyta > Magnoliopsida > Asparagales > Amaryllidaceae > Agapanthus > Agapanthus africanus. The sequence goes on from CM057339.1 coordinate 501,152,998, forward strand.
GCCCAAGGGGTCGGTCCCGGTGAAGGGATATCGGCCCTTGCCCCGTCGAATGAGGTGCAGGATATTCCACTGAATACCGCTATGCATAACAAAAGAAAACGTCTTTGCAATAACACTTTTTAAATTGTTCCAACAACTGTATACAGGTTTGTTTTTACTTTGCGTTGATCAGAATCAACGCAGTCCCATCATTTAATCACACCAGAAAAGAACGAAAATAAAATGTACGTATATGCCATCCGCATTCGTCGCTGGGTCCCGTCATCACCCGTTAGGTTACTTAACTAACGACAGAGCGGGGACTGGACTAGCGCGGGTGTAAAACATATACAACATCTAATAGTATATAAACCAATATACATAATCACTCCAGGCGTGATAATATGCAACATTACAGAAAAGTAATAAGCATCACAGAACAATACAGATAATCTGGGATCCCCGGGTTTCACAGAGCCGCTGCTGAAACCCGACGTTCCCCTGTCGTGTGGATAGCCTGTGCAATGAAACCTAGACCCCTACGGGTGCGGCAAGTTACCCGCCAAAACCTGAAGCGAGGTAGTCCCCACAACATAGTGAATGGAACACCCGGCACTTCACGGAATCCGGCAATCTTGGGCACCCCTCCTTGGGTCAACCTGTACCCCCTACGAGTGCGGCGAATAGTCTGCCAATTCTAGAGTGGGACCCCTCTGCCTCTCAAAGCCATGAGATGCGGACCCGTTGCCCCCCAGAACCCGGCTATCCGTGCACTCCGTCTCGGGGCAAAACCTAGTACAGTAATGAAAAATAGTACAATAGGTACATCGACTGCAACCTGGTCGTGCCTCAAAAGAATATTATACAACAGGCAGTGACGGCTGTCCACAAGTTGGACGCTCGCCCCGCAATATCAAATGTACAAATAAACTCAAACTGTACTACCATTGCACACTGCTATCCACCACGACAAAACCGCAACATCACAGCACAACACAGAACATCAACGCGAATGTCACGTTCGCAAACCCGTCTAAAAGAACTATAGCAATCAGACGCGGTTTACCGATCAAATGACATTCCCGGTCGGAGATATAATGTAAGCACTGTAAACTAACGTGTTTAAATTTCGATCGACCAAAGACCAAATATCAAAAAGTGGGCCCCACTGCTTACTGGTGAACAGTAACAAAACCTGGGCCAAAAAGATATTTTCCAAAAACCCCCAAAATCCCACAGAGAAGCCACTGGAAAAATTTGGGATTATGAACTCCCCAAGTGGCCGCGGATGCGCGGCCAAACCATGGGTTTGGCCGCGTTTCCGCGGCAAGTTGGAGGAATCATGAGACCAAATTTCGTCGTGGTTCTTAGAAAAGCCTGCACAGATTTTTAAGACATACAGAATTAATTTTTGAGACCATTTAAAATCAACAGAAACTGTCGGGCATGGATTTTGCAATTTTCGATCTCCGGTCGGATCGATGTTTTAAACGCGTTAGCACAAGTTAGTATAGCAAAATGGTGAGGCTCTGATACCACTGTAAGTCTACGCTAGCGCCCCGGCAGTCTACAGACGCCAAATGCGGAACAAAAACTTTTTAACTGGCGCTATCGTATACTTTAACCCGGATCTGCCATTATTGCTAAACTAACAAACTGTAAAGAGTGTAGAAAGGTTATACCGAACGATCCGAGTCCTTCGTTCTTCAACCATCATCCCACGCTCCGTTGCGGCTGCTCCGATCTCGTCGATCTCCGATTCCTTCGTCGAGGTGGCACCACATCACCGATTCTTTAAACGGGCTCCCGCCTCTGACTTGAGGCAACTCGATCGTCAAGTTTGCTAAAAGAGACGACCAAGAATGATGTAGAGAATGAGTGGATGACTTTGTCTCACTTCGTCCAAATCCGTGGACGATCGGTTAATGAAGTTGCCGAGGGAATTGGGTGATGGAATGAAATGAGCTGTGGATTCCATACACCCCAAATCTATCATAATCTTTTTCTAATGAAAAACCATCAAGTCCAAGAGAGAGAGGAGGGGGCCGGCCACTTATAGGAAGAGGGGGGTGACCGTAGGAGAGGGGGGGTGACTACAAGCAAAAAGCTTCTCACTAAATATCCTAAGGAAAACAAGAAGCATTTATATCAAAGCATAAAGATCTTAATCAAAACAAGAATGATAAGAAATCAAAGCATGAGTCACAAGACACCTCACCATATCTAGAACCTTCTAGAACCTTCTAGAAGCACGACTCACTCTCATCCAAGAAAAGATAAATCCGTCTTTAACCAAATGTTAAAAGACGGCTGATAGAAAACTGGAAACTGGCAACTTCCAAAAGTGATCCTGAAACGACTTTCAGGATAACCCCGAAACTGTATAAATATACCCGCATTTGTATTACGAATGAATACAAATGCAACTGAGACAAAGATATTATACCTACTCAATATAATACTCGGATCCGGCTTAAACCAAAGCCGACCAGTATCATCTGCCCGAAAAATAACACGTGCGTAAACGCACGTGCAATTTCCGAACCCTGCCATAAAACCATACGGCCTCTACAACGTTTCGCCCGAACTTGGGAAACTGTCTGTGGGGGACTCTAATGACTCGTCAGCACCCTGGCAGTGGGTTTAACCACAAACCGTCAGCGGCACTAGCTATGCGTAACGGCTGCCCATGGACTGACCTCAAGGGAAGCTGATGAGCGAACTCAAGGGAGGCCGATGAGTGAACTCATCCAGAAACCCTACTGAGCCTAACAGTGACAATGTATATACAGTCCGGTCCGTTCGTCAATGAGTATCGCATATCCGCCTAAGGGGCTAGTAACGTCAGACCCCCAAAAGCAGTATAAGTCGTGTCGGAGTGAAGCCCAATAACACCCTGAGATACTACTGGAGTACCTACCAGTAAATCTCCTGCCATGGCCATGGACTTTGTGTAATGGCTCTCCTAGACACAGCACGACCTCGCCCCCAATACCGGGAGAGACGAATCCCCTGTCGATCCGCTCACGTGCCTCCATATGGCTCGGGACTGTACCCAAAAACTACCTGTTTGCATGACTCCTTTGAGCCGTGGTAGGGTAGAAATCAAAGCACAGTGGGAACTCACACGAGACAAATGACGACCTCAGGTCGATGAACTAACCTGTACACATGTCACCAGGGAACTGCTATCTGACGATAGATATAATACTAACTAGCAGATTCCCGGCGAGTCCTGTCCGGTGTACTCATAACCCAATGAGCACCTGTATACATCTTAGGTGATCCAACTGACACCAGTGGCTTGTGAGACCGGCCACCGCCCCTCGTCGGGGTCTCGACTGTACACACTAGTCTACTCCGGAGTATCGATGCCCTGTCTCGAAACTCCCACGACTAGGGACCACAATTAAGGATATGCATATAAACTACCCAGCTCTCACGTATATGATCGCCATCATACTGTTGGTAGTAAAGCAAGATCCTAAGGGCTCTATTAAAGTGTAACATGCAATCAGTCACCTGAACATGTACACGACTGATAAAGGCAAACCAGATAGCATACTATCATCTCGAGTAAGACTGTCCTACCGGGATAGGTCCTCCGCAATCATTGCAATCACGTACCTGTGATCCAATAATTGACTATGAGGGCACTATCTCCAACACCTTGCCGGAAGGGCACCACGTCGCCTGCATCTTTTACGGGCTCCCACCTCAATACCGAGGCAACTCGGGCACAAAGCTGGCAAGTCGACGTGCCCAAAATTTGCTGTAGAATGTAGTGTGGATGCTATATCTCATTTGGGGTTTTAGTTGCCTTTGAAGATGATGGAGGAATCAAGATAAGGAAAAATGGTGCTTGCATTTTTCCTAGCATGAGATGAGATCAAAAATGCCACAAGCTCAAAAATGAAACTCTCTCATTCTTTTTTCTCACAAGTGAAGTCTCTCCTCTCATGTAAGAATGGTGGAGGAATGAATAGCAAACCATAACAAGAAGGGAGGTGAGTGTAGGAGAAGAGAATGGGTGACCACATCCAAAACATCATGATAACAATCTCACATCAACTCCAAATCAACTCTAATCACCATTAATGCAAATCAAGTGATGTAAAGAGAATCAAATGATGGTTGAAAAGAAAAGATGCCATCATAATCAAACCATATGCAAGAAACCCCTCCACAATATGTTATTTGCAAACTTGCAAATAACACCCTCCATCGGAAAAGTCCGGCCGGGAAAGAACAAAGGAAAACCGGCCGGAACAGAATGCAAACAGGCAACTCCAGAAAACTGGTCCCGTAATAAATTACAGGAAAACCCCGATACTGTGCATACACACCCGCATCTGTATTCCTACCGGATACAAATGCAATGAGACAAAATCTACACTGTACTATACAAGGATCCGGCTTAAACCAAAGCCGGCTAGTAATATCCGTCCGATCCTGATGCGTGCAATACCGCACGTATCTGATCGAACCCTGCCATATCTCCATACGGCCTCTACAGCGTTTCGCCCGAAACTTGAGTAACTGAAAGTGTGGTGGACTCTAAAGACTCGTCAATACTATGGCTGTGGATTTAACCACTAGCATGTCAGAGGTATAAGCCAATACGTGACGGGCCACCAGCTATTGACCAAAAGGGACGTCGATGAGCGAACTCATCCTGACACCCTACCGAGCCTGTCAGTGACAATATCCGTACAGTCCGGTCCGTTCGTCTATGAGCATCGCATGGCGGGCCTAGGGGGTTGGTAAAAGTCAGACCCCTAAAAGCGGTACAAGTCGTGTCGGAGCGTAGCCCAGAACACCCTGAGATACTACTGGAATACCTACCAGTAAATCTCCTGCCTCGGCCAAGGGCTTCGTGTAATGGCTCTCCTAGACACAGCGCGACCTCACCCCCAATACCGGGAGAGACGAACCCCTGCAGATCCGCTCACTGCCTCCATGTGGCTCGGGACTGTACCCAACTAAAACCTGTTTGCACGACTCCTTTGAGCCGTGGTAGGGTAGTAATCAAAGCACAGTGGGAACTCACACGAGACAAATGACGATCTCAGGTCGATGAACTAACCTGTACACATGTCACCAGGGAACTGCTATCTGACATCTGGTATAAGACCAACTAGCATGTTCCCGGCGAGTCCTGTCCGGTGTACTCATAACCCAATGAGCACCTGTATACATCTTAGGTGAACCAACTGACACCAGTGGCTTGTGAGACCGGCCACCGCCCCTCGTCGGGGTCTCGACTGTATACACTAGTCTACTAATGGAGTATCGATGCCCTGTCTCGAAACTCCTACGACCAGGGACCTTTTAAGGATGTGCTTATAGACTACCAGCTCCCACGTATATGATCGCCCTCATACTGCTGGCAGTCAAGCAAGAATCCTAGGGGCTCTATCAACGTGCAATAGTGACCTGTAAGGTCACCTGAAGCAGTACACGATGATAAAGGTAAACCAGATAGCGTACTATCATCTCGAGTAAGACTGTCCTACCGGGATAGGTCCTCCCTCAATCATTGCAATCACGTGCCTGTGATCCAATAATTGACTCTGAGGGCACTATCTCCAACAGTAATTACCTCATTTGGCAACTCAAGAATTTTCTTGAGTTGCCCCCAGTGGCCAAAATCCTTGCTTCCTTTGTCCAATGTGTAGATCTTGAGCTTGTGCACACTTTTAATGAAATGAGAGTGGGGTTTTGGAATTGTTTTAGAGGTGTTTAGAGGGCTTGAAGATGGGGGGGGAATGAGGAGCAGGAGCAGCAGCAGCAATGGAGAAAGAGGGAGAGAAATGAGGAAAAGAATGAAGCGAAAATGCTAAGTCTTTGGTCAAAGTAAAACCCATACCTCTCTCTCTCTCTCACCATACCTCATTATCTTATTCCTTTCTCTATTCTTTTTCTTTTCTTTTCTTTTCTTTTCTCCCAATTCCTTCTCACAAGAATTGTAAACCCAAAGCAACATGGTAATAAAAATGCACAAGTGTAAGAAAATGATATGTGCATGTTTTGCACAAAAAAGCTAAAAACCCGATTAGCGATTTTTAATCGCGATTAGCACTAAATTAGCGTATAACTAATTATAAAAACTTAAAAATGGCATAATTCCATAACCTATTTTAGAATTTTCTAAAAATTTTCCAATATTTTCTGTATTTAATTATACCAAAATATTAAAATATTCATTAAAATAATATTTAATTATAAAAATTCCCAAAAATAATATTTTATCTTTTTGAAATGTTACAATCTTCCCCTCTTAAATAAATTCGGTCCCCGAATTTAAGTTTAATCCCCCAAGTACTAAAACATTTCAGTAAAAATCCAAATTGTTGGGGCTCCGAAAACATCAATACATAACGAATATTATAAAAATGTACTGCTCTACTAGAAATCAATCCCCAAAATGTATATATAAGAATATCCTGTGCGTCTGGTGCGCAAGGAAATCAAAATCCATATGTGTGCCATACATGGGCACAAAACAACATCTAGGTGCAACTGGTGTGCACGAAACATCTGTCATAGGCAACGTGTGTGCCTGACAGCAAAATCAGGTGCATATAACATGCACAAATAGTCCCGATTTAGTGCATCTGGCGTGCACCAAAATCGTATATCAAAACACTAAAGGTGCATGAAAACTATGCTGGAAGTGTAGATCAAATCACTGCATAAGATAGGCGTGAAATCATAATCAATACCTCAAATGTAATAACTATGCGCAAAATATAAATACCCAGTGGGTGCATGAAACAAATATCATGAAACTCAGTCATCAAAACTCAATCATGCAAACAGAACACCCAAAATACCGAAATCCAAGATGACGGATATATGATAACCGAATCACAAACTCACAAATCATAAATACCATCGTCGGTAGTTCCTCCCTCTAAGTCGAGAAGGAGTCGGTGCATCCAAAGCTAGCAGCGCAAGATATCTACTTGCCTCTTGCTCACGGTCTGGCGTCCTCTGACTCTGGGTCTTTATCTTCTCTGCGGATTACCTATCTCGAAATCAATCGGCTCATCGGCCCTGTCAGGTGTGCTAACGGGGAAGATTCCGTTCTGGCACTTCTCTGGTTATCTCTCGGTCAATCCTTATGACCACTCATAAAGCAGCATATCACTGGCGTCGGCCTCTGGCTCTCTGAATGTACATCACACATCTGATCCAGGCTGCAAACATCATTGCAGCAGTGTCCTGGAAGGAATCCTGCTCAAGGTCTCTTCCGATCTTGCCTATGCCGGTCTGTACGGAGGTTGGTACTCTTGCATAATCTCTTCTCGCTCGATGGACATCTGCGTCTTTAGCACAGCATTCCCTCGGAAATTGGTCGCATCCCAACGCCTCTGTAAGCATGTCAGGTCTCTGGTCTCGACGGTAAGTAATGACAGCTCGTCAGCGTCTCGCACGAACCTCTTATCCCGCTTTTCTGTATCAACGTCCACATCGACGTCACGTCTTTATCTGATCACTTCAACGTTCTCGGCTACGGTCCATCCAAAGTCTCTCGCATATCTCTTTTCTGCCGAATTGCCCGGAAGTCATCGACCTTTACTGAAGCTAATTCTTGTTCCGGAACGGCTGCATACTCATGCGCCTCTTTCTGGAAGCTAAATCCATAAACCATGCCTCTACGTGCATATCGCATCTCTGATGTCGGCGGAGTGGAACGGCATCTCGTCGAACTCTCTAGCGAACTCTTTACTTCACTCTGCTTCAATATCGACTGATTCGGACTCGTTTCGTCGTGGCTGCATGGACTACGCTCCAATGGCTATACTCATATCTGGAGTCTCCCAAGCAAAGCAGCCCCTCACATGATATTCGAAAGATGTCAAATCGTCCGATCGACTCGTCGGAACCTCATAATCCCCCAAGAGATCAACATCTTGAGTACAATTTAATAGTATCGAGTACATGCCACAGCGTCGGTGGTCCAGCCGTAGAAGGGCAAACCCAAGCCTCACTAATGGCGCCGCGGAACTGCCGCAAACCCTAAGGTTCAAAGGATTTCACACGGTCATTAAGTCGAGTTAGGGTTTCATTCTTCTAGAGGGTCCATGGAATCGCCTGCATGTCTTTCCGTATACTTTAAACTTGGAAAATGGGCTCCTGACATTCGATCGTCTCTGTCGACTCTTAACGAACCTGCGTGAAGTCGTCTCTAGCTGGAAGCAATCTATCTGATGACCTCGCATCGGGGTAAGCGAACGAACACCTGTCCTAGTCATTCTTCCTCAGGTGACTAGCGACTCACCATCATATCTCTAAGTATATACTCAGGCTGCAGTAGCTCCAATCATCTGGGTGGCATCCCGTCATTTGCAGCAGCAACTGGCTCATTCTTCTGTGCGCTGAATAGCGCCTCAATCATCCTGGAAAGGCGATACATTGGCGGTCATCTCTAAATCGGTCTGCTCTAGATCTGAGTAAGACTTTCCACACTGGAAATCTTCAACTCAACTGGGCCTGCTCCGGCGCATAAATCAAACGAATCACCTTCTCCTCTCAAATCGGGTAGGCTAGCTATCATCTGTCTTATATCTGCCTGGAAGCTCCGGCGATCTCAGCTCGTAAGCTCCGGAAGCGACATCCTGTCAATCTCAGCAACAGCTGGTTCATCTATCTGCACGGTAGGCGACATCATAATCTCTGAGGTATGCTGTACATCAACAGTCCTCCCACAACTGGCAGATCTTACAATGGCCCGATCATCCGATGTAAACCAAGCACTCGCCTCCACAAGAGGTCACAATCATCAATACTAACTCAAGACGTTCCCATGTCACCAGAAAACACAATGGTCGGCCCTCGTACCAGATGAGCTCTCCCTGACCGTAGCACTAGCAGCAACTCTACTGCGCACAACCAATGGCGACCGGAACCTCTATCGAGTATCGAAGAGAGCAGATCAATGGCAAAAAGAAAACAACAGATCCAGAATGGATACATGATCATAAGAAGGAACAACATCAAGGAAAGTATGATCATGGAACTAATAGAATCGAGGATCTCAAATGGATGTATAATCATGGATATGAAGAGAATCACTGATCTGGAAAATGTGTACATCCTAAGGTTCCTTAAGCGGAGTAGCGTATCGTTAGTATGCCGCGGAACATACCCACGGTACGTCACTCTACCTTAGTCACCTATTCCATCAACCAAGGGTCATCCTACGCGACGAAACTTCGGGTCTAATACCCCCTCGACTAAGTCTAAGTTCCGTAAGGTCAAGCCTAAGTTCCGTATATATATAGACGCCCTAGGCTCCACATAGTCAAACTTAGACTTGAACCAAGGTCAACCTAGCGCTCTGATACCAACTTTTTCATGACCCGAAAGAGCACGTGACTGGCCCTTGAACCATATGAAGTCTATAGGACTCCATCTGATCCAAGTAAGCCAAAAGCCCAGAAATCTAAAACCATTTTAAGAGTAAATAAAGAAAATTGGTTTAAAGAAGTGAAGAAAAATATGTTTGAAGTCAAGGTTTTAAATAACTAAGCTGAATATGCATTTTAAAAATGTAAAGTCTTTTCTAAAAATTTCGGCAGAGTTTCTTTAGCAAATACTGGCCCCGAACGGGGTACAACAAGAATAATATATATATGCAATGATAAAAGGCATCCCCAAGCGGGAGCTAGATCTTCGTCAATTGACGGTCACAACCACGCAAGCAATATGATATACAACGCCGAATGGCGAGGATCAAACCCAAAAGAAACTCAATAAGCATGAAAACCGCAATACTATTAAGCGCGACTCTAAGGTCGAATAATACATCACTAATGTCTAAGTCTGAAACAATATACAAGTTTTGGTTGATGGAATTCTAGAAACAAAGGAATAATACATGTACAATGGTGGTTCTGATGCAAAGAACCCACCTACCAAATGCAAATCACCCGCAAAGGAAAGCAGTGTGCCAGAAATGCCGCAATGGAACCTGTACGGCAAAACCTGCAAGAACTGTGGCACAACGGGGGTGAGTTGCCAACTCGTGAATAGAAAATATTTATAAGCAGAAACTGAATGCATGACATAATCCTAGGTCAAAACAATCAGATATATAAACCTCAAAGAATAAGCCTGAAGCATGATAAGGTGGCAATGTAACATCTAATCGTGTATGTAGTACCAAGTACCCATGCCAGTGCCTCTGGTAATAACATGTCATACATATAGGGTATGTCTGCATGAAGTAAATACGATGAAGTATCAAAATGAATGTCAATACACATATATTAGCGTCCCATTCCACTAATATTGGTGTAAGGGTATATATAACAACACCCTCATACCCTGTTATATATACAAGTGAAGTATGATCAATGTAATAATAGTCTGTATAAATGTGGATCCCGTCCACCTATCACCCCAATGACAATGAGCATCATGCATGTAAATGTGAGGATATAATCAAAATCATAGAAACATCATGAAACCTGTGCCTAGCATCGGCACGTAAATCCTCGTCCATATGGGGCTCCGTCTGCGGTATCGACCCTCGGCCCCGGCAGCACGGGTCAACCCACGTCCATCTCTCAACTCCGGTCGGTATCCCGCGGATATCCTCCGAGCTCAAATACAATCACCGGTAGGTACTCGCCCACCTCCAGGCTCAATCGGCATAATCCTTCGATCATCTTGCCGAGGGGAACCATACCGGGCCCCACCATGTATCCTCAAACGGCACACACTCCTCGTATGGGGTATGTAATCAGAACCGATAAATCTCATGGTGGCTGCGCAAAAATCATATCAAGGAAACCGGGTATTTCAAATAAGTACATACTCTCCTTTGAAACTATCCACGGTTCCCAAATACAGAAATATCATGAAAACGAATATCTCAATGCAACAGTGAAGAATCTACACCAATATGTACATGTCATGCAGTGGTGCCATTTGAAATAAGATGAATAGAAGTTTTGGTAAAATAAGGGTTACGGTGTTTTTAAGAATAGATACGCCTTTTGAAAATACCCGTAGAACCTCTTTACTTGTCCTTAAGATATTCCCGATTCGCTAGTTTTGAAATAGGTATGACTCGGGTCTAGCTAACATCTACTAAGCCAAGTCCATCAGGAGGGGTATGGAAACCACCTAAATCTGGGTCGAGATATATATATAATATAATAGTCAGTGATCCCGCCTCAATAGTATCGCGTACGATACAGTATGTCATCTGACATCCTCGAGTCATGAGTGCGGATCTATCATCAATATAAAGCTCGTACGGTAGATCGTCGTACGACATCCCAATAGCTGGGTACGGGTCAAAATCACAATCAGCTCATCAATTGTTTGGTATCCTCATCATCATATCACATAATCTGGGGTACTGATCTAAGTCTAGTACAACTGATACCATCAATAAAACTGCGTGTGTAAACACACGTCCAAAGGCCCGGTAGAGATCACATGTCGTATCCTAAATACGAATCATATCAAATCATCGATCTCGCGGCATAATGCCCAATATCATCGACTCATCTCCAAAGTCGTCCACTATCCATCATCATCACAGTATAAGCATAGCAAATCAACTTGTGTGTGCGTGTGGGTGTAAACTTATCCTAAGGTTCGCAACTAGGAAATATTCTAGTTTACTTCAAACCCTATCACATCTAACACATCTCAAATAATCCACTACACTATACTATCATAAATAAAAGATACTATATCAACTACGGACTGCGGGGGTGCTATACGCCATCCACCCGACTTCCCCCGTAGATATAATCTACTCACCTTGCGTCTTCATTTGTGGACGTCACCACGCGCTTGCTTGTCGTCCCGAAGTCTTCATGGGGTACCTACATATCAAAGTATCGTATATGCGCATTAAAACCAAATCAAATCTAAAACGGCACACGAAACCCAAAACGATACGATAAGGGGCTTATAGGTTAGAACCTACGGGCACGCCTTCAAAACCATCTATCAATCCTCGATATCGTCGTATAAACGCCAAATAGTCGAGGTAAAACACAATACACAATTTCAGAATTGAAAATACGGAATACGGAAACACGAATCCAAAACAGCAACTAAGGAAATAGGCTCCAGATTTCACCATATGTCAAATTAGACAAATCTATACATGCCAGGGGTCTAATCTACTGGTAAGGGAACACCAAAACCAAAACGAGGCAAATCCACCATGGTCTGGCCGCAAATTGCGGCCAGAATGGATAAATCTGCGGCCGGGTATAGGAGGTAGGGGCTAGGGTTCTGGTGGTAGCTTCCTGGGTGCCTGCACATGTCACTGTCCAATCAATTTTAATTTAGGATGTCTCGGGTGATAGCAGATTCAATATACCCTTCACAGATTTCACAAATTCCCCGATATCGGTTTCTAAATCCGTATTACAGGTCTTAAGTCTCAGGTTTGGGTCTCAATTCGTACACTAGGGTGTTGGTATAGCCTCTACTGAGCTCAATTTCCCATCACAACTCATAATTTCCTCAAACCCTAACTAGGTTTTCTTTAAGTCCACCAAATCACACAATATCGATTCTAAACTAGTATGGGGGTGTATGTAATACAAAAACTAAGCTAATGGTTCAGTAATAACCTCATTTGGCAACTCAAGAATTTTCTTGAGTTTCCCCTAGTGGCCAAAATCCTTGCTTCCTTTGTCCAATGTTTAGATCTTGAGCTTGTGCACACTTTTATGGAAATGAGAGTGGGGTTTTGGAATTGTTTTAGAGGTGTTTAGAGGGCTTGAAGATGGGGGGGAATGAGGAGCAGGAGCAGCAGCAGCAATGGAGAAAGAGGGAGAGAAATGAGGAAAAGAATGAAGAGAAAATGCTAAGTCTTTAGTCAAAGTAAAACCCATACCTCTCTCCCTCTTACCATACCTCATTATCTTATTCCTTTCTCTATTCTTTTTCTTTTCTTTTCTTTTCTCCCAATTCCTTCTCACAAGAATAGTAAACCCAAAGCAACATGGTAATAAAAATGCACAAGTGTAAGAAAATGATATGTGCATGTTTTGCATAAAAAAGCTAAAAAACCGATTAGCGATTTTTAATCGCGATTAGCACTAAATTAGCGTATAACTAATTATAAAAACTTAAAAATAGCATAATTCCATAAAATACCCTATTTTAGAATTTTCCAAAATTTTTCCAAAATTTTCTGTATTTAATTATACCAAAATATTAAAATATTCATTAAAATAATATTAAATTATAAAAATTCCCAAAAATAATATTTTATTTTTTTGAAATGTTACTTATCAGTAGTTTCACGCTCGTTATGGACCTTACATCGGCATGACTTATCAAGCTACTGGGGTCTGACGTTTACCACCCACAGGCAAGATATGCGACATATCAGACGAACAGACCGGACTGTGCGGTAAGTGTTACTGATTGGATTCGCAGGAGTGTGAGCAGGCTTGCTCGTTGATCTTCTGATCGCTCAATACCCGGGTGGCCGTTACGTTTAGCAGACCGCTTGCGGGTTGTGGGTGACTGATATGATCACCACCTATTGCCGGCGTATTGACGAGTCTTTAGAGTCCTACATAGAGGTTTCCTAGCTCAGGCGAAACGAAATTGGAGCACATATGAGATATGTGCAGGACCGAGAATAATACCAGTATATGATACTGTATTCTATTCTCGCGATTTGTATCATCGGTCGGTTATATGCGATACAGCCGGGTTACCGAATCAAGTGTTGATTCGATACACTAGATATTAGTCGGTTATATGCGATATGACCGGATCATTAAATCAAGTGTTGATTTAATGATTTAATGTATAATTATATATTTGATATATTACTTTACATTAACTAGTATTGGTTCACTTAAGATTGTATTTCTCACTTGATGTGCACATAATGTATATGTGATATATGTTTGTGTACATGATTGTATCATGCTTGATGATACATGCAAACTTGGGTGTGTGTATGACTTACACCATATTTAAGATAATGGTTAGGGTTTTTGTTTATTTTTGTAATTCAAAATGGTGGCTTTCTTTGTCTTAACTTGAAGCTTTAAGCATCTTTGACAAATTCCACTCACTTTGTTTTACTAAAGATATTTATTAACCAAACCATTACCTTGAACCATGGTTTAGTCTCTACAAAGGTTAGTGGATGATATTAACTCACCCATGGTTGCATTATGATAATTATCTTCACTTATCATTCTTTTCTCAATTATTCTTTCTTCCTTCTTCTTCTTCTTCATCAAGAAGAAAACCTTGCTAGAATTTTCTAAGTAAAGAAATAAAGTGAGAAATCCAAATCTAAAGTGAACCCATTTCCTATTTCATCATTTTCTACTACTTGCCATTTAGTTTAGGGTGTTCTCTTCACAAAGTTCTTGACCTAGTGAAGTGGAAGCTTGAGTTTGAGTCTCCTCGACGTAGATCATTTTCGGCCTCGAAGTCAACGAGCTAGCCCGTTCATTTCTCCGAGGAAATCATCACTAGAGTCCGGGATCTCGATGATCGCAGCGAAGGGACGTCAACACGGAGCTGTTAGTTATATGTATGCCCTAGAGGCCATTACTGTACATAGGATGTAAATTGTAGTGGATGCTGGGACATATATAGGGAGGACTTTCTTGCTCGACATGATAGTATGCTATCTGGTTACTCTTTACCTTAACGTGTATACTGATTGTCTCTCTGTTACATGTTGGTAAAGCCCTTAGGATGTGTACTTGACTACCTGGACTATGATGCGGATCATACTAGTGGGGACAAGGTAGTCCATAAGTACATCCTTCATGGTCCCTAGTCGTGGGTGTATCGAGACGGGGCATCGATATACCAGAGTAGACTAGCGTATACCTTCTCGACCCTTACAGATGGGCGATGGATGATCCCATATCCATTGGTGTTTGACATCAGAGATGATATACGGGTGCTCAGTAGAGACTGGGTACACTGGACGGACTCGCCGAGAACTCCCAGATGGTATTATACCTCACGTCAGATGGCAGTTCTCTGGTGACACTGGTACAGGTTAGTCTGTAGACCCGAGATCGTCATAGAGTCTTGTGTGATTCCCACAGTGCTTTGATTTCCACCTTACCACGTCCAAGAGGGCGTGCAAAACGGTGGCTTTTGGGTACAGTCCCGAATCACATGGAGGCAATGAGCGATAGGAGGGGATTCGTCTCTCCCGGTATAGGGAGTTGATGTTGCGCTGTGTTCGATTAGCTATAACCGGAAATCCCTGGCCAGGGTTGCTGAGATTTACTGGTAAGTGTTACCAGTAGTTTCTCGAACTGTTATAGACCTCATATCAACACGACTTATCGAGCTATTGGGGTCTGACGTTTACCACCCCATGCAAGATATGCGACATATCAGACGATCAGACCGGACTGTACGGTAAGTGTTACTGGTTGGATTCACAGGAGTGTGAGCGGGCTTGCTCGTCGATCTTCTGATCGCTCAATACCCGGGTGGCCGTTACGTTTAGCAGACCGCTTGCGGCTTGTGGGTGTTTGATATGATCATCACCTGCTGCCGGCGTATTGACGAGTCTTTAGAGTCCTACACAGAGGTTTCCTGGCTCAAGCGAAACGAAATAGGAGCGCATATGAGATATGTACGGGACCGAGAATAATGTGTGTATGTGATACCGTATTCCATTCTCGTGATGAATGTATCGATTGGTTGTATGCGATATAACCTAGTTATCGATTCAAGGATTGATTCGATAAGTCGATACATTAGATACTAGTCGGTTATGTGCGACATGACCGGATCATTGAATCAAGTGTTGATTTAATGATTTAATGTATAATTATATATTTGATATATTACTTTGCATTAACTAGTATTGGTTCATTTTAAAAGGATTTTCTCACTTGATGTGCACATTGTATATGTGATATATTTTTGTGTACACTTGATTGTATCATGTTTGATGATACATGTTAACTTGAGTTTGTGTAAAGATTAAACCATGGTTATATGAGTGGTTAGGGTTTTGTTTATTTACTTATTCATTTATTTATTTCTTTTGTTCATTTTGGCAAAAGAAAATGATAAAGAGAAAATGGTGGCTTTCTTTGTTCTTTGCTTGAAGCTTCTTGAAGCTTCAAAGCATCTTTGACTAAGTGACCATTTTGTCTTCATGCTTAACCCTAACCATTCAAACTAACCCTAGTTCATTCTCTACACTTAACCAAGGTTAGGATATGATAAGTATTCATTTTATTATTCTTTTTGGAGAAGACTAATGATATTCTATCATCTTCTTCTTCATCTTGATCAAGAAGAAAAGCTTGCCTCCATCAATGGCAACTTGAGAAAAAGAGTGAGAAATCCAATTCTAAAGTGAACCCACTTCCTATTTCTTCATCCTCTACCTCTTGCCAAGTGGTATGGGGTGTTTTCTTCACAAGTTTCATGACTTGGTGAAGTGGGAGCTTGATCTTGTGATGCCTCGACGTAGATCATCTTCGGCATCGTAGTCGATGACCTAGCCCGCCCATTTCTCCGATGAAGCGGACACTAGAGTCCAAGATCCGATTTGTACGGCGGAGGGATGTCTACGTGGAGCTAAGGAAGTGGAGAACCGGATCTACAAAGGTTGTAGCTTCTTTCTTTTAGTTAAGTTGTTAACTAGTTTCTAGTTTCGTCAAATCTCTAGTCAACGATCCGTATTAGGGTTTCTCGGCACTTGTAATTTTTGAAATTGGCATGGTTGATGCCTTGTGAGACCTCATTAGTGTGCCTAGGAACCCTACAGGAGCTTTAGAAGTGAAAGACCGGATTTACAAAGGTTGTATTTTTGCTCACTTCTATTTGTAATGGTTGATTACTATTTTGTTACCCTAGTTTTTCTAGTTCGATTCGTAGTTAGATTGCTTAGCACACCCTAAAATTTTTGTTGTGGTATGTGTGATGCTTGCATACCCTAGGCTAGGTGCTAAGGAATCCCAACATTGCTATCTGACGACAGGTATAATACCAACTAGCATTTCCCGCCGAGTCCGTCCAGTGTACTCATGACCCAATAAGCACATGTATACTATCTTAAGTGAACTAACTGACACCAATGGCTTGTGAGACCGGCCATCGCCCCTCGTCGGGGTCTCGATCCGTATACACTAGTCTACTTTCGGAGTATCGATGCCGAGTCTCGAAACTCCCACGACTAGGGACACTTTAAGGATGTGCTTATAGACTACCCAACTGTCATGTATATGATCGCCATCATACTGCTGGTAGTCAAGCAAGAATCATATGGGCTCTATCAACATGTAATAGTGATCTGTATGTCACCTGAAGCATGTACACGATGATAAAGGCAAACCATATAGCATACTATCATCTCGAGTAAGACTGTTCTACCGGTATAGGTCCTCCCTTAATCATTGCAATCACGTGCCTACGATCTAATAATTGACTTGAGGGCACTATAGCCAACAATATCCCACTTGCACTTAAGGCTAATTATTGCGGTGTCGCATACTCACAGCCCGTGTGATACCGAATAGACAACTTCTCTACTAATCAGCTTTACAAAGCTCGTTTGTAAAACTATTGCTTTCGAGAAATAGCCTCAGTGAGTGGATCCGCTCTGATGTTTCTTTCTATGTCTCTCTTTATCTCAAGTTCGCGGAGAAAGCCATCTCCCGAAATGAGCAATACCTGTCATAGAATATGTCTTAATATCTGATGAGACCCAGTTCATAAATGAACTCTAAATCCAGCAAACTTCTTAGACTGTATGGTCAACTTAATTAAATCAGTATCCTGCTCCATGCTACCCTCAGTATCCGCTTGGATCACCTGTCCAAACTACTG
Organism: Agapanthus africanus; assembly: GCA_030015575.1. Classification (NCBI taxonomy): domain Eukaryota; kingdom Viridiplantae; phylum Streptophyta; class Magnoliopsida; order Asparagales; family Amaryllidaceae; genus Agapanthus; species Agapanthus africanus. The sequence goes on from CM057339.1 coordinate 501,170,809, forward strand.
CCCCTCGTCAGAGGGAAAACTATAACTCTGACAGTCACTCTGTCAGCTAGGTCACCTTGGAGGCCTGGAATGATAACCGTCTCCCGAAGGAGGCTGCCGTTATCAAATCCCTAGAACATCTACTTGTCTTCAAAGACTGCTTCCGAATGTTTCTCCAGGATTGGATTAATAAAAACTTATTGCATCTAGTGCAAAAACAACATCTGGTGTGGTACTTGACATCTCATGATTGACTCAATTGCTTAAGCAAGTGATATGCCAATCATGCACATCCCTCTCCCCTTTAGTCTGTAAGACACCTTTAGAGGGGGTGACTCCATCACCTGCAGGTACACCACCTTTCCAGGAGTCGTCTATTCTAAAACACATTTAGAATACTATCTAAGTACCCGAATTGGGAAACTACCCAAATCTAGATCTAAAACCATAGATCTAGTAACCAGAATGCCTGATATAATATCCAAATCCTATGTGGAGAAACTACTGTGTGACAACCATAGTATAACCGATCGTAGTATAGGAATTTCACTTCCTACAACGTGTATGTCATCCAAATACCAGGACATCACACCCTACTACCTTCTCAATAGATCCATCTCCTATTCTGATGAAGTCAAAGCCTATAACCGTCACATCAAAAATAGATGATCTATCTCCTCTATATCTGCTTTAGTCTATAAATAGACACAAGCTACTTGTCCATTATGCTTCCGCTGCTCCCACTGACTATGACAACCCTTTGGCAGAGTTATATACACATGCACTTCTAAAGCTAGTTTAGAATGACGCTATACTCATCCTCTTGCCGGGTCGCATAGTCTAGAACAGCAGTAATGACAAGTTTGGGTAAACTAGAACCTCTCTGTCACCGTCCTTGAGTATACCGGAGTACCTCTCGGGTGCCTAAGGTTACCCACCATATCTGCGGAGTAGATAATAGAATGTCAAACCTGATTGAATGTTTAGGTTCTATTAAATTTTCAGTAATCGTCTGTGGTTCTGGAATCACTTCCAGTTCTACCATACTCCCACTACTGTTTTATGAAAAAGCCCATTTTACTAAAACTGTGGCGAGCCAAGAACAATATCTCTATTGATCTTCCAGATGGTAGAAAGTTAACCCACAAACTGCCATTACAGAAATGTGACTTGAGTTATCTAGAGTCTGGTTTTAAGCAAAAGCCGGACAACTCCATATACCTTAACATTGTTAAGATATGAACCATTCTATATACAATATAGAAACAGAGGCACTGATTTAATTGGAACCAGATTCAAATCATGCAGCTGTCTCCAGTGCATGTCAACTAAATGGAAGGAGGCCGATCATCATTACTCAACTTAGGAGTGCATCCAGATATGCGTAACCTAATAGAGAAGCAATTTCTCAAAACCATTACTATCAACTGAATACCAAACATAAGTATCTACATCTTCGATCACCTTGAAGAATCCTGATACTTGCAACACGCGGTTCTCTAATTTACTCTTATACCTATGACTTCTCAAAACTTGGACCTTGTATTTCTACGAAACATGTGTCTAAAACTTGAGAAGTCACAAGTAAACAGAATATAGTATGAAGACCTACCCCTCTGTCCTAATGGACATTGGACAACATACAATACTTTGTATAAGTCCCCTGAGTTGAATAACTCAAACCCTGTGCATCGTAGGTTGAAAACTGTACTATGGTTATAAAGAATTACATCGCTGTTTAATGCTCCTTACCTAACCATCAACTGATATAGGTAAATGTCATGGACATAATTTCAAAAGATTATATCTCACTTTATGAAATAAACGTAAAGATATATCAGTTTGAAATTGGTGCATAACAACGGATATTCAAAACCAAATATTTGCCATCCAGCAAAAACTCAGGCGATTTCCTCAAATATCACCAATTACAACGAATCCTGATATAATGAGGATGATCACCTAATTCCCAATAACTTACTCCCACTCATCATCTGTAAAACCATACAGATGTGAGAATCATGCCTGGTAAATACATACCCTGGAGTAAGGATCTAATTGGGAAATCAGTTTTCAATTAATAACGCATAGTGAAACTGAAACATGAAAATGTTTCGAAGGGATATCCGGGTATTCCTAGTAATGCCTCTTCCATTATCCATATTCATGACTGTAACCGTATATTTCTTTGCCATCTCTCTAAATCCCTTTATTTGTCTTTAATCATTACCTTCTGTACACCATCCTTAGGCTAAATGGTTTTCTTCTTCCTTACCGTTCGTCACCAACCTATGGTTTGAAAGAAGACTATCCAATAAGCGTAACAGGTGTACTCTCCTAATCCTAGGAGCCCTCGCAACCTGAAAGAAGGTAAAGATAAAAGACAACAGAATAAACCTTATTCTATTTCTCGTGAACCAGAATCCATCCTCGTACTAGAATGAGTTCCTTCGAGTTCATATATAACCATACGATGGATTATCCAATAACTGTGGATCTTCGTAATGATACGGGGTGTTATGGAGAAATACAAAGGTGAAGTAGGAGTGGCGATGAAATACGTGGTTTGGTCGTGAATGATAGCAGTCGCATTTTACTTTGCCCTCTTTCTAATCCCTTTATTTTTCTTTACTTTTTACCTTCTGTACACCACACTTAGGCTAATTGGGTTTCTTCATTCCTTACCTTTCGGCACCTGCCTATGGTTTGGAAGAAGACTATCCGATAAGCGCAATAGGTGTACCCTCTCCTAATCCTAGGAGCCCTCATAACCTGAGAGAAGGTAAAAGGAAAAGACAACTGAATAGTCATATTCAATTTCTCCAGAACCGGAAACCACCCTCGAATCTGAAACAAGTTTCTTCGAGTTCGTATGTAACTATACGATGGTCAAATCCAATAAGTGTGGATCTTAGTAGTGATACGGGATGTTCCGGAGAAAAGAAAAGGGTAAAAGTAGCAGTGGCAATGAAGTATGCAACTCTGACAATCCAAAAGCCAGTGTTTTAAGAATGTTCGGTTAACTTGGTCACTGAGTTATAGTCTAGGGTCGGGACATGGTCGCTGCCAAAGAGAGAGAGAAAAAAAACACTCTGCATGCACTCTAACCTAGATCAGAATGGTTAATCACTTTATCTAATCAGGATGTCTCCCACTGTATCCTCAAATTCTCTTCTAAACCCAAAAGATGAATTAGTCGGGATCATCTAAAATCACCCGAGGAGTAAACCAACTCATCAGTGGGTATCGGGATCCAACTATCATCGCATGATAACCTGATGGAATCCACTCACGTTATCACACTTCATAAGATATGCGCATTCCTGGAAAGTTTCAGTTTCTTTAGAAACACCCGATGTGATTTTTTACCCCATGCTCTTATGACCTTGAATAAGTCCAACAAATCATAAGTCATATGTCAAGTTCTACCCGTCATTATCCAGGTTAATTTGAACCCACCCTTACTCGCCCTTGACTAGGGCCAACAAGGCTGTACGACTGTCCCAAACTAACGCATCTATCTATGCAACAGAAAAGTAATAAGTAGTTACCATACACTATGCCTTGACTAAGGCCAACAAACATAGCATGAATACTAGGTGTTACTCATCTGAAATGACGGAGGGCTACGAATGGTTTTTGGAGAAAAGCCTTTAACGTAATGAACTTGATATCGTTGAAGGAAACGGATAGTTTTTTACATAAATATAGTGGCGAAAACTTTTGCTACAGAGGTCACTCCCAGTGAAGGGATCTCAGCCCTTTCCTCGTGGAATGAGGTGCAGGATATTCTCACTGAATACCGTGATGCAAAGCAAAAAGTAATCGACTGTAGTAAAGTTATTACCCTGACGCAAACTTCTGCCCAAGGGGTCACTCCCGATGAACGGATCTCGGCCCTTGTCTTGTCGAATGAGGTGCTGGATATTCCTAACCGAATACCACTGTGCAAAACAAAAGAAAACGTCCTTGTAATAACAGCTTTTTAAAATTGTTCCAACAACATCGAATAGGTCTGTTTTCCTTGCATTGATCTGAATCAACGCAGTCCCATCAATTAATCACGCCACAAAAGAACGAAAATATGATGTACGTATATACCATCTGCATTCGCCACTGGGTCCCGTCATCACCCGTTAAGTTACTTAACTAACGACAGAGCGGGGACTGGACTAGCGCGGGTGTAAAACATATAAAACATCTACTAGTATATATATATAAAAATATATAATAATCGCTCCAGGCATGATAAATGCAACATCACAGATAAGCAATAAGCATCACAGAACAATACAGATAATCTGGGGGCCCCGGGTTTCCTTTGAGCCGCCAGTGAAACCCGACCTTCCCTTGGTCGTGTGGATAGCCTGTGCAATGAAAACCTAGACCCCTATGAGCGCGGCAAGTTACCCGCCAAAACCAGAAGCGAGGCAGCCCCCTTCAGCAAAGTGAATGGGCCACCCAGCACTTCACGGAATCCGGTAACTTGAGCACCCCTCTTTGGGTCAACCTGTACCCCCTACGAGTGCGGCGAATAGCCCGCCAATTCTAGAGTGAAGCCCCCTCCTTCTCAACGCCATGAGATGCGGACCTGTTACCCTCCAGAACCCGGCTATCCATGCACTCCACCTCGGGGTAATCCTAGTACAGAAAATAAAATATGTACAACGGTGACTTCGACCTCAACCGGTCATGCCCCAAAAGAATAATATACAAACAGGCAGTGACGGAAGTACACATGTCGTACGCTCGCCCCGCGATATCAAATGTACAAATAAAACTAAACTGCACTATCATTGCATCCAAGCTATCCAACATGACGAATCCGCAACAAACACGGCACAACACAGAACATCAACGTGAATGTCACGTTCACAAACCCGTCTAAAAGAACTATAGCAATTAGATAAGTTGTACCGATCTAATGACATTCACGGTCGCAGATAGAAATGTATGCACTGTAAACTTTAAACAATGTTAGAAATATCGAGTTCGAAATAACACTGAATAGCCCCAAACCACTAGATAAAACCATATCAAAACTGGGCTAAACTAGCAATACCAATAAACCAATATTCCGGAGACTAGATGCCATTGGGGTGAAGAAAATGTGAGCACTAGAATTTTGGTCAACACATGAAAATAAAATTAAGTGGCTCTGTGGAATGAAAATGGCTATGGAATCAAGTGGTGATGGCTGTTGTTATGTTGCAGCGAGGAATTTGTGCAAAATCAACTCATGAAAAATTTCCCAGCACACTAAAACAAAACCCCAGCAACGAAATTTCCTTCACACCCCAAAAAAGAACAGCCACAAAATTTCCTTCACACCCCAAAAAAATATCATTGGTATTGTTTCGGGGTTGTTTTGGTTTCGATATTTTAACATCGTCTGAACAACTAGTATGCGGTTAATGGGTTGTCTCTGATACCATGTAAGGTTACGCTAGCGTCCTGGCCATCAATCAGTGGCCAAACGCGGAACAAAAACTTTTTTAAAGACCGGCGCTAACGGAACCCGATTCCCGGATCGAACCATTAACCCTATACTAGTAAACTATAAAGTGAGTTTAAGAGATTATACCGATCGATCCATGTCTTTCGGTCTTCAATCTCTGTCCAAGCTCCTCGCAGCTGCCCCGGACAAGTTCGCTCTCCGGTCTCCCTTGCCGAAGAAGATCCATGTCGAGGGTTCTTTATACGGACTCCCGCTTCAAACCGAAGCAACTCGGGCATCCAGTTTGCTAGCCTAGATACCCAAGGTGAAGTAGAGATAGTGTGTGAATACTTTGTCTCAAAGTACCCAAGGATTGGGGTGGAGGAGAATGAAGTTGCCATGGATGAAAATGTGAGCTAAAGAAATTGCTTGTGAGGAAAAATAAAAATGGCTCTCTGGATTTTCGAGGATGGTTCATTGTTCTTTTTTGTAGTGGTGAGGTATTAATTAATCAACACATGAAGAAAAAAAACCAGCCACAAAAATCTCCTCCACTCAGAAATATCTCACCATTCACACAAATATCCTAAGCTAGACAAGAAACCATTAATGCAAGAGAAGAGTCAACAATTTCCCTCACCCACAAAACAAAACACCACAATGCTCACGAAATGGGCAGCCCTGAAAATTTCCAGCACATGGAATTAATCTCAAAAACATAACTCACATTTTCAACTTTTGCAAAAATTAAACATTAAACTAAATGTTTAAACAAAAAGAAAAATGACAACTTCAAAAGTAAACTCGTAACGAATTACAAGAATACCCCTCATCCGTATATACATACCCGCATCCGTATTCCGATTGAATACAAATACAACGAGACGAAAATAATCCAACAATATAATACTAGGATCCGGCTTAAACCAAAGCCCACTAGTATTATCCGTCCGATCATGATCCGCACGTATATGATCGAACCCTGCCATAAAACCATACGACCTCTACAACGTTTCTCCCGAACTAGGGAAACTCTCTGTGTCGGACTCTAAAGACTCGTCAATACGCCGGCAGTGGGTTTAACCACAAGCACGTCAGTGGCACTAGCTGTACGTAACGGGTGCTCAGGTATTGAGCGAAAGGGAGGCCGACAAGCGAACTCATCCTGAAACCCTACTGAGCTTGACAGTGACAATATCCGTACAGTCTGGTCCGTTCGTCTATGAGTATCGCATATGGGCCTAGGGGATGGTAAACGTCAGACCCCTAATAGAGGTATATGTCGTGTCGGAGTGTAGCCCAGAACACCCTGAGAAACTACTGGAATACCTATCAGTAAATCTCACTTGCCTTAGCGAAGGACTTTGTGTAATGGCTCTCCTAAACACAACACGATATCACCCCCAATACCGGGAGAGACGAATCCCCTGCCGATCCGCTCACTGCCTCCATGTGGCTCGGAACGGTACCCAACTAAAACCTGTTTGCACGACTCGTTTGAGCCGTGGTATGATAGTAGTCAAAGCACAGTGGGAACTCACACGAGACAAATGACGATCTCAGGTCGATAGAGTAACCTTTACACATATCACCAGGGAACTGCTATCTGACGACATGTATAATACCAACTAGCATGTTCCCGGCGAGTCCGTCCGGTGTACTCATAACCCAATGAGTATCTATATACTATCTTAGGTAAACCAACTGACACCAATGGCTTGTGAGACCGACCATCGCCCCTCGTCGGGGTCTCGATCCATATACACTAGTCTACTCTCGGAGTATCGATGCACAGTCTCGAAACTCCCACGACTCGGGACACTTTAAGGATGTGCTTATAGACTACCCAACTGTCACGTATATGATCGCCATCATACTACTGGTAGTCAAGCAAGAATCCTATGGGCTCTATCAACATGTAATAGTGATCTGTAATGTCAACTGAAGCATGTGCATGATGATAAAGACAAACCATATAACATACTATCATCTCGAGTAAGACTGTTCTACCGGTATAGGCCCTCCCTCAATCATTGCAATCACGTGCATGCGATCCAATAATTGACTTGAGGGCACTATAGCCAACAGCGGCCAGCCAATCCATACCGAGAAGTACATCAAAATCTAGCATATCCAGGAGAATCAAATCGACTAACGAATCCCTATCACCAATACGTACTGAACAGGACCTCAATACGTGTCGGGTTACAAAAGAATCACCGACAGGAGTAATCACAACAAGCGGTAATTCTAACAACGACGACTCACTCCCCAGAGAAAGTGCAAAGTGTGCAAACACGTAAGAGTGCGTAGAACCGGGATCAAATAAAATATGTGCATCTAAGGAACATACGGAAAGAGTACATGTCACAACTGCATTGGATGCCTGGGCATCCTGTTGAGTCAAAGCAAAAACCCGAACCTGGCCCCTACCAGCATCCTGACGTCCTCTGCCACGGTCTTCTCGTCCTCTCTGAAAACGCCGTGCAAAAGCCCGATCTCACGGTGCAATGGCCCGGTGTTAGTTATATGTATGCCCTAGAGGCCATTACTGTATATACGATGTATATTGTAATGGATGCTTGGACATATATAGGGAGGACTTTCTTGCTCGACATGATAGTATGCTATCTGGTTGTACTGTATCTTAACATGTACTTTGATTGTCTCTATATTACATGTTGATAAAGCCCTTAGGATATGTACTCGACTACTGGGACTATGATGAGATCATACTAGTGGAGCCACGGTAGTCGAGTACATCCTATAACTGTTCCTAGTCGAGGGTGTATTGAGACAGGGCATCGATGCACCAGTGTAGACTAGCGTATACGCATCTTGACCCATATGATGGGCGATGGATGATCCCATATCCATCGGTGTTTGACATCAAGGATGGTGTACGGGTGCTCAGTAGAGACTGGGTACGCTGGACGGACTCGCCGAGAACTCCCAGATGGTATTATACCTCACGTCAGATGGCAATTCTCCGGTGACACTGGTACAGAGTAGTCTGTTGACCCGAGATCGTCATAGAGTCTTGTGTGATTCCCACTTTGCTTTGATTTCCATCATACCACGTCCAAGAGGGCGTGCAAAAAGGTGGCTTTTGGGTACAGTTCCGAATCACATGGAGGCAATGAGCGATAGGAGGGGATTCGTCTCTCCCGGTATAGGGAGTTGATGTTGTGCTGTGTTCGATTGGCTATAACCGGAAATCCCTGGCCAGGGTTGCTGAGATTTACTGGTAAGTGTTATCAGTAGTTTCTCGAACTGTTATAGACCTCATATCGACACGACTTTTCAAGCTACTGGGGTTTGACGTTTACCACCCTAGGCGAGATATGCAACATATCAGACGAAGAGACCGGACTGTACTGGAGTGTTACTGTTTGGATTCACAGGAGAATGTACAGGCTTGCTTGTTGATCTTCTGAGCGCTCAATACCTGGGTAGCTGTTACGTTTAGCTGACCGCTTGCAGCTTGTGGGTGTTTGATATGATCATCACCTACTGCCGGCGTATTGACGATTCTTTAGAGTCCTACACAGAGGTTTCTTGACTCAGGCAAAATGGAGTAGGGGCACGTATGTGATATGTGCGGGACCGAGGATAATGCGATATGAGATACCGTATTCTATTCTCGCGATATTTGATATCAGCCGGGTCATCGGATCAAGTGTTGATTCGATGAATCGGTACGGATAAATATTAGTCGGTTATATGCGATATAGCCGGATTGTCGGATCAAGTGTTGATTCGATAATTTAATGTATAATAATATATATGATATATTAAATTGCATTAACTAATATTAGCTCACTAAAAGATTCTTTTTCTCACTCGGATAATACATTGATATATATGCGATATATGTTAAATGTATTATTTTATTTTGTTACAATAAATATTGTATATGTGATATATAATATTGTAACATATTATAATTATTAATGCAACGTGTTTAGAGGAGTTTAAACAAGTTTAGGGTTTGATTTGGGTTAATGCATTCTAGATGTTTCTAGATGTTTTTACTTTGTCATTTGTTAAGATATTAAGATAGATATTTCTTTGTGACTCACCCTTTAACCCAACCCAAACCCTAACCCTAGTAAACTCTCTACATTGGTTACTACAACCATGGTTGCATAAATGATTATGATAACATTTTATTATTCATCACAAATGATTCTTGATCTTCTTCCTTCTTCTTTCTTCATGGAAAAAGCTTACTAGCTTTTTTCCAAGTAATGAATAAATGTGAGAAAAAGATAAATAAAGAGAGCAAAAATCCTACTTCATCATTCTCATCTTCGTTTGCCATTTAGATGAGGGTGTTCACTTCATATTATGAGTGTTAGCTTATGTTAACGAAACTTCAAGGTAGATCATCTTTGTATCGAAAATCGGAAGCAAAGGTTGCATCATTCTCTTCGTGAAGCCTCTCGAGAGTCCGGAACCCAATGATCGCAGCGAAAGGACCACAACATGGAGCTTATGAAGTGAAGGACCGGATCTACAAAGGTTGTAATCTCTCTCACTTAGTGTTAAAGTGTTTAGCATGTTTGTTTTCGCCTAATCTCTAGTTTAAAGATCCGGCTTCAGGTTGTTCGGCACGACTAATTTTTAAATCGGGCATGGTTGATGCCTCATAGAACCTTGTGCGCATGCATAGCAACCCTACAGTGGTATCAGAGCCAAGCTAGAGCTTTTGGCGAAGTCTAGACGAAGTTTAAAGTCCGATCGAACGCCGAAACCCCGACACAGAACCCTTTCTGTACATTTTTCAAATATGTGGTTTTTTCTGAATTAAAAATGCTCAGAAAAACAAGCAGGAAAAACTAAGAATTACTGTGAAGTACGGTCCCCTAAGTCGACTATTTGACCATGGAAGCGCGGCGAAACCATGGGTTTTGCGGCGGTTCCGCGGCCACATTTTGACTTAGTCCCTGAAATTTCTTGTAATTATTATTAGGCCCTTTCTTGTTATTTTTTTCTGGGAATATTTTAATTCCACTCAAGTGTTGAGTTTTCAAGGGTTGTATTGGGGAATCGTTGATTCGATCGGATAATTTAACTTTGTTTAGTTTGTCCGGATAATTTTAGAAACTGTTAAAAAGTTCGGGCGGATATCAATAACTCACTTTTTCCCCTGTCGGAAAATTTTTCAAAAGTTGGATTTTTCCTCGTGTTTAAGAACGTTCTAAGTCGTGCAAGTAACGCGGTGGACCCTTTAGAAGACAATAAACCTTAACTCGATTATGTGACCGTCTTGAACTGCCTCTAAACCTTAGGGTTTGGGGCAGTACGGCGTGCCACATGTGAGGCGTTGTCTTGACCCTTCTACGGCTGGACCATCGGTACTGTGGCATGTGATGGATGTTTTTAAACTGATTTCAAGTGTTGAGATATATTGGGAAATCTTGGGTGTTTGATTATTCGATCGGAATGTTTAACATTGTCTATTTATCTGGAATGTGATACAATATTTGGAATCCACAAAAAAGTTATGAGATAACTAATTTGAATATTATAAATCTAGCAGTTCAGTCTCAGATGATCGGTTGCCCCGGAATTTTGATGTGATCAAAAGTCCGTCGCAATCACGTAGCGTACGCGGATACTCACCGGGTAAACTTAATAGACAGCTATGCCCCCATAGCCCCGACCAAGTGACTGTAGGAGAACCCCGTCGCCGAAAGCATCCGTTCGGGTGCTCGCGGCAGCGGTGTTCCGCCTTAGTGCACTTCGTCGACGGCATCTGGGGGTGCGGCCGTCTACTAAAGTTTGCGACGAGCATTCGATCAGGACGTCGGGAATCTTGTTGAATTGCCCGACCTGATATTGAAAAGAGTTTTCGATAATGAGACTAAAATGCGGGGTTTATAATTGCTAGGCATGTGATGTCTAAGGAATTCATTTGGTTAGGCATGCGATGTCTAAGGAGATTGCGGATTCCAACTGTTGTAGTTTTACACTTTCTTTTCTGTGACCGTAAGCGTAGTATGTGTTGTATCGCCAGTTTCGTTGCTATACATCAACGACAATCGGGATACGCATACTTGCTTACGTTGATGATATGAGATATTATGTGTTGCTGTGATATGTTGTATTGGATCGTCGCGTTTGAATAGCTGGGGGTTTTATGTGAGATGAGAGTTTTTCTTTTTCATTCATGTAAAAACTTGTATGTAATATTCTTTTATTGGGGCACTTCCAGGTTGCGGAAGATGTCACCGTTGTATATTATTTACTTTTCCGCATTAGGTAGACCCAAGGCGGGGAGCACAAGTAACCGGGTTCTAGGGTCCAGAGGGAGACCATCTCGAGGAGTCGAGACCGGGTCTCCTAACCCTAGAATTGGCAGTGTTACTTGCCGCTCTCGTAGGGGTCTAGGGATGTGGGTTTGGCTATTCATCACGACCGTGGAATCCGTGTTTTATACAGGCTCGTATTGAAAACACGGACGTCCTAGTATATCCAATATTTCATATATGTTCTTCTGCTGCAATGTTCTGTGATGAGATCATATTACTGCCTGAGATGAATGTTTATATTATATATATGAGATATATGTTATATTGCAGATTTCGTTTCAAAAGAGATGCTTGCGAAGCATAATAAAATGGGACTTCATTAATGAGATTAATGAAATAAAAGAAACCTAAGATGTTGTAGAAACTTATTTATAAAAACTGGTAGCTCTAGTTCTTGCTTTGCATAGCGATGTTCTTTGTAGAACATCCAGCACCTTATTCGATAAGGAAAGGGCCGAGATCCCTTCACCGGGAGTGACCCCTTTAGCAATGACTGGCAGATGCTACACCCCTCGGTTTGTCTTTTGATTGCTTCTATAGTTCTTGCTTTGCATAGTGATATTTGTGAAATATCCTGCACCTTATTCGATGAGGAAAGGGCCGACGATCCCTTCACCGGGAGTGACCCCTTTAGTAAAACTAGAAAAGCCTCAAAAACACTCCATTTAAAATCACTCGATTCTACAACGATATCAAGTTCATTACGCAATAGGTTTTCTTAAAAACCTGTCGTAGCCCTCCGTCATTTCAGATAAGTCCTACTTAGTATTCGTGCTACGTTTGTTGACCTCCGTCAAGGCGTAGTGTGCGGTAGCTGACTAGTATTTATTTGCTTATGTATATGATGCAGATTGGATTAGGGTAGTCGTGCGGCCTTGTTGACCTCCGTCAAGGGTCGTGCGGGTGGGTTTAATTCAATCAGGAAATGACGGGTTGAACTTGACTAGTAGCCTATGGTTTGTTGACCTCCGTCAAGGTCATAGGACGCTAGGGGCGAAATATTATTGGGAATTTGAAGTGTTGAAATTTGCAATGAGATTGCATACCTTCTATGAGATAGTTGGATCCCGATACCCGCTGCGAGTAAGAGTTACTCTTGGGAGAGTTTTACACATTACAATTAGCCGATCAAGTAGGTGTCTAGAAAGGTGTCAACGGGGTTACGCCCCTGGGAAAATGAGATTTACTTTAATTAGGTTCGTGCGAAAGCACGGGGGACCTCCCTCAAAGTACCGACACTGGCCTGGCTAAAAGATTGGGGAACTTGTAGCGTGTAATTAATCCCGGCTAGTCTTTCCTTTTAGGGTTTGAAGGAATATTTGATTAAAACAGTGGGATGTAAGTCTACGGTAGCGCCCCGGCAGTCTACAGACGCCAAATGCGCAATAAAAACTTTTTAACTGGCGCTATCGTATACTTTAACCCGGATCTGCCATTATTGCTAAACTAACAAACTGTAAAGAGTGTAGAAAGGTTATACCGAACGATCCGAGTCCTTCGTTCTTCAACCATCATCCCACGCTCCGTTGCGGCTGCTCCGATCTCGTCGATCTCCGATCTCCTCGTCGAGGTGGCACCACATCACTGATTCATTAAACGGGCTCCCGCCTCTGACTCGAGGCAACTCGGTCGTCAAGTTTGCTAAAATAGACGACCAAGAATGATGTAGAGAATGAGTAGATGACTTTGTCTCACTTCGTCCAAGTCCGTGGACGATTGGTTAATGAAGTTTCCATTTTAATCGGGTGATGGAACGAACCGAGATATGAAATTTCCATACACCCAAAACCATAGTCTTTTCTCTCCAAAAATGAAAATCAATCTCTCTCTCTCTCAAATAGTGGTCGGCCATATATATAGAGAAGGGAGGTGAGTGTAGGAGGAGGGAGGTGACCACATCCTAAAGCATATCATGAAGGAAAGATCTTAAGCAAAACAAAAAGCTTTTATGTAAACCAAGACTCATTAACACCTAGTCATCACATAATAAATGCTAAGAAAGATGCATGAATCTAGTCACCAATCTAGAAGTTTCTAGAAGCACGACTCACCTCATCCAAGAAAAGATAAATCCGTCTTTAACCAAATGTTAAAAGACGGCAGATAGAAAACTGGAAACTGGCAACTTCCAAAAGTGATCCTGAAACGACTTTCAGGATAACCCCGAAACTGTATAAATATACCCGCATTTGTATTACGACCGAATACAAATGCAACTGAGACAAAGATATTATACCTACTCAATATAATACTCGGATCCGGCTTAAACCAAAGCCGACCAGTATCATCTGTCCGAAAATCGACACGTGCGTAAACGCACGTGCATTTTCCGAACCCTGCCATAAAACCATACGGCCTCTACAATGTTTCGCCCGAACTTGGGAAACTGTCTGTGGGGGACTCTAATGACTCGTCAGTACCCTGGCAGTGGGTTTAACCATAAACCGTCAGCGGCACTAGCAATGCGTAACGGCTGCCCACGGACTGACCTCAAGGGAGACCGATGAGCGCACTCAAGGGAGGCCGATGAGCGAACTCATCCAGAAACCCTACTGAGCCTAACAGTGACTATGTATATACAGTCCGGTCCGTTCGTCAATGAGTATCGCATATCCGCCTAGGGGGCTAGTAACGTCAGACCCCCATTAGCAGTATAAGTCGTGTCGGAGTGAAGCCCAATAACACCCTGAGATACTACTGGAGTACCTACCAGTAAATCTCCTGCCACGGCCGTGGGCTTTGTGTAATGGCTCTTCCGATCCCAAGGGAGCCCAATAGCACGATCTCGCCCCCAATACCGGGAGAGACGAATCCCCTGCCGATCCGCTCACGTGCCTCCATATGGCTCGGGACTGTACCCAAAAGCTACCTGTTTGCACGACTCCTTTGAGCCGTGGTAGGGTAGAAATCAAAGCACAGTGGGAACTCACACGAGACAAATGACAACCTCAGGTCGATGAACTAACATGTACACATGTCACCAGGGAACTGCTATCTGACGATAGATATAATACTAACTAGCAGATTCCCGGCGAGTCCTGTCCGGTGTACTCATAACCCAATGAGCACCTGTATACATCTTTGGTGATCCAACTGACACCAGTGGCTTGTGAGACCGGCCACCGCCCCTCGTCGGGGTCTCGACTGTACACACCAGTCTACTCCGGAGTATCGATGCCCTGTCTCGAAACTCCCACGACTAGGGACCACAATTAAGGATATGCATATAAACTACCCAACTCTCACGTATATGATCGCCATCATACTGTTGGTAGTAAAGCAAGATCCTAAGGGCTCTATCAAAGTGTAACATGCAATCAGTCACCTGAACATGTACACGACTGATAAAGGCAAACCAGATAGCATACTATCATCTCGAGTAAGACTGTCCTACCAGGATAGGTCCTCCGCAATCATTGCAATCACGTACCTGCGATCCAATAATTGACTATGAGGGCACTATCTCCAACAATCTCCCACTTGCACTCAAGGCTAATTATTGCGATGTTGCGTACTCACAGCCCGTGTGAAACCAACACCCAACTCCTCTACTAATTAGTTTCACAAAGCCCGTTTGTAAAACTATTGTGTTCGAGAAATAGCCTCAGTGAGTGGATCCGCCTAGAAGTTTCTTTCTGTATCTCTCTTAATCTCAAGTTCGCGGAGAAAGCCATCTCCCGAATTGAGTAATACCTGTCTTAGAATATGTCTGGATATCTGATGGGACCTTAGTTCATAAATGAACTCCATATCCAAACTTCTTAGACTGTATGGATCACTGAACCTGATCAGTATCCGGCACCATGCCACCCACAGTATCCTCTTGAACCACCTGTCCATAATACTGTCCCTCGTCAGAGGGAAAACTAAAACTCTGACAATCACTCTGTCATCCATGTCACCTTTGAAGCCTGGAATGATAACCGTCTCCCGAAAGAGGCTGCCGTCATCAAATCCGTAGAACCTGTACTTATGTTCTAAAACTGCTTCCTTATGTTTCTCCAGGATTGGATTAATACAAACTTATTGCATCTGGTGCAAAACCAACATTTGGTGTGGTACTTGACATCTCATGATTGACTCAATTGCCTAAGCAAGTGATCTGCCAATCATGCACATCCCTCTCCCCTTTAGTCTGTAAGACACCTTTAGAGAGGGTGACTCCATCACCTGCAGGTACACCACCATGCTAGGAGTCAACTATTCTAAAAACCATTAGAATATCTGTCAAAGTACCTATATTGGGAAACTACCCAAATCCAGATCTAAAACCATAGATCTAGAAACCAGAATGTCAAATATTATATCCATATCTTGTCTGGAGAAACAACTGTGTGACGACCACAGTACAACCGATCGTAGTATAGGAATTTTACTTCCTACTCTGTGTATGTCATCCAGATACCATGACATCACACCCTACTACCTTCTTAACTGATCCATCCCCTATTCTGATTGAAGTCAAACCCATGACTGTCACATCAAAATTAGATGATCTATCTCCGCTATAACTGCTCAAGTCTATAAATAGATATAAGCATCTTGCCCACTATGCTTCCGTTGCTCCCACTGACTACGACAACCCTCCTACCGGGTCTCATAACCTGGAACAACAGTAGTGTCAAGTCTGGGTAGATAAGAACCTCCCTGTCACCGTCCTTGAGCCTACCGAAGTACCTCTCGGGTGTCTGAGGTTACCTACCATATCTGCGGAGTGGCTATTGGAATGTCAAACTTGATTGAATGTATAGGTCCTATTAAATTTTCCGTAATCGTTCGCGGTTCTGGAATCACTTCCAGTTCTACCATACTCCCACTACTGTTTTCTGAAAAAGATCCATTTTTACTAAAACTGTGGCGAGTCAAGAACAATATCACTATTGATCTTCCAAATGGTAGAATATCAACCCTCGTCATAGCTAGGGTCAACCCACAAACAGCCATTGCAGAAACGTGCCCTGAGTTATCCAGTGTCTGGTTTTAAGCATAAGCTGGACAACTCCCCGTACCTTAATATCTTTTAAGGTACGAACTATTCTATATCCAATATAGAAACTTTGGCACTTATTTAATTGGAACCATATTCAATCCATGCATCTGTCTCCAGTGCATATCAACTTAATGGAAAGAGGCTAATCAGCATTACTCAACTTAGGAATCCATCCAATTATGAGTAACCTGAAAGAGAAACACGTTTCTCAAAACCATCACTATCATCTGAATACCAATCACAAGAATCTATATCTTCGATCTCTTTGAAGAATCCCGAAACTTGTGATACCTGGTTCTCTACTTTATTCTTATACCCACAACTTCTCAAAACTTAGACCTTGTATTTCTACGAAACACTTGTCTAAATACTAGAGAAGTTATAAGTAAATAGAACATAGTACGAGGACCTACCCCTTTGTCCTGATGGAC
The DNA here is from genome assembly GCA_030015575.1 of Agapanthus africanus. Taxonomy (NCBI): domain Eukaryota; kingdom Viridiplantae; phylum Streptophyta; class Magnoliopsida; order Asparagales; family Amaryllidaceae; genus Agapanthus; species Agapanthus africanus. Next base: position 501,187,963 of record CM057339.1, read on the forward strand.
ACTTGGACAACATACAATACTCTGTATAAGTCCGCTGAGTTAAACAACTCAAAACCTGTGCTTCGTAGGTAGAAAACTGTACCCTGGCGATTTCCTCAAATATCACCAATTACAACGAATTCCGATATAATGAGGATGATCACCTAATTCCCAATATCTTACTCCCACTCATCATCTGTAAAACCATACAGATATGAGAATGAAACCTGGTAAATACATACCCTTGGAGTAAGTGTCTAATCAGGAAAACAGTTTTTCCTTTAACAATGCACTGAAACATGAAAATGTTTCGTAGGGGTATCCTGGTATTCATAGCAATGCCTCTTCCATAATCCAATTCATGACTTCAACCGTATATTTTATTGCCATCTCTCCAAATCCCTTTATTTGTCTTTAGTCGTCACCTTCTGTACACCATCGTTAGGCTAAATGGTTTTCTTCCTTCCCTACCGTTCGGCACCAGCCTATGGTTTGGAAGAAGACTATCCAGTAAGCATAATAGGTGTACCCTCCTAAACTAAGGAGTACTCGCATCTCGAGAGAAGGTGACGATAAAAGACAACTGAATAATACCTTATTCTTTTAAAGGTGAAATAGGAGTGGCGATGAAGTACGCGGTTTTGGTCGTGAATGATATCAGTCGCAATTTACTTTGCCCTCTTTCTAATCCCTTTATTTTGTCTTTACATATTACCTTCTGCACACCCTACTTAGGCTAATTGGTTTTCTTCATTCCCTACCTTTCGGCACCAGCCTATGGTTTGGAATAAGACTATCCAATAAGCGTAATAGGTGTACTCTCCTAAACCAAGGAGCTCTCACAACCTGAGAGAAGGTGATAATAAAAGACAACTGAATAAACCAATTCTATTTCTCCTGAACCTGGATCCATCCTCGAAGAAGTCCCTTCGAGTTCGTATATAACCATACGATGGATCTATCCAATGGAAGTGGATATTCGTAGTAATACGGGTGTTCTGAGAAATTCAAAGGGTAAAAGAAGGAGTGGCAATGACTTATGCAACATAGACAATCCAAAAGCCAGTATTTTAAGAAGGTTCGGTCAACCTGGTCACTGAGTCATAGTCTAGGTTCGGTCAAAGGTCGCTGCCAAATAGAGAGAGAGAAAAGAAACACTCTGCGTGCACTCTAACCTAGATCAGAATGGTCATCACTTTATCTAATCCGGAAACCTCCCACTGTCCTGTCAAATTCTCCTCCAAACCTAAAGAAGAATCAATCGGGATCACCCGAAGAGTAAACCAACTCATCAGTGGGAATCAGGATCCAACTCTCATCGCATGATAACGTGATGGAATGCATCCACGTTACTCATACTCCAGAAGGTATGCGCATACTCGGCAAGTTTCATTTTCTTTAGAAACTCCTGATATTATTTTTGCCCCATGCTCTTATAACCTTGGCGTTGGTCAAAATACGTAGCTTGAATACTACTGAATACCCAAAAGATGTGACGGAGGGCTACGGCTGGTTTTTGGCGAAAAACCTTTAACGTAGTGAACTTGATATCGCTGAAGGAACCAGATAGCTTTTTAAAATATAGTGGCGAAAACCTTTTGCTAAAGAGGTCACTCCCGGTAAAGGGATCTCGGCTCTTTCCTCGTGGAATGAGGTGCAGGATATTCCAGTGAATACCGCTATGCAAAGCAACTTGTAATCGACTATAGTAAAGTTATTACCCTGACGCAAACTTCTGTCCAAGGGGTGGGTCCCGGTAAAGGGATATCGGCCCTTGCCCCGTCGAATGAGGTGCAGGATATTCCACTGAATACCGCTATGCATAACAAAAGGAAACGTCTTTGCAATAACACTTTTTAAATTTGTTCCAACAACTGTAAACAGGTTTGTTATACTTTGCATTGATCAGAATCAACGCAGTCCCATCATTCGATCACACCAGAAAAGAACGAAAATAAAATGTACGTATATGCCATCCGCATTCGTCACTGGGTCTCGTCATCACTCGTTAGGTTACTTAACTAACGACAGAGCGGGGGCTGGACTAGCGCGGGTGTAAAACATATACAACATCTAATAGTATATAAACCAATATACAATAATCGCTCCAGGCGTGATAGTATGCAACATTACAGAAAAGTAATAAGTATCACAGAACAATACAGATATCTGGGATCCCCGAGTTTCACAGAGCCGCTGCTGAAACTCGACGTTCCCCTGTCGTGTGGATAGACTGTGCAATGAAACCTAGACCCCTACGGGCGCGGCAAGTTACCCGCCAAAACCTGAAGCGAGGCAGCCCCCTACAGCATAGTGAATGGACCACCCAGCACTCCACGGAATCCGGTAATCTTGGGCACCCCTCCTTGGGTCAACCTGTACCCCCTACGAGTGCGGCGAATAGTCTGCCAATTCTAGAGTGGGGCCCCTCTGCCTCTCAAAGCCATGAGATGCGGACCCGTTGCTTCTCAGAACCCGGCTATCCGTGCACTCCGTCGCGGGGCAAAACCTAGTACAGTAATGTAAAATAGTACAATAGATACATCGACCGCAACCTGGTCGTGCCCCAAAAGAATATTATACAACAGGCAGTGACGGCTGTCCACAAGTTGGACGCTCGCCCCGTAATATCAAATGTACAAATAAACTCAAACTGTACTACCATTGCACACTGCTATCCACCACGACAAATCCGCAACATCACAGCACAACACAGAACATCAACGCGAATGTCACGTTCGCAAACCCGTCTAAAAGAACTATAGCAATCAAACGCGGTTTACCGATCAAATGACATTCCCGGTCGGAGATATAATGTAAGCACTGTAAACTAACGTGTTTAAATTTCGATCGACCAAAGACCAAATACCAAAAAGTGGGCCCCACGACTTACTTGTGAACAGTAACAAAACCTGGGCCAAAACGATATTTACCAAAAATCACAAAATCTATCAGAGAACCCACTGGAAAAATTTGGGATCATGAACACACCAAGTGGCCGCGGATGCGCGGTCAAACCAGGGGTTTGGCCGCGTTTCCGTGGCAAGTTGGAGGAATCACGAGACCAAATTTTGTCGTGGTTCTTAGAAAAGCCTGCACAGATTTTTAAGACATGTAGAATTAATTTTTGAGACCATTTAAAAACAACAGAAACTGTCGGGCTAGAAAATTGTGTTTTTCGATTTTCGGTTCGATCGACGTTTTGAACGCGTTAGCACAAGTTAGCATAGCAAAATGGTGAGGCTCTGATACCACTGTAAGTCTACGGTAGCGCCCCGGCAGTCTACAGACGCCAAATGCGGAATAAAAACTTTTTAACTGGCGCTATCGTATACTTTAACCCGGATCTGCCATTATTGCTAAACTAACAAACTGTAAAGAGTGTAGAAAGGTTATACCGAACGATCCGAGTCCTTCGTTCTTCAACCATCATCCCACGCTCCGTTGCGGCTGCTCCGATCTCGTCGATCTCCGATCTCCTCGTCGAGGTGGCACCACATCACTGATTCTTTAAACGGGCTCCCGCCTCTGACTCGAGGCAACTCGGTCGTCAAGTTTGCTAAAAGAGACGACCAAGAATGATGTAGAGAATGAGTAGATGACTTTGTCTCACTTCGTCCAAGTCCGTGGACGATCGGTTAATGAAGTTGCCATTTTAATCGGGTGATGGAACGAACCGAGATATGAAATTTCCATACACCCAAAACCATAGTCTTTTCTCTCCAAAAATGAAAATCAATCTCTCTCTCTCTCAAATAGTGGCCGGCCATATATTTAGAGAAGGGAGGTGAGTGTAGGAGGAGGGAGGTGACCACATCCTAAAGCATATCATGAAGCAAAGATCTTAAGCAAAACAAAAAGCTTTTATGTAAACCATGACTCATTAACACCTAGTCATCACATAATAAATGCTAAGAAAGATGCATGAATCTAGTCACCAATCTAGAAGTTTCTAGAAGCACGACTCACCTCATCCAAGAAAAGATAAATCAGTCTTTAACCAAATGTTAAAAGACGGCAGATAGAAAACTGGAAACTGGCAACTTCCAAAAGTGATCCTGAAACGACTTTCAGGATAACCCCGAAACTGTATAAATATACCCGCATTTGTATTACGACCGAATACAAATGCAACTGAGACAAAGATATTATACCTACTCAATATAATACTCGGATCCGGCTTAAACCAAAGCCGACCAGTATCATCTGTCCGAAAATCGACACGTGCGTAAACGCACGTGCATTTTCCGAACCCTGCCATAAAACCATACGGCCTCTACAATGTTTCGCCCGAACTTGGGAAACTGTCTGTGGGGGACTCTAATGACTCGTCAGTACCCTGGCAGTGGGTTTAACCACAAACCGTCAGCGGCACTAGCAATGCGTAACGGCTGCCCACGGACTGACCTCAAGGGAGACCGATGAGCGCACTCAAGGGAGGCCGATGAGCGAACTCATCCAGAAACCCTACTGAGCCTAACAGTGACTATGTATATACAGTCCGGTCCGTTCGTCAATGAGTATCGCATATCCGCCTAGGGGGCTAGTAACGTCAGACCCCCATTAGCAGTATAAGTCGTGTCGGAGTGAAGCCCAATAACACCCTGAGATACTACTGGAGTACCTACCAGTAAATCTCCTGCCACGGCCGTGGGCTTTGTGTAATGGCTCTCCTAGACACAGCACGATCTCGCCCCCAATACCGGGAGAGACGAATCCCCTGCCGATCCGCTCACGTGCCTCCATATGGCTCGGGACTGTACCCAAAAGCTACCTGTTTGCACGACTCCTTTGAGCCGTGGTAGGGTAGAAATCAAAGCACAGTGGGAACTCACACGAGACAAATGACGACCTCAGGTCGATGAACTAACCTGTACACATGTCACCAGGGAACTGCTATCTGACGATAGATATAATACTAACTAGCAGATTCCCGGCGAGTCCTGTCCGGTGTACTCATAACCCAATGAGCACCTGTACACATCTTAGGTGATCCAACTGACACCAGTGGCTTGTGAGACCGGCCACCGCCCCTCGTCGGGGTCTCGACTGTACACACCAGTCTACTCCGGAGTATCGATGCCCTGTCTCGAAACTCCCACAACTAGGGACCACAATTAAGGATATGCATATAAACTACCCAACTCTCACGTATATGATCGCCATCATACTGTTGGTAGTAAAGCAAGATCCTAAGGGCTCTATCAAAGTGTAACATGCAATCAGTCACCTGAACATGTACACGACTGATAAAGGCAAACCAGATAGCATACTATCATCTCGAGTAAGACTGTCCTACCAGGATAGGTCATCCGCAATCATTGCAATCACGTACCTGCGATCCAATAATTGACTATGAGGGCACTATCTCCAACATGGGAGACATCCTGATTAGATATATTATATAACCAATCTAATCTTGCAAGAGCATACGCTGAGTGTTTTCTTCTCTCTCTCCAGGTAGCGACCATATCACGCCTTAATCAAGATAATAAAACGGTTATATTGACCGAACCCGCTTGTTATACTGAGATGGGGAACGTTGGTCCCGCTCCAACTTATAATTGTTATAAGACAGAGCAGGAAATTGGGGATTACCAGAATTCCCGTGCCGCCCAAATGAAGAAAGTGCATGTTGATGGATCATCTTCGGGTGTGTTCATTACAGAGAACTATTTCTCAGTTTCCTTTACGTCCTGGGTATGTGATACCGGATTAGGATCCCGCATATGTAATCTGTTACATGGGCTACAGAAAGGTAGAGAACTGAGAACTGGTGATAAGTTTCATGAGACAGAAAATGGTGCAAGTGTTGCAGCCAAGTCTGTTGGTCACTATCACCCTGTATTACCAGAATACATTGATTCTGAACGAATGTTATTAGATACCGAACCTGATGTACAACATCATATCAGTCTCTTTATTAGTAAAGAAAGGATATAATTTTGTATTGTTGGATAATGTTTTGAACATTTCCTATATCAAGAGTTGATCGGTTCAGGCACGTTATCTAAAAGCATAAACGTTCTAAATCAAACTACAGTTCTTAGTATACGGAACACACACAAGAGGAAGAGTTCAGAAATGATCGGATCTTTCTTGAGACATTGTAGACTAGGTCATATCAATGCGACCCGACTAGCAAAGTTACAATTAGATGCATATTTAAATTTGTTTGAATTTACATCTTGTGAAACTTTCCAGTCATGTCACAAACATAAGATGACCACAGCTCTGTTTATTGGAAACAGAGAAAGAGTTAGTGAACTTTTGGGATTGATACATGCTGATGTATGAAAGTCTCCTGTCTACAAATGCCAAAACCGGTTCTTTGTACTTCATTACATTCTCTGATGATCTCTCAAGATTCAGACATATGTTCCTGTTGAAACACAAGTCCGAACCTTTTGAGATATTCACAGAATATGAGTTAGAAGTAGAGAACCAACAATGGGTATAAGTATTATGTCCTTTGATGAGATCAAGGAGGAGAATACTTGAGTACGGAATTCCTGGACTATTCTAAAGGAGAATGAGATTCTCTCTCAGCATTACTCCTCCGTATACACCACAGCACGTCGGTGTATCGGGGCGGAGCAATAGCACCCTATGTGATATGGTGTGCTCTATGATGAGTACTAATGAGTTTCCTATTTCCTTTTAGGAGTTATGCACTTGAGAAGCTGCATACCTATTGAATAGGGTTCAAATCAAATCTGTTGCCTACGACTTCATATGTGATATGGAAAGGGAAGAGCCCATATCTTAAGTTTGTTAAGATTTGGAGTTGTCCGGCCTATGTCTAAAAGCAAAATCCGGACAAGCTCGAGGCAAGGTCTGTTATGTAGAACTGGAAATGTTCCAGCTATACAAACTACAGCTGATAATTTGGTAGAACCAAAGGATTCAATAGTTTCCAACGAACCTCAGCCTCTCCGCCGATCTAGTAGGGTTCCTCACCCACCTGAGAGATACTTTGGTTTCTCTATGACAGTGGGAGCGAGGATTGCATCATAAGATGATGACCCAACTAATTTCGGGCTGGCCATCAGGAGTGGGACTCTGTAAGAATGGCTGGATGCTTATCGATCTGAGATGGAATCCTTATACGCCAACAAAGTATGGACTTTGGTTGCTTTATCTGAAGGGTTAAATCCCCATTAGGAGCAAGTATATCTTGAGAAGATTACTTGGTGTACATGGAAAAGTTGGGACATTCAAAGCTATGCATAAGTCCATCCAAATCCTACTTGCCACGGCTACATACCATGACTACGATATCTGGTGGTTGGGTGTCATGACTGCTTTTCTAAATGATGTTTTAAAAGAGAACATCTATAAGTACACAGCCAGAGGGCTTCGTAGACAGTGGGAGCAGCGGAAACGTGTACAAGCTGTTTTATATGATAAAGCAGGCATCGCGGAGTTGGAACATCTGTTTTGATGTGGTAGTCAAAGAGTTTGACTTCATCAAAATGGTAGATGAACCTTGTATATATAAAAAGGTAGTAGAGAGTATGGTGGTGATCCTCGTAAAGTACGTGGATGACATACTCTTGATAGGGAAGGAGTTTCCTATGCTACGCTCGGTCAATCTCCGCTTATCACAAGGATTCTCCATATAGGATCAAATTGATACCTCCTAAATCCTGGATTTTAGATCTATGAGATATATCTAAGTGGATGTTAGGATACTCACTAGTTGTAGTGAGATGGTATCAATCGTTCCTGGGGAGAATCACTGGAAAGGCTCCAGGGTGATAAGAACGACTGAATGTTAGTCGCAGGCATTGTCTTTACCCTCAGTGGAGGGAAGGTATGTTGGAAGAGTTCCAAGCTAGATACCGTGACATACTAGACGATTAAGGGCAAGATACATCGTTACCAAGGATGCTACCAAAGAGGCAGTCTGGATACATATTAGTTCATGAGATGAACTTCGTTCCTACTATTGTGTGACAATGGAGTTGTGGCTTTAGCCAAGGAACTACCGTCCCATCTGAAATCCAGATATAATTCTTAGGCAGTATCACCTGATCATGGAGATGGTTGATCTCCAGGGAGATCGAGGTTAGGAGAGTAGACATTGAGGACGACAGCGCGGATCCACTCACAAAGGCCTTTTTCCCAGTAGAGACTTTTATGGGATAGTTGAGTATGAGATACTTCAACTGCAGCTAATTGTTGGGTATGCGATACCACAACAGATGGCCCTAGTGCAAGTGGGAGATTGTTAGTTATATGTATGCCCTAGAGGCCATTACTGTACATACGATGTATACTGTAATGGATGCTTGGACATATATAGGGAGGACTTTCTTGCTCGACATGATAGTATGCTATCTGGTTGTACTTTATCTTAACATGTACTTTGATTGTCTCTATATTACATGTTGATAAAGCCCTTAGGATATGTACTCGACTACTAGGACTATGATGAGATCATACTAGTGGGGCCACGGTAGTCGGTGAGTACATCCTATAACTGTTCCTAGTCGAGGGTGTATCGAGACAGGGCATCGATGCACCAGTGTAGACTATCGTATACGCATCTTGACCCATATGATGGGCGATGGATGATCCCATATCCATCGGTGTTTGACATCAAGGATGGTGTACGGGTGCTCAGTAGAGACTGGGTACACTGGACGGACTCGCCGAGAACTCCTAGATGGTATTATACCTCACGTCAGATGGCAGTTCTCCGGTGACACTGGTACAGAGTAGTCTGTTGACCCGAGATCGTCATAGAGTCTTGTGTGATTCCCACTGTGCTTTGATTTCCATCATACCACGTCCAAGAGGGCGTGCAAAAAGGTGGCCTTTGGGTACAGTCCCGAATCACATGGAGGCAATGAGCGATAGGAGGGGATTCGTCTCTCCCGGTATAGGGAGTAGATGTTGTGCTGTGTTCGATTGGCTATAACCGGAAATCCCTGGACAGGGTTGCTGAGATTTACTGGTAAGTGTTATCAGTAGTTTCTCGAACTATTATAGACCTCATATCGACACGACTTTTCAAGCTACCGGGTTCTGACGTTTACCACCCCTAGGCGAGATATGCAACATATCAGACGACGAGACCGGACTGTACGGGAGTGTTACTGTTTGGATTCATAGGAGAATGTACAGGCTTGCTTGTTGATCTTCTGAGCGCTCAATACCTGGGTAGCTGTTACGTTTAGCTTACCGCTTGCAGCTTGTGGGTGTTTGATATGATCATCACCTACTGCCGGCGTATTGACGATTCTTTAGAGTCCTACACAGAGGTTTCTTGACTCAGGAAAAATGGAGTAGGGGCACTTATGTGATATGTGCGGGACCGAGGATAATGCGATATGAGATACCGTATTCTATTCTCGCGATATTTGATATCAGCCGGGTCATCGGATCAAGTGTTGATTCGATGAATCGGTACGGATAAATATTAGTCGGTTATATGCGATATAGCCGGATTGTCGGATCAAGTGTTGATTCGATAATTTAATGTATAATAATATATATGATATATTAACTAATAATAGCTCACTAAAAGATTCTTTTTCTCACTCGGGTAATACATTGATATATATGCGATATATGTTAAATGTATTATTTTATTTTGTTACAATAAATATTGTATATGTGATATATAATATTGTAACATATTATAATTATTAATGCAACATGTTTAGAGGAGTTTAAACAAGTTTAGGGTTTGATTTGGGTTAATGCATTCTAGATGTTTCTAGATGTTTTTACTTTGCCATTTGTTAAGATATTATGATAGATATTTCTTTGTGACTCACCCTTTAACCCAACCCAAACCCTAACCCTAGTAAACTCTCTACATTGGTTACTACAACCATGGTTGCATAAATGATTATGATAACATTTTATTATTCATCACAAATGATTCTTGATCTTCTTCCTTCTTCTTTCTTAAGGTGAAAAGCTTACTAGCTTTTTTCCAAGTGATGAATAAATGTGAGAAAAAGATAAATAAAGAGAGCAAAAATCCTACTTCATCATCCTCATCTTCCCTTGCCATTTAGATGAGGGTGTTCACTTCATATTATGAGTGTTAGCTTATGTTAACGAAACTTCAAGGTAGATCATCTTTGCATCGAAGATCGGAAGCAAAGGTTGCATCATTCTCTTCGTGAAGCCTCTCGAGAGTCCGGAACCCGATGATCGCAGCGAAGGGACCACAACATGGAGCTTATGAAGTGAAGGACCGGATCTACAAAGGTTGTAATCTCTCTCACTTAGTGTTAAAGTGTTTAGCATGTTTGTTTTCGCCTAATCTATAGTTTAAAGATCCGGCTTCGGGTTGTTCGGCACGGCTAATTTTTAAATCGGGCATGGTTGATGCCTTATAGAACCTTGTGCGCGTGCATAGCAACCCTACACCTGGCGCATAGTACCAAGCGGTGGAGGAAGTAATGCCATCGAAGTAGAAGGTGGAGGGGGTAAAGCAGCCTGTGGAAATACAGTCCCTCCGTGGAGTCTACAATTCCTAGCGTAATGCCCTCGACGTACACAACTAAAACATGTCGGTGGCGGCCTCTGCTCATCAGGGTAGAGCTGAACATCTGGCCCTGAGCCCAACCTCGGCCAAAACTGCGGCTGGAAGGTGTCTGCCTCGACCTCTGCCAAACTGCCTGTTAACTGACCCAATAGGTCTGGTCCTCTTCGGCTCCGAAACAATCTCTATCTCGTTCAGACGCTCCTCCACTCGCATCGCTGCGTCCATGGCCTGTGTATAAGTATCGAAATGCTGGGAGCCTATAGCAATGAATAGTTGTGTATCTAGGCTCCTCACAAACCTCTTCACCCGGAGCTCCTCCATTGGAACTAAGTATGGAGCATAGCGTGATAACTGGGTGAACTGCAAGTCATACTCTGCCACCGACATATCTGCAGATTTTCGCAACGCTTCGAAACTGCTGGCTCTGGCATCTCTCACGCTCTGCGGAAGGAATCTCGCAAGGAAAACCTCAGAAAACTTTGTCCATGACATCAGAGGAAGACCAGTGGCTCGCCCTCTCTCCATCGACTCACACCATGTCTGTGCAAGTCTCTATAATCGAAAGTTGGTCAGCTCCACCGACCTTACATCTGAACATCTCAATGACCTGCCGATTCTAGCCATCCTATCAAGAAATGACTGAGGATCCTCTGCTGCGTCTGTCCCTGTAAACACCGGAGGTCTCAACCTCATAAGGTCCAGAAGTGATACCTCCATAACCCTCGAGTCAACAAGTGCGACAGTTTGCACGGGCTGTACAATGGGCTCTACCATTGTCGATGCCTGATCCTGTCTCTGAACACGGTTGGCCTCATTCAACCGCCCCACCATCTGTTGTAAGCCCAACATGCCCTCCTTTATCCTAGTCAGTTTATCTGGAGGAGAAGGATCAACATGTTCTGGTACCGCCGGAATGTCCTGTACGTCAATCGCCGTCACATGCGGATTTGTCCTAGCTGCATCCTTGGCTGCGGATCGTCTAGCTCGCGTGTCCATAGCAACTGAAACAAGAAACGAGAGTTGATAAGGTATATGAATAGGAGCATCAATAATAGGGAGTCAAAGGAAGGATAAATTAAGACATACGTCCTAAGGTTTCTTAGGCTGAGTATCGTAGCGTAAATATGCTGCGGAACATATGTACGGTACTCTACTCATCCTCACTTCTCCATCAAACCAAGGGTCAACCTAGATAACGAAATTTAAAACCTACTAACTTCAAATCACTACTCGATTCCGTAAGGTTAATCCTAAGCTCTGATACCAACTTTGTCACGACCCGAAATTTGGTGCGTGACCGGCACTTAGATTGTATGACATCTAAAGATGTCGACACAATTTGAGTAAGCCAGAAACCAAGATCAAAACCCTATTTGCGGAATTAAGAAGATTTCAGTTTTAAAGTAAAAAGAATGAGGTAGCATGTCGAATGATTTTGAAGAAATGAAATCTAAACATCTGATTTTTAGCATTTAAAATTTCGACAGCACCTCCTTTTTAATTTGTTAATAAAAGCAGTTATAAAATATTTTAAATAAGTTGTGTGCCTAGTTGGGAGCAAAATAACGCCAAAGGCGGAAATCAATACGCAACAACAATACGATGCTCAAGCGAAGAATTTCATGCATAAGTAAGGAAAGCATAAATTTACACCACTAGCCGATCTCACTCAACCAAATCAAACATATACAAGCAGATTTCGTTCTAAGTCAAATATACAGGGTCTGATGGAGTGATATTAGATCCAAAATACGTATATTAAAAATTGGCGGTCGCTGTATATGTAACCCACCTAGCAAAATAAGTGATATAAGCTGACAAGTGGATCCGCACTGCTTCTTTACGTCCACATGTCTCCTGCAAGGAACTAAGGCACAACAGGAGTGAGTTTCCAACTTAGTGAGCAAAACTAACATCTAACAGTTAATATTGTAAGCATGCCGAAATAATGGTAAAAGCGACAAGATAAGCATGATGTACAGTATCACCTTGATGCATGAATATGTACTAAATGAATGTATAACACAATACTGAAATCTCATCAAATATCTCTAAATATTGGTCATTTCCAATTTAAGATTCATTTTCCGTGTCCAACATCAACACAAATCTTCTGTTTTAGCATACATCGTTCCCCGAATGATCCTATCAATCAGTAACATCGGTCGGTATGCACCAGATATCCGCCGTGTTTTACAACTATCTCCGGTATCGAGTATCCTCGCTAGGCTCCCCGCCTCAAATGCGGCTTTCCTGCCCCTCGGTCTCTACCGGGTCCACCATGAATCCGACTGTATACTCCCCCACCCAGTCCGGATAACGTAAAAATCTGTAACCGTATAGCTCCCCCACTCGGTCCGGAATAAAACCAAATCATAAAAACGACATCTCATGGTGGACATATCACATTAATCAAGAAGAACCACTGAATATAACTTAATAGTGTATAAAATTCAAAACCAGAAATCCTCATAATTCAATATCTCTTGTTCTACAATTAATAACAATTGAAAGGGAACATGATAAGTATCAATAATAACAGCAATGCAAAACAACTACTATTAATGATGCTTATGCTATGAAGTGAATAATATATGACATAGCAGGTTCTAAGTGGTTACGTGACATGTCAATACCGATGAGGTGTAGTGTAACATGTAGGTATGTGCGCGTGCAACATGACTCATCGATAATTAGTGTAGTGTCCTAGCAAGTGTTTGACATTTGAATTTTATAGATATGAATGCATACGATGAAGTTTTTAGTTGTAAACATATACACAATGCAAAGGGAATTAATTAGCCAAACTTCTAATTACGGGCGTATTACGCCATCCATACAAAATCCCCCGGTAGATGTTTATTCTACTCACCGGAATGCGTCGAATCTACCCGGATGTCATCAACCCCTTTCCTTTTCTTGCGGCCTCCGAAGTCCCCGCGGTCGAACCTAACACGAAATTAACTTTCGTATAAAAAATGGCTAAACTCCGATACGGTGAAAACGTGAAACTACAAGACTTACATACTAAACGTGCTACGTGCGAATATTGTGAACTATCTAAAACTTATACTAACCCGAGCTAACCCTTCGCTGTTCGTTACAGAAAAAACAAAATCGTGACACGAAATATCCGTATCGTATTTAGAACTATAACCAAAACAAGAATTTGCTTCCAGATTTTATATACAGAACATATAACATAATCTAACTATACCAGATACCCAAAAATATATACAGAGAGCTACCCTAGAAAAATCAACAGCCAACTCCCTAGAAAACCAGCGAGCTCGGGAAAAGGGTGATTGTCGCCGGTCGAAAGTTCATAAAATGGGTCTGTGTTTCTAGTGTATATTCTAGGTCCAATTTACAAGGTTACTGTATTATTTGATTTTGCTAAAGATTAACTAACCTATAGCAGATTCAAAATAGAGATAAAGTCTAACAAATACGACATTACCGATATCAAACATTCTAACTGAACAATACTGAAATAAAAATATACAGGTTTGGAATTTATACCAATTGAATGATCAACTGAAAGGCTCCTTCAAAGATGCACAAGCACATGTAATCCTAGCTTGAGGTTGAGGTAAGGATCCTTAGTATTTAGTTTCTCTTTCCTTTTTTTTTCTTTCTTAGGTGAGGTCTAGGATTTTTTTTAAAGTTAGTTAATTTGTTTCCAAACTTGATATATCAACTGAAACAAAATGAAAAGATAAGAATAAGGAGTGATAAGGTTAGGATGAGGTGTCACCATGAAGGAATGTTGTGCATTCATGCAAGTTGGAGGTGTAGGATTTAGGTTTAATCTAAGGTGTGGTGTCTATGAGGTTTAATCTAACCTTAACCCTAACTTAACACATTAACATATAAACCTTCCCACTATATCATAATACACAAAGAAGCTAACAATTTTTACTAAAACCCTTCTTAACAACTAATGTTACAAACTAAATATTCAAATTACTTAATTTCTTACACTACATATAAAAAGGTCTCATTATTAAAATAAAATTATTAAGATAACATTTTTAATTAAATAAATAAAATAATTAATTATCTAAAATATTTCAAAATGTTACAAATTCCTATACTACGATCGGTTATACTGTGGTTGTCACACGGTGGTTTCTCTACATAGGATTTGGATATTATTTCAGGTATTCTGGTTACTAGATCTATGGTTTTAGATCTAGATTTGGGTAGTTTCCCAATCTGAGTTCTTTGACTCTATTATAAAGGTGTTTTAGAATGAACAACTCCTGGCATGGTAGTGGACCTGCAGGTGATGGAGTCACCCTCTCTAAAGGTGTCTTACAGACTAAAGTGGAGAGGGATGTGCATGATAGACATATCACTTGCTTAGGCAATTGAGTCAATCATGAGATGTCAAGTACCACACCAGATGTTGTTTTTGCACTAGCTGCAATAAGTTTATATATTAATCCAATCCTGGAGAAACGTTCGGAAGCAGTTTATGAACATAAGTGGATGTGTTCGGAATATGTATGCCCTAGAGGCCATCATTGGTGATATAGTGGATGCTTGGACATATATATAGAGGACTTTCTTGCTCAACATTATGTATGCTATTAGGGTACCTTTATCTTAACATGTAGACTAGTATTTATACTGTCTGTCTCTTACATGTTGATAAAGCCCTTAGGATATGTACTTGACTACCAGAACTATGATGAGATCATACTAGTGGGGCCAGGGTGGTCCACAAGTACATCCTTTAATCAGTTCCTAGTCGTGAGAATATCGAGACCAGGGAATCGATATTCCAGTGTAGACTAGTGTATACGTTTCTTGTCCCTTAGAGGGCGATGGTTGATCACACAACCATTGGTGTATGACATCAAAGATTGTACACAGGTGCTCATTGGAGAATGGGTACACCGAATAGGACTCGCCGAGAACTTCTATGTGATAGTATACCTATCGTCAGATAGCAGTCCTCTGGTGACACTGGTACAGGTTAGTCTATAGACCCGAGATCGTCATAGAGTCTTGTATGGCTCCCATTGTGCTTTGATTTCCTCCCTACCACGGTGTTGGGGAAAAAATTTACACCCCGGTTGACCAAGTCAAAATCAAAGTCAACCCCCAGCCAAGTGGGCCCAAGCCCAGATCCAGTGGGCCCATGCCCGGGTCGAGCCCGAACATGAAGCGGCCGGCCTTCCCCCATGCCAAGATAAAAATTTTGTAATAAATAATTTTGTTGTATTTCTTTTATTTTGTTTTATGGATAAATGTTAGAAAAATAGGCATAAAGCCAAATTTTTGTAAAGCCCATGGCTTATGTGCAAAAAGAAATGGCACATGAGCCATGGGATAGGCAAAATGCAATTTTGTGAAGCCCAAGGGGCTATGTGTAAAGTGTATGGCTTATAAAGGCAAAGATAATGAAAAAATCACAACAACTTTTCTCTCTCTCTCAAAATTTTTCAGATCTGAGATCTTTTCTCCTTCTTCAAGGTTCCAAAACCTTCTTTTTCTCTTGAATTAAATCAAGAGTTTTACTCTTCTTTTTATAAAACAAATTAGTTTTTTACCACAAAACCCATAAAGGGGAACTCAGATCTTCTATTAGATCTCAAAAAGAAGAGATTTTTAGAAATCCCATATCTCTTGATCTTCAAGATCCAGCTAACAGAGGAGGAAGAAGAAGAACATCTTTCACTAAACCCCAAAAAAAACACACTCAGGAGTCCAACTCCTCTCTGATTTCTCTTCCGAGAAATTTTTTTAGGCTAAAACCCTCTTTTTCTCGCCGGCGCTCAAGCGCAGATCGCCCGCGTGCCGACACGTGACGCGCTTGCGCTTAAGCGCAAGCGCTCAAGCTCAAGTTGCCCCGGTGCCGACACACGGCGCGCTTGCGCTCCAGCGCAAGCGCTCGAGCGCAAGTCGCCCCGTGCCGACACGTGGCGCGCCCAGCGCTCAAGCGCAAGTCGCCCCCGTGCCGACACGTGGCGCGCTTGCGCTCAAGCGCAGAGCGCCCACTTGCCGACACGTGGCACTATAGCGCCTGAGCGCACAGCACCTAGGCGCACAGCGCCCAAGGTGCTGCCCCACGCATCCTTTGGATGTCTTTTTCCCCCTTTATTTATATATACATGTATATATATACATATGTACACATACACATACTCCACGACACTGTCCCTGTTAGAAAAAAATTTCTAACGGGGCGCTGCCTCGCACCCCGCAAGGGGGCTGCTAGCACCCTTGACCCCCAACCCGCTATCCGGACAGCGGGACCCCCGTAAAAACTCTGCGTGGCTCCCGATATATCCAAACCCCCCTCCAAAACAAAACACATGTACACTGCACATTGAGTTCGCATGACCAGTTTAACCCGTTGATCGGAGGTTCCCTCGCCCCAAAGGCGGGGGGTAATTAACGGCAGCTTAGTCCGCGGCTGCCGGAGATTCGGATCCCCATAATCATTAAACCCCGGCCTACCCTAGGCATGGGGGAATCTGTAGTACGCCTGACAAGCGAGCGCGTATTCCCATCTCAATGGGGTGACGAAAAACACCCTACAGATTTTGGCACGCCCGGTGGGACCAATCTCTCCTCCCATATTTTGGGTTAAACGTTCATGCGAACTCAATCAATATACATATCGATTTCCTATACTGAAATGATGTTCTTTTTTCCGTGCAGCAATCAACCTTCGACGACAATGTCTCCCCAGACGAATTCAGCTTCCAACGTGACCCCGATTCCGTACGTGGTCAAGATCAACGCTTGTGTGATTCTCCCCGCAAGCCTCAGTCGACAGTGGGAGGAACCGCCCCGCCAGTTTGGCTCCGTCATCATCTACCCTGCCGGAAGCACTCATCTGGCGGAGATCCCGGCGGAACAGGTGGCCAAGCCGGTCTCAAGGGGGAAGAGGCCGCATGTCGTGATCGCCAAGGCACCACAACCGAAACTTAAGACGGTATCTGGAAGATTCTCTGGTGCTCCAGCGGGGGACAAGAACTTCGGTACAAAGGGCAACATCAAATGTTGCGGACGAGCTCAGGCGATGACTCCAACAAATGCACAATCGAGCGTATCTCCAAGGCCCTCCATCGACCGGTCCGCGGCGTCTTCCCAAAGAGCCGAAGTCTGCCAGGTGCTTAGAAACGAAAAGTTAAGGCAGAAGCGGCTCAGGTATCGAGCCAACAAGAGGGCCAAGGGTTCGGCCAAATGGAATCGTGTGAAGTTCCAAGTGCAGGGTTGCCCCGCGACGACGGCTGAGTCGGACGTAAGAATCAACAATTCCTTCGAGCCTCTGAAGTGGGTTCAGAAAAACACCATGATCGCCAGAATCAAGAAGACAGCGGTCCGAAAAGTGCCACAAAGAGACGTGTCCCGGCCCCAACAGAAAAAGTATGACACTGTCTCTTTAAGAGTCTATCAAGCACTCTGTGCCGCACGAAAGCAGTGGGGCAAACCCAGAAAAAAAGAGCCAGCACCATTCAAGAACCTGGTTAGGCCAGCCGCCTTCAATCGACTACCAGCTACCGAAACAAGGGGGTCAATACAGCGATCCGTGAAATCAGCCGCCAATGATAGAAAGACGGCCGGATATATCATCCATACGGTCTATATGGCGGAAGGGCGCCCCAGCGACAACCTTCGCAGCAAAAGCAAGGATGGGGCCACCACATCCCAAGCCCAATCTAGCCTGAATGTGGTTGCCGCTGCCCAAGAACAGCCGCCCCCGCTGGATGAAGAAAACCCTCTCGATGAAGATGATAGGCAGAAAGACCCCTCGGTCCATGCAGAGTCAAGCTCGGACAGCGAGGAAGAGCCGACATTCCGCCCCAGGACTGCGGAGCAAGAGCTGCTTCAAGATCTTCGAAAACAGCTCAGGAGCAAAGATAAAGAGATGGCCAAGCTCTATTCGAAGATTAACGACTTAACGAACGTGGTGATGCAGCTTATGGCTCAAATTGCTCGAGCGCCTCCCAATCAAGCACAAGCCGCTACTAATCAGCCGGGTGATGACAATCCGAGGCAGCCAATGCCTGTTCCTTCGGGTCCAAGACTGGTCGAGCCACATGAAAGCCGGCCACACTCCGCTTCTGGGGACGCCTTGGCCCCAGATAGCACTATCCTGCTAACACAGGATCGGATAATGGATTTGGTCACTAGCAAGGTTAAAACATTGGTGGCCGAAGTCGAAGCTCAGAAAGAAATCGGCAGTAGTGGGCGGCCATATCCTGCGCAGTACGATCTGATTGAGTTCCCAAGCGGCTACGTCATCCCTGAGTTCGGAAGATTTGATGGAACGGGGAATGCAAATCAGCACGTCGCCCACTTCAAAGTATCGTGCGGAAATACAGGGGGTAATGACGCGCTCCTTCTTCGTCAGTTTGTCAACAGCCTGACCGGCTTCGCCTTCGACTGGTATGCGAGTATACCGGACGGGTCCGTCATTACCTTTGCCCAAATGGAGTCCTTGTTTCGGCAAAGGTTCATGAGTGTCAGTGATAAAATCTCCATTGCCGACCTTGTGAGGACCAAGCCGGGGAAGAATGAAAGCAACACCGACTTTATCGCTCGATGGCGTAATCTCACAGTCAAGTGCGAACCGCCGCTGGAGCAGGACCAGGACCAGTCCGTCAGCCTTCTCATTGGGAACCTCAACAATTGGATGGTCCCATTCTTGTTTACGCTCCGGGAAGCGCAAAAACCAAAGGGCGCCCTCCGGGTGCCCTACAGTTGTTGCGGGCCTCAAGACATTTCAGGAGATAACCAAGAAAGTCCAAATGCTGGAACGCTCGAAGCAAGAGTCCCTGCCGGATTCTCAAAGAGACAAAACTTGGAAAAGCAAGCGGGACGACAACCGTAGAAGCGGGAGTTCCAGCAGTACCAATGTCTTCAATGCCTCCGACAATGAAGAAAAGCGAAGGGCGGGCGAATCCAAAACCAACCGGTCTCGAAAGCCATTGCTGGGAGGAGATGGGCCTTCCCTAGAGGAGAAAAAGAACAAGGTTTACTCTTTCAGAAAGGACAAGGTCCGCAAGATATTTAAAGAGCCTTGAACAACGGCCTACAATTGCCGGAGTCGAAAAGACCCCAAGAAGCAAAAATGACCGACAATCCTCTTTATTGCCCGTACCACGGAGTAGTGAGCCATACGATCGAGGATTGCTATATCTTCAAAGACTGGGTCGAGAAGCAGTACAAGGCTGGAGAGATCGAGCTGTCCAAAAGTGTGTTGGTGAACAATCAAGTTGCAACCACCAACTATATACAGACAGAAACTGAAGCCTTCTGGGAGCAGACAGCCGAACCCGCTGCCCTGACAAACGAAACTGACTCATCGCGGCCTCCGTGGAGTACGCACATATCTAATAAGACGAAGAAGATGATAAAGCTACTTCGGAAAGAACCCAGGACAGAACGGGAAGGGCAGAAGAAGCCTACCAGTCCAGCTGCCAATGCGGTTCCATCAGGCTCAAAACCAAAGAAGCTCAAGAAGAAGAAAAGTGCAGCTCAGCGCGAAAAAGAGTCTACAGGGAGATCGACCATTCAAAAATATATCGATTCCTTCGAAGAATATGAACAAAAGGAAAGAACATTGATTCAATTGAAGGAGTTCTTCCCTGTACAAGCGGCTGAAATTCTGGAGGAGTTAGAAGAAGACTCCAATGAAGAGATCCCAGTAGTGACCTGCTACGCCATCCATCTTGGCAGCGACTCCGAGGATGAGCTCTGTTTTCCCGAAGAGGACGAGGAGCTCACCACAAAGGCCAATCAAATCCAGCTCAGAAGCGGTAGGGCTCTACCGCCAAATCAGGGCAACAGCCCAAAAGGGAAGGAAAAACAAGTCGCTAATGAAGAAGATGGCAGAGAACCGGCTGATGAAAACATAAGTCCTTCCTCGGTGGACTATAATGTCTTGGCAGATCTCCGGAAGCTTCCGTCTCTCTTGAGCATCTACGACGCCTTAGTCCTATCTAAGGAGCTTAGAGATGTTCTTATTCATGCTCTACAAAACCCCGAGTGGTATCAGGCTCACATTGCGGAAATTAATATGAAAGAAGCCCAGCAAGCTTTGCATGCCGCCGCAGTCACATTTAAGGATGAAGACTTGCTACTGGGAACGGCTGAGCATAATCGGCCGCTTTACATGACCGGGTACAATGACGGAGATCGGATTAATCGCATATTGATTGATCCGGGGTCTTCAGTGAACATCATGAACATGCGAACGCTGAAGAGTTTGTCAATGGACGTCCGACACCTGTCAAGGGAAATGATTGTCATTCAAGGCTTCAACCAAAATTGCCAGCAAGTTCTGGGGTCCATAGCTCTGCCAATCAAATTCGGGGATCTGCAAACTGAAGCTACGATATACGTGATCGACGCCGACACGTCTTATAAGATTCTCTTGGGGCGGCCGTGGCTCCTCGATTACGGAATCATTCCGTCAACTCTCCATCAATGCATGAAGTATACTAAAAATGGCGAAGAAAGATGCATTGACGGAGACATCCGGCCATTTGGTGTGCATGAAGTCCGCTATGAAGATTCTCGGTACTTTACGAACCACCAAAATCTAAGCCACAACTGACTAAGGATAGACCGGCCCCAAGACTCAAAAGCAAATCTGCGCCGGTTGTCACTTTCAAAAGTAAAAACGCCCAAGTGCGCCCACATTTCGGTAGCGACACTGATGAGTCCGACGCTGGAAGCCCGTCCTTCCGTAAAACCCGCCCTCGTTTCGGCAGCGATACGGATGAATCTGTTACTGAAGTCCCATATAGCAGCAAAGTCCTGTAAGTGCACGGCGGCGCCCCGGCCGTTAATCCGACGCCGGAATGCGGAAGCGATGATTTACTTTAACTTTTTAAACTGGCACCACCGCGCACTATAAACCCGGATCGTGCAATTAATCTAGTCCTAGCTATCTAGAGAAGGGGGTAGAGAGATATACCGAGCGATCCGTATCCTTCGGTCTTCTCGTCGTCGTTCCGATCTCCCCGCGGAATCTCCGGTCTCCACCAAGTTGCCGGAAGGGCACCACGTCGCCGGCTTCTTTTACGGGCTCCCACCTCTGGACCTAGGCAACTCGGGCATGAAGCTGGCGAGTCGACGTGCCCAAGATTTGCCGTAGAATACGTGTAGTGCTCTATGTCTCATTTGGGGTTTGAGGAAGTTGCCTTTGGTGGAGGAAATGAACTATGGAACTTTGTGATGAACTTGGGGATTTTTGCAAGCATGAGAGAACCAAAAATCCCCCACACAAAAATTGGGCAGCCCCTCCTTGGCTTGGCCGGCCAAAATGAATGGGGAGAGGAGAATGAGAGAGGGAGTGTGTGTATCACAAAGGAGTGAGCCAAAAAAAAAAAGAAAGAGAAAAGGGTTATCAAGAAAAAGGAAATGATCACCCACTAAAACTCACACTCCATCAACCAATCATCAACAACCATGATTGCACCAAAACCAACACTCCAACAACCTAATCATCAACAACCATGATGAATAAGAAAGTCAAGCAATGATGACTAGAAGAAGTTAAATGGTGGAGGAATTATCATGATACAACAATATGCAAAGACCACCCTTCACAAATGCTAATTTGCACAAATGCAAATAAGCCCTCCCCCACCAATCTTCAGCCAATGAATGATACAAAGAAATATGGCTGAAACGGAAAACAAACTGGCAACTCCAAAAAACTGATCCCGTAATAAATTACAGGAAAACCCCGCTACTGTATATACATACCCGCATTTGTATTCCGACCGAAATACAAATGCAATGAGACAAAATCTACACTGTACAATACTAGGATCCGGCTTAAACCAAAGCCTGCTAGTATTAACCGTCCGATCTTGATCCGTGCAATACTGTACGTATCTGATCGAACCCTGCCATATCTCCATACGGCCTCTACAGCGTTTCGCCCGAAAACTTGAGCAACTGTCTGTGGGGGACTCTAAAGACTCGTCAATACTATGGCTGTGGATTTAACCACTAGCACGTCAGAGGTATTAGCCATACGTGACGGGCTACCAGCTATTGACCAAAAGGGATGTCGATGAGCGAACTCATCCTGACACCCTACTGAGCCTGTCAGTGACAATATCCGTACAGTCCGGTCCGTTCGTCTATGAGCATCGCATTGCGGGACTAGGGGGTTGGTAAAAGTCAGACCCCCAAAAGCGGTACAAGTCGTGTCGGAGTGTAGCCCAGAACACCCTGAGATACTACTGGAAAACCTACCAGTAAATCTCCAGCCTTGGCCAAGGACTTCGTGTAATGGCTCTCCTAGACACAGCGCGACCTCACCCCCAATACCGGGAGAGACGAACCCCTGAAGATCCGCTCACTGCCTCCATGTGGCTCGGGACTGTACCCAACTAAAACCTGTTTGCACGTCTCCTTTGAGCGTGGTAGGGTAGTAATCAAAGTACAGTGGGAACTCACACGAGACAAATGACGATCCTCAGGTCGATGAACTAACCTGTACACATGTCACCAGGGAACTGCTATCTGACGTCAGGTATAAGACGAACTAGCATGTTCCCGGCGAGTCCTGTCCGGTGTACTCATAATCCAATGAGCACCTGTATACATCTTAGGTGAACCAACTGACACCAGTGGCTTGTGAGACCGGCCACCGCCCCTCGTCGGGGTCTCGACTGTATACACTAGTCTACTCTGGAGTATCGATGCCCTGTCTCGAAACTCCCACGACTAGGGACCTTTTAAGGATGTGCTTATAGACTACCAGCACCCACGTATATGATCGCCCTCATACTGCTGGAAGTCAAGCAAGAATCCTAGGGGCTCTATCAACGTGCAATAGTGACCTGTAAGTTCACCTAAAGCAGTACACAATGATAAAGGTAAACCAGATAGCATACTATCATCTTGAGTAAGACTGTCCTACCGGGATAATTCCTCCCTCAATCATTGCAATCACGTGCCTGTGATCCAATAATTGACTCTGAGGGCATTGTCTCCAACAATCTCCCACTAGCACTCAAGGCTAATTATTGCGATGTCGCATACTCACAGCCCGTGTGATACCGAACACCCAACTCCTCTGCTAGTCAGTCTCACAAATCCCGTTTGCGAAACTATTGCGTTCGAGGAATAGCCTCAGCGAGTGGATCCGCTATGTTGTTTCTTTCTATGTCTCTCTTAATCTCAAGTTCGCGGAGAAACCCATCTCCTGAAATGAGCAATACCTGTCTTAGAATGTGTCTGGATGTCTGATGGGACCTAGCTCATAAAAGAACTCCAAATCCAAACTTCTTAGACTGTATCGTCAACTGAACTTAATCAGTATCCTGCGCCATGCCTCCCTCAGTATTGCCTTGGACCACTTGTCCAAAATACTTCCCCTCGTCAGAAGGAAAACTATAACTCTGACAACCTCTCTGTCGTCCAGGTCACCTTGGAAGCCTGGAATGATAACTGTCTCCCGAATAAGGCTGTTGTTATCATATCCCTAAAACATCCACCTATGTTCTAAAACTGCTTCCGACTGTTTCTCCAGGATTGGATCAATATCAACTTATTGCATCCAGTGCAAAAACAACATCTGGTGTGGTACTTGACATCTGATGATTGACTCAATTGCCTAAGCAAGTGATCTGCCAATCATGCACATCCCTCTCCTCTTTAGTCTGTAAGACACCTTTAGAGAGGGTGACTCCATCACCTGCAGGTACACTACCGTGCCAGGAGTCGTTCATTCTAAATACTCTTAGAATGCTGTAAAAGTACCATGATTGGGAAACCACCCAAATCTAGATCTAAAACCATAGATCTAGTAACCAGTATGTCTGATATAATGTCCAAGTCCCATGTGGAGAAACCACTGTATGACGACCAAAGTATAACCGATTGTAGTATAGGAATATCACTTCCTACTCTGTGTATGTCATCCAAATACCAGGACATCACACCCTACTACCTTCTCAACAGATCCATCCCCTATTCTGATGAAGTCAAACCTATGACTGTCACATCAGAAATTGATGATCTATCTTCGCTATATCTGCTTTAGTCTATAAATAGACATGTCACTTGTCCACCAATGCTTCCGCTGCTCCCACTGACCACGACAACCTTCTGGCAGAGTCATATACACGTACACTTCTAAAGCAAGTTTAGAACGACGCTATACTCATCCTCCTGCCGGGTCTCACGGTATGGAACAACAGCAATGGAAAGTCTGGGTAAACAAGAACTTCCCTGTCACCGTCCTTGAGGCTATCGGAGCACCTCTCGGGTGCCTGAAGTTACCCACCTTATCTGCGGAGTGGCCAATGGAATGTCAAACACTATTGAATCTTTAGGTTCCTATCAAATCTTCAGTAATCGTTTGTGGTTCTGGAATCACTTCCAGTTCTACCATACTCCCATAACTGTTTTATGAAAAAATCCATTTTTGTCAAAACTGTGGCGAGTCTAGAACAATATCACTATTGATCTTCCAGATGGTAGAAAGTCAACCTTCGTCATAGCCTGGGTTGTAGGGTTGCTAGGCACGCGCACAAGGGTCTACGAGGCATCAACCATGCCCGATTAAAAATTTAGCCGTGCCGAACAACCCGAATACGGAACTTTAAACTAGAGATTAGGCGAAAACATGCATGCTAAACAATTTAACACTAAGTGAGAGGGATTACAACCTTTGTAGATCCGGTCCTTCACTTCATATGCTCCGTGTTGTGGTCCCTTCGCTGCGATCATCGGGATCCGGACTCTCGAGAGGTTCCACGAAAAGAAAGACGCAACCTTTGCTTCCGATCTTCGATACTAAGATGATCTACCTCGAAGTTTCTTTAACACAAGCTAACACTCATGAAATGATGTGAACACCCTCATCTAAATGGCAAGGGAAGATGAGGATGATGAAGTAGGATTTATGCTCTCTTTATTTATATTTTTCTCACATTTATCCATCACAAAATCAAAGCAAGAAACCATTTTCAAGCAAAGAAGAAGAAGGAAGAAGATGATGAATAATCAATATCCTCTTGTGATGAATAGGAAAATAATCATATGATAGAATTATGCAACCATGGTCAAGTGAACCTTTGTAGAGAATTAACTAGGGTTAGGGTTTGGGTTTGGTTAAAGCATGACTCACTTCAAAATATCTTTCACAAAACAAAATGAAAACCTTCTAGAAGCATCTAGAAAGTTTAACCCTAATCCAAACCCTAATCATGTTTAAACTCCACTAAATAAGTTGCATTATTTATCATATCATGTTACAATATTATATATCACATATACAATATTTATCGTAACAAAATAAAATAATACATTTAACATATATCGCATATATATCAATGTATTACCCGAGTGAGAAAAAGAATCTTTTAGTGAGCAAATATTAGTTAATGCAATTTAATATATCACATATATTATTATACATTAAATTATCGAATCAACACTTGATCCGACAATCCGGCTATATCGCATATAACCGGCTAATATTTATCCGTACCGATTCATCGAATCAACACTTGATCCGACGACCCGGCTGATATCAAATATCGTGAGAATAGAATACGGTATCACATATCGCATTATCCTCGGTCCCGCACATATCACATATGTGCTCCTACTCCGTTTTGCCTGAGTCAAGAAACCTCTGTGTAGGACTCTAAAGAATCGTCAATACGCCGGCAGTAGGTGATGATCATATCAAACACCCACAAGCTGCAAGCGGTCAGCTAAACGTAACAGCTACCCAGGTATTGAGCGCTCAGAAGATCAACAAGCAAGCCTGTAACTTCTCCTGTGAATCCAAACAGTAACACTCCCGTACAGTCCGGTCTCGTCGTCTGATATGTCGCATATCTCGCCTTGGGGTGGTAAACGTCAGACCCCAGTAGCTCGATAAGTCGTGTCGATATGAGGTCTATAACAGTTCGAGAAACTACTGATAACACTTATCAGTAAATCTCAGCAACCCTGGCCAGGGATTTCCGGTTATAGCCAATCGAACACAGCACAACATCAACTCCCTATACCGGGAGAGACGATTCCCCTCCTATCGCTCATTGCCTCCATGTGATTCGGGACTGTACCCAAAAGCCACCTTTTTGCACGCCCTCTTGGACGTGGTATGATGGAAATCAAAGCACAGTGGGAATCACACAAGACTCTATGACGATCTCGGGTCAACAGACTACTCTGTACCAGTGTCACCGGAGAACTGTCATCTGACGTATGGTATAATACCATCTGGGAGTTCTCGGCGAGTCCGTCCAGTGTACCCAGTCTCCACTGAGCACCCGTACACCATCCTTGATGTCAAACACCGATGGATATGGGATCATCCATCGCCCATCATATGGGTCAAGATGCGTATACGCTAGTCTACTCTGGTGTATCGATGCCCTGTCTCGATACACCCTCGACTAGGAACAGTTATAGGATGTACTCGTCCACTACCGTGGCCCCACTAGTATGATCTCATCATAGTCCCAGTAGTCGAGTACATATCCTAAGGGCTTTATCAACATGTAATATAGAGACAATCAGAGTACATGTTAAGATAAAGTACAACCAGATAGCATACTATCATGTCGAGCAAGAAAGTCCTCCCTATATATGTCCTAGCATCCACTAAAATATACATCGTATGTACAGTAATGGCCTCTAGGGCATACATATAACTAACATGGGTCAACCGACAAACAGCCATTACAGAAACGTGCCTTGAGTTATCCAGAGTCTGGTTTTAAGCATAAGCAGGACAACTCCCCGTACCTTGACAATGTCAAGATATGAACTGTTCTATATCCAATATAGAACCAGAGGCACTGATTTAATTGAACCAGATTCAAATCATGCAGCTGTCTCCAGTGCATGTTAACTAAATGGAGAGAGGCCGATCAGCATTACTCAACTTAGGAGTACTTCCAATTATGAGTAATCTGAAAGAGAAGCAAGTTCTCCTAATCATTACTATCAACTGAATACCCTACACAAGTATCTACATCTTCGATAACCTTGAAGAATCCCGATACTTGCAACACCTGGTTCTCTACTTTATTCATATACCTATAACTTCTCAAAACTTGGACCCTATGTTTCTACGAAACACCTGTCTAAAAACTAGAGAAGTCATAAGTAAACGAATATAGTACGAGAACCAACCCCTCTGTCCTCATGGATGCTGGACAACATACAATACTCTGTATAAGTCCCTTGAGTCTAATGACTCACTCCTTGTGTGTCGTAGGTTGAAAACTGTACTTATGGTTAAGAAGAATTACACCGCCGTTTAATGCTCCTTACCTAACCATCAACTGATATAGGTAAATGACGTGGACATAATTTCAAAAAGGTATATCTCACTCTATAAAAATAGACGTACAGATGTATCAATTTGAAATTGGTGCATAACAGCGGATATTCAAAACCATATATTTGCCATCCGGCAAACAACCCAGGTGACTTCCTCAAATATCACCAATTACAACGAATTCCGATATAGTGAGGATGATCACCTAATTCCCAATAACTTACTCCCACTCATCCTCTGTAAAACCATACAGATGTGAGAATCATACCTAGTAAATACATACGCTGGAGTAAGTATCTAATCGGGAAATCAGTTTTCCTTTAACAGTACACAGTGAAACTGAAACATTGAAATGTTTCGATGGGGTATCCGGGTATTCCTAGTAATGCCTCTTCCATTATCCAGATTCACAACTGTAACCGTATAATTCTTTGCCATCTTTCCAAATCCCTTTATATGTCTTTAGTCATTACCTTCTGTACACCCCTTTAGGCCAAATGGTTTTCTTCCTTCCTTACCGTTCGGCACCAGCCTATGGTTTGGAAGAAGACTATCCAATAATTATAATGGGTGTACTGTCCTAATCCTAGGAGCACTCGCAATGCGAGAGAAGGTGAAGATAAAAGACAACCGAATAAACCTTATTCCTATTTCTCCTGAACCAGAATCCATCCCCGAACTGGAACAAGTTCCTTTCGAGTTCGTATATAACCATACGATGGAGTATCCAATAAACTGTGGGTCTTCGTAGTGATACGGAGTGTCCTGAAGAAATATAAAGGTGATTTAGGATTGGCGAAGAAATACTTGGTTTGGTTGTGAATAGCAGTCGCAATTTACTTTGCCCTCTTACTAATCCCTTGATATGTCTTTACTTAATACCTTCTGTACACCATCGTTATGCTAATTGGTTTTCTTCATTCCCCACCGTTCGGCACCAACCTAAGGTTTGGAAGAAGACTATCCAATTTGCGTAATAGGTGTACTATCTCCTAAACCAAGGAGTACTCGCAACCTGAGAGAAGGTAAAAGGAAAAGACAACTGAATAGTCCTATCCGTTTCCTCCAGAACCGGAAACCATCCTCGAATAAATTCCTTCGAGTTCGTATATAACCATACGATGGTTTTGTCCAATGGAAGTGGACGTTCGTAGTAATACGGGGTGTCCTGGAGAAAAGGGTAAAAGTAGGAGTGGCAATGAGGTTTGCAACTCTGACAATCCAAAAGCCAGTGTTTAAGAAAGTTCGGTCAACTTGGTCACTGAGTCATTGTCTTAGGGTCGGGTCAATGGTCGCTGCCAAAGAGAGAGAGAAAAGAAACACTCAACGTGCACTCTAACCTAGATCAGAATGGTTATCAATTTGTCTAATCTGGAAACCTCCCACTGTACCGTCAAATTCTCCTCCAAACCTAAAAGAAGAATTAGTCGGGATCACCCGAGGAGTAAACCAACTCATAAGTGGGAATCGGGATCCAACTATCATTGCATGATAATGTGACGGAATCCGCTCACGTCATCACACTCCAGAAGGTATGCGCATATCTGGCAAGTTTCAGTTTCTTTAGAAACTCCCGATGTGGAATTTTGCCCCATGCTCTTATGACCTTGACTTTGGCCAACAAATCATAAGTCACATATCAAGTTCTACCCGTCATTCTCCAGGTTAATTTGAGCCCACCCGCACAAGCCCTTGATTTTGGCCAACAAGGTTATACGACTGCCCCAAACCAACGCATCTATCTATGCTGTATATGAATACCCAACAGCTACCAAACACTGTGCCTTGACTTTGGCCAACAAACACAGCTTGAATACTATTGACTACCCATATGAAACGACGGAGGGCTACGAATGGTTTCTGGCGAAAACCTTTAACGTAAAGAACTTGATATCGTTGAAGGAACTGGATAGCTTTTAAAAATATAGTGGCGAAAACCATTGCTAAAGAGGTCACTCCCGGTGAAGGGATCTCGGCTCTTTCCCCGTAGAATGAGGTGCAGGATATTCCAACTGAATATCACGGTGCAAAGCAAAAGTAATCGGCTATAGTGAAGTTATTGCCCTGACGCAAACTTCTGTCCAAGGGGTCATTCCCGGTGAAGGGATCTCGGCCCTTGCCTCGTCGACTGAGGAGCAGGATATTCCAACTGAATACCACGATGCAAAACAAAAGAGAACGTCCTTGCAATAACAGCTTTCTGAAAAGTGTTCCAACAACATCAGAATAGGTTTGTTTTTAACTTGCATTGATCCGAATCAATGCAGTCCCATCAATTGATCACACCAATAAAGAACGAAAATAATGATGTACGTATATGCCATCCGCATTCTCCACTGGGTTCCGTCATTACCCGTTAGGTTACTTAACTAATGACAGAGCGGGGACTGGACTAGCGCGGATGCAAAACATATACAACATCTACTAGTATATATATCAATATATAATATTTCGCTCAAGGCGTGATAAAATGTAACATCACAGAAATGTACAGCATCACAGAATAATACAGATGTTTGAGATCCCCGGGTTTCACAAAGCCGCTACTGAAACCCGATGTTCCCCTGGTCGTGTGGATAGCCTGTGCAATGAAATCCTAGACCCCTACGGGCATGGCAAGTTACCCGCCAAAACCTGAAGCGGGGCAGCCCCCTTCAGCAACGTGAATGGATCACCCAGCACTTCACGGAATCCGGTAACTCGGGCACCCCTCCTGGGTCAACCTGTACCCCCTACGAGTGCGGCGAATAGCACGCCAATTCTAGAGTAAAGCCCCCTCCGTCTCAATGCCATGAGATGCGGGCTTGTTGCCCTCTAGAACCCGGCTATCCGTGCACCCCACCTTGGGGTAATCCTAGTACAGAAAGTAAAATATACATACAACGGGTACATCGACTCGACCCGGTCGTGCCCCAAAAGAATAATACAAACAGGCAGTGACGGCAGTCCACATGTCGGACGCTCGCCCCGCAATATCAAATGTACATAATACAACAAAAACTGTACTAGCATTGCATCCAGGCTATCCCCCACCACCAATCCGCAACATCACAGCACAATCACAGAACATCAACGTGAATGTCACGTTCGCAAATCCGTCTAACCGGGCTATAGCAGTTAGAAGGATTTACCGATCAAGTGACATTCACGGTCGCAGATATAATGTAAATACTGTGAACTAATGTGTTTAAAATATTCGATCGATCAAATTTACCCAAGTGGGCCCCAAGCACTACTGTAGCACTCACAGAAAATCTGGGCCCAAAAAGAATGTTCCAAAACCCCTATTTTCAACACAGAGACACTCTGTAGAAATTTGACACACTGAACAGTAAGGACTGCGGCGGAACCGCGGCGCAAGCATGGGTTTGGCCGCGGTTCCGCGGTCGTATAGTGTGTTCACTTGATCAAATTTCTACAGAAGTCTTAGAATTCCCTGCACATCATTCTGCAACAACCTGAAAAAATTTTGGAGCCAAAAAAAATTCGACAGAAACTGATGTACATGAAAACGCGGTTTTTGGAATATTGTTCGATCGGAAATGTTAACACATTAGACAAAGCTAGACTAGGTTAATGGCGAGGCTCTGATACCACATTAAGTGCACGGCGGCGCCCCGGCCGTCAATCCGACGCCGGAATGCGGAAGCGATGATTTACTTTAACTTTTTATACCGGCACCACCGCGCACTATAAACCCGGATCGTGCCATTAATCTAGTCCTAGCTATCTAGAGAAGGGGGTAGAGAGATATACCGAGCGATCCGTGTCCTTCGGCCTTCTCATCGTCATCCCGATCTCCCCGCGGAATCTCCGGTCTCCACCAAGTTGCCGGAAGGGCACCATGTCGCCGGCTTCTTTTACGGGCTCCCACCTCTGGACCGAGGCAACTCGGGCACGAAGCTGACGAGTCGACGTTTCCAAGATTTGCTGTAGAATACGTGTAGTGCTCTATGTCTCATTTGGGGTTTGAGGAAGTTGCCTTTGGTGGAGGAAATGAACTAAGGAACTTTGTGATGAACTTGGGGATTTTTGCAAGCATGAGAGAACCAAAAATCCCCCACACAAAAATTGGGCAGCCCCTCCTTGGCTTGGCCGGCCAAAATGAATGGGGAGAGGAGAATGAGAGAGGGAGTGTGTGTATCACAAAGGAGTGAGCCAAAAAAAAAGAGAGAGAAAAGGGTTATCATGAAAAAGGAAATGATCACCCACTAAAACTCACACTCCATCAACCAATCATCAACAACCATGATTACACCAAAACCAACACTCCAACAACCTAATCATCAACAACCATGATGAATAAGAAAGTCAAGCAATGATGACTAGAAGAAGTCAAATGGTGGAGGAATTATCATGATACAACAATATGCAAAGACCACCCTCCACAAATGCTAATTTGCACAAATGCAAATAAGCCATCCTCCACCAATCTTCAGCCAATGAAAGATACAAAGAAATATGGCTGAAACGGAAAACAAACTGGCAACTCCAAAAAACTGATCCCGTAATAAATTACAGGAAAACCCCGCTACTGTATATACATACCCGCATTTGTATTCCGACCGAAATACAAATGCAATGAGACAAAATCTACACTCTACAATACTAGGATCCGGCTTAAACCAAAGCCTACTAGTATTAACCGTCTGATCCTGATCCGTACAATACCGCACGTATCTGATCGAACCCTGCCATATCTCCATACGGCCTCTACAGCGTTTCGCCCGAAAACTTGAACAACTGTCTGTGGGGGACTCTAAAGACTCGTCAATACTATGGCTGTGGATTTAACCACTAGCACGTCAGAGGTATTAGCCATACGTGACGGGCTACCAGCTATTGACCAAAATGGATGTCGATGAGCGAACTCATCCTGACACCCTACTGAGCCTGTCAGTGACAATATCCATACAGTCCGGTCCGTTCGTCTGTGAGCTTCGCATGGCGGGCCTAGGGGGTTGGTAAAAGTCAGACCCCCAAAAGAGGTACAAGTCGTGTCGGAGTGTAGCCCAGAACACCTTGAGATACTACTGGAATACTTACCAGTAAATCTCCTGCCTTGGCCAAGGACTTCGTGTAATGGCTCTCCTAGACACAGTGCGACCTCACCCCCAATACCGGGAGAGACGAACCCCTGAAGATCCGCTCTCTGCCTCCATGTGGCTCGGGACTGTACCCAACTAAAACCTGTTTGCACGTCTCCTCTGAGCGTGGTAGGGTAGTAATCAAAGTACAGTGGGAACTCACACGAGACAAATGACGATCCTCAGGTCGATGAACTAACCTGTACACATGTCACCAGGGAACTGCTATCTGACGTCAGGTATAAGACCAACTAGCATGTTCCCGGCGAGTCCTGTCCGGTGTACTCATAACCCAATGAGCACCTGTATACATCTTAGGTGAACCAACTGACACCAGTGGCTTGTGAGACCGGCCACCGCCCCTAGTCTGGGTCTCGACTGTATACACTAGTCTACTCTGGAGTATAAATGCCCTGTCTCGAAACTTCCACAACTAGGGACCTTTTAAGGATGTGCTTATAGACTACCAGCTCCCACGTATATAATCGCCCTCATACTGCTGGCAGTCAAGCAAGAATCCTAGGGGCTCTATCAACATGCAATAGTGACCTATAAGGTCACCTAAAGCAGTACCCGATGATAAAGGTAAACCAGATAGCATACTATCATCTTGAGTAAGACTGTCCTACCGGGATAAGTCCTCCCTCAATCATTGTAATCACGTGTCTGTGATCCAATAATTGACTCTGAGGGCACTATCTCCAACAAGTCCGCCCTCATCTTGGCCGTGACACTGAAGAGTCAGAAGAAGAGGACCCGCCGTGCAACAGCTGTGCAGATTGGACCCCCATGTAGCAAGAGAAACTACGAGAGACCTTCGAAGTTGAAGAAGGGTCCCTGGCCATCACAACGGTGCCGGAACGGATGTGCAAAGAGCTCGATGCATTGTCAGTTTCTACCGTGGACCAGCTGAAAACTTTCTACGTGCCCGGGAGGAAAAATGGACAGAAGGGCATCCTGTTTTACGGGTCAAACCCCGCTGTGCACCAGGACGATCTTTCTGTCGTGTGCCTTCCCTATGAGAGAGGCATAAGAGCCGTCCTCAATCCCAGATACTATGCGCCCGAGATGCGGGAATACTTTAAAAAGTGCGGATGCCGGTTATATCAAACGGAGTCCGAAGCAAAGGTTTACGAAGGCTATGGTATCCGCCCCGGGTCCGAGCACTCATCGATGGACGAATTCCAGATAGACGGGGCATAGGCTACATTTAACCTGATTCCAAAGCGTGCTACATGATCCATGTTGGTGAGGCCAGCGAAAGATCAAATGATGATGACGAGATAGCCGAGCCAGAAGAAGCTCTTCAAGAGCTCGAAGATGGCGGACAAGCAACCTTTGACGAGCTAACCGAGATTGACTTAGGAACGCCCGATAATCCAAGGCCGACCTACATCAGCTCGCTCTTGTCAGAAGAAATGAAAGCGCAGATAATTGCCCTGCTGCATGAGTTCGTCGACTGCTTCGCGTGGACATACAAAGAAATGCCTGGCCTTTCCCCTAAAGTCGCCGTGCATAAGCTGGCTATATCTCCTGATGCTAAGCCAGTCAAGCAAGCTCGTCGAAGAATGAGAAGGGAACTAGAAGAAAAGGTCATCGAGGAAACCAAGAAGCTCATCGATGCCGGCTTCATCAGGGAAGAGAAATATGCAGACTGGATCGCATGCATAGTCCCAGTGAAGAAGAAAAATGGGCAGATCCGAGTTTGTGTCGATTTCAGGGACCTCAACAGGGCATGTCCTAAAGACGACTTTCCGCTACCGGTCATGGAAATGATGGTCGATGACACCTCAAATTACGAGCCGTTCACCTTTATGGATGGCTCGTCTGGATACAATCAGATCAAGATGTGGCCTTAGGATGAGAAACACACAGCATTTCGAACCCCGATCGGAATATATTGCTACAAGGTAATGCCATTCGGACTGAAGAACGCAGGTGCTACATATCAAAGGGCAATGACTAATATCTTTGATGACCTAATCCATAAAGTCGTCGAATGCTATGTTGATGATCTGGTCGTCAAGACTAAAGCCAAGGCCGATCATATCCAAGATCTCAGGACCGTTCTCACCAGACTGAGGGAATACGATCTGAAGATGAATCCTCTGAAATGTGCTTTTGGCGTGTCATCGGGAAAATTCCTGGGTTTTATAGTCCGGCATCGAGGGATCGAAATTGACCCATAAAAGATAAAGGCCATCATGGAGATGCCCCCTCCGAAGAGTCTGACGCAGCTAAGATCTTTTCAAGGCAAGCTTGCTTATATACGGAGGTTTATCTCAAATTTATCGGGGAGATATAGGCCCTTCTCAAAGCTCATGAAGAAAGGAGCTCCCTTTGTTTGGGATGCCGAATGTCAAGAGGCGTTCGAAAGCATCAAACAGTACTTGTTGCACCCTCCAGTGCTGGCCGCTCCCATTCCAAATAAACCGTTGATTCTCTACACTGCCGCGCTAGATTAGTCACTCGGTGCGCTCCTTGCCCAGAATAACGAGGAGGGAAAGGAAAATGCCCTCTACTACCTCAGTCGAACTCTAGTCGAGGCGGAACACAACTATTCCCCAATCGAAAAGCAATGCCTAGATCTGATATTTGCTATGAAGAAGCTGAGGCACTATCTGCTCACTCATCGGGTTATGCTGATCTCCAAGGTCGACCCGCTCAAACACTTGATGACCAGAGCGAGCCTAGCCGGAAGAATGGCAAGATGGGCTGTTATGCTACTTGAGTTTGACATAGTCTACACTCCTCAGAAAGCAGTAAAAGGGCAAGCTCTTGCAGACTTTCTCGCTGCTCATCCCATACCAGAAAGGTCGCCGCTAAATTGTGAGTTACCCGACGAACAAGTGCTGCACCTCGAAGAAGATGAGCCAAGTTAGGAGCTCTACTTCGATGGAGCCTCATCAATAAGGACCTCCAGTAAATCAAGCGCCCCAGAGATAAAAGCAGGGATAGGATTGGTGTTCATCACACCATCAATGGGAACCCTACGGCGTTCTTTTGCTCTCACCGAGCTTCGAACGAACAACGAAGCTGAGTATGAAGCTCTGATAGCTGGTTTGGAGCTCGCCATAGAAATGGAAATCCTTCGGCTACGGGTTTACGGTGACTCCCAGCTTGTCGTCAACCAAGTAAGCGGCAATTATAAGATATACAAACCCGAATTAGCGCGGTACAGAGGCCGAGTGGTGGAACTCATGAAACGGTTCACTCATATTGAACTAATGAGAGTCCCTAGAGCGTTGAATGGAAAGGCTGACGTACTCGCTCGCTTAGCCAAGGAGCTGGCTGATCCTGACATGGACGAAATTCTGATCACAGTCAGGAGCCGGCAAATTCTACCCCCAGTCTCTCTACGAGAAGAGGAAAGCACGGAACAGAAGAGCAGTCCTGCGGAAGAAGCTTCGATCATCCAAGACGAGCCCGATTGGAGAGAACCCTTCATAGAGTACCTCCGATACGACAAGCTGCCCAAAGAAAAATCTGTGAGGATTCAGCTGAAGAAAAAAGCTCTCCGATATGTGTTTGTAAATGACACATTATACCGCAAGTCATATGACCAACTCTGGCTCATGTGTCTATCATTGGCCGAAGCCCAAAAGGACATGAAAGATGTTCACTCGGGCGTTTGCGGTGCTCACCAATCTGTCCCCAAGATGCGACTTCAAATCAAACGGTTTGGGTATTACTGGCCCACCATGATACGGGATTACGGAGAGCATGCAAAGAAATGTCAGATCTGCCAAGTCCATGGTGATTTCATTCACAAGCATCCCAATTCGTTGCATCCTATGGTGGCGTCGTGGCCCTTCGAAGTCTGGGGCACCGACATTGTTGGCCCAATTGATCCCCCGTCATCCAAAGGCCACCGGTTCATATTGGCCGCGACAGACTACTTCTTCAGATGGGCTGAAGCTGTCCCGCTAAAAGAAGTCAAAACAAAAGATATTCTGACATTCTTACAGCATAATATTCTATACCGCTTCGGTACACCAAGAAGAATCATTTCCGACAATGGGCCTTCTTTCAAGAGCTTCAATGTCTCAAGGTTCGCTACTCAGCACAAGATAGACTGGAGATATTGCTCCATCTATAATCCAAGAGCCAATGGGCTAGCTGAAGCCTTCAATAAGACTCTATGCAAGCTCCTGAGGAAAAATGCTTCAGCCAACAAGAGAGACTGGAATCTCAAACTTCACGAGGCGTTGTGGGCATATCGTACCACGCACCGTACTCCAACACAGTCCACTCCATACTCATTTCTCTTCGGAGTGGAGGCGGTCCTCCCCCTCGAAGTCGAAGTTCCAAGCTTAAGAATGGTCGTTCAGCACGAGTTGACGGAGGAGGAAAATGTTAGGTCCATGTTACCCACCCCGGTTCTTTCGGGGAGGCGGAATAGGTAAAACGAAATTTTTTCCCTAGCTAGGTAACATGGACCGTTTCATGAAGGATCGTTGCTAAACAAAACTAACATAAAATCTACAAGTTCTAACTACTATGTAGAATGGTTATACCTATTCTTGAACTCCTTCTCTTCTTGTTGTTCTCTTGAACTCCTTCTCTTCTTGTTGTTCTTCTCCTTACTTGCTCCTTGTAGTAGTTTGTACGGCTCCTCCTCGTCGTCTCCTCTTTGTCGAAGATAGATCCACCCGAGGGTTCGAACTTGAGCTCCTACCTCAACCTAGAGGTAACTAAGGTGCTTGGTTTGCTAAACCTAGAACCCTAGAAAGAGTAGAGAGTGGTCTTGGTGTTTTATCTCAAAGGAAAATGGTTCTCAACTCATGAGAGGGATTTTCCTTGAGCTAGAGGGATTTTCCTTGAGCTAGAGGAAGAAGGAGAGCAATGGATGAGAGAGAAGATGCAAGTGAGAATGATCCAATTTACAACCATGCTCTCATAATTTAGAAAAATGATAATAATAATAATAATTAACAATTTGTGATGGTGAGTTGATGAATGACCATTATCATTTCATTCATTAAGTGCTTTTGCAAAGAATAAGAAGCATCTTTGAAAACAAATGATGATGGTGAACAAGTCTACTTTGGTCAACCGGTCAACGAAGTCAACAAGTCAACAAAAGTCAAGAATTCAACTCAACCATGGCACAAAAATTGTTAACTAATATTATTAATCATATTTCCTATTCTCATTAGGGTTTGGAAAAAGACAACAGTCAACTGTGCATACACACCCATACCATAACCTTAATGAGAATCCTCTGCCTCAGTCAACTGTGCATACACACCCGCATCCATGATCCGAGGAACACGAATACAATGAGATAAAACTAACCCCAAAACATATACTAGGATCTGGCTTAAACCATAGCCCACTAGTAATAACTGTCCGGACACCAAACGTGCACAAGTGCGCGGATGTGAACAAACCCCGTCGCAAAACCATGCGACCTCTACTCAGTTTTGCCCAAAGGCGAATAACCCTCTGTGTGGGACTCTAAATACTCGACACTACGCTGGCAGTGGGTTTAACCACAGACCGCAAGCGGCACTAGCTGTACGTAACGGTCCCCAGGTAGATGCCGATAAGAAGACTGATGAGGTGAACCCATCCGAACTCCTACTGAGCCTGTATATGACAATCTCCGTACAGTCCGGTCTGTTCGTCTGAGAATATCGCATGGCGGGCCTAGGGGGCGGTAAACGTCAGTCCCCTAATAGCGGTACAAGTCGTGTCGGAGTGTAGCCCAAAACACCCTGAGAATCTACTGGAAAACCTACCAGCAATTCTCGCTTGCCCTGGCCAGGGACTTAGTGTAATGGCTCTCCTAGACACAGCGCGATATCAACCCCCAATACCGGGAGAGACGAATCCCGTCTAACCGTCACTGCCTCCAAGTGCTTCGGGACTGCACCCAACTACTACCTGTTTGCACGACTCAGTAGAGCCGTGGTAGGATAGTAATCTAAGAACAGTGGGAACACACTCGAGGCGAAGTGACGGTGTCAAGTCAGCGGACTAAGCTGTACTCATG
Organism: Agapanthus africanus; assembly: GCA_030015575.1. Classification (NCBI taxonomy): domain Eukaryota; kingdom Viridiplantae; phylum Streptophyta; class Magnoliopsida; order Asparagales; family Amaryllidaceae; genus Agapanthus; species Agapanthus africanus. The sequence goes on from CM057339.1 coordinate 501,226,830, forward strand.
TCACCTGGGAACTGTTAACTGACGATAGGTATAATACCAACCAACAGTTCCCGATGAGTCCTGTCCAGTGTACTCGTAACCTATGGAGCACCTGCATACTATCTCTAGTACGGCGTACTGATGGCTGTGGGACAGACCATCTCCCCTGCTGGGAAGAGAAGCGTATGCACCAGTCTACTCTGGAGTATCGATGCCCTGTCTCGATAATCCTACGACTAGGGACCAAAATAAGGATGTGCTTATAGATTACCCAGCCCCCACTAGTGTGATCGCCATCACAACGCCGGTAGTCAAGCAAAAATCCTAAGGGCTCTACTAATATATTTTTAGCGATATGTCAAAAGAAACATATACACATATTAAGATAGAAACAAACCAAGTAGCATACTACTATATCGAGCAAGACTGTCGTAAAACCATATATATATCCCAAGCCTCCAAAATGTATTATACAAACCAGTACTATACAATAATGGCCTCTAGGACATACATATCTAACAATCTCCCACTTGCACTAAAGGCCAGTAATTGCTGTACCGCATACCCAACGTCTGCACTAAGGCCAGCTGCCGGCGTACCGCATACCCAATAGCTCAAAAAGTCGCTCGAACTGTGTTTGAGGGAGGGCCTTCGTGAATGGATCCGCTGTGTTGTCTCTTGTGTCCACTCTCCGTTCCTCGATCACCTGGCGATCAATGATCTCCCTGATCAGGTGATACCGCCTTAAGATGTGTCTGGATTTCTGATGGGACCTTGGTTCCTTCGCTAAAGCTATAGCCCCATTGTTATCGCAATACAAAGGTATTGGGTCAACAATGGACGGAACCACCTGAAGTTCACTAATGAACTTCTTCATCCAGACCGCCTCTTTTGCGGCATCGCTAGCAGCAATGTATTCAGCCTCCATCGTCGAGTCTGCAACGGTATCCTGTTTGGAACTCCTCGAACATACCGCCCCTCCGTTGAGGGTAAACACAAAACCCGAGACGGACTTGCTATTATCTTTTTCACTCTGGAAGCTTGAATCGGTAAAGGACTCGACCCTGAGGTCTCCATTACCGTAAACCAGGAACATCTCCTTAGTCCTTCTTAGGTACTTGAGAATGTTCTTCACTGCCGTCCAGTGGTTCTCACCCGGGTCTAGCTGATACCGACTCACCACGCTCAGCGTGTAAGCTACATCTGGTCTTGTACATAGCCTCGCATACATTATAGATCCTACCGCCGAAGCGTAGGGTATAGTGCTCATGTGAACCCTCTCCTCGTCAGTCTTAGGAGACATCTTCTTGGAGAGGGTAATTCCGTGCAATGCGGGTATGTTACCGGTCTTGGAATCCTCCATACTAAATCCTTTTAGTACTGTCTCTATGTACCTGGACTGCGAAAGTCCCAGTAGTCTCTTGGATCTATCTCTGTAGATCTTGATCCCCAGAATGTACGAGGCATCACCCAGGTCCTTCATGGAGAACCGTTGTGACAAGAATAGCTTGAACGATTGTAGCATAGGAATGTCATTTCCTATCAAAAGAATGTCGTCCACGTACAAGACTAGGAACACGACAGTTCGTCCTACAATCTTCTTATAGACACAAGGTTCATCTTCGTTCTTGATGAAATCAAATTCCTTGATTGCCTCATCAAAACAGATGTTCCAGCTCCGCGATGCCTGCTTCAATCCATAAATGGATTTAACTAACTTGCACACCTTCTCGCTGCTCCCACTGTCTACGAAATTTTCTGGCTGATCCACGTAAACGCACTCTTCTAAACAACCATTTAAAAAGGCCGTTTTAACGTCCATCTGCCAGATTTCATAGTCATGGAAGGCAGCAATGGCAAGTAGGATCCGAATGGATTTGAGCATAGCCACTGGAGAAAAAGTTTCGTCATAGTCCAAACCAGGTCTTTGACGAAAACCTTTTGCAACGAGTCTAGATTTATAGGTTTCCACCTGCCCATCTACACCAAGTTTCCTTTTGTAGATCCATTTGCATCCAACGGGTTTTACCCCAGGTGGAGCAATATCTAAGGTCCACACTTTATTGGTGTACATGGACTCCATTTCGAATTGCATTGCTTCCAGCCACTTATCAGAGTCCCTACTGATAATGGCCTGCCAGAAACTGGTAGGGTCATCTTCTTCTAAGATGCAATCCTCTCGATCCCCGTCTAAGAGAAAACCGTAGTATCTCTCGGGCGGATGAGAAATCCTACCAGATCTGCGGAGTGGCTGAGGTTCGTCTGGGGTTATTGAATCCAGTGGTTCCTCCAAATTTCAGTTATATTTTGTGGTCGTTGAATTTCTTCCCGTTCTACCGAACTCTCACTAGTTTCTTTTGCAAGAAACTCCCTTTCTAAAAAGGTAGCGTGACGAGATACAAACACCTTTTGTTCCTCAGTGTGGTAGAACAGATATCCTAGCGAATCTTTAGGATATCCCATAAATTTACACAGAACTGACCGTGCCTCTAGCTTGTCCGGTTTCCGTGTTTTCACATAGGCCGGACAACCCCATATCTTAATAAATTTAAGACATGGCTTCTTACAGCTCCATATTTCATATGGAGTTTTAGGCACAGATTTGGACGGAACTTGATTCAAAAGGTATGCCGCTGTCTGAAGCGCATGTCCCCAAAATGAAAGAGGCAACTCGGCATTACTCATCATGGAGCGAACTATATCCAGTAGGGTACGATTCCTCCGCTCTGATACACCGTTGTGTTGTGGTGTATAAGGAGGAGTAAGCTGAGAGAGAATACCATTCTCTCTTAAGTAATCTAGGAATTCCGTGCTTAAGTACTCCCCTCCTCTATCAGACCGGAGGATCTTGATACTTTTACCAGTCTGGTTCTCTACTTCATTTCTGAATTCCTTGAATTTCTCAAAAGCTTCAGATTTGTGTTTCATCAGATACACATATCCGAACCTAGAGAGATCGTCAGTGAATGTGATGAAGTACGAGAACCCACCCCTTGCATGTATAGACATCGTACCACATACATCACTGTGTATGAGTCCCAAGAGCTCTGCTGCCCTTTCTCCATGTCCGGTGAACGGAGATTTGGTCATCTTTCCTTTGAGACAAGACTGACAAGTTTCATAAGATGAAAACTCGAACGTATCCAAGAGTCCATCTTTATGCAACTTACTCAGTCTTTTCTCTCCGATATGACCAAGTCTACAATGCCACAAGTAGGATTCGTTCGTATCTGAACTTTTCCTCTTGCGTGTGTTTTGTACATTGAGAACTGTATTCTGATTTAGAACGTAGATACCATTACACAGTGTACCTTCTGCAACCAGTACCTTGTGAAGGTAGATGTTCATGATATTTCTATCAAGAACAAAGTTATATCCATCTTTATCGAGTAAAGAAACTGATAAGATATTGCAAACCATGGAAGGTACATAGTAGCAATCGTTCAAAATCAAAGTATTGCCATTTGGCAACACTAGGTGATATTCACCGACGGCTGCAGCATTAAGTTGTGCTCCGTTCGCTACTCTGAGCGACATATCACCAGGTACAACTCTCCTACTTTTTTTCAGTCTCTGTAATAAATTACAGATATGAGATCCTGATCCGGTATCAAGTACCCAGGAGGTAGGGCTGACCGTAAAACAGTTCTCAATTACAAGAACACCTGAAGTAGATGCAAAACCATGCTTCTTCTTCAACTGGGTATCCTTGGAATGCATATAATCCTCTTTCCCTTGCTCATACTTATGACTGTTGTCGTATGTTAGAGCCGAACCAACGTTCCCCAGCCCCGAAGAAGAATTCGGATCGGTCAAGCGATACATTTTATTATCTTGATTAGGGTGTGAAATGGTTGCTACCTGGAAAGAGAGAAAAGAAACACTCAGCGTACGCTCTTGCAAGATTAGATTGGTTTATTGATTTATCTAATCAGGATGGCTCCCACTGTTTCCTCATATTCTTCTTCAAACCATAAAAGAAGAACTTGTCAGGATTAATCGCACGTCACAATACTTGCTTAACCTTTCGGCCAGGCTAGTGTTGGTACTTCGAGGGAGGTTTTCCAACGCTTTCGCGAAGTTCCTTAATTAAATAACCTCTTTTCCCCGGAGGCGTAGCCCCGCTAACACCGTTCTAGACACCTACTTGGTTTATAGCATTGATTGTTAAGTGAGAAAATCTCCCGAGAGTAATCCAACTCATCAGTGGGATCGGGATCCAACTATCATTGTGCGATGACCTAGATGGAATCCACTCTAGTCACCACACTCCAGAAGGTATGCTGAATCTGCAAGTTTCAGTTTCTTTAGAAACTCCCGATGTGGATTTTTGCCCCTAGGACCCAAGTGACCTTGACGAATAATCAACAAATCAAAAGGTCCTAGTCAAGTTCAACCCGTCGTTATCCAGGATTGCATTAGGCCCGCCCGCATGATCCTTGACGAATAATCAACAAAATCATGCGACCGTCCTAACCAATCGCATCTATCAGTGCAACAGAGAATTATTACTTAGCTACCGTTCACTGTGCCTTGACGAATAATCAACAAACGCAGCACGAATACTAAGTATTAATTTTCTGAAACGACGGAGGGCTACGGCTGGGTTTTGGCGAAAAACCCGTTAACGTAATGAACTTGATGTAGTTGAAGGAACATGATAGCCTTTTTGAAAATATAGTGGTGAAAAACTCTTGCTAAAGACGTCACTCCCTATGAAGGGATCTTGGCTCTTTCCTTGTCGAATGAGGTGCAGGATATTCCAAACTGAATACCTCTATGCAAAGAAAGAATAATCGACTATAGTGAAGTTATTACCCTGACGCAAACTTTTTGTCCAAGGGGTCACTCCCGATGAAGGGATCTCGGCCCTTGCCTCGTCGACTGAGGTGCTGGGCATTCATAACCGAATACCTCTATGCAAAACAAAAGAGAGCATCCTTGCAATAACAACTTTTTGAAAAATTGTTCCAACAATGTTCTTTTTAGGTTTGTTTTCTTGCATTAATTTAATGCGTCCCATCAGTTAATCCTACCATTGCAGGAAAAAACGAAAATATGATGTACGCTTATGCCATCCGCATTCGCCACGGGGCCCCGTCATTACCCGTTAGGTTACTTAACTAACGACAGAGCAGGGGCTGGACTAGCACGGATGCAAAACATAAGCAACGCCTAAATAGATATCATATAGATATATACACATTCGTCAGATGCAATGATAGCCATTCCAGATCACAGATGAACACATTGGATATACTAGGAATCCGCATTCCGTACGAGCCTGTAACGAAGAGCGGATTACACAGTCGCGATGAATAGCCAAAACCCCACCCTAGACCCCTACGGGTGCGGCAAACTACCCGCCATGTACCCGAAGCGAAGCAACCTCCCTCAATACCGTGAGTAGGCCACTCGGCACTTCGAGGTACCCGGTAGTTTGTGCACCCCACCTTTGGTCTATCCTAGGAGCAAAAACAGTAAAAGAAATTATACTATGACGGCTACAACGCCATCCCGGTTGTGTGTCCATATAAATAATATTACATCAATTACAAATTACATGAATTGAAAGAAATGAAAACTCTCATCTCACAACCCCCCGGCTATTCATCCGCGACAATCCAATGAATTCATATACACATACCATCAACATTACAGATCACAGATATGTATAACCCCCACTAATCGACGTATAGCGATTAGCAGACGTTCAATACATATATCACATCACAGATATAACCCGTTAGCTAAAGTCTTTAGAAGTTCGATCAAAATACGGATTTTAAACCACCCCAAAAACAAGTTTTGTTTTTTGTAAAATCTGGGCAGAAAAAACATATTGTAAAAAACCCAAAACACCCTACTGAACATACTGCAGGAAAAATTTCCCACGGCCGAGTCAACTCGGCCGCGGATCCGCGGCGGGAGCTCGCTCCCGCCGCGGGTTCGCGGCGCTTTGACCGAGTTAGTGGACCATTTTTCTTGCTTGTTCTTAAAAAACCCTGAGCCGATTTTTAGTACATGATTTATTATTTTTTGAACAGAAAATAAAATCGGCAGAAAGTTGATATCTCGGGCATGTTTTGTGATTTTTCTCCGATCGAACTTCTAGTTACTTTGCTAATATGTTAGATAGTGTTTAGCCAGGCTCTGATACCAATGTTAGGTCCACGTTACCCACCCCGGTTCTTTCGGGGGGGGCGGAATAGGTAAAACGAAAATTTTTCCCTAGCTAGGTAATATGGACCGTTTCATGAAGGATCGTTGCTAAACAAAACTAACATAAAATCTACAAGTTCTAACTACTATGTAGAATGGTTATACCTAGTCTTGAACTCCTTCTCTTCTTGTTGTTCTCTTGAACTCCTTCTCTTCTTGTTGTTCTCCTCCTTACTTGCTCCTTGTAGTAGTTTGTACGGCTCCTCCTCGTCGTCTCCTCTTTGTCGAAGATAGATCCATCCGAGGGTTCAAACTTGAGCTCCTACCTCAACCTAGAGGTAACTAAGGTGCTTGGTTTGCTAAACCTAGAACCCTAGAAAGAGTAGAGAGTAGTCTTGGTGATTTATCTCAAAGGAAAATGGTTCTCAACTCATGAGAGGGATTTTCCTTGAGCTAGAGGAAGAAGGAGAGCAATGGATGAGTGAGAAGATGCAAGTGAGAATGAGCCAATTTACAACCATGCTCTCATAATTTAGAAAAATGATAATAATAATAATAATAATTAATAATTTGTGATGGTGAGTTGATGAATGACCATTATCATTTCATTCATTTAATGCTTTTGCAAAGAATAAGAAGCATCTTTGAAAACAAATGATGATGTTCAACAAGTCTACTTTGGTCAACCGGTCAACGAAGTCAACAAGTCAACAAAAGTCAAGAATTCAACTCAACCATGGCACAAAAATTGTTAACCAATATTATTAATCATATTTCCTATTCTCATTAGAGTTTGGAAAAAGACAACAGTCAACTGTGCATACACACCCATACCATAACCCTAATGAGAATCCTATGCCTCAGTCAACTGTGCATACACACCCGCATCCGTGATCCGAGGAACACGAACACGAATACAATGAGATAAAACTAACCCCAAAACATATACTAGGATCTGGCTTAAACCAAAGCCCACTAGTAATAACTGTCCGGACACCAAACGTGCACTAGTGCGCGGATGTGAACGAACCCCGTCGCAAAACCATGCGACCTCTACTCACTTTTGCCCAAAGGCGAATAACCCTCTGTGTGGGACTCTAAAGACTCGACACTACGCTGGCAGTTGGTTTAACTACAGACCGCAAGCGGCACTAGCTGTACGTAAGCGTCCCAAGGTAGATGCCGATAAGAAGACTGATGAGGTGAACCCATCCGAACTCCTACTGAGCCTGTATGTGACAATCTCCGTATAGTCCGGTCTGTTCGTCTGAGAATATCGCATGGCGGGCCTAGGGGGCGGTAAACGTCAGTCCCCTAATAGCGGTACAAGTCGTGTCGGAGTGTAGCCCAAAACACCCTGAGAATCTACTGGAAAACCTACCAGCAATTCTCGCTTGCCCTGGCCAGGGACTTTGTGTAATGGCTCTCCTAGACACAGCGCGATATCAACCCCCAATACCGGGAGAGACGAATCCTGTCTAACTGTCACTGCCTCCAGGTGCTTCGGGACTGCACCCAACTACTACCTGTTTGCACGACTCAGTAGAGCTGTGGTAGGGTAGTAATCTAAGAACAGTGGGAACACACTCGAGGCGAAGTGACAGTGTCAAGTCAGCGGACTAAGCTGTACTCATGTCACCTGGGAACTGTTAACTGACGATAGGTATAATACCAACCAACAGTTCCCGACGAGTCATGTCCAGTGTGCTCGTAACCAAATGAGCACCTGCATATTATCTCCAGTACGACGTACTGATGGCTATGGGACAGACTATCTCCCCTGCTGGGAAGAGAAGCGTATGCACCAGTCTACTCTGGAGTATCGATGCCCTGTCTCGATAATCCTACGACTAGGGACCAAAATAAGGATGTGATTATAGACTACCCAGCTCCCACTAGTGTGATCGCCATCACAACGCCGGTAGTCAAGCAAAGATCCTAAGGGCTCTACCAATATGTTTTTAGCGATATGTCAAAAGAAACATATACACATATTAAGATAGAAACAAACCAAGTAGCATACTACTATATCGAGCAAGACTGTCGTAAAACCATATATATATCCCAAGCCTCCAAAATGTATTATACAAACCAGTACTATACAATAATGGCCTCTACGGCATACATATCTAACAGAAAACGTGCTCCTTCGACTTGAAGAGCTCGATGCCCTCGAAGAAAAGAGGCTCGCGGTGCAGCAAAATCTGGAGATATACCGAGCCCAAATGTCACGGGCCTATGACAAGATAACCTGTTTTTGCGCTTTCAAGATAGGTGAATTGGTGTTGGTCCTCAAAAGACCGATCATCCCTAATCGACATGCCAAAGGAAAATTCGAACCAAACTGGGAAGGACCATACGTCATCGAGAAAGTGTTCGACGGAGGATCCTACCAACTAATAAGTGCCGAGGGAGAAAGGCCCATGCCACCCATCAATGGCCGATATCTCAAGAAATACTACACATGAATGCTCCAAGTCGCAGGCGAATTGAGCACATCAGCCCTACGGTCTGGATCATATATCCTGCAAAACCGTATACAATTCACGGGCGTAAATGACCCCTATCTCTCCCAAATCCTGCCGGTGAGACTACTTTTAAAGTCCCACCAGCGGCAAGAAAAAAAAAGAAAGAAAGAGAAAGAAAAGAGAAAGAAAAAAAAGAGAGAAATAAAAAAATAAACGGCATGTCCACAAGCAAAACGGGCACGGATGAAAACCCGAAAGGGCTCCGTGAGTAAAAACAGCAGGACTACCGGCGAGTCTGTGAAAACCCGAAAGGGCGCAAACTCGTGAAAAGAGATGAAATACACTCGCAAAGTCCTCTCGACCTTGTGAGGAGAAAACCCCTGCGTGAGATCCTTACGACTCACAAAGGAGCAACACACTTAGGAGAAAATACACCTGCGGGATCCTTACGACTCGTAGGGAGAAAATGCTTTTATGGGACCCTCACGGCCCATAAAATTGAAAAGCCTTTGGTGATAGGGACCCAAACCTGTCTCCTAAGCCATCGTTCCCCAACGGGCAACGGCAAATGATAAGTCGCTCCTGGCATTTCGCTTCAGTGTTAGCGGTGCTGATGCCGACCAAAAACCCAAATCCCAAGTCCTCCCGGGGCAAATGATAAGTTGCTCCTTGCATTATTCCAGTGCAGCAATTCTGATGCCAAACAAGATTCAAATTCCAAGTCCCCAAGTGGCGAATGATGAGTCGCTCCTGGTACCATATTCCAGTGTAGCGATGCAGACGCCCACCAAATTCCAACTCCCATACCCCAACGACGAATGATGAGTCGCTCCTGGTACCATATTCCAATGCAGCGATACAGACACCAACCAAATTCCAACTCCCATACCCCAACGGCGAATGATGAGTCGCTCCTGGTACCATATTCCAATGCAGCGATACAGACGCCAACCAAATTCCAACTCCCATACCCCAACGGCGAATGATGAGTCGCTCCTGGTACCATATTCCAGTGCAGCGATGCAGACGCCAACCAAATTCCAACTCACATACCCTGATGTCGAATGATGATTCGCTCCTGGTACCATATTCCAGTGCAGCGATGCAGACGCCAACAAAATCTCGAAATTTCTCCGGCCCAACGGTCTGGATCATACATCCAGCAAAACCGTATACAATCCACAGGCGTAAAACAATCCCAATCTCTCCCAAGTCCTGCCGGTGAGACTACTTTTAAAGTCCCACCAGCGGCAAAAAAAAGGAGAAAAAGAGAAAATAAAAAAATAATAATAATAAAAGAAATAAAAAAATAAAAGGTATGTCCACAAGCAAAACGGGTACGGATGAAAACCCGAAAGGGCTCCGTGAGTAAAAACAGCAGAACTGCCGGCGAGTTTGTGAAAACTCGAAAGGGCGCACACTCGTGATAAGGAGATGAAATGTACTCTCAAAGTCCTCTCGACTTTGAGAGGAGAAAATTCACGCGTGAGATCCTTACGACTCACAAAGGAGCAACACACTGAGGAGTACCCACGACTCCTAAGGAGAAAATACACCTACGAGATCCTTTCGACTCGTAGGGAGTAAGTACTTTTATGGGACCCTTACGGCCCATAAAATTGAAAAGCCTTAGGTGATTGGGATCTAAACCTGTCTCCTAAGCCATCAATTCTCAAATCCTCTCAGGGAAAATGATGAGTTGCTCCTGGCATTATTCCAGTGCAGCAATGCAGATGCCAAACAAAAAAAAAACAATCCCCAAATCCTCTCAAAGACAGATGATAATTCGCTCCTGGTACTATATTCCAGTGTAGCGATGCTGATGTCAACCCAAATCACATCAAATCAGAAAAACAACCAGTGACCTCCCTGGCAGAATCAAATTCCACCTCGGAAACAAGTCAACTTCATCCCTGACACCGCAAGAAGCGGAGCAAGTCAAATCCAGCACCGACCGTCCAAGTCGCAAAAAGGGCAGAACCGACCGTCCAAGTCGCAAAAAGGGCAGAACCGACCGTCCACGTCACTAAAAGGGAAGTACCGACCGTCCAAGTCGCAAAAAGGGCATAACCGACCGTCCACGTCACTAAAAGGGCAGTACCGACCGTCCAAGTCGCAAAAAGGGCAGAACCGACCGTCCAAGTCGCAAAAAGGGCAGAACCGACCGTCCACGTCGCTGAAAGCGCAGTACCGACCGTCCAAGTCGCAAAAAGGGAAGAACCGACCGTCCAAGTCGCACAAAGGGCAGAACCGACCGTCCAAGTCGCAAAAAGGGAAAAACTGACCGTCCAAGTCGCAAAAAGGGCAGAATCGACCGTCCACGTCGCTAAAATGGCAGCACCGACCATCCACGTCGCTAAAAGGGCAGCATCGACCGTCCAAGTCGCAAAAAGGGCAGAACCGACCGTCCAAGTCGCAAAAAGGGCAGCACCGACCGTCCAAATCGCAAAAAGGGCAGCATCGACCGTCCATATCGTAAAAAGGGCAGTGCCAGCTTCCCAAAAGGTGGGAACAGAATCAAGTCGCCTCCAAGTGAAAGAAGATCCATCAATTTCATGCACACGACATGACCCACATATGTGGTGTGCATTTATTGATGGGGGCAATCTGTTGGGGTAAAAATTTACACCCCGGTTGACCAAGTCAAAATCAAAGTCAACCCCCAGCCGAGTGGGCCCAAGCCCAGATCCAGTGGGCCCATGCCCGGGTCGAGCCCGAACATGAAGCGGCTGGCCTTTCCCCATGCCAAGATAAAAATTTTGTAATAAATAATTTTGTTGTATTTCTTTTATTTTGTTTTATGGATAAATGTTAGAAAAATAGGCATAAAGCCAAATTTTTGTAAAGCCCATGGCTTATGTGCAAAAAGAAATGGCACATAAGCCATGGGATAGGCAAAATGCCATTTTGTGAAGCCCAAGGGGCAATGTGTAAAGTGTATGGCCTATAAAGGCAAAGATAATGAAAAAATCCCAAAAACTTTTCTCTCTCTCTCTCAAAATTTTTCAGATCTGAGATCTTTTCTCCTTCTTCAAGGTTTCAAAACCTTCTTTTTCTTTTGAATTAAATCAAGAGTTTTACTCTTCTTTTTATAAAACAAATTAGTTTTTCACCACAAAACCCATAAAGGGGAACTCGGATCTTCCATTAGATCTCAAAAAGAAGAGATTTTTAGAAATCACATATCTCTTGATCTTCAAGATCCAGCTAATAGAGGAGGAAGAAGCAGAACATCTTTCACTAAACCCCCAAAAAAAACACTCAGGAGCCCAACTCCTCTCTGATTTCTCTTCCGAGAAATTTTTTTTAGGCTGAAAGCCTCTTTTTCTCGCAGGCGCTCAAGCGCAGAGCGCCCGCGTGCCGACACGTGGCACGCTTGTGCTTCAGCGCAAGCGCTCGAGCGCAAGTCTCCCCGGTGCCGACACGTGGCGCGCTTGCGCTCCAGCGCAAGCGCTCGAGCGCAAGTCGCCCCGTGCCGACAAGTGGCGCGCTTGCGCTCAAGCGCCCAGCGCTCAAGCGCAAGTCGCCCCCCGTGCCGACACGTGGCGTGCAAGCGCTCAAGCGCAGGTCTCCCCCGTGCCGACACGTGGCGCGCTTGCGCTCAAGCGCCCATCGCTCAAGCGCAGAGCGCCCACGTGCCGACACGTGGCACTCTAGAGCCTGAGCGCACAGCACCTAGGCGCACAGCGCCCAAGGTGCTGTCCCATGCATCCTTTGGATGTCTTTTTCCCCCTTTATTTATATATACATATGTACACATACACATACTCCACGACACTGTCCCTGTTAGAAAAAAATTTCTAACGGGGCGCTGCCCCGCACTCCGTAAGGGGGCTGCTAGCACCATTGACCCCCAGCCCGCTATCCGGGTAGCGGGACCCCTGTAAAAACTCTGCGTGGCTCCCGATATATCCAAACCCCCCTCCAAAACAAAACACATGTACACTGCACATTGAGTTCGCATGACCAGTTTAACCCGTTGATCGGAGGTTCCCTCGCCCCAAAGGCAGGGGGTAATTAACGGCAGCTTAGTCCGCGGCTGCCGGAGATTCGGATCCCCATAATCATTAAACCCCGGCCTACCCTAGGCATGGGGGAATCTGTAGTACGCCTGACAAGCGCGCGCGTATTCCCATCTCAATGGGGTGACGAAAAACACCCTACACACGGCTCAAAAGAGTCGTGCAAACAGGTGGATTACATTCCCGAGTCACATGGAGGCAATGAGCGATAGGAGGGGTTTCGTCTCTCCCGGTATTGGGGATTGATGTTGCACTATGCTCGATTAGCTATAACTGGAAGTCCCTGGCCAGGGCTGCTGCCGAGATTTACTGATAAGTGTTATCAGTAGTTTCTCGAACCGTTATATGCCAGACATCGGCATGACTTATCACGTTACTAGGGACTGACGTTTACCACCCTAGACATGATATGCGACATATCAGATGAAGAGACCGGATTGTACGGTAGTGTTACTGATAGGCTTCATGGAGAGTATGGACGAGCTTGCTTGTTGATCTTCTTATCGCTCAATACCCGGGTAGCCGTTATCTCCAGCTAGTACCGCTGACGGCTTGTGAGTGACTAATGTGATCATCACCTACTGCTGGCGTATTGACTGGTCTTTAGAGTCCTACACAGAAGTTTCCTGGTTAAAGCGAAATGAAGTAGGGCATATATGTTGATATGTGTGTGGGCCTGATTAAATATGAGTATGTGATAACGTATTGTAATCAGGAAGTTATATGTTATCTGTTATCGGTTCAGTTATATGTGATATAACCAGATTGTCGAATCAAGTGTTGATTTGATAATGTGATATACAGATGAATGATATTAGTCGGTCATATGTGATATAACCGGATTATTAAATCAAGTGTTGATTTAATAATGTGATATATATTATATGTGATATAATTATATCTTAACTAATATCATTAGCTCACTAATTATTCTTCATTATATATATATATATTAATATATATGATATATAAATATATATACATATATATATATATATACATATATATAATAATGAAGCATGGCATGATTTCTATATTTGAGAAAAATAGAAAAGAGGTGGAAAATGAGAGCATGGTTGCAAGCATGGGCTTTATTCATAGTTTATTCATCTTAACTCACTATTCAAGCATGGTTGCAATTTTATATTGCAAAATTCCATGCGTGAATGAATGGGGGTCAAGAGTTGCCATTCATTCTAGTCTCATTCTGAACACTTAGCCGTTTTTCTTGAGTTGCTCCCATGGTTGCTCTCTAGCTTCATCTTCCTCCTCAAATGTCATGGTTTAAGCTTCAACCCTCACATAAGATGTGAATCATGAAGCTTGAACACAATCTTGTGAGATTTTAACATCCCCTAGTTCACTATCCCACACCAAACAAGCAATTTGGTATGGTGTGTTTCTACACTAAAGGAGTTTAGTGTAGAGTTATCTTGGGCAAGAGGAACTTCGGGTGGATCGTCTTTGGCGCGAAGATCACGAAGGAGAGTCGTTCAACTCGAAGAGGAGCCTTGTAAAGTCGCGTGGACTTCAACCCGGAGCTTTAGAAGAGAAGGACTCGAACTACAAAGGTTGTATGCTCTTTTCTTCTCTTGGTTTAATCACATCACAAAGGCAAACCCTAAAAATCTAGTAACGATCTTGTTAGTCTAACTTAGCACCTAATAAAAATTAAAATGTGGCATGCTTGATGCCTCCAGAACCTCATGGTGGTGTTAAGGTAGACTTTCATGGTATCAGAGTCAAGCTAGAATATTAGGGTAACTTGTAGAGACGTTAGAAATTCGTCGTTTTTGTTGCACAAAAACTGCCGATAAAAACAATTTCGAAATTGACGTTTTGAGTTGCTTGCACACCCCGCATGCTCACGGTTTGAACCGAGAAGCCTCGGGGTGGAGCGTGCGCACCCCGGGGACACCCCGGGGGGACCGAACGGCTGGGCCCACTCCCAAGACCACCATAAGGTGGCCTTGGCGGTGGGGACCCGAAACTGCCCCACCATAGGCAGTTTTGGGTCTGCCTCACCCCCTAGCCACTTCTTTGTGGCCTCGGGGGTGGGGTTTCCCCTCTAGGCCCCACATTCGATAATTTATTTTGGGTCTTCGCCCCCACGAAGATTCGGGCGCGTTTCGAGTTCGTTTCGACTCCCGGATTAGCTCAAAACGATCGGTTTTGGAACTTTAGCTCACTGGATTTTTCAAGTGTTGGAAAATTGGTTTAATTTGCTAATTGCGTGCGGAATTCTAATGTCGCGGTTACTTTACATGCTTTGTGATGTGTGTGATACAATTATTAGAATCTGGATTAATTAGTTTTATGAAAACTAGTTAGTATTGTTGGATATGTATGCCCTAGAGGCCATTATTGTATAGTACTAGTTTGTATATTACATCTTGGAAGCTTGGGATATATACACGGATTGACGACGGTCTTGCTCGATATAGTAATATGCTTATTGGTTTGTATCTATCTTAATATGTGTATATGTTTCTTTTACCACCCCCTAGGCCCGATATGCGATACTCTTAGATGAACAGACCGGATTGTACGGAGATTGTCACAGATAGGCTCAGTAGGAGTTTGGATGAGCTTGCTCGCCGACCTTCTTATCGACAGATACCTGGGTAGCCATTGCGTTCAGCTAGTGCCGCTGACGTGCTTGTGGTTAAACCCACTGCCAGAGTACTGTCGAGTCTTTAGAGTCCCACACAGAGGGTTTCCCAACTTCGGGCGAAACGATGTAGAGGTCGTATGGTTTTACGACAGGGTTCGTTCACATACGCGTACTTGTGCGCGTATGGTGTTCGGGCGGCTGAAACTAGTGGGCTTTAGTTTAAGCCGGGTTCTAGTATTAGATTTTGGGTTGGTTTGGTGTCATTGTATTCGTGTTTCTTAGAACACGGATGCGGGTATGTATATACGGTTGAGAGGGGCGTAGGAGTAGACACCTCATTAGGGTTTTGACCATTGACTTGATTAAAACCATTATGAGGTGGAGGAAATTGTTTACTAATTTTTATAATGATAATTATGTCATGGCTAATTGGTTTGACCATTTGACTTTGTTGACTTTTGTTGATTTAGATATTTCTTTGGACACTAGATATTTTTTCTTAGCATTAATTGTGACATGCTTATGGTCAAATCAAAGTAGCCATCACAATTATCATAATAAAAACTAAGTTTTCTCTTTCCTCAAAAGAGAACTCTCTTCATTTTTTCATTCTCATTCTCTTTCATGGTTCTCTTCTTCTTCATCTCAAAACCCTAAGTGTATTTTGTGTTGATAATCAAGGGTTAGTGAGACTAAGCCACTCTAAATCATACTCTACGCACTCTAGTCTACTTAGATTAGCAAGCTAAGTATTCTAGTTACCTCAAGTTGGAGGTTTAGCTCAAGGTTGGAGCTCTCGGGTGGATCATCGTTGACACAAGGAGGCCGAAGTTCAAGAACGATCCATACTTCCATCGAGGAGCTTAAGGAGAGGATCGAAGACCCGAAAGACTTGTTTTCTTTAGGTATACTTTCTATCATAGTAGATAGATCCCTAACTTGCTAACTAGGTTTATGGTAAAGATCCGGTTTTGATTTATTCTAGCGCCAAGTTTTGTATCGTTATAAAAATTTTGTCCCCCATTTGGCCACGGAAGTTTGATGGGGCACTAGCGTAACCCTTCAAGTATATTGTAAAGCTAGCTGTTTAGTCTCAATTGATCGATTGCCATGAAGTTTTGATTCGGATCAAAACTCCGTCGCAATTGCGTATTGTACGCGATCACTAAGTCGGGAATCTTGTTGAATTATCCGACAACTAGTTGAAAAGAGTTTTTAATTTGAGACTAAAATGCAAGTTTTATAAGTTAGGCATGAAATATGGAATATGAGATATTCCGGGTTTATGATGTCTAAGAATATTGCGGATTCTAATTATTGTAGTTTTATGTTTTCTTTTCTGCGACCGTAAGTGTATTATGTGGGGTATCCCGATCTGGTTGCTATATGTCAACGAGTTTCGGGATACACATATTTACTTACGTTGATGACATGAGATGTTATGTGTTGCCGTTGATATGATTTATTGGATCGTCGTGAAAGAATAGCCGGGGGATTTTATGTGACATGAGGGTTTTTATTTTCATTCATGTAAAATATGTATGTAATATTCTTTTATTGGGGCACTTCCGGGTTGAGGATGATGTCACCTCTGTTGTATATTATTTACTTTCCGCATTAGGATAGACCCAAGGCGGGGAGCACAAGTAACCGGGTTCTAGAGTCCAGTGGGAGACCATCTCAAGGAGTTGAGACCGGGTCTCCTAACTCTAGAATTGGCAGGGTTACTTGCAGCTCTCGTAGGGGTATAGGGATGTGGGTTTGGCTATTCATCACGACTGTGGAATCCGTGTTTTACATTATTGGCTAAATTTAAAACACGGACATCCTAGTATATCCAATATTTCATATGTTGCTTCTGTTGCTTATTTCTGTGATGTTGATCATATAACTACGTGAGACAAATGTAATATTGTAAATATGATATATAATAAACGTTGCTTATGTTTTGCATCCGCGCTAGTCCAGCCCCCGCTCTGCCGCTAGTTAAGTAACCTAACGGTGCATGACGGGGCCCCATGGCGAATGCGGATGGCATAAGCGTACGTTCTATTTTCGTTTCATTTTTCTGTAATGTTTAGGAAATATTAATTGATGGGACTTCATTAATGTGATTAATGAAAAGAAAGAAACCAAAATATGTTGTAGAATCAAATTTTCAAAAAGGGTAGCTCTAGTTTTTGCTTTGCATAGTGGTATTCCTCGATGAATATCCAGCACCTCATTCGATGAGGAAAGAGCCGAGATCCTTTCACCGGGAGTGACCTCTTTAGCGAAACTAGCAAATTCTACAACTCACTCGGTTTGGTTTTTGATTTCTTCTCTAGTTCTTGCTTTGCATAGTGGTATTCATGAATATCCAGCACCTCATTCGATGAGGAAAGAGCCGAGATCCCTTCACCGGGAGTGGCCTTTTTAGCGAAGCTAGAAAAGCCTAAAAAACACTCCTTTTCAAAATCACCAGATTCTACAACGATTTCAAGTTCATTACGCTCATGGTTTTCTTAAAAATCTATGTAGCTCTCCATCATTTCAGATAAGTGCTATTTTAGTATTCGTGCTACGGTAGTTTGGTCTCCGTCAAGGCGTAGTGTACAATAGCTGATTAGTACTTATCTGCAGCATGTGATGCGATTGGATTAGGGTAGTCATACGGCGTTGTTTGGCCTCCGTCAAGGGTCGTGCAGGTGGGTCTAATTCAATCAAGAAATGAACGGGTTGAACTTGACTAGCGCCCGATGGGTAGTTTGGCCTTCGTCAAGGTCATAGGACGCTAGGGGTAAAAACCATTATCGGGAATTTCAAGTGTTGAAATTTTCAATGAGATTGCATACCTTCTATGAGATAGTTGGATCCCGATACCTACTGCGAGTAAGAGTTACTCCTGGGAGAGTTTTACACATCACAATTAGCCAATCAAGTAGGTGTCTAGAAAGGTGTTAACGGGGTTACTCCCCTGGGAAAACAAGGTTTATTTTAATTAGGTCCGTGCGAAAGCACGGGGAACCTCCTTCAAAGTACCGACACTGGCCTGGCCAAAAGATTGGTGAACTTGTTGGGTGTAATTAATCCCGGCTAATCTTACCTTTTAGGGTTTTAAGGAAGATTTGATAAAAACAGTGGGAGCCATCCTGATTAGATAAAAATAACCAATCTAATCTTGCAAAGAGTGCATGCAAAGTGATTATCCTTCTCTCTCTCCTGGTAGCGACCAATGACATGCCTTAATTAAGATAATAATATGGATGTATTGACCGAACCAACTTATTATACCGGGCTAGGTTCCGTTCTATCTTATGATTGTCATAAGTTTGAGCAAGGAATAGGGAAATATTCGGATTCCCACGCCACCCAAACGAAGAAAAAGCATGTTGATGCGTTGTCTTCGGGTGTGTTCGTTACCAAGAACTGTTTCTCAGTTTACCTCTACGTCCTGGGTATTGGATACCGGATCAGGATCCCACACAATGTAATTTGTTACATGGGCTATAGACAGGTGGAGAATAGGGAAAGGGTGATATATCTATAGTAGTAGAGATGGTGCAATTGTTGCAGCCAAAACAGTTGGCAAATATCTCCTAGTGTTACCAACTGGTAATACATTGATTCTTAGCGACTGTTATTTCGTACCAACAAATATTGTGAATATTTTCCTAAATCAATTGTTGATTAGGTAAAGTATGTTGTATAACATTGTACATGTTCTGAATCAAACTATAGTTCTAAACGTACACACACAAGAGAAACAGTTCAGAAATGAACGAAGTCTTCTTGTGGCATTGTAAACGGGTCATATCGATGAAACAAGACTAACTAAAGTTCCATAAGGATGCATATATGAATCCGTTCGAATTTACATCTTATGAAACTTGCCAGTCATGTCTCAAAGACTAGGTGACCAAATCTCCGTTTACTGGAAACGGAGAAAGAGCTACTGAACTCTTGGACAGATACATGGTGATGTATGCGGTCCTATGTCTACACATTCCAGGGATGGTTCCACGTACTTTATTACATTCACCGATGTTCTCTCAATATACGGACATGTGTTCTTGTTGAAACACAAAACTGAATCTTTTGAGAATTTCAAGGAATATAAGTACGAAGAAAAGAACCAAATGGGTAAAGGTATTCACATCCTTCGATATGATCGGGGAGAAGAATACTGGAGCACGTAATTCCGAGACTATTTAAAAGAGAATGAAATTCTCTCTCAGCTTACTGCTCCGTATACACCACAACACAACGGTATATCGGGGTGGAGGAATCGCACCCTATGAGATATGGTGCGCTCTTTGATGAATACTGCTGAGTTGCCTATTTCCTTTCAGGGACATGCACTTGAGAAGCTGCAAACCTATTGAATAGAGTTCCAATCAAATATGTTGACTACCACTCCATATAAGATATGGAATGGGAATAGACCATCTCTTAAACGAGTTAAGATATGGGGTTGTTCGGCCTATGTTGAAAAGAAAAATCCGGACAAGCTTGAGGCAATGTTAGTTTTGTGCAAGTTTGTAGGATATCCCAAACATTCGCGAGGGAATATCTTCTACCACACCGAGGAACAAAAGATGTTTCGTTTCTCGACATGACTCCTTTTTAGAAAAGGAATTTCTTGTGGAAGAAATTAGTGGCAATAAGGTAGAACTGGAAGAAGTTCCCGCAAAGCAAACTATAACTGACGATTTGGTGGAACCGGAGGATTCAATAGTCCCTGATGAACCGAAGCCACTCCGTAGATCTAGTTGGGTTCCTCATCCACCCGAGAGATACTACGGTTTTCTCATAGACGGTGGGAGCGAGGATTGCATCATGGAGATGATGACCCAACTCTTTTCGAGCAGGCCATCACAAGTGGAGACTATATGAAATGGATGGCGATCAGAGATGGAATCCATATACACCAGCAAAATGTTGAATTTGCATGTTGCTCCTGAAGGGGTAAAACCCATCAGGAGCAAGAGGATCTTTGAGAAAGATAAATTGGTGTAGATGGAAAAGTTGAGACTTTCAAAGCTATGCTTAAGTCCATCAGGATCCTACTTGCCATTGCTGCAAACCATGACTACGAAATCTGCCAGACTGCACGTCAAAACCTCTTTTCTAAATGGTGATTTAGAAGAGAGCGTATATGACACTGCCATATGGCTTCGTAGACAGTGGGAGCAGCGGGAGCATGTGCAAGCTGCTTAAATCCATCTACGGCTTAAAGCAGGCATCGCGGAGATGGAACATCTGTTTTAATGAAGCTGTCAAAGAGTTTGACTTCATCAAAAAGATAGATGAACCATGTATAAATAAGAAGGTTGTAAAGAGTATGGATGTCTTCCTCGTATTGTACGCGGATGATATACTCCTGATAGGAAAGGGTGTTCCTATGCTACACTCGGTCAAGCACCTCTTATCATACAGGTTCTCCATGAAATATCTAACTGATGCCTCCTACATCTTGGGGTTATAGATCTATAGAGATAGATCTAAACGGATTTGGGATTGTCCCAATCCAGGTACATAGACACCATGCTAAAAGGGTTTTAGTATGGATGATTCTAAGCGTGGTAATGTACCCGCTTGTTCAGGAATCACTCTCTCCAAAAAGATATCTCTCAAGACTTATTTGGAGAGGGCTCGCATACAAGGGATACCCTATGCTTTGGCAGACAGGTCAATCATGTATGCGATGTTATGTACCAGAACGGTTGTAGCTTACTCATTAGGTGTAGTGAATAAGTATCGAAAAGATCTTAAGGAAAACTACTGGACAGCTGAAGAACATTCTTAAGTGCTTGAGAAGAACTAAAGAGATGTTCTTTGTGTATGGTAACCGTAAACTCTAAATGGAGTCCTTTACCGATTCGAGCTTCCAGAGTGATAAGGACGACTGAAAGTCAGTCTCGGGTTTTCTCTTCACCCTCAGGAGGGACGGTATGTTGGAAGGGTTCCAAGCTATATACCGTAGCAGACTCGTTAATAGAGGCTAATTACATCGCTACCAACGATGCTGCCAAAGAGGTTGTCTGGATGAAAAAGTTCATATGATGAACTTGGTTCCTACCATTGAGCATTCAATACCTGAGTATTATGATGACAATGGAGTTGTGGCTTTGGCCTAGGAACCCCGGTCCCATTAGCGATCCAGACATATTCTTAGACAGTATCACCTGATCAGGGAGATAGTTGATCTCCGGGAGATAGTTGATCTCCGGGAGATCGAGTTCAGGTGAGTTGACACAGAGGATAACACATCGGATCCATTCACCGAGGCCATCCCCCAGATGCTATTCGAGAGACTTTTGGGGAGTTGGGTATGAGATACTACAACAACTGGCCTTAGTGCAAGTCGGAGATTGTTAGGAATATGTATGCCTTAGAGGCCATTATTGGTGATATAGTGGATGCTTGGACATATATATAGAGGACTTTCTTGCTCAACATGATAGTATGCTATCAGGTTACCTTTATCTTAACATGTAGACTAGTATTTATACTGTCTGTCTCTTACATGTTCATAAAGCCCTTAGGATATGTACTTGACTACCAGGACTATGATGAGATCATACTAGTGGAGCCATGGTGGTCCACAAGTACATCATTTAATCAGTTCCTAGTCGTGGGAATATCGAGACCAGGGCATCAATATTCCAGTGTAAACTAGTGTGTACGTTTCTTGTCCCTTAGAGGGCGATGGTTGATCCCACAACCATTGATGTGTGACATCAAAGATTGTACACAGGTGCTCATTGGAGAATGGGTACACCGAACAGGACTCACCGAGGACTCCTATGTGGTAGTATACCTATCGTCAGATAGTAGTCCTCTGGTGACACTGGTACATGTTAGTCTGTAGACCCGAGATCGTCATAGAGTCTTGTGTGGCTCCCACTGTGCTTTGATTTCCTCCCTACCACGGCTCAAAGGAGTCGTGCAAACAGGTGGATTTTGGGTACATACCCGAGTCACATGGAGTCAATGAGCGATTGGAGGGGTTTAGTCTTTCCCGGTATTGGGGGTTGATGTTGCGCTATGCTCGATTGGCTATAACTGGAAGTCCCTGGCCAGGGCTGCTGCCGAGATTTACTGATAAGTGTTATCAGTAGTTTCTCGAACCGTTATATGCCAGACATCGGCATGACTTATCACGTTACTAGGGACTGACGTTTACCAGCCCTAAACGACATATCTGACGAAGAGACCGGATTGTATGGTATTGTTACTGTTAGGCTTCAAGGAGAGTATGGATGAGCTTGCTTGTTGATCTTCATATCGCTCAATACCCAGGTAGCCGTTACGTCCAAATAGTACCGCTGACGGCTTGTGGGTGACTGATGTGATCATCACCTACTGCTGGCGTATTGACGAGTCTTTAGAGTCCCACACAAAAGTTTTCCGGTTTAAGCGAAATGAAGTAGGGCACATATGTTGATATGTGCGTGGGCCTGATTAAATATGAGTATGTGATAACGTATTGTAATCTGGCAGTTATCTGTTATCGGTTCGGTTATATGTGATATAACCAGATTGTCGAATCAAGTGTTGATTTGATAATGTGATATACAGATGAATGATATTAGTCGGTCATATGTGATATAACCGGATTATTAAATCAAGTGTTGATTTAATAATGTGATATATATTATATGTGATATAATTATATCTTAACTAATATCATTAGCTCACTAATTATTCTTCATTATATATATATATTAATATATATATATATATATATATATATATAATAATGAAGCATGGCATGATTTCTATTTTTGAGAAAAATAGGAAATAGGTGGAAAATGAGAGCATGGTTGCAAGCATGGGCTTTATTTATAGTTTATTCATCTTGACTCACTATTCAACCATGGTTGCAATTTTATACTGCAAAATTCCATGCTTGAATGAGTGGGAGTCAAGAGTTGCCATTCATTCTAGTCTCATTATCAACACTTAGCCATTTTTCTTGAGTTGCTCCCATGGTTGCTCTCTAGCTTCATCTTCCTGCTCAAATGACATGGTTCAAGCATCAACCCTCACATGAGATGTGAATCATGAAGCTTGAACACAATCTTGTGTGCTTTTAACATCCCCTACTTTACCATCCCACACCAAACTAGCAATTTGGTGTGGTGTGTTTCTACACTAAAGAAGTTTAGTGTATAGTTAGCTTGGGCTAGAGGGACTTCGGGTGGATCTTCTTTGGCGCGAGGATCATGAAGGAGGGTCCTTCAACTCGAAGAGGAGCCTTGTAGAGGCGTGTGGAATTCAACCCGGAGGTTTAGAAGAGAAGGACTTGAACTACAAAGGTTGTATGCTCTTTTCTTCTCTTGATTTAATCACATCACAAAGGCAAACCCTAAAAATTTAGTAATGATCTTGTTAGTCTAACTTAGCATATAATAAAAATTAAAATGTGGCATGCTTGATGCCACTAGAACCTCATGGTGGTGTTAAGGCAGACTTTCAGGATGTTCTAGGGATTTGATAATGGCAGCCTCCTTCGGGAGACGGTTATCATTCCTGGCTTCCAATGTGACCTGGAAGACAGAGTGACTGTCAGAGTTATAGCTTTCCCTCTTGACGAGGGGCAGTAGTTTGGACAGGTGGTCCAAGAGGATACTGAGGGAGGTATGGCGCAGGATACTGATTAAATTCAGTGGACGATACAGTCAAAGAAGTTTGCTGGATTTGGAGTTCATAGTTGAACCGGGTCCCATCAGATATCGAGACATATTCTAAGACAGGTATTGCTCATTTCGGGAGATGGCTTTCTCCGTGAACTTGAGATAAAGAGAGACATAGAAAGAAACATTGGAGCGGATCCACTTAGTGAGACTATTTCTCGAACGCAATAGTTTTACAAACGAGCTTTGTGAAACTGATTAGTAGAGAAGTTGGGTGTTCGGTATCACACGGGTTGTGAGTATGCGACACCGCAATAATTATCTTTAAGTGCAAGTGGGAGATTGTTGGCTATAGTGCCCTCAAGTCAATTATTGGATCGCAGGCACGTGATTGCAATGATTAAGGGAGGACCTATACCGGTAGAACAGTCTTACTCGAGATGATAATATGTTATCTGGTTTGTCTTTATCATCGTGTACATGTTTCAGGTGACATTACAGATCACTATTACATGTTGATAGAGCCCATAGGATTCATGCTTGACTACCAGCAGTATGATTGCGATCATATACGTGAGAGTTGGGTGGTCTATAAGCACATCCTTAAAATGTCCCTAATCGTGGGAGTTTCGAGACTGGGCATTGATACTCCAAGAGTAGACTAGTGTATAAGGATCGAGACCCCGACGAGGGGCAGTGGCCGGTCTAACAAGCTGTTGGTGTCAGTTTGTTCACCTAAGATGCATGCAGGTGCTCATTGGGTTATGAGTACACCGGACGGACTCGCCGGGAACATGTTAGTTGGTATTATACCTATTGTCAGAAGGCAGTTCCCTGGTGACATGTGTACAGGTTAGTCTATCGACCTGAGATCGTCATTTATCTCGTGTGAGTTCCTACTGTGCTTTGATTATTACCCTACCACGGCTCAAAAAAGTCGTGCAAACCGGTTTTAGTTGGGTACAGTCCCGAACCACATGGAGGCAGTGAGCGGATCGCAGGGGATTCGTCTCTCCTAGTATTGGGGATTGATGTCGCGGAGTGCACGGATGGCCATCACCAGAAATCCTTGGCCAAGGTAGTCGAGAATTACTGATTCGGATCAGTAGTTTCTAAGGTGGTGATGGGCTTCATACCGACACTAAATGTCAAGTTATTAGGGGTCTGACTTTATCCACCCCCTAGACTCGATATGCGATACTCATAGACGAACGAACCGGACTGTATGGATATTGTCATTGTCAGGTTCAGTATGGTTTCAGGATGAGTTTGCTCGTCGGCCTCCCTTTCGCTCAATACCTGGGTAGCCGTTACGTACAGCTAGTGCCACTGACGTGCTTGTGGTTAAACCCATTGCCAGCGTATTGACGAGTCTTTAGTGTCCCACAAAGAGGGTTTCCCTGGTTCGGGCGAAACATTGTAGAGGCCGTATGGTTTTATGGCAGGGTTCGAACATATACGTGCACTTATGCACGTGTCAAGATTCTGACGGATAATACTAGTGGGCTTTGGTTTAAGCAGGATCTTAGTATTATATTGTTGGATTATTTTCGTCTCGTTGTATTCGTATTCAATCGGAATACGGATGCAGGTATGTATATACAGATGATGGGTATTCTTGTAATTCGTTACAACTTTACTTTAGAAGTTGCCATTTCTTTTTGGGATTAAAACATTTAGGGTTTAATGTTTTATATTATGAGGTGGAAAGTGTGACTCATTGTATGCATTGATTCATGCATGTGCACTTGTGACTCATGGTGATGAGTCATGATGGGTTTTTGTCATGGCTAAGATATTTTGTGTGAGATTTTTTTTGTAGAGAGGCAGATTTTTTTGATGCTGGGATTTTTCTTGAGTTGGTTTTTAAGTGCTCACAAAAAATACACACAAAGATTTAAGCCAAAACAACTAAAGAAAATGGCAGTAAATTTTCTTCACTTGCCATTTTTCTTGAGCTCACACTTTCTTCACCTCATGGCTTCTTCTTCAACCTTCACCCAAACCCTCTCATGAGTTGAGAATCCTTGGGTGTATTGAGACAAAGTGATCACACACACTCTCTACTTCATCTTGGCTATCTAGGCTAGCAAATTAGATACCCGAGTTGCTTCGGTTTTGAGGCGGGAGCCCGTATTACTAACCCTCGATGTGGATCTTCTTCGATGTGGGGAGACCGAAGATCAAACTTGATCAAGGAAGCCACGAGGAGCTTGGGACAGAGGTTGAAGACCGAAGGACACGGATCGATCGGTATAACCTCTCTAAACTCCTTTACATATAGCTTGTCTAGGGCTTTTGGTTCGATCCGGGTATCAGGTTCTGTTAGCGCTGGTTTCTAAAAGTTTTTGTTCCGCATTTTGCCACGGATTGATGGCCGGGGCGCTGGCGTAACCCAACAATATGTCTATATATGTTTTGGTCAAAATATACGTCCCACCTTTTTGAAATATCCCAAAAGGTTTTCCTTCGTAAAAGTTCGTATCACTCTTGGGCACGTAGGAAATAGTGAGACTATAGCTCCTTTTTGAAAATCTCTAGTAAACTTTTATGCATGCAAAAGTACTCAGGTACTATCCTCAGATCAGTCCTGCTCGACTACTATATAATATAGTACCTATCATGAAAATATGATGCTCATGAGTAAAATCAGCCTATATATCTATATATGTTTTGGTCAACAATATGTCTATATATATTTCGGTCAAAATATGCGTCCCACCTTTTTAAAATATCCAAAAAGGTTTTCCTTCGTAAAAGTTCGTATTACTCCTGGGCACGTAGGAAATAGCGAGACTATAGCTCATTTTCTTAAATCTCTTGGTAAACTTTTATGCATGCAAAAGTACTCAAGTACTGTCCTCAGATCAGTCCTGCTCGGCTACTATATAATATAGTACCTATCATGAAAATATGATTCTCATGAGTAAAATCAGCCTCAAAAAGCGTATCCATTATCACGTGCATCTGGTGCACAAGGAAATCCATGTCAAATACAAGTGTAACGAATGTGCACAGAAGCAAAAACTAAGTGCAACAGGTGTGCACGGAAGCATCTGTCAAGTGCAACGGGTGTGCACGGCAACAACATCAAGTGCATCTAGGGTGCATGAAAATCTCAACCAAGTACAACTAATATGCACGAATAAAAATCTCGATCAAGTGCATCCGGTGTGCACAAAATCACATCACATGCGTCCAGTATGCGCGAAAATCTAAATCAAGTGCGTCAGGTCTGCACAAAAACATCTAGTGCAGTAGAGTGCATGATAATGAACATCAATTGCACACGGTGCACGAAAACATAAATCTAGTGCAACAAATGCACGAAAACAAATATCAGTTGCACTAGGTGCCCGAAAACTCAATGTACCAAAAGCGCATAAAAACAACACCGAGCGTACCAATGTGTATAAAATCATAAACGTGTTCGACTGCGTGCACAAAATCCGTATCAATGCACTGCAAGCATATATGAGCTATACCGAGTGCATAAGTCAAGTCGAGTGCATACAACGTGCACGAAATCAAATCGACAATACTGAAATCCACGGAATCATAAATATGTGCAGCCAAGGCACAAAATCGATATCAAGTGCAATAGATATGCACAAATCATAAACCAACGTAACAGATGTATAAAACATAAATAAAGTGCAACCACTATGCACAAATGAAAATGCCTAGTGGGTGCAGCTACAGTGCATGAAAACAAATACCACGAATCCAAATCAACAAAACTTAAGTCCAAGCGAATAAAGTGTCTTACTCGGATCACTAAATGCAAATCGCAATAACTGACATTGAGGTATACCTCCTTCAATGTTGAAAAATGCCGGTGCGCCCAAAGCTGGCAGAGCAAGAACATCCGCTTGCCTCCTGCTCACGGTCTGGCGTCCTCTGTCTCCGAGTCCTTGTTTTTCTCTTTAGATTACCAATCCCACAATCTTTCTGCTCGTCGGCCCGGTTAGGTGTAATTGTTGGCTATAGTGCCCTCAAATCAATTATTGGATCGCAGGCACGTGATTGCAATAATTGAGGGAGGACCTATACCGGTAGAACAGTCTTACTCGAGATGATAGTATGCTACCTTGTTTGTCTTTATCATCGTGTACATGCTTTAAGTGACATTACATATCACTATTACATGTTGATAGAGCCCATAGGATTCTTGCTTGACTACCAGCAGTATGATGGCGATCATATACGTGAGAGTTCAGTGGTCTATAAGCACATCCTTAAAGTGTCCCTAGTCGTAGGAGTTTCGAGACTGGGCAGCGATACTCCAAGAGTAGACTAGTGTATACGGATCGAGACCCCGACGAGGGGCGGTGGCCGGTCTCACAAGCCATTGGTATTAGTTGGTTCACATAATATGTACAGGTGCTCATTGGGTTATGAGTACACCGGACGGACTCGCCGGGATCATGCTAGTTGGTATTATACCTATTGTCAGATAGCAGTTCCCAGGTGACATGTGTACAGGTTAGTCTATCGACCTGAGATCGGCATTTGTCTCATGTGAGTTCCCACTGTGCTTTGATTACTACCCTACCACCGCTCAAAGGAGTCGTGCAAATAATTTTTAGTTGGGTACAGTCCCGAGCCACATGGAGGCGGTGAGCGGATCGTCAGGTGATTCGTCTCTCCCGGTATATTAGGGGTTGATGTCGTGATGTGCACGGGTGGCCATCACCAGAAATCCTCGGCCGGGGTAGACGAGAATTATTGATTCGGATCAGTAGTTTCTCACTTGGTGATAGGCTTCATACTGAAACTAAATGTCAAGTTATTAGGGGTCTGACTTTATCCACCCCCCTAAACTCGATATGCGATGCTCATAGACGAACGGATCGGACTGTACGGATATTGTCATAGTCAGGCTCAGTAGGGTTTCAGGATGAGTTTGCTCGTCGGCTTCCCTTTCGCTCAATACCTGGGTAGCCGTTACGTACAGCTAGTGCCACTGACATGCTTGTGGTTAAACCCACTGCCAGCGTATTGACGAGTCTTTAGAGTCCCACACGGAGGGTTTCCCTCGTTCGGGCGAAACGTTGTAGAGGCCGTACGGTTTTATGGTAGGGTTCGATCATCTTCGTGCAATTATGCACGGATCATGATCGGACGGATAATACTAGCGGGCTTTGGTTTAAGCCGGATCCTAGTATTATATTGTTGGATTATTTTCGTCTCATTGTATTCGTATTCAGTCGGAATACCGATGCAGGTATGTATATACGGATGAGGGGTATTCTTGTAATTCGTTATGAGATTACTTTAGGATTGCCATTTCATTTGGATTAAACATTTTTGTTTAAATGTTTAATATTTGTTGTGATGGAAAGTGTGAGAGAAAGTCTTGGCCTTAAGCTTTGAATGGTGCATGTGGTCTTGGTGACTCATGGTTTTGGGACATGGGATTGTTTTTGGTTTTGTTAAGATATTTTGTGTGAGATATTTGTTGGTGTGGTTGCTGCTCATTTCTAGTGAGCCTTTCTTTAGTTGCTCTTGGCTCACAACAATAAATAACCTACAAAAAACACTTAGCAAAACAACTCAAGAAAAGGGAAGGAACTTTTCATTACTTGCTTTTTCTTTTAAGCCAAGTCTTTAGCTCACACATTTCCTCCAATGGCTTCTCCTTCACCTCCACCCATTCCATCTCATGTGTTGAGAATCCATGTGTGTTTTGAGACAAAGTATTCACACACTCTCTCTACTTCATCTTGGGTATCTAGGCTAGCGAACCGGATGCCCGAGTTTCTTCGGTTTTGAGGAGGGAGCCCGTATTACTAATCCTCGACGTGGATTGTATTCGACGAGCGAGACCGGAGAACGAGCTTGTTCGAGGCAGCCGCGACGAGCTAAGGACAGAGATTTAAGATCGAAGGACACAGATCCATCGGTATAATCTCTTAAACTCCTTTATATAGAACTAGTATAGGGTTAATGGTTCGATCCGGGAATCGGGTTCTGTTAGTTCCGGGTTTTAAGAGTTTTTGTTCCGCGTTTGGCCATGGATTGATGGCCGGGGCGCTGCTGTAACCCTAAGTGGTATCAGAGCCAACCCATTACCGCATACTAGTTGTTTAGACGATGTTAAACTATCGAAATCGAAACAACTCCAAATCAATACCCGATATATTCCATCCTCTGTCAATTTTTCCAGTGTCTTCTAAAAATATTTTAGCAACTGCAGAAGACTACTTAGGTGACCACTAGACTGCACCCCAAATACGAGCCACTTTCACCTGTTTTGGGCCGAGCACAATGCCAAATATTCCGAGCTGGCCGGTTTTCTAAAGGCTTCTGGACTTCGTGTTTTGGGTGTTATCTGGTCTCTCGAATATTGGTTCAGTGGTATTGCTAGTTTAGCCCAGTTTGGATATTTTTTTTATCTAGTTGTTTGGGGCTATTCGGGGTTATTTCGAACTCGATATTTCTAACATTGTTTAAAGTTTTCAGTACATGCATTTCTATTTGCGACCGTGAATGTCATTAGATCGGTACAACTTGTCTAATTGCTATAGTTCTTTTAGACGGGTTTGCGAACGTGACATTCACGTTGATGTTCTGTGTTGTACTGTGTTGTTGCGGATTCGTCGTGGTGGATAGCTTGGTTGCAATGATAGTGCAGTTTAGTTTTATTTGTACATTTGATATCACAGGGAGAGCGTCCGACATGTGGACTGCCGTCACTGCCTGTTTGTATATTATTTGTTTGGGGCATGACCGGGTTGAGGTCGATATCACCGTTGTACATATTTATTTTCTGTACTAGGATTACCCCGCGATGGAGTGCACGGATAGCCGGGTTCTGGAGGGCAACGGGTCCGCATCTTATGGCGTTGAGACGGAGGGTGCTTCACTCTAGAATTGGCGGGCTATTTGCCGCACTCGTAGGGGGTATAGGTTGACCCAAGGAGGGGTGCTCAAGTTACCGGATTCCGTGAAGTGCTGGGTGGCCCATTCACTTTGATGAAGGGGGCTGCATCGCTTCTGGTTTTGGCGGGTAACTTGCCGCGCTCGTAGGGGTCTAGGTTTTCATTGCACAAGCTATCCAAACGACCAGGGGAACGTCGGGTTTCACTTGCGGCTCAAAGGAAACCCGGGGCTCCCAGATTATCTGTATTGTTCTGTGATGCTTATTGCTTATATGTGATGTTGCATTTATCACGCCTGGAGCGATTTTTATATATTGCTCTATATATACTAGTAGATGTTGTATATGTTTTACACCCACTCTAGTTCAGTCCCCGCTCTGTCATTAGTTAAGCAACCTAACGGGTGATGACGGGACCCAGTGGCGAATGCGGATGGCATATACGTACATCATATTTTAGTTCTTTTGTGGTGTGATTAATTGATGGGACTGCGTTTATTCTGATCAATGCAAAGAAAGCAGACCTATTTGATGTTGTTGGAACAATTTTAAAAAGCTGTTATTACAAGGACGTTTTCTTTTGTTTTGCACAGCGGTATTCGGTTATGAATATCCAGCACCTCATTCCACGAGGCAAGAGCCGAGATCCCCTCACCGGGAGTGATCTCTTGGGCAGAATTTTGCGTCAGGGTAATAACTTCACTATAGTCGATTACTTTTGCTTTGCATCGAGATATTCAGTGGGAATACCCTGCACCTCATTCGACGAGGAAAGAGCCGAGATCCCTTCACCGGGAGTGACCTTTTTAGGAAAGGTTTTCACCACTATATATTTATAAAAAGCTATCCGGTTCCTTCAACGATATCAAGTTCATTACGTTAAAGGTTTTTCGCCAAAAACCATTCGTAGTCCTTCGTCATTTCAGACGGGTAGCACTTAGTATTCATGCTATGTATGTTGGCCTTCGTCGAGGCATGGTGTATGGTAGTTATTTATTACTTTTCTGTTGCATAGATAGATGCGTTGGTTTGGGACAGTCGTACTACAATTTTGGCCTTCGTCAAGGGTATGTACGGGTGGGTTCAAATTAACCTAGACAATGACTGGTAGAACTTGACATGTGACTTATGATATGTTGGCCTTCGTCAAGGTCATAAGATCATGAGGTAAAAATTGTTGGATATGTATGCCTTAGAGGCCATTATTGTATATGTATACATATGGATACTTGGACTTATATATGTACAGGACAGTCTTGCTCGATATGATAGTATGCTATCTGGTTTGTCTTTATCTTAACATGTGCATGTTTTACTTGCTATTACATATCTTTTATACATGTTGATAAATCCCGTAGGATCATTGCTAGACTACCTGCGTTGTGATAGCGATGTGGGAGCTGGGTAGTCGGTACGCACATCCTTAAATGGTCCCTAGTCGTGGGAGTATCCAGACTGGGCATCCATATTCCGGAGTAGACTAGTGTATACGTTTCTAGACCCCGACGAGGGGCGATGGTTTGGTCCCACAACCATTGGTCTTTAGACCTAAGATCGTATACAGGTGCTCACTAGGGGTGATTACACAGGACGGACTCATCGTGGACATCCAGGTGGTACTATACCTATCGTCAGATGGAAGTTCTCAAGTGACATGAGTACAGGTTAGTCTTTAGACCTGAGATCGTCATTTGTCTTGTGTGAGTTCCCACTGTGCTTTGATCACTACCCTACCACGGCTCTACTGAGTCGTGCAAATAGGTTTTGGTTGGGTACAGTCCCGAGCCACATGGAAGCAGTGAGCGATTGTCGGGGATTCGTCTCTCTCGGTATTGGGAGTCAGATATCGTACTGTGTTCGATTGGTCAGGCCCATAAGACCTTGGCCAAGGCAGTTGGGATTTACTGATAGATTAATCAGTAGTTTCCCGGATTGGTCCTGAGCCGCATCAACACGAATTACTAGGTTATTAGGGTCTGACGTTTACCATCCCCTAGACCCGCTATGCGATACTCTCAGACGAAGAGACCGGACTGTACGGAGATATAGGGATTATTTAGCACCATGCCTAGGGTTTGGGTTGCATCACACATGCTATATTAAAATTTTAGGGGGGGCTAAGTAATTCCATCCATGAATCGAACTAGAAATCTAGGGTAACAACATATAGTATCACATACTAGGTAGTGTCTAACACTAAGTGGGGAGAAATACAACCTTTGTAGACCTCCCTCCTTGACTCCTTGGATCAACTAGGGTTTGAACTGGTTCACTTGAGTCCTTCCTTGTCCACGATGATCCACCTAAAGTCCCTTGGCTCAAGCTCCTAGCTTCACTTGATCTATGAAGAAGTGGAGCAAACAACCTACACTAGTGGGCTAGAGTAGTATAGATTGGTGATGTGGGTTTGGATCCCACTAAAAAACCTTTCCTTTTTGTTTCCTTTTATTCACTTGAAAAGGGTAGTGAGCATGAAGGAGGAAGATGAAGGAGATGGCTAGCTTGAGCTCTTTTCTAGTGATTATGATAATTCTTTTTATAAAAATGAGAAAAGAAAATACTTATATGAGAGTCACACTCACATATAACCATGGTCAATAAATATCTAGATATTTTCATTAGTAAGTTAAAGAACAAAGGAAATTAAACCATGGTCATACTTTGGTCAAGTAAAGAATAGTGTAGTAGAAAATCAACCATGATTTAATCCTTTTTTTCTTTTTCTCAATAACAAATATATACATATATTTATTCCATGTGAGTCTTTCATTACCATCTCCAATATATCAACAACCATGACACATGTATGTGTAAGTCTACGTTAGCGCCCTGGCAGTCTACAGACGCCAAAATGCGGAACAAAAACTTTTTAACTGGCGCTATCGTATACTTTAACCCGGATCTGCCATTATTGCTAAACTAACAAACTGTAAAGAGTGTAGGAAGATTGTACCGAACGATCCGAGTCCTTCGTTCTTCAACCATCATCCCACGCTCCGTTGCGGCTGCTCCGATCGCGTCGATCTCCGATATCCTCGTCGAGGTGGCACCACATGATCGATTCTTTAAACGGGCTCCCGCCTCTGACTCGAGGAAACTCGATCGTCAAGTTTGCTAAAAGAGACGACCAAGAATGATGTAGAGAATGAGTAGATGACTTTGTCTCACTTCGTCCAAATCCGTGGACGATCGGTTAATGAAGTTGCCGTGGAAATCGGGTGATGGAATGAAATGAGGCAATGAAATTTCCATGCACCCTTAACCATAGTCTTTTTCCAAGAATGAAATTAATCTCTCTCTCTCTCACTCAAATGGGGCCGACCACATTTTGTAGAAGAGGGAGGTGATGGTAGGATGAGGGAGGTGACCACAACAAGAAGCTTATCATGAACAAATATCTTAACCAATCCAAAATACATAAATGCAAATGGTGATTCAAATAAACACCTCATCTAGCCATTAATGAAACCATTAATGCACTAATGAGTCATATGCCTCATCATCACTTCTAGAAGCTTCTAGAATGATGACTCACTCATATCAGAAGAAAAGATAAATCCGTCTTTAACCGAATGTTAAAAGACGGCTGATAGAAAACTGGAAACAGGCAACTTCCAAAAGTGATCCTGAAACGACTTTCAGGATAACCCCGAAACTGTATAAATATACCCGCATTTGTATTACGACCGAATACAAATGCAACTGAAACAAAGATATTATACCTACTCAATATAATACTCGGATCCGGCTTAAACCAAAGCCGACCAGTATCACCTGTCCGAAAATCGACACGTGCGTAAACGCACGTGCATTTTCCGAACCCTGCCATAAAACCATACGGCCTCTACAACGTTTCGCCCGAACTTGGGAAACTGTCAGTGGGGGACTCTAATGACTCGTCAGTACCCTGGCAGTGGATTTAACCACAAACCGTCAGCGGCACTAGCAATGCGTAACGGCTGCCCACGGACTGACCTCAAGGGAGACCGATGAGCACACTCAAGGGAGGCCGATGAGCGAACTCATCCAGAAACCCTACTGAGCCTAACAGTGACAATGTATATACAGTCCGGTCCGTTCGTCAATGAGTATCGCATATCCGCCTAGGGGGCTAGTAACGTCAGACCCCCAATAGCAGTATAAGTCGTGTCGGAGTGAAGCCCAATAACACCCTGAGATACTACTGGAGTACCTACCAGTAAATCTCCTGCCATGGCCATGGACTATGTGTAATGGCTCTCCTAGACACAGCACGACCTCGCCCCCAATACCGGGAGAGACGAATCCCCTGCCGATCCGCTCACGTGCCTCCATATGGCTCGGGACTGTACCCAAAAACTACCTGTTTGCACGACTCCTTTGAGCCGTGGTAGGGTAGAAATCAAAGCACAGTGGGAAGTCACACGAGACAAATGACGACCTCAGGTCGATGAACTAACCTGTACACATGTCACCAGGGAACTGCTATCTGACGGTAGATATAATACTAACTAGCAGATTCCCGGCGACTCCTGTCCGGTGTACTCATAACCCAATGAGCACCTGTATACATCTTAGGTGATCCAACTGACACCAGTGGCTTGTGAGACCGGCCACCGCCCCTCGTCGGGGTCTCGACTGTACACACTAGTCTACTCCGGAGTATCGATGCCCTGTCTCGAAACTCCCACGACTAGGGACCACAATTAAGGATATGCATAAACTACCCAACTCTCACGTATATGATCGCCATCATACTGTTGGTAGTAAAGCAAGATCCTAAGGGCTCTATCAAAGTGTAACATGCAATCAGTCACCTGAACATGTACACGACTGATAAAGGCAAACCAGATAGCATACTATCATCTCGAGTAAGACTGTCCTACCGGGATAGGTCCTCCACAATCAATGCAATCACGTACCTGCGATCCAATAATTGACTATGAGGGCACTATCTCCAACAATCTCCCACTTGCACTCAAGGCTAATATTGCGATGTCGACTACTCACAGCCCGTGTGAAACCGAACATCCAACTCCTCTACTAATCAGTTTCACAAAGCCCGTTTGTAAAACTATTGTGTTCGAGAAATAGCCTCAGTGAGTGGATCCGCCTAGAAGTATCTTTCTATATCTCTCTTAATCTCAAGTTCGCGGAGAAAACCATCTCCCGAATTGAGTAATACCTGTCTTAGAACATGTCTGGATATCTGATGGGACCTTAGTTCATAAATGAACTCCATATCCAAACTTCTTAGACTGAATCGATCACTGAACCTAATCAGTATCGGGCACCTTGCTTCCCACAGTATCCTCTTGAACCACCTGTCCATAATACTGTCCCTCTTCGTCAGAGGGAAAAACTAAAACTCTGACAGTCACTCTGTCATCCACGTCACCTTTGAAGCCTGGAATGATAATCGTCTCCCGAAGGAGGCTGCCGTTATCAAATTCGTAGAACATGCACTTATGTTCTATAACTGCTTCCTTATGTTTCTCCAGGATTGGATTAATACAAACTTATTGCATCTAGTGCAAAAACAACATCTGGTGTGGTACTTGACATCTCATGATTGACTCAATTGCCTAAGCAAGTGATCTGCCAATCATGCATATCCCTCTCCCCTTTAGTCTGTAAGACACCTTTAGAGAGGGTGACTCCATCACCTGCAGGTACACCACCATGCTAGGAGTCAACTATTCCAAAAACCATTAGAATATCTGTCAAAGTACCCATATTGGGAAACTACCCAAATCCAGATCTAAAACCATAGATCTAGAAACCAGAATGTCAAATATTATATCCATATCTTGTCTGGAGAAACAACTGTGTGACGACCACAGTTTAACCGATCGTAGTATAGGAATTTTACTTCCTACTCTGTGTATGTCATCCAGATACCATGACATCACACCCTACTACCCTCTTAACTGATCCATCCCTTTTTTCTGATTGAAGTCAAACCCATGACTGTCACATCAAAATTAGATGATCTATCTCCGCTATAACTGCTCAAGTCTATAAATAGACATAAGCTACTTGCCCACCATGCTTCCGTTGCTCCCACCGACTACGACAACCCTCCTACCGGGTCTCATATCCTGGAACAACAGTAGTGTCAAGTCTGGGTAGATAAGAACCTCCCTGTCACCGTCCTTGAGGCTACCGAAGTACCTCTCGGGTGTCTGAGGTTACCTACCATACCTGCGGAGTGGCTATTGGAATGTCAAACCTGATTGAATATATAGGTCCTATTAAATTTTCCGTAATCGTTCGCGGTTCTGGAATCACTTCCAGTTCTACCATACTCCCACTACTGTTTTCTGAAAAAGATCCATTTTACTAAAACTGTGGCGAGTCAAGAACAATATCACTATTATCTTCAAAATGGTAGAATATCAACCCTCGTCATAGCTATGGTCAACCCACAAACAGCCACTACAGAAACGTGCCCTGAGTTATCCAGTGTCTGGTTTTAAGCATAAGCTGGACAACTCCCCGTACCTTAATTTCTTTTAAGGTACGAACTATTCTATATCCAATATAGAAACTTTGGCACTAATTTTAATTTGGAACCATATTCAAACCATGCAGCTGTCTCCAGTGCATATCAACTTAATGGAAAGAGGCTAATCAGCGTTACTCAACTTAGGAATCCATCCAATTATGAGTAACCTGAAAGAGAAACACGTTTCTCAAAACCATCACTATCATCTGAATACCAATCACAAGAATCTACATCGTCGATCTCTTTGAAGAATCCCGATACTTGTGATACCTGGTTCTCTACTTTATTCTTATACCCACAACTTCTCAAAACTTAGACCTTGTATTTCTACGAAACACTCGTCTAAATACTAGAGAAGTTATAAGTAAACAGAACATAGTACGAGGACCTACCCCTTTGTCCTGAAGGACACTTGGACAACATACAATACTCTGTATAAGTCCGCTGAGTTGAACAACTCAAAACCTGTGCGTTGTAGGTGGAAAACTGTACCCTGGCGATTTCCTCAAATATCACCAATTACAACGAATTCCGATATAATGAGGATGATCACCTAATTCCCAATATCTTACTCCCACTCATCATCTGTAAAACTATACAGATATGAGAATGAAACCTGGTAAATACATACCCTTGGAGTAAGTGTCTAATCGGGAAAACAGTTTTTTTCTTTAACAATGCACTGAAACATGAAAATGTTTCGTAGGGGTATCCTGGTATTCATAGCAATGTCTCTTCCATAATCCAATTCATGACTTCAACCGTATATTTTATTGCCGTCTTTCCAAATCCCTTTATTTATCTTTAGTCGTTACCTTCTGTACACCATCGTTAGGCTAACTGGTTTTCTTCTTTCCCTACCGTTCGGCACCAGCCTATGGTTTGGAAGAAGACTATCCAGTAAGCATAATAGGTGTACCCTCCTAAACCAAGGAGTACTCGCATCTCGAGAGAAGGTGACGATAAAAGACAACTGAATAATACCTTATTCTTTTAAAGGTGAAATAGGAGCGGCGATGAAGTACGCGGTTTTGGTCATGAATGATATCAGTCGCAATTTACTTTGCCCTCTTTCTAATCCCTTTATTTTGTCTTTACATATCACCTTCTGCACACCCTACTTAGGCTAATTGGTTTTCTTCATTCCCTACCTTTCGGCACCAGCCTATGGTTTGGAATAAGACTATCCAATAAGCGTAATAGGTGTACTCTCCTAAACCAAGGAGCTCTCGCAACCTAAGAGAAGGTGATAATAAAAGACAACTGAATAAACCAATTCTATTTCTCCTGAACCTGGATCCATCCTCGAAGAAGTCCCTTTGAGTTCGTATATAACCATACGATGGATCAATCCAATGGAAGTGGATATCCGTAGTAATACGGGTGTTCTGAGAAATTCAAAGGGTAAAAGAAGGAGTGGCAATGACTTATGCAACTCAGACAATCCAGAAGCCAGTATTTTAAGAAGGTTCGGTCAACCTGGTCACTGAGTCATAGTCTAGGGTCGGTCAAAGGTCGCTGCCAAAGAGAGAGAGAAAAGAAACACTCTGCGTGCACTCTAACCTAGATCAGAATGGTCATCATTTTATCTAATCCGGAAACCTCCCACTGTCCTGTCGAATTCTCCTCCAAACCTAAAGAAGAATCAATCGGGATCACCCGAAGAGTAAACCAACTCATCAGTGGGAATCGGGATCCAACTCTCATCGCATGATAACGTGATGGAATGCATCTACATTACTCATACTCCAGAAGGTATGCGCATACTTGGCAAGTTTCAGTTTCTTTAGAAACTCCCGATATTGTTTTTGCCCCATGCTCTTATAACCTTGGCGTTGTTCAAAATGTCATAAGTCACATGCCAAGTTCTACCCGTCACTATCTTGTCAATTTGAACCCACCCGCACATGCCCTTGACGTTGGCCAAAATGGCAGAACGACTGTCCCAAACTAACTCATCTATCTATGCAACAATTGAATACCCAGTAGCTACCAAACACTATGCCTTGGCGTTGGTCAAAATACGTAGCTTGAATACTACTGAATACCCAAAAGAAGTGACGGAGGGCTACGGCTGGTTTTTGGCGAAAAACCTTTAGCGTAGTGAACTTGATATCGCTGAAGGAACCTGATAGCTTTTTAAAATATAGTGGCGAAAACCTTTTGCTAAAGAGGTCATTCCCGGTAAAGGGATCTCGACTCTTTCCTCGTGGAATGAGGTGCAGGATATTCCACTGAATACCGCTATGCAAAGCAACATGTAATCGACTATAGTGAAGTTATCACTCTGACGCAAACTTCTGTCCAAGGGGTCGGTCCCGGTGAAGGGATATCGGCCCTTGCCTCGTCGAATGAGGTGCTGGATATTCCACTGAATATCGCTATGCATAACAAAAGGAAACGTCTTTGCAATAACACTTTTTAAATTGTTCCAACAACTGTATACAGGTTTGTTTTTACTTTGCGTTGATCAGAATCAACACAGTCCCATCATTTAATCACACCAGAAAAGAACGAAAATAAAATGTACGTATATGCCATCCGCATTCGTCACTGGGTCCCGTCATCACTCGTTAGGTTACTTAACTAACGACAGAGCGGGGACTGGACTAGCGCGGGTGTAAAACATATACAACATCTAATAGTATATAAACCAATATACAATAATCGCTCCAGGCGTGATAGTATGCAACATTACAGAAAAGTAATAAGCATCACAGAACAATACAGATATCTGGGATCCCCGAGTTTCACAGAGCCGCTGCTGAAACCCGACGTTCCCCTGTCGTGTGGATAGCCTGTGCAATGAAACCTAGACCCCTACGGGTGCGGCAAGTTACCCACCAAAACCTGAAGCGAGGTAGTCCCCACAGCATAGTGAATGGAACACCCGGCACTTCACGGAATCCGGTAAATTGAGCACCCCTCCTTGGGTCAACCTGTACCCCCTACGAGTGCGGCGAATAGTCTGCCAATTTTAGAGTGGGGCCCCTCTGCCTCCCAAAGCCATGAGATGCGGACCCATTGCCCTCCAGAACCCGGCTATCCGTGCACTCCGTCTCGGGGCAAAACCTAGTACAGTAATGAAAAATAGTACAATAGGTACATCGACCGCAACCTGGTCGTGCCCCAAAAGAATATTATACAACAGGCAGTGACGGCAGTCCACAAGTTGGACGCTCGCCCCGCAATATCAAATGTACAAATAAACACAAACTGTACTACCATTGCACACTGCTATCCACCACGACAAATCCGCAACATCACAGCACAACACATAACATCAACGCGAATGTCACGTTCGCAAACCCGTCTAAAAGAACTATAGCAATCAGACGCGGTTTACCGATCAAATGACATTCCCGGTTGGAGATATAATGTAAGCACAGTAAACTAACGTGTTTAAATTTCGATCGACCAAAGACCAAATATCAAAAAGTGGGCCCCACTGCTTACTGGTGAACAGTAACAAAATCTGGGCCAAAACGATATTTATCAAAAACCCCAAAATCCATCACAGAACCCACTGACAAAATTTGGAAGCACGTGCTCCCCACGTGGCCGCGGATGCGCGGCCAAACCATGGGTTTGGCCGCGTTTCCGCGGCTGCTTGGAGGAATCACGACCCCAAATTTTGTCGTGGCTCTTAAAAACGCCTGCACAGATTTTTAAGACATCCAGAAATAAATTTTGAGACCGTTTAAAATTAACAGAAACTGTCGGGCTAGGATTTTACCGTTTTTGATTTTCGGTTCGATCGATGTTTTGAACGCGTTAGCACAAGTTAGTATAGCAAAATGGTGAGGCTCTGATACCACTGTAAGTCTACGTTAGCGCCCTGGCAGTCTACAGACGCCAAAATGCGGAACAAAAACTTTTTAACTGGCGCTATCGTATACTTTAACCCGGATCTGCCATTATTGCTAAACTAACAAACTGTAAAGAGTGTAGGAAGATTGTACCGAACGATCCGAGTCCTTCGTTCTTCAACCATCATCCCACGCTCCGTTGCGGGTGCTCCGATCGCGTCGATCTCCGATATCCTCGTCGAGGTGGCACCACATGATCGATTCTTTAAACGGGCTCCCGCCTCTGACTCGAGGAAACTCGATCGTCAAGTTTGCTAAAAGAGACGACCAAGAATGATGTAGAGAATGAGTAGATGACTTTGTCTCACTTCGTCCAAATCCGTGGACGATCGGTTAATGAAGTTGCCGTGGAAATCGGGTGATGGAATGAAATGAGGCAATGAAATTTCCATGCACCCTTAACCATAGTCTTTTTCCAAGAATGAAATTAATCTCTCTCTCTCTCACTCAAATGGGGCCGGCCACATTTTGTAGATGAGGGAGGTGATGGTAGGATGAGGGAGGTGACCACAACAAGAAGCTTATCATGAACAAATATCTTAACCAATCCAAAATACATAAATGCAAATGGTGATTCAAATAAACACCTCATCTAGCCATTAATGAAACCATTAATGCACTAATGAGTCATATGCCTCATCATCACTTCTAGAAGCTTCTAGAATGATGACTCACTCATATCAGAAGAAAAGATAAATCCGTCTTTAACCGAATGTTAAAAGACGGCTGATAGAAAACTGAAAACTGGCAACTTCCAAAAGTGATCCTGAAACGACTTTCAGGATAACCCCGAAACTGTATAAATATACCCGCATTTGTATTACGACCGAATACAAATGCAACTGAGACAAAGATATTATACCTACTCAATATAATACTCGGATCCGGCTTAAACCA
The DNA here is from genome assembly GCA_030015575.1 of Agapanthus africanus. Lineage (NCBI taxonomy): Eukaryota > Viridiplantae > Streptophyta > Magnoliopsida > Asparagales > Amaryllidaceae > Agapanthus > Agapanthus africanus. The sequence goes on from CM057339.1 coordinate 501,268,832, forward strand.
AAGCCGACCAGTATCACCTGTCCGAAAATCGACACGTGCGTAAACGCACGTGCATTTTCCGAACCCTGCCATAAAACCATACGGCCTCTACAACGTTTCGCCCGAACTTGGGAAACTGTCTGTGGGGGACTCTAATGACTCGTCAGTACCCTGGCAGTGGGTTTAACCACAAACCGTCAGCGGCACTAGCAATGCGTAACGGCTGCCCACGGACTGACCTCAAGGGAGACCGATGAGCACACTCAAGGGAGACCGATGTGCGAACTCATCCAGAAACCCTACTGAGCCTAACAGTGACAATGTATATACAGTCCGGTCCGTTCGTCCGGTCCGTTCGTCAATGAGTATCGCATATCCGCCTAGGGGGCTAGTAACGTCAGACCCCCAATAGCAGTATAAGTCGTGTCGGAGTGAAGCCCAATAACACCCTGAGATACTACTGGAGTACCTACCAGTAAATCTCCTGCCATGGCCATGGACTATGTGTAATGGCTCTCCTAGACACAGCACGACCTCGCCCCCAATACCGGGAGAGACGAATCCCCTGCCGATCCGCTCACATGCCTCCATATGGCTCGGGACTGTACCCAAAAACTACCTGTTTGCACGACTCCTTTGAGCCGTGGTAGGGTAGAAATCAAAGCACAATGGGAACTCACACGAGACAAATGACGACCTCAGGTCGATGAACTAACCTGTACACATGTCACCAGGGAACTGCTATCTGACGGTAGATATAATACTAACTAGCAGATTCCCGGCGACTCCTGTCCGGTGTACTCATAACCCAATGAGCACCTGTATACATCTTAGGTGATCCAATTGACACCAGTGGCTTGTGAGACCGGCCACCGCCCCTCGTCGGGGTCTCGACTGTACACACTAGTCTACTCCGGAGTATCGATGCCCTGTCTCGAAACTCCCACGACTAGGGACCACAATTAAGGATATGCGTATAAACTACCCAACTCTCACGTATATGATCGCCATCATACTGTTGGTAGTAAAGCAAGATCCTAAGGGCTCTATCAAAGTGTAACATGCAATCAGTCACCTGAACATGTACACGACTGATAAAGCCAAACCAGATAGCATACTATCATCTCGAGTAAGACTGTCCTACCGGGATAGGTCCTCCGCAATCATTGCAATCACGTACCTGCGATCCAATAATTGACTATGAGGGCACTATCTCCAATAGTATGCATGTATGTGTGCATTCATATCAACATGTATATACATGCATACATTCATGCATACATCCAAATAGGAAAAGGTTTTAAACAAGTGAGCTAAAAGTCAATATTAAATCAACACCCGATTAAAACACGGTATCATATACACGCATTTAATCGAGCTCCCGCGCATATCTCATATGCACACCATATCATTTCGCCTGAGCTAGGAAACTCCTCTGTGGGACTCTAAGACTCGTCAATACGTCGGCAGTAGGTGATGGTCATATCAAGCACCCACAAGCCGTTAGCGGTAATAGCTGGACGTAACATCTACCCAGGTATTGAGCGATCATAATATCAACAAGCAAGTCTGCTCATACTCCTATAAATCCTGTCAGTAACACTACCGAACAGTCCGGTGTCTTCGGCTGATATGTCGCAAATCCAGTCTTGGGGTAGTGAACGTCAGACCCCAGTAACCGATAAGTCATGCCGATGTGAGGCTCATAATGGGTCAAGAAACTACTGATAACACTCACCAGTAGATCTCCATATCAACCCTGGCCAGGGACTTCTTGTTATAGCCAATCGAACATAGCGCAACATCAACCCCCAATACCGGGAGAGACGAAACCCCTCCAATCGCTCATTGCCTCCATGTGATTCGGGACTGTACCCAAAAGCCGCCGTTTTTCACGTTCTCTTGAACGTGGTAAGGTGGAAATCAAAGTACAGTAGGAATCACACAAGACTCTTTGACGATCTCGGGTCTACAGACTAACCTGTACTAGTGTCACCAGAGAACTGCTATCTGACGATAGGTATAATGCCAACTAGGAGTTCTCAGCGAGCCTGTTCAGTGTACCCAGTCACCACTGAGCACCCGTATACCATCTTTGATTTCAAACACCAATGGATGTGAGATCATCCATCGCCCATCATATGGGTTAAGAAGCGTATACGCTAGTCTACTCTGGAGTATCGATGCCCTGTCTTGATACACCCTCGACTAGGAACAATTATAGGATGTACTTGTGGACTACCCCGACCCCACAAGTATGATCTCCATCATAGTCCTAGTAGTCAAGTATACATCCTAAGGGCTTTATCAACATGTGAGGGCTAGATAGTATCATAATACAAGTCTACATGTTAAGACAAAGAGCAACCAGATAGCATACTATCATGTCGAGCAAGAAAGTCCTCTCTATATATATCCAAGCATCCACTATAATATAAATCATATGTACAATAATGGCCTCGAGGTCATATACATAACTAACAATAGATTGTCACAGATAGGCTCAGTAGGGATCCGGATGAGTTTGCTCGTCGGCCTTCCTTTTCGACAGGTACCCGGATAGCTGTTATGCATATCTAGTGCCACTGACGTGCTTGTGGTTAAGAATTTATCCAGTAACTCACTGCCGGCATACTGTCGAGTCTTTAGAGTCCCACACAGAGGGTTTCCCTGGTTCAGGTGAAATGATGTAGTAGCCGTATTGGATACGTGCAGGGTCTCGATAGATTGATGTACTTTGTACTCGGACTTTCGATCGGACAATTGGTAATATTAGCCGGCTCGGGTTTGAGCCGGATTATTAAATCAGGTATTGATTTAATAGTTTACATATATGTATTTCGATATGTATATTCTAGTATGACGTTCTTCGTGTTATTCTATCTCTTTGGGCATTCGTGTTTTTATCCGAATGCAGGTATGTATATACGGCAGATTGTAATCCGTATTTTATTACAGATTACCTTCTAGAAGGTGTACACCTCATCATGGACTTTTCCATTTATTAATAAATGGAAATGAGGTGGAAATTAAGGAGAGGGAGGCATGGTGAGTGGCATGGCATCAATAGTTCACAAATGAATTCTTTATTCATTTGTGGTTACTATTGAAGCATGGCTGCACTTGTTTATTCATGAAAATTCATACAAAAAACCATTGTGTGTTGAATTTCTCTCACTTGCATGCTTAATTATTCTTGAGCTCCTATTTTTCTTCATCTCCTCCTTCCTCTTGAGTTTCCTCCACCTTCATCATCTTCCTCTTCACTACCCTTCTCAAGAGTTGAGAAACAAGTGGAGAGGCAAGAAAGAGATAGCAAAACACTTAGATCATCACACTACATCCTAGACTACTTGGTTTAGCAACCCAAGTTCTCTAGTTGCTCCACTTAACATATAGTGTGGAGCTAAAGCCATGGATCATATCCCCCGGGTGGATCATTTACGACAAATGATGACCGGAGAGCAAGATCGATCGCGGAGAACTAAAGGAGCCAACAAAGAAGATCAAGCATATTCAAGGTGGTCACTTGGAGCTAACGACGAGGAAAGAAGACCGAAGGACTTGGATCATTTGGTGAGACTTCTTTCATAGTAGTTAGCTCATCTCTTTTAGTTTTGCTAGATAGGTTTATGGAAAGATCCGGGTTTTCATTGGGTTAACTTAGTGTCGGTTTTAAACTAGTAAGAAAATTTTTGTTCCGCATACCGCCACATTCGATGGCTCCCTCGTTGAGGTAACCCAACATGGTATCAGAGCCACCCCATAAAACCTATACTAGCAGTTTAAACATTGTTTAAAATATCGAAACCGAAATAACTCCAAAACACGAAACCTTGAAATCAAGTTTCTGTCAATTTTTAAAAGGCCTCTGAAAGTTTTGTAAGCAAGTGCAGAGTGATTTTTGACAGTGAGATGAACCCAGTACAAAAACGAAGCGATTCTTCCTTGTTTGGACCAGCTACATCATGAAAAAAACCGGCCTCACTGGTTTTTGTGAAAGGGTATCGAGTCGTTTTTGTATGGTGCTCTCTAACTCTTGGATTTAGGATTTCAGGATATGTTTGTTTTTGCCCAGAATGAATTTTCAGTTAACTTGAGTTTTGAGGCATTACGGAGTATTTCGAAGTCGTTGATTTTAACAACTGTTTAATTATTATCGGTACTTAGATTAGCATTTTCGACCGTGAATGTCATTTGATCGGTAAACCCGTCTATCTGCTATATGTCCTTTTAGACGAGTTTGCGAACATGACATTCACGTTGATGTTATGTGATTGTGCTGATATTGTGGTTGGATTGTCGTGGTGGATAGCCGATGGTGCAATGATTTAGAACAGTTTGTATTCATTTGTACATTTGTTATTGCGGGGCGAGCGTCCGACATGTGGACTGCCGTCTTTACCAGGTTGTATATTATTTGTTTGGGGCACGACCGGGTTGAGGTCGATATCACCATTTGTACATATTGTTTTCATTTTCTATACTAGGATTACCCCACGGTGGAGTGCACGAATAGTCGGGTTCTAGAAGGCAACAAGCCCGCATCTCATGGCGTTGAGACGGAGGGGGTTCGTTCTAGAATTGGCGGGCTATTCGCCGCACTCGTAAGGGGTATAGGATGACCCACGGAAGGGCATCCAAGTTACCGGATTCCGTGAAGTGCTAGGTGGCCCATTCACTTTGTTGAAGGGGGTTGCCTCACTTCTGGGATTGGCGGGTAACTTGTCGCACTTGTAGGTGTCCAGGTTTTCATTGCACAGGCTATCCACACGACGTGGAACGTCTGGTTTTATTTGCGGCTCAAATGAAACCCGGGGCTCCAAGATTATCCACCTTTCTGTATTGTTGGCTGAGATTCTATGATATTGCTTATTATCATGCCTGGGACGAATGTTATATATACTTATATATATACTAGTAGATGTTGTATATGTTTTTCACCCACGCTAGTCCAGCCACCACTCTGTCGTTAGTTAAGTAACCTAACGGGTGATGACGGGGCCCAGTGGCGAATGCGGATGGCATATACGTACATCGTATTTTCGTTCTTTTTGTGGTGTGATAGGATTAACTGATGGGACCGCAATAATTTTGATTAATGCAAGATAAGAAAACCTAAAAGATGTTGTTGGAACAAATTTTGAAAAACTATAGCTATATTCTTTCACTTTGCATAGTGGTATTCGGTTATGAATATCCAGCACCTTATTCCACGAGGCAAGAGCCGAGATCCCTTCGCGGGGAGTGACCTCTTGAGCAAAAGTCTATACTGTTGATTACTCAGTTTTCTTCAAAACCACAAATTTTCAAAAGCGGGGCTTAAACCACTCCTTTTCAAAACTGCTCAGGTTCCTCCAACGATATCAAGTTCATTACGTTAACGGGTTTTTCGCCAAAAACCCAGCCGTAGCCCTCCGTCATTTCAGATAAGTAGTATTTAGTATTCGTGCTGTGTTTGTTGGCATTCGTCAAGGCATACTGTACGATAGCTGAATAATACTTATTTGTAGCATTGAGATGCATTAATTTAGGACAGTCATACAGCCTTGTTGGTATCCATCAAGGGCGAGTATGGGTGGGTCAAAATTAATCTCGACAATGACGGGTAGAACTTGACTTGCGCTTTATGATTTGTTGGCATCCGTCAAGGTCATAAGACGCCTGGGGCAAAAACCACATCGGGAGTTTCCAATATACAGGAAACTTGCTAGTGCTGCAGACCTTCTGGAGTGTGATGACTAGAGTGGCTTCCATCTAATTTATCATGCAATGATAGTTGGATCCCGATCCCACTGATGAGTATGATTACTCCTGAGAGATTTTCTCACTTAACAATCAATGCTATAAACCAAGTAGGTGTCTAGAACGGTGTTAGCGGGGCTAAGCCTCCAGGGAAAAGAGGTTATGTAATTAAGGAACTTCGCGAAAGCGTTGGAAAACCTCCCTCGAAGTACCAACACTAGCCTGGCCGAAAGGTTAAGCAAGTATTGTGACGTGCGATTAATCCCAACTAATTCTTCTTTTTAGGTTTGAAAAAGAATTCAAGAAAAAAGTGGGAGCCATCCTGATTAGATAAACTAATAACCAATCTAATCTTGCAAGAGAGCACGCTGAGTGTTTCTTTTCTCTCTCTCCAGGTAGCAACCAATTCACGCCCTAATCAAGATAATAAAATGTATCGCTTGACCGATCCGAATTCTTATTCATGGCTGGGGAACGTCAGTTTGACTCTAACTTATGACAACAGTCATGAGTGTGAGAAGAGAAAAGAGGATTGCATGATTTCCTCGATGACCCCATCGAAGAAGAAGCATAGAATCACGTCTTCTTCAGGTGTTCTTGTTATAGAGAACTGTTTTTCGGTCAGTCCTACCTCCTGGGTACTCGATACCGGATCAGGATCTCACATCTGTTATTTATTACGGGGACTGAGAAAAAGTAGGATGTTTGGACCTGGTGATATGTCCCTCAGAGTAGGGAACGGAGCACAAGTTGATGCTTTTGCCGTCGGTGAATATCACCTAGCATTGCTAAATAGAAATTCTATTATTTTGAACAATTGCTACTGTGTACCTTCCATGGTTTGCAACATCATATCAGTTTCTTTACTTGATAAAGATGGATGTAAGTTTGTTTTTGATAGAAATATCATGAACATTTACCTTAATCAGGTATTGGTTGCAGAAGGTACACTATGTAATGGTATCTATGTTCTTAATCAAAACACAGTTCTCAGTATACAAAACATACGCAAGAGGAAGAGTTCAGAAGTGAACGAATCTTACTTGTGGCATTATAGACTTGGTCATATCGGAGAGAAAAGACTAAGTAAGTTGCATAAAGATGGACTTTTGAATACGTTCAGATTTTCATCTTATGAAACTTGTCAGTCTGGTCTCAAGGGAAAAATGACCAAATCTCCGTTCACCAGATACGGAGAAAGAGCAGCAGAGCTCTTGGGACTCATACACAGTGATGTATATGGTCCAATGTCTATACATGCAAGGGGTGGGTTCTCGTACTTCATCACATTCACTGACGATCTCTCTAGGTTCGAATATGTGTATCTTATGAAACACAAATCTAAAGCTTTTGAGAAATTCAAAGAATTTAGAAACGAAGTATAGAACCAGACTAGCAAAAGTATCAAGATCCTCCGATCTAACAGAGGAGGGGAGTACTTAAGCACGGAATTACTAGATTACCTAAAATAGGATGGAATTCTCTCTCAGCTTACTCCTCCGTATACACCATAGCACAACGGTGTATCGGAGAGGAGGAACCGTACCTTATTTGACATGGTTCGCTCCATGATGAGTAACGCCGAGTTACCTCTTTCATTTTGGGGACATGCTCTTTTGACAGCGGCATATCTATTGAATAGAGTTCCGAACAAATCCGTGCCTACCTCCCCATATGAAACATGGGAAGGGGAAAGGCCATACCTTAATTTTATTAAGATATGGGGATGTCCGACTTATGTTAAAAAACAAAATCCGGATATGCTTGAGGTACGATCAGTTCTCTGTAAGTTTGTAGGATATCCTAACCATTCGCAAGGATATGAGTTTTACCACACTGAGGAACAAAATGTGTTTGTTGCTCGCCATGCCGTCTTCTTAGAGAAGGAATTTCTTGCAAAAGAAATTTGTGGGAGCACGGTAGAACTAGAAGAAATTCCAGAGGGACAAACTGTAACTGAAGGTTTGGTAGAACCAGAGAATTCAATAGCCCCAGACGAACCTCAACCACTCCGCAGATCTGGTAGGATTTCTCATCCGCCCGAGAGATACTACGGTTTTCTCATTGACGGGGATCGAGAGGATTGCATCTTGGAAGAAGATGATCCTACTAGTTTCAAGAAGGTCATTATCAGTAGGGACTCTGATAAGTGGCTGGATGCCATGCGATCCGAAATGGAGTCCATGTACACCAATAAAGTGTGGACCTTGGATATTTCTCCATCTGGGGTAAAACCAGTTGGATGCAAATGGATCTACAAGAAGAAGATTGGTGTAGATGTACAGGTGGAAACCTATAAGGCTAGACTTGTTGAAAAAGGTTTTCGTCAAAGACCAGGATTGGACTATGACGAAACCTTTTCTCCAGTGTCTATGCTCAAATCCATTCGGATCCTACTTGTCATTTCTTCCTTCCATGACTATGAAATCTGGCAGATGGACGTAAAAACGGCTTTCTTAAATGGTTGTTTGGAAGAGTGCGTTTATATGGATCAGCCAGAAGGTTTTGTAGACAGTGGGAGCAGTGGGAAGGTGTGCAAGTTGCTTAAATCCATTTATGGATTAAAGCAGGCATCGCGGCGCTGGAATATCTGTTTTGATGAAACAATCAAGGGATTTGACTTCATCAAAAACGAGGATGAGCCTTGTATATATAAGAAGATTGTACGCCGAACTGTCATGTTCCTAGTCTTGTACGTAGACGACATTATTTTGATAGGAAATGACATTCCTATGCTACAATCGGTCAAGCTGTTCTTGTCACAAAAGTTCTCCATGAAGGACCTGGGTTATGCCTCGTACATTCTGGGGATCAAGATCTACAGAGATAGATCCAAAAGATTACTGGGACTTTCACAGTCCAGGTACATAGAGACCGTACTAAAGAGATTTAGTATGGAAGATTCCAAGCGCGGTAACATACCCGCATTCCATGGAATCACCCTCTCCAAGGAGATGTCTCCCAAGACAGACGAGGAGAGTGTTCGCATGAGCACTATACCCTACGCTTTGGCGGTAGGATTTATAATGTATGTGGTGCTATGTACAAGGGCAGATGTAGCTTATGCGCTAAGCGTGGTGAGCCGGTATCAGCCGAACCTAGGTGAGGACCACTGGACATCAGTAAAGAACATTCTCAAATACCTGAGAAGGACTACGGAGATGTTCTTGGTTTACGGTAATGGAGACCTAAAGGTCGAGTCCTTTACCGATTCAAGCTTCCAGAGTGACAAGGATGACAACAAGTTTGTCTCGGTTTTTGTGTTTACCCTCAACGGAGGGGCGGTGTGTTGGAAGAGCTCCAAACAGGATACCGTTGCAGACTCGACGATGGAAGCTGAATACATTGCTGCGAGCGATGCCGCAAAAGAGGCGGTCTGGATGAAGAAGTTCATTAGTGAACTTCAGGTAGTTCCATCCACTGTTGACCCAATACCTTTGTATTGCAATAACAATGAGGCTATAGTTTTAACGAAGGAACCACGGTGCCATCAGAAATCCAGGAACATCTTAAGGCGGTATCACCTGATCAGGGAGATCGAGGTCCGGAGAGTGGATACAAAAGACAACACTGCGGATTCATTCACCAAGGCCCTTCCTCAAGCACAGTTCGAGAGACTTTTTGAGATGTTGGGTATGCGGTACGCCAACAGCTGGCCCTAGAGCATACATTGGATACTCGGTACTCTAATAGCTGGCCCTAGTGCAAGTAGGAGATTGTTGGATATGTATGCCCTAGAGGCCATTATTGTATATGTATACATATGGATGCTTGGACATATATATGTACAGTACAGTCTTGCTCGATATGATAGTATGCTATCTGGTTTGTCTTTATCTTAACATGTGTATGTTTTACTTGCTATTACATATCTTTTATACATGTTGATAAAGCCCGTAGGATCATTGCTAGACTTCCTGCGTTGTGATGGCGATCATGCTTGTGGGAGCTAGGTAGTTGGTACACACATCCTTAAATGGTCCCAAGTCGTGGGAGTATCGAGACTGGGCATCGATATTCCGGAGTAGACTAGTGTATACGTTTCTAGACCCCGACGAGTGGCGATGGTTTGATCCCACAACCATTGGTCTTTAGACCTAAGATCGTATACAGGTGCTCAATGGGGGTGAGTACACCGGACGGACTCGCCGAGGACTTCCAGATGGTACTATACCTATCGTCAGATGGAAGTTCTCAAGTGACATGAGTACAGGTTAGTCTTTATACCTGAAATCGTCATTTGTCTCATGTGAGTTCCCATTGTGTTTTGATCACTACCCTACCACGGCTCTACTGAGTCGTGCAAACAGGTTTTGGTTGGGTACAATCCCGAGCAACATGGAGGCAGTGAGCGATTGTCAGGGATTCGCCTCTCCCGGTATTCGGAGTCGATATCGCACTGTGTTCGATTGGTCAGGACCATAAGACCATGGCCAAGGCAGTTAGGATTTACTGATAGACTGATCGGTAGTTTCTCGTATTGGTCCTGAGCCGCGTCAGCACGAATTACCAGGTTATTAAGGTCTGACGTTTACCACCCCCTAGACCCGGTATGCGATACTCTCAGACGAAGAGACCGGATTGTACGGAGATTGTCACTGATAGGCTCAGTAGGGATCCGGATGAGTTTGTTCGTCGGTCTTTCTTTTCGACAGGTACCCGGGTAGCCGTTACGTACAGCTAGTGCCGCTGACGTGCTTATGGTTATGAATTTATCCAGTAACTCACTGTCGGCGTACTGTCGAGTTTTTAGAGTCCCACACAGAGGGTTTCCCTAGTTCAGGCGAAATGATGTAGTAGCCGTATTGGATACGTGCAGGGTCTCGATCGATTGATGTACTTTGTACTCGGACTTTCGATCGGACAATTGGTAATATTAGCCGGCTCGGTTTGAGCCGGATTATTAAATCAGGTATTGGTTTAATAGTTTACATATATGTATTTCGATATGTATATTCTAGTATTACGTTCTTCGTGTTATTCTATCTCTTTGGGCATTCGTGTTTTTATCTGAATGCAGGTATGTATATACAGCAGACTGTAATCCGTATTTTATTACAGATTACCTTCTAGAAGGTGGACACCTCATCATGGACTTTTCCATTTATTAATAGATGGAAATGAGGTGGAAATTAAGGAGATGGAGGCATGGTGAGTGGCATGGCTTCAATAGTTCACAAATGAATTCTTTATTCATTTGTGGTTACTATTGAAGCATGGCTGCACTTATTTATTCATGAAAATTCATACACAAAACCATTGTGTGTTGAATTTCTCTCACTTGCATGCTTCATTATTCTTGAGCTCCTATTTTTCTTCACCTCCTCTCTCCTCTTGAGTTTCCTCCACCTTCATCATCTTCCTCTTCACCACCCTTCTCATGAGTTGAGAAATAAGTGAAGAGGCAAGAAAGAGATAGCTAAACACTTAGATCATCACACTACATCCTAGACTACTTGGTTTAGCAACCCAAGTTCTCTAGTTGCTCCACTTAACATATAGTGTGGAGCGAAAGCCATGGACCATATCCCTCGGGTGGATCATCTACGACAAAGGAGGACCGGAGAGCAAGATCGATCGCGGAGAACCAAAGGAGCCAAAAATGAAGATCAAGCATGTTCAAGGTGGTCACTTGGAGCTAACGACTAGGAAAGAAGACCGAAGGACTTGGGTCATTTGGTGAGACATCTTTCATAGTAGTTAGCTCATGTCTTTTAGTTTTGCTAGATAGGTTTATGGAAAGATCCAGGTTTTCATTGGGTTAACTTAGCGTCGGTTTTAAACTTGTAAGAAATTTTTTTTTCCGCAAACCGCCACATTCGATGGCTCCGGCATTGAGGTAACCCATCAAAAATCATATCAGGAGTTTCTAAAGAAACTAAAACTTGTCAGGCATGCGAAAACCTCTGGAGTGTGATAACTTGGGTGGATTCCATCAGGTTGTCATGCGATGATAGTTAGATCCCGATTCCCACTGATGAGTTGGTTTACTCCTTGGGTGATTTTAGATGATCCCGACTAATTCTTCTTTTAGGTTTGGAGGAGAATTTGAGGAAACGGTGGGAGCTATCCTGATTAGATAAAGTGATTGACCATTCTGATATAGGTTAGAGTGCACGCTGAGTGTTTCTTTTCTCTCTCTCTTTGGTAGCGATTATGTCCCGACCCTAGACTATAACTCAGTAACCAAGATAACCGGACATTCTTAAAATACATTGACTTTTGGATTGTCAGAGTTGCATACTTCATTGCCACTCCTACTTTTACCCTTTACTTTTCTCCGGAACATTCCGTATCACTACGAAGATCCAGTTTTATTAGATATGACCATCGTATAATTACATACGAACTCGAAGAAACTTGTTTCGGATTCGAGGATGGTTTCCGGTTTTGGAGAAATTGAATAGGACTATTCAGTTGTCTTTTCCGTTTACCTTCTCTCAGATTGTGAGGGCTCCTAGGATTAGGAGACAGTTCACCTATTGCGCTTATTAGATAGTCTTCTTCCAAACCATAGGCAGGTGCCGAAAGGTGGGGAATGAAGAAAACCAATTAGCCTAAGTTTCGTGTACAGAAGGTAATAAGTAAAGACAAATAAAGAGATTAGAAAGAGGGCAAAGTAAATTGGGACTGCTATCATTCACGACCAAACAGGCGTATATCATCGCCACTCCTACTTCACCTTTGAATTTCTCTAGAACACCCCGTATCGCTACGAAGATCCATATTTATTGGATAATCCATCGTATAGTTATATACGAACTCGAAGGAACTTGTTCCAGTTCGAGTATGGATTCTGGTTCAGGAGAAATAGAATAAGGTTTATTCAGTTGTCTTTTATTTTTACCTTCTCTCAAGTTACAAGTACTCCTAGTATTAGGAGAGTACACCTATTACGCTTATTGGATAGTCTTCTTCCAAACCATAGGCTGGTGTCGAATGGTAGGGAAGGAAGAAAACCATTTAGCCTAAGGATGGTGTACATAAGGTAATGAGTAAAGACAAATAAAGGGATTTGGATAGATGGCAAGGAAATATAAGGTTACAGTCATGAATCTGTTTATTGGAAGAGGCATTACTATGAATACCCGGCTTCCCCTTCGAAATATTTTCATGTTTCAGTTTCACTATGCGTTGTTAATTGAAAACTGATTTTCCAATTAGATCCTTACTCCATGGTATGTATTTACCAGGTTTGATTCTCACATCTGTATGGTTTTACATATGATGAGTGGGAGTAAGTTATTGGGAATTAGGTGATTATATCCTCATTATATCGGAATTCGTTGTAATTGGTGATATTTGAGGAAATCGCCTAGGGTTTTGCTTGACGGAAAATATTTGGTTTTGAATATCCGTTGTTATGCACCAATTTCAAACTGACTTATCTGTTCGTTTATTTTATAAAGTGAGATATAACTTTTTAAAATTATGTCCATGACATTTACCTATATCAGTTGATGGTTAGGTAAGGAGCATTAAACAGCGGTGTAATTTTTCTTAACCATGGTACAGTTTTCAACCTACGACGCATAGGATTTGAGTTATTAAACTCAGGGGACTTATACAAAATATTGTATGTTGTCCAGTGTCCATTAGGACAAAGGGGTTGGTCCTCGTACTATATTCTGTTTACTTATGACTTCTCCAGTTTTAGACAAGTATTTCGTAGAAATACAAGATCCAAGTTTTGAGAAGTTATAGGTATAAGAATAAAGTAGAGAACCACGTGATGCAAGTATCAGGATTCTTCAAGGTAATCGAAGATGAAAATACTTGTGTTTGGAATTCAGTTTATAGTAATGGTTTTGAGAACTTGCTTCTCTTTTGGTTACTCATGTTTGGATGCACTCCTAGTTGAGTAATGCTGATCGGCCTCTCTCCATTTAGTTGACATGCACTGGAGACAGCTGCATGATTTGAATCTGGTTCCAATTAAATCAGTGCCTCTGTTTCTATATTGTATATAGAATGGTTCATATCTTAACGATGTTAAGGTATATGGAGTTGTCCGGCTTATGCTTAAAACCAGACTCTGGATAACTCAAGGCACGTTTCTGTAATGGCAGTTTGTGGGTTATCCCGGGCTATGATGAGGGTTAACTTTCTAACATCTGGAAGATCAATAGTGATATTGTTCTTGACTCACCACAATTTTAGTAAAATGGACATTTTCATAAAACAGTAGTGGGAGTATGGTAGAACTGGAAGTGATTCCAGAACCACAGACGATTACTGAAAATTTAAATAAAACCTAAATATTCAATCGGGTTTGACATTCCATTAGCCACTCCGCAGATATGGTGGGTAATCTCAGGCGCCCGAGAGACACTTCGATATCCTCAAAGACGGTGACAGGGAGGTTCTTGTTTACCCAGAATTGACACTACTGTTGTTCCAGACTATAAGACCCGGCAGGAGGATGAGTATAGCGTCATTCTAAACTAGCTTTAGATGTGCACGTGTATATGACTCTGCCGGAGGGTTGTTGTAGTCAGTGGGAGCAGCAGAAGCATAGTGGACAAGTAGCTTGTGTCTATTTATAGACTAAAGTAAATATAGCGGAGATAGATCATCTAATTTTGATGTGGCAGTCATAAGTTTTGACTTCATTATAATAGGAGATGGATCTGTTAAGAAGGTAGTAGGGTATGATGTTCTGGTATTTGGATGACATGCACTTTGTAGGAAATGCAATTCCTATACTGCGATCGGTTATACTGTGGTTGTCACACAGTGGTTTCTCTATATAGGATATGGATATTATATCTGGCATTCTGGTTACTAAATCTATGGGTTTAGATCTAGATTTTGGTAGTTTCTCAATCTGGGTACTTAGACGCTATTCAAAAGGTGTTTTAGAATTGATGACTCCTGGCATGGTGTTGTACCTGTAGGTGATGGAGTCACCCTCTCTAAAGGTGTCTCACAGACTAAAGGGGAGAGGGATGTGCATGATTGGCATATCACTTTCTTAGGTAATTGAGTCAATCATGAGATGTCAAGTACCGCACCAGATGTTGTTTTTGTACTAGATGCAATAAGTTGATATATTAATCCAATCCTGGAGAAACGTTCGGAAGCGGTTTATGAACATAAGTAGATGTTCTAAGGATTTGATAACGACAGCCTCCTTCGGGAGACGGTTATCATTCCAGGCTTCCAAGGCGACCTGGATGACAGAGTGACTGTCAGAGTTTTAGTTTTCCCTATTAACGAGGGGAAGTAGTTTGGACAGGTGATCCAAGCGGATACTGAGAGAGGCATGGCGTAAGATACTGATTAAATTCAGTTGACGATACAGTCTATGAAGTTTACTGGATTTGGAGTTCATTTATGAACTGGGTCCCATTAGATATCCAGACATATTCTAAGACAGGTATTGCTCATTTCGGGAGATGGATTTCTCCGCGAACTTGAGATTAAGAGAGACATAGAAAGAAACATTGGAACGGATCCACTCACTGAGGCTAATTCTCGAACGTAATAGTTTTACAAACGAGCTTTGTGAAACTGATTAGTAAAGAAGTTGGGTGTTCGGTATCACACGGGCTGTGAGTATGCGACACCGCAATAATTAGCCTTTAGTGCAAGTGAGAGATTGTTGGCTATAGTGCCCTCAAGTCAATTATTGGATCGCAGGCACGTGATTGCAATGATTGAGGGAGGACCTATACCGGTAGAACAGTCTTACTCGAGATGATAGTATGTTATCTGGTTTTTCTTTATCATCGTGTACATGCTTTAGGTGACATTACAGATCATTATTACATGTTGATAGAGCCCATAGGATTTGTAACGCCTTGAAAAGTCGTTTTGGTGTTTTCCTGAAAATCGGTGAAAATTCGGTATTTTTCCGAAAACCGTCTTTTTTGTTATTTTGCAGTTTAGGACTAATTATACTTAAAATGGATAGGTAATTGCTTGTTTTTAGTAGATAATGAGTTACTTATGAAATTCTGGTCGTTTAAAAATTTTCCCTAATTTTTCAATTTTTTTATATTATTTTAAGCCGGTAAGAAAATATATTCAATTAGCGATAAAGACAAAATTTTTTAGGCTAATTTTAATCTTTAAAATTATGTTAATTAAAATCTAGTTGTAACATAAATTTTTAGTATTTTATTTTGATTTTTAACTAATTTTTATTATAGGAAACGAAATTTATTGAATTTAAGCTTAAACTTGCAATTTTGGACTTGTAGGGGGTCTTTTTGCATAAAATTTCTTTTGTAAAACCCCATTCACCCTTCCCTCACCCCTAGGCCGGCCCCACCTCAGCTGCAAGCCCACAAAATAATTTCCCCATCTCATTTGAACAAAATGATATGATAAAGGGTTTTAAAGGGGTAAATTTGGAATTATGTGTGCTTTGATTTGAGTGGGTTGACTTGGGCTTTTCCCCACAACACCCACACCATCCCCACTCCTCCATTTCAGCCAAGAATTCCTGCATTCTACAGCAGCCCCCTCCCTCTTCTTGTCTATCTCTTTTCATCATCAAATTTCATCAAATTCCACCTCAAAATCCTTATAAATCCACAATTTCCTTCACAATTTCAAAGCAAAACCTTATTCCCTCTCTTCTCTAACCTAATTGGTTCAAATCTTGGAGAAAGATGACATCTTTGGAGGCATATTGTTCTTGCTAGATCTCTAGTTGAGGTATAATTTCAATCTTTGGTTAATTGGTAGTTGTTATATGCTAAATTAGAACCTTGATGTGTTAATTTTTGTTGTTGATTTCTAATCTAGGTTTTAAAGTGAATGGTTTGAATTTTAATTAGGGTTTTAGAAACCATTAATAAGTTAATTAAGTTATTTTTCTTTCTAGTGTTTTACACTAACCTAATTAATGGAGTTATTTTGCTTAAGTGGTTCCATTTTATGCGAATCTAAGTTAATCTAGTGTGAATTTGGATCGCTATTGCTTTTTAGAAAAATCAAGAAAGGGGTTTGTGTATGGAAATAGGTTGAAGCATGGTTGTTGTGTTGTAATTATAGTGTTGTGGCTAACTAGTTATGCGGTTGGATGTTCTTGCTAGGTTGTAGTCTTTTTGTCGCAAATCGGCAATGTTTGCACCGGTTTTTTTTGAATGTAATGCTTACTAGTTTTATAAAAATATTGTGATGAATTATTTGCGATATCTTGATGATATTTTTGGCATATCCTATGACATTTAGGATGTGTGAGTGCGGATTTTTGAGTGATCGGGTTTTAGCTTTGCCGGGCGACCAAATCGACGATTTAGTTAGTTTTTTCGCGTTTTTCGCGTGTGTTCCGCGCACCTTGTGCACGTTGTACCTAGCTTGTGAACGTTGGTATTTTCGTTTGGGTTTTGCGTCGTTCTTGATTTGTAACCTTATGTTTGTATTGATGTAAATTCCAGGTTCGGTCGCGGAGGCTTCGGATGCGGCACGAAAAGGGGAAGCGGTGATCGGACGTAGCTAGCTGAGGATTTCTGTGAGTAGATGTAACATCTACGGGGGACTATCGTTGGATGGCGCAAGTCGCCCGATAGTTTTAGTAACTTAAAAGATTCTTAGTGATGTTAGTAATTAGGGGTGTAATACTTATATGATTATTTGCTGCATTCATGCCTTATATTGACATACATATACGAACCCATTCTATAGGACACCTGCAACATTGCCAGGGTTTTTATATGCAGCACGAGCACTATTCATGCTTACACACACACCCTGGTAATTGCCATGCCACCACACTAGATAACCTTTAAATTGAAAGCTTTTACTATAATTGACACTTACACATGTGCTATTGCTTTAATTCCTTAAAATGAAATCGTAGGTTTGCTATTCATGTGCATGTGCTTCATCATATTATTTGTTCATGCCTAATCTATTAATCACACATCACAACTTGATTATTGATACCATATGCATTCATTATCATTGACATATGCACTTATGAGGATTTCTTGAGATTTTATGATATTTCTGGATTTCGGGGGAAAGCCGCAAAATTTCTAAACTTATTATATTTTTAAAATATGTAAATTGTGGTTTTCTAGTGATGTAAGTGTCGTCCACCATGAGTTTGCTGTGGTTTTGGAGATCCGTGTCGAGGAGTGGAGGAACCGTCACGGGTACATGGTGGGCCCGGTATGGTACCCCGGGGCAAGATGAATGTGGTGTTGACGTTGAGCCTGGCAGGGGACGGATTACCTACCGGTGACTGTTTGGCACGGCGGATATCCAGAGGATACCGACCGTAGCCGCGGGATGATGAGATTTTGATATTGAGCTGGGTCAGCCGGATGGCTGAGGCCAGAGATACTATGACATGGATATATGAGATTTGTGATAGTTTTGAGGTGTCGTTGCTGGGCACAGGTTCTGGTTGATTCTATTGGTATTGTGCTGGTATTTCAAAAGAGATTCTTAAAGGGAAAAAACATGATTTCTTATACTTACACATGCAGATCACGAGTTGATTCGCATTGCATTCATACCTGCTAGCATATTCATATTGCATACCTACCTGCTATTATGTCCTGCCTTACCTGTATTTTAGATGCTAGGATACTTGTGTGCATGCTTTCGATAGCCTGTGTAGATGTTATTTATTACTCACGAGTTGGCAACTCACCCCCGTTGTGCCACAGCCTTTTTCAGGTCCGCTCCGTCAGTACAGTAGCTGCGGGCGCACTTGCTTCTTTTGCCTGGACCCGAGGTTTTGCTCTCAGGTGGGTCATATTATTAATTTTGCACCACCTTGTGTATTCTTTGTATCTAGAGTACTCCATCTACTGTACCTACCAGTATTATTGTATATTGACCTAGAGATGAGACTGTGAGGTTTGTGGACTTTTATGCTGTATTTTGGGGTCGAGCTCACTTAAGTCGACATGCTGTTTTTCTTATGCTTCATTATGATTATTTCGCATGTTGTTGCTTTACATTGCGTGGGATTTGTGACCGCCCTGTGGCGAAGAGCTAGCTCCCGCTTGGGGATGCCATATTTGTTGGATTCATATATATTCTTGTTGTACCCGTTTTGTGGGCCAGTATTTACAAAGGAGACTCTGCCGAAATTTTCGGAAAAATTGGTATTATTTTTAAAAAGGGTTTTATATGACTTATTTGATAAACTCGCTTTCAATTGATTGGGTTTTCTTTACTCTTTTGCTTATTTGGTTTTGGTTTCTGGGCTTTGGCTTACTTATTTTACGGATGTCTTGAGACGTTTCGTAAACTTAAGTGCCAGTCACGTTCCGTACCCTGCGGGTCGTGACAAAGTTGGTATCAGAGCGATAGGTTTTACCTTTTTGAGTGCAGGATGACCCTTGGTTGATGGAGTAAGTGACTTAAGTAGGGTATCGTAGCGTACGTATGTCCGCGGCATACTTGCGATACGGTACTCCGCCTAAGTGACTTTAGGATATACTTGCTTGAAATTCCTTCTTCAATTCCGTGTATCCTATGATTCTACTGCACCATTCTTATTGTCATGTTCCTGTACCAGTCACTATGCCGCCGAAGGCTACGAGGGCACAGAAGGCTGCCGCCCGAGACGAGATTCGAGCTGGCTCGTCCGAGGCTAGGACTGAGCAGGGTGGTATGCCTACGCCGCAGGGACAGACCGATCCACCTTCACCAGGCCGTATGGATAGGCTCGAGACTGGTATGGAGGAGTTGCGACAGATGATGGGGGGCATGCAGGAGCTACGTCAGATGGTAGGATCCCTAGTTGTAGCCAGTCGTACACCGAGACCGGATGACGCACCTACTACATCCCAGACTGCTATGATACCTGCTCCTACTACTACCGCCGTGACCATCCCGGTTTCACTACGGGATTTCATGAGGCTGAGACCTCCAGTATTCACCGGCACCGAGGCAGCGGAGGACCCACAGACGTTCCTTGACAGTTTAGCCAGGATCTGCCGTTCGCTGAGATGTTCGGATGATCGATGGGTAGAGCTTGCGAGTTTCCGACTAGAGGGTCTCGCGCAGACATGGTGGGAGTCAGTCTTGAGAGGTCGAGCTGCAGGTCTACCGCCTATGACTTGGGTAGAGTTTACAGCGGTCTTTCTAGCTCGTTTCCTCCCAGAGAGCGTTCGTGACGCCAGAGCTCGCAGCTTCGAGGCCTTAGTCAAGGATGACGGTGTCTGAGTATGACATCCAGTTTACACAGTTATCCCGATATGCTCAGTATTTGGTGGATACCGAAGAGAAGATGGTGAAGAGGTTTGTACAGGGACTTGATGCCCAGCTATATCTTGCCATTGGCGCCCAGCACTACGACACTTATTCAGCTGCTATGGATACGGCATTACGGATGGAGGCACGCATATCACAGACTTCGGCCGTTTCTGGGCCGAAGAGGATTCGCACCGATGTACCGTCTCAGAGGCAGCGCGCCAGATTCTTTCCGAGAGATAGGCCTGGCAGAGGATTTGGACGGGGACAGTTATATGGTTCTTATCGCCAGGGACAGCAGCCGTCGCCAGGGTGTTTTGGGTGCGGGAGTCCGCACCATCTTGTCAGAGACTGTCCGGCGAGACGACAGGGAGCAGCAACCGTTCCGCATGTGACCCTACCACCATCACCACCCCCTCCTCAGAGAGCCCTACTTCCTACCACCGGCGATGCTCCACGCCAGTTAGCGGCACCCAGAGGCCGTGGACGCGGCGGTCCTGTTTAGAGAGGACGAGGAGGCAGAGGCCGAGGTCGAGGTCAGCCCGCTATCGGTGGAGGACAGGCCCGAGTTTTTGCTTTGACACCGCAGGATGCGCAGACATCCAATGCCGTTGTGACAGGTACCTTGCCAGTTTGTTCTTTCGACGCACGGGTATTATTTGACCCAGGTTCCACACATTCGTACGTCTCTACACACTTTGCACCGATGTTGGGCCATGAGTCGTCGTCGTCAGATCATCCGCTTGTTGTTAGTACTCCGGTAGGCGAGTCGTTTGTCGCTCGTTTTGTTTTTCGATTGTGTTCCGTTCGTATCGGGAAGAGGGATTCATCAGTTGATTTGATTCTCCTCGATATGTTGGACTTTGATGTGCTTCTGGGCATGGATTGGCTAGCCACCTGTTATGCTTCGGTGGACTGCCGTGAGAAGGCAGTCAGATTTAGCTTTCCGGGGGAGCCAGTCCTTGTTATTCAGGGAAACCGCAGCGTCACCCTTCCCAGCTTGATTTCGTCTCTTCGCGCTGGTCAGCTCTTGCGGAAGGGATGTCAGGGATTCTTAGCGTATATTTGTGATACTCAAGCTGTAGAGGTTCCATTGGACCGGGTCCCGGTTGTTTGTGAGTTCCCTGATGTTTTCCCTGATGAGCTACCTGGGCTACCACCTGAGCGCGATGTTGAGTTCTGCATCGATTTGATTCCCGGCTCGGGGCCTATCTCTATACCGTCTTATCGGATGGCCCCGGATGAGCTTCGAGAGCTGAAGGATCAGTTGCAGGATTTGTTAGATAAGGGGCTTATTCGACCTAGTGTTTCTCCGTGGGGTGCTCCGGTCCTGTTTGTCAAGAAGAAGGATGGAAGTTTACGCTTATGTATCGACTACCGCCAGCTGAACAAAGTTACCGTTCGGAACAGATATCCGTTGCCACGCATTGATGACTTGTTCGACCAGCTTCAGGGTGCGGGATATTTTTCGAGGATCGACTTGCGATCAGGATACCATCAGCTGCGAGTTCGACAGGAGGATATACCGAGGACAGCTTTCCGCACGCGCTACGGCCACTACGAGTTTTTGGTGATGTCGTTCGGACTCACCAACGCCCCAGCAGCATTCATGGATTTGATGAACCATACATTCATGCCGTATCTTGACTTGTTCATCATCATGTTTATCAACGATATCTTGGTGTACTCCCGGAGCAGAGAGGAGCACGAGCAACACTTGCAGATTACGTTACAGACTCTGAGAGAGCACCAGCTGTTCGCAAAGTTCTCCAAGTGTGCATTCTGGCTGGACAGCGTCGGATTCTTGGGTCACGTGGTTACGAGAGACGGCATTTGTGTGGACCCGAAGAAGATTGAGGCTGTTCAGCAGTGGCCCCGACCTACATCGGTTACTGAGATCTGTAGTTTTCTAGGCCTGGCGGGCTACTACAGGCGTTTTGTTCAGGACTTCTCCCGTATAGCTTCACCTTTGACCGGTTTGACCCGAAAGGGAGTTCCTTTCGTCTGGACGGAGGAGTGCGAGCGCAGTTTTCAGCAGCTGCGGACATGTTTGACTAAGGCGCCGGTATTATCTTTGCCTTCGGGATCAGGCGGATTTGTGGTCTACTGTGATGCTTCGCGAGTGGGATTAGGATGCGTATTGATGCAGCATGGCCGGGTGATCGCATATGCTTCTCGGCAGTTGAAGAAGCATGAACAGAACTACCCCACTCATGATTTGGAGATGGCTGCAGTGGTCTTTGCACTGAAGATTTGGCGACATTACCTATACGGCGAGTCGTGTCAGATATTCACTGATCATAAGAGCTTAAAGTACATATTTCAGCAGCGAGACCTGAACCTCAGACAGCGTCGTTGGATGGAGTTAGTGAAAGACTACGACTGCGAGATCTTATATCACCCAGGCAAGGCGAATGTAGTGGCAGATGCATTGAGTAGGAGGCCCAGGGGTAGTCTATCCCTTTTGCGCGCAGTGCAGAGGCAGTCGTCAGCAGATTGGCAGATGCTATGCGACAGCCGAGTTGAGTTCGAGTTCACTCAGACAGGGGGACAGCTCGCGCATGTTCGTGCACGCCCACAGTTGCTTGACCGTATATATGAGGCACAGCGCAGTGACGACCGTTGCTCAGCGATCATGGCACAGATGGGACAGGGCAGATTTTCCGAGTTCGTGATTGACGATCAGGGGATTTTACGCTATGGATCTAGACTGTGCGTACCAGATGCTGATGGATTGCGGCGCGATATTCTTGAGGAGGCACACCGATCAATATATAGTGTCCACCCCGGTTCCACCAAGATGTACCATGATATGAGAGAGACCTACTGGTGGGACGGGATGAAGAGGGACATTGCGGAGTTTGTATCGAGATGCCTGACTTGTCAGCAAGTCAAGGCCGAGCACCAGAGGCCCGCAGGAGAGCTACAGCCGTTACCCATTCCGGAGTGGAAATGGGAGCAGATTTCGATGGACTTCATTGTGGGTTTACCCAGGACCAGTCGAGGGTACGACTCCATTTGGGTGATCGTGGATCGATTGACGAAAGCGGCTCACTTCCTGCCAGCGAAGACGACTTTCAGCTTCACTCAGTATGCTCAGCTCTACATTGACGAGATCGTGCGACTACATGGCGTACCGACTTGTATCTTGTCAGATCGAGGCACCCAGTTCACCAGCCGACTTTGGCAGAGACTTCAGGAGGCTTTGGGCACTCGTTTGAGCTTCAGCACAGCGTTTAATCCGCAGACCGACGGACAGTCAGAGCGGACCATTCAGACTCTCGAGGACATGCTCAGAGCGTGCGTTTTAGACTTCGGCGGTAGCTGGGATCGTCATTTACCTCTAGTGGAGTTCTCCTACAACAACAGCTTCCAAGATACTATTCAGATGGCACCTTTCGAGGCATTGTATGGGAGGAGATGCAGATCGCCCGTCTGTTGGACAGAGCTCAGCGAGAGCAGCTTTTTGGGGCCGCAGCTTGTTGAGAAGACGACAGCGAAGATACAGTTGATCCGAGACCGGATGAGAGCGGCTCAGAGCAGGCAGAAATCGTATGCAGACAGGCGCCGTCGCAGGTTAGAGTTCGCAGTTGGCGATCATGTTTTTCTGAGAGTCTCTCCGATGAAGGGCGTGATGCGATTTGGGCGGAAAGGAAAGCTTAGCCCTAGATTCGTAGGTCCCTTCGAGATCCTCGAGCGTGTTGGCGCTGTTGCATATCGTTTGGCCCTTCCACCCAGCTTTCCCGATGTTCACCTCGTCTTCCATGTTTCGATGCTCCGCAAGTACCTTCACGACCCTTCGCATGCGATTCAGCACCCGACAGTCCAGCTAGAGCGCGACCTTTCGTTTGCAGAGCAGCCGGTGGCCATCCTGGATCGGCAGGTGAAGAAGTTGAGATCGAAGATTATACCAACCGTCAAGGTCCTTTGGCGTAGCCCGAGCAGCGAGGAGGTTACCTGGGAGACCGAGGGCGAGAGGAGGAAGAAATATCCCCATCTCTTTGAAGGTACGCGTAGTTATATTTTTAAATTCGGGGACCGAATTTCTTTAAGGGGGGAAGATTGTAACGCCTTGAAAAGTCGTTTTGGTGTTTTCCTGAAAATCGGTGAAAATTCGGTATTTTTCCGAAAACCGTCTTTTTTGTTATTTTGCAGTTTAGGACTAATTATACTTAAAATGGATAGGTAATTGCTTGTTTTTAGTAGATAATGAGTTACTTATGAAATTCTGGTCGTTTAAAAATTTTCCCTAATTTTTCAATTTTTTAATATTATTTTAAGCCGGTAAGAAAATACATTAAATTAGCGATAAATACAAAATTTTTTGGGCTAATTTTAATATTTAAAATTATGTTAATTAAAATCTAGTTGTAACATAAATTTTTAGTATTTTATTTTGATTTTTAACTAATTTTTATTATAGGAAACGAAATTTATTGAATTTAAGCTTAAACTTGCAATTTTGGACTTGTAGGGTGTCTTTTTGCATAAAATTTCTTTTGTAAAACCCCATTCACCCTTCCCTCACCCCTAGGCCGGCCCCACCTCAGCTGCAAGCCCACAAAATAATTTCCCCATCTCATTTGAACAAAATGATATGATAAAGGGTTTTAAAGGGGTAAATTTGGAATTATGTGTGCTTTGATTTGAGTGGGTTGACTTGGGCTTTTCCCCACAACACCCACACCATCCCCACTCCTCCATTTCAGCCAAGAATTCCTGCATTCTACAGCAGCCCCCTCCCTCTTCTTGTCTATCTCTTTTCATCATCAAATTTCATCAAATTCCACCTCAAAATCCTTATAAATCCACAATTTCCTTCACAATTTCAAAACAAAACCTTATTCCCTCTCTTCTCTAACCTAATTGGTTCAAATCTTGGAGAAAGATGACATCTTTGGAGGCATATTGTTCTTGCTAGATCTCTAGTTGAGGTATAATTTCAATCTTTGGTTAATTGGTAGTTGTTATATGCTAAATTAGAACCTTGATGTGTTAATTTTTGTTGTTGATTTCTAATCTAGGTTTTAAAGTGAATGGTTTGAATTTTAATTAGGGTTTTAGAAACCATTAATAAGTTAATTAAGTTATTTTGCTTTCTAGTGTTTTACACTAACCTAATTAATGGAGTTATTTTGCTTAAGTGGTTCCATTTTATGCGAATCTAAGTTAATCTAGTGTGAATTTGGATCGCTATTGCTTTTTAGAAAAATCAAGAAAGGGGTTTGTGTATGGAAATAGGTTGAAGCATGGTTGTTGTGTTGTAATTATAGTGTTGTGGCTAACTAGTTATGCGGTTGGATGTTCTTGCTAGGTTGTAGTCTTTTTGTCGCAAATCGGCAATATTTGCACCGGTTTTTTTGAATGTAATGCTTACTAGTTTTTATAAAAATATTGTGATGAATTATTTGCGATATCTTGATGATATTTTTGGCATATCCTATGACATTTAGGATGTGTGAGTGCGGATTTTTGAGTGATCGGGTTTTAGCTTTGCCGGGCGACCAAATCGACGATTTAGTTAGTTTTTTCGCGTTTTTCACGTGTGTTCCGCGCACCTTGTGCACGTTGTACCTAGCTTGTGAACGTTAGTATTTTCGTTTGGGTTTTGCGTCGTTCTTGATTTGTAACCTTATGTTTGTATTGATGTAAATTCCAGGTTCGGTCGCGGAGGCTTCGGATGCGGCACGAAAAGGGGAAGCGGTGATCGGACGTAGCTAGCTGAGGATTTCTGTGAGTAGATATAACATCTACGGGGGACTATCTTTGGATGGCGCAAGTCGCCCGATAGTTTTAGTAACTTAAAAGATTCTTAGTGATGTTAGTAATTAGGGGTGTAATACTTATATGATTATTTGCTGCATTTATGCCTTATATTGACATACATATACGAACCTATTCTATAGGACACCTGCACCATTGCCAGGGTTTTTATATGCAGCACGAGCACTATTCATGCTTACACACACACCCTGGTAATTGCCATGCCGCCACACTAGATAACCTTTAAATTGAAACCTTTTACTATAATTGACACTTACACATGTGCTATTGCTTTAATTCCTTAAAATGAAATCGTAGGATTGCTATTCATGTGCATGTGCTTCATCATATTATTTGTTCATGCCTAATCTATTAATCACACATCACAACTTGATTATTGATACCATATGCATTCATTATCATTGACATATGCACTTATGAGGATTTCTTGAGATTTTATGATATTTCTGGATTTCGGGGGAAAGCCGCAAAATTTCTAAACTTATTATATTTTTAAAATATGTAAATTGCGGTTTTCTAGTGATGTAAGTGTCTTCCACCATGAGTTTGCTGTGGTTTTGGAGATCTGTGTCGAGGAGTGGAGGAACCGTCACGGGTACATGGTGGGCCCGGTATGGTACCCCGGGGCAAGATGAATGTGGTGTTGACGTTGAGCCTGGCAGGGGACGGATTACCTACCGGTGACTGTTTGGCACGGCGGATATCCAGAGGATACCGACCGTGGCCGCGGGATGATGGGATTTTGATATTGAGCTGGGTCAGCCGGATGGCTGAGGCCAGAGATACTATGACATGGATATATGAGATTTGTGATAGTTTTGAGGTGTCGTTGCTGGGCACAGGTTCTGGTTGATTCTATTGGTATTGTGCTGGTATTTCAAAAGAGATTCTTAAAGGGGAAAAACATGATTTCTTATACTTACACATTCAGATCACTAGTTGATTCGCATTGCATTCATACCTGCTAGCATATTCATATTGCATACCTACTTGCTGTTATGTCCTGCCTTACCTGTATTTTAGATGCTAGGATACTTGTGTGCATGCTTTCGATAGCCTGTGTAGATGTTATTTATTACTCACGAGTTGTTAACTCACCCCCGTTGTGCCACAGCCTTTTTCAGGTCCGCTCCGTCAGTACAGTAGCTGCGGGCGCACTTGCTTCTTTTGCCTGGACCCGAGGTTTTGCTCTCAGGTGGGTCATATTATTATTTTTGCACCACCTTGTGTATTCTTTGTATCTAGAGTACTCCATCTACTGTACCTACCAGTATTATTGTATATTGACCTAGAGATGAGACTGTGAGGTTTGTGGACTTTTATGCTGTATTTTGGGGTCGAGCTCACTTGAGTCGACATGCTGTTTTTCTTATGCTTCATTATGATTATTTCGCATGTTGTTGCTTTACATTGCGTGGGATTTGTGACCGCCCTGTGGCGAAGAGCTAGCTCCCGCTTGGGGATGCCATATTTGTTGGATTCATATATATTCTTGTTGTACCCGTTTTGGGGGCCAGTATTTACAAAGGAGACTCTGCCGAAATTTTCGGAAAAATTGGTATTGTTTTTAAAAAGGGTTTTATATGACTTATTTGATAAACTCGCTTTCAATTGATTGCGTTTTCTTCACTCTTTTGCTTATTTGGTTTTGGTTTCTGGGCTTTGGCTTACTTATTTTACGGATGTCTTGAGACGTTTCGTAAACTTAAGTGCCAGTCATGTTCCGTACCCTGCGGGTCGTGACAGGATTCTTGCTTGACTACCAGCAGTATGATGGCGATCATATAAGTGAGAGTACGGTGGTCTATAAGCATATCATTAAAGTGTCCCTAGTCGTAGGTGTTTTGATACTGGGCATCGATACTCCAAGAGTAGACTAGTGTATACGGATCGAGACCCCGACGAGGGGCGGTGGCTGGTCTCACAAGCCATTGTTGTTAGTTGGTTCACCTAAGATTTATACAGGTACTCATTGGGTTATGAGTACACCGTACGGACTTGCCGGGAACATGCTAGTTGGTATTATATATATTGTCAGATAGCAGTTCCAAGGTGACATGTGTACAGGTTAGTCTATCGACCTGAGATCGTCATTTGTCTCGTGTGAGTTCCCACTGTACTTTGATTACTACCCTACTACGGCTCAAAGGAGTCGTGCAAACAGGTTTTAGTTGGGTACAGTCCCGAGCCATATGGAGGCAATGAGCGGATCATCAGGGAATTCGTCTCTCCCGGTATATTGGGGGTTGATGTCGCGGTGTGCACGGGTGGCCATCGCCAGAAATTCTCGGCCAGGATAGACGAGAATTACTGATTCGGATCAGTAGTTTCTCATTTGGTGATAGGCTTCATACCGACACTAAATGTCAAGTTATTAGGGGTTTTACTTTATCCAACCCCGAGACTCGATATGAGATACTCATAGACGAACGGACCGGACTGTACGGATATTGTCACTGTCAGGCTCAGTAAGGTTTCAGGATGAGTTTGATCGTCAGCCTCCCTTTCGCTCAATACCTGGGTAGCCATTACGTACAGCTAGTGCCACTGACGTGCTTGTGGTTAAACCCACTGCCAGCGTATTGACGAGTCTTTAGAGTCCCATACAGAGGGTTTCCCTGGTTTGGGCAAAACGTTGTAGAGGCTGTATGATTTTATGGCAGGGTTCAATCATATTCGTGTACTTGTGCATGGATCATGATCAAACGGATAATACTAGTGGGCTTTGGTTTAAGCAGGATCCTAGTATTATAATGTTGGATTATTTTCGTCTCGTTGTATTCGTATTCAGTCGGAATACGGATGCGGGTATGTATATACGGATGAGGGGTATTCTTGTAAATCGTTAAGAGATTACTTTAGGGTTGCCATTTCATTTGGATTAAACATTTTTGTTTAAATGTTTAATATTTGTTGTGATGGAAAGTGTGAGAGCAAGTCTTGGCCTTAAGCTTTGAATGGTGCATGTGGTCTTGGTGACTCATGGTTTTGTGACATGGGATTGTTTTTGGTTTTGTTAAGATATTTTGTGTGAGATATTTGTTGGTGTGGTGGCTGGTCATTTCTAGTGAGCCTTTCTTTAGTTGCTCTTGGCTCACAACAATAAATAACCCACACAAAACACTTAGCAAAACAACTCAAGAAAAGAGAAGGAACTTTTCTTTACTTGCCTTTTCTTTTAAGCAAAGTCTTTAGCTCACACATTTCCTCCAATGGCTTCTCCTTCACCTCCACCCATTCCATCTCATGTGTTGAGAATCCATGGGTGTTTTGAGACAAAGTATTCACACACTCTCTCTACTTCATCTTGGGTATCTAGGCTAGCAAACTGGATCCCGAGTTTCTTCGGTTTTGAGGCGGGAGCCCGTATTACTAATCCTCGCCGTGGATCGTCTTCGACGAGCGAGACCGGAGAACGAGCTTGTTCGAAGCAGCCGCGACGAGCTAAGGACAGAGATTGAAGACCGATGGACACAAATCCATCGGTATAATCTCTTAAACTCCTTTATATAGAACTAGTATAGGGTTAATGGTTCGATCCGGGAATCGGGTTCCGTTAGCGCCGGGTTTTAAAAGTTTTTGTTCCACGTTTGGCCACGGATTGATGGCCGGGACGCTTCCATAACCCTACAGTAATGACGGAAACAGTCCCACTCTATCACTTCTCTGATCATCGCTTGGCCATTTATCATGACCACTCGTAAAGTAGCACGTTACTGATGGCAGCATCTAGCCCTCTGATTATGCGCGATACAACTGATCCTGGACGCAAATCCTTATCACTATGGCTTCCTGGAAAGAACCTACTTATGGTCTCTTCCGATATTACCTATGCTGAACTGTACGGAGGTTGGCACTCTTTACATAAATTACTTTTTCTCATTTCCAGACAACTGCATCCTCAGCACGGCTTTCCTCTGAAATTTGGCCGTATCCAACGCCTCTACATTTATATCCATCCTTTGGCTTCAACGTGGAGTAACGACAGCTCGTTAATATCTCACACGAACCTCTTGTTCCACCTGTCTTTATTATTTGTCCACTCGATATCATGTCTTGCTGGCTGCATACTGCAATTCGTTCTCGGCTACAGTTAATCCGGAGTCACTCATAAGGATTCGAAACTACGAACTCGAGTATCTTCACCACTTTGTGGAAGCTATCTAGCCGATCACGTCCTTGGGAACTCGTCCAAATTATCGGAGGAATACGCTTCATTCGTCCTGTCTCGATCAACTCACAGCACGTCTGGATGAGGTCCTTCTATCTGAAGATGGTCAACTTACTGATCTCGCATCGGAGCATCCAACGAACAATTTCCTCTCTTGATCGATTTTCTCTAGATCTAAGTAAGATCCTTTAAACTAGAATTCTTCAACTTAACTGAGTCTGCGTCGGCGCATCCAATTAGCAGAATCATCTTAGTCACGCTATTCAGGATGGACTAGAGATCTTCTGTCACATCCATGCCTGTATATTCCTGTGGTTTCAGCTTATAAACTCTGGAGGCGACATCTCGTCAATCTTAGCAACAGCTGGGTCACCTGTCTGCACGGTAGACAACATCACGATCTCTGGGGTTGGCTGTACATCAACAGTCCTCTCAATCAGGTAACCGCTATCAATGGCCCGATCATCCAGTATAGATCCGAACACTCGCCTCAAACAAGAGATCTCAACAGAAACAATACACCGATACGTTCCTATGTCACTATAAGAATATCACGGTCATTCCTCGTCCGGGACAATCTCGCTCTGACCTCATCTCAAGCCGCAGCTCTCTCTGCTCTCATAGAGATGGTGACAGGAACCTCAAGCAAGTATCGATGAAGATAGATCGAAGGAATGAATGGAATCGATAGGTCTGGAATGGAAATATGATCATAGGAAAGAATGGAATCAATAGGAGTATGATCATAGGAACGAATAGAATCAAGGATCTCAAGAAATATACATCTTAAGGTCACATAAGCGGAGCAGCGTATCGTAAGTATGCCGCGGAACATATACATGGTACATTACTCTGCTCAAGCTACTTACTCTATCAACCAAGGTCAACCTATACGATGAAATCTCGGGTACCAAACCCCCCTTAGTCAAGTCTAAGTTCCATAATGTCAAGCCTAAACTCAAACCAAGGTTAAACTTAACGTTCTGATACCAACTTTGTCACCACCCGGAAATGGAACGTGACCGGCATGAGAATTACGTGAAGTCTACAGGACCCCGCCGTAATTCAAGTAAGCCGAAGCCTAAAAATCTAACCTTTTTTGCGGAAAATAGTGGAGGTGCAGTTTTGAAACATCGGCATAATGAAATTCAAGCCATCCTTTTAAAATATGAGTCATATCATAAGAAAACGCAACAGTTTACTATCTTTGAAAAAAAATTTGTCCTTGAAAATTTGGGTAGCACCTCCCTTGTATATTTTGATCCAAAACCACATACATGAAATATATAGGCATTCCCAAGCGGGAGCTAGCTCTTCGCCAAATTGGCGGAATCACAACCATGCAAAAAAGCACATATATATTACGCCCTACGGCGAAGATCAATCACATAAATAATAATAAGTAAATAAGACCAAGACATCACCCAGCTCAAATAGCGAACATACACCCATAACGCCCCAAGTCTCGCAAAAAAACAAGTCTGTCTAAGTCTACCAATAATACATAGTCTGGTTTCTGATTGATGGAGCTTTAACTAGATACAATAGAAATAATAGGTACAAGAGTGGTCACGATCAAAATGTGTATCCCACCTACCAAAGAAAAACACCCTGAAGAAAGCTGTATGCCAGCGAGCCGCTATTGATCCGAGCGGTCGATCCTGCAAGAAAACTGTGGCACAACGGCGGTGAGTTGCCAACTCGTGAGGAGAAAATATCTGCAGGTAGAAATCGAATGAACAACGATCCCTAGGTCCTAGTATATCATGAAGGTAATACTATGGTATCTAGGGTGATCAGGTATGCACATGTGTACTATAGAGTTGTGCCAATATCAGTATGTAATGATAGTCATCTAAATATATATGCTTGTATGTATGTGTATCAACCAACGTGTGTCTATCAACGACACATCAATCATCATGAAACCTGAGTGTCCAACATCGACACTCAAAACATCATAAAACCCATGTCCAGTATCGACACGTAAATCCTCATATCTCAGGCGCCGCATGATCGGATCGACCCACATATCCATTTGATCTCTCGACTCCGGTCGGTATCCTCCGGATAACCGACGAGCCCAAACTATCACCGGTAGGTAGTGCATCCCATGTTAGGCTCATCGCCTACTCAACGATCTTCTTGCCCTGGGGTACCTTACCGGTCCACCATGTACCCGCAGATGGTTCCTCTTCACTCCTTGAATCGGGTATCACATTGCTCAGAAGCGAGAAAACTCATGGTGGACACAAAATATCACATAACGAGAAACCGCACTTTTAAAACAATTCATAATTTCCTTTGAAATATAACCGTGGCTCTCAAATCCAGAGATCTCATGAAAACAACAACTCAATGCATGTAACCATAAAGTACAATATATGCAAACATAAAACAGTACTGTAAGCATCTCAAGTATTATCATGTAATCATGTCATGTGATAATTACTGAAGAAATTATTGTACTTTACAATTAAGAGTAATACCATGATATAGCAGTTCTACTGTGTAAGTGGCATGGCAATTACCGATGATGAATGTATGAGCCGACAAATCTGTGTAAGTGTAACATGCGCATCATCGATAATAGTGCTGGTGTACGAGTAGACAAAGTCATATACAGGTAATTGCTGGGAACATAGTACGTATGTCATGGGGAATAATACAGCATAACATGGACGGTAATAAGATATGTAACTACCCCTGGATACATCAAATATAACCCATTATCCACTAAGGTATTTAGCAGCAATGATTCTCCGAATCAAGACAAATCCATAAGTCGGCGATCCAGCCTCATAGTATCAGATGTGATATAATCCTCGTACATCATCCTCGAGTCGAGAGTGCGGATCAATCATCCGGTATTCTATCACGTACGGTATAATCCATCGTACGGTGTCATCAATTCAGATTAAGATTCTATCGTCCTAATACATAACATCATCTCACATTCTCATATATATACATACATATATATCAACCTCATATCATATCTATATCGATCTCACATCATATCTTATCGATCTCTTAACATATCTTGGCATATGTATTTATGTATTCATATCGCCTCACATCCTCATATCAAGCATATCCGCTCATGTTATCTTGTTACATCATATTCTCATTTCATCATATCAATATATCAATCCAAGTCAACTTGTATTTATCATTTCATCTCATACTGAATCATTTGATCATATCTGTAAGTTCATAGCATAAGATCCTCCAAAATATATCCTATATATCGATTCTCCATTATAATGGTTATGGGGGTGCTATACACCATCCACCCGACTTCCCCCGTAGATATAGATCTACTCACCTGAAATATCCTTGCTTGGTCGAAGTCGATGATCTTCTTAATCTCCTTCGTCGTCTCGGAAGTCCACGTGAAGGTACCTACAATTAATACACATCGTAACGATATTAAAAACATGTCTGAAAACCGATACGGCATGCAAAGTTCTCACAGGTTAGAACTTATAGCCCACGCATGCAAGAACAACCAATTAACCCTCTGTGTTGACGTCCAAACGTCCAACGACCGTGCCAAAACTCAAATACCAAAACCAAGTTTTCAGAAATCAGAAACCCGAAATCAGCAACATGGGAAAACACTCCAAGATTCTACCCTAGGTCAAATTAGGAGATTTTGGATATAGGGTAAGTCTCTACATCAGATAACAAGGCCATACACAAAAAACCAAACATATCCATCAAGACCAGGCCGCAAATTGCTGTCTGCAAATGGAGATAGGGGCTCGGGTTTTTAGGGAAAATTCTAATTGGCCTACACGTCTCACTATGATGGAAACTTATTTTTCAGAGCTCTCGAGTGATACCAAATTCCATATAAAACATCACAAACTGTCAAAAACCGACATCGGGAAAATTCTAAGTTTGTGTATTGGAGTTCTAGCCTCATGTTTAGCCAGGATATCATCACTAATGGCTTGGGAACCTCAATTGCATCTCTACTACTCAAATCATCCACTAAAAATATCCTAGAAATTTCCAAAGTCGCTGATCTAGCTTAATCGAACTCTAAACATAACTAGGAGGTTAAGAAACTAAATAACTGTAACACCTTAGAATGTGTTTTGGGGTTAATTATATTTTAATATATTGTTTTTAATAAAAAGTTTACCAATTTGGTTTTTAATTATTTTATCTTATTTAATGAATATTTTATTAGATTTTTCCTAGGCTTGCACACACTTGTGCATGTTAGCTAGGGGTGTAATTGGGGTTTAGCCATGATTAGCAACATGGTGAACTAACCATTTGCCTTAATCTAGTTTTATAATTTATATTTAAGTGTTTTTGTTTTATTGTCCATAGTTGTTAAAAATGAAAAAGGATTTAATTTGAGTAATGGGTTGAATGTTGACCATGAGAGAGAGAGAGAGAGAGTTGAGCATGGTGCTACATGGTTTTAGACCATGCCTCATTAATGAGGGAAGAGAAAGAGAAAGGGGGGGTCTTTGATTTCTCTCATTTCTCCCTCTCATTTTCTTTTCTCATTCTCACATACTCACACACACACACACACACACACAACAGCAGAGCAACAGCAGCAGCAGCCCCAGGAGCAAGCAGCAGCAACACCAGAAGCATCATCATCAGCAGAGAAGGAGCAGCATCAGCAACAACAGCAACAGCAGCTTCTGCAACAGCAACAACAGGAGCCCAGCAACTTGCAGCAGCTCTTCTTCCTCCTTACACTACTTCTCTTGCTTCTTAAGATCCTTTAGGGTATATTTTCTGAACCTAATTCCCCTTTTCCTAGCTTGTATGTAAAATTAGCTTCGGTTTGCTTTTAAAGTTAGTTTTATGCTAATTATGGTGAGTTATGTGGAATGTTGATTGAGTGATGATTAAGTTGGTTAACCTAGCTTATTTTAGTGTTGTTAGGGTCACCTTAATAGAGAAATAACCCAGATTTCACTAAGATACCACAGGGTTTGTGTTTTGTGCAAAATCGGTGTTTTTATGCGATATTGTGGCATTCTGTGATCTGCTATTGGCCCGGACCCTTCAGGATAAAATTGAGAAGACTGGAGCATGCACACTAGGTCTAGATTACACCACGAGAACACGAGCCCCAAATTCTTCACCATGGCCGCAGATTTAATGCATTTGGCCGCAATTTGCGGCCAAGTAGGGGTCTGGGGTGTTGGGGTCTTGGCTAGGGTTCTCTGCAGTGTTTTCTAGTGTCTTGGCATATATAATTTTGTAAGATTTGACCTGTAGGAAAATCTGGGACAATATATCGCTTTTCGTGTTCATTGTGTTTGTGCGATAAGCGCGATACGTGAGTGGGTTCTGCGATCCGGCGTGTCGCGGTAGTTTTAGACGCGTATACATACGTTTTTGCGTATCGTGCACACGCGCGTTTAGTTCGCGACGTGAGTTTCTCGTTTGGGTTCGATATCGCGTTTTGCGGAATAATTGGCTTATATATGATTTCCTTGTCTAAATTGCAGGTTTGCAAGCGGGGACTATGGACACTGCTACAGGGGGGAGCAGATGGTAGGATTCACCTAGCGTGGAGCGTAGGTGAGTAGATTTAACATCTATAGGGGAATCGGCCGCATGGCGTTAGCGTCTAGGCTAGGATTCTAATACTTGTTGCGTATTCTACGTCATTGTTAGAATTGCGCCTTACCCTATTTATTAGATATTATGGTACTGTGACTAGCAGCCGTAGGACACTGTACCTGTTATTGACCGTTCATGTTGCACGAGCACGGATTGTATGCTACACACACACCGTCAATAATTGCCATGTCACCCACAAACCCCTTATAGATACTATATTGCTTGTCACACCTGACATCTAGCTTGACGGTATACCTATAGTGTATCATACGATTAGTGATAGGTACATATACACCTTGCGATACAGCTACAGGTATACCTTGCACATACTTTACTTACACCCAGGGGGTATCCTACATATTCTACTTATACCCAGGGGGTATACGACATCTTTTACTTATAGGTAGACACCTATACTTAGCTGTACCATATTGATTTCACATACATCTGGTTTCAGCTACATATTTTCCTTTATATGCTCGCATTTCAGATATATCGCATATATTTATTCCTGGATTTGCGCATTGCTCATTTGGATTTTACATGATGTTTTCTGGATTTGGGAACCGCGGGAGTTCATGAAATTAATCATACATTGAAAAACCCGGTTTCCTTGATATGATATTTGCGCAGCCATCATGAGATTTATCGGTTCTGATTATATACTCCATACGAGGTGTGGTTTCCGTATGAGGGTACATAGTGGGGACCGGTATGGTTCCCCTCGGCAAGATGATCGATGGACTTCGCTGATTGAGCCTAGAGGCGGGCGAGTACCTACCGGTGACAGTACCAATGACTCGGCGGGGATCATGGAGATACCGTTGGGAGTCATGCACGTATGCATACGTCGAAAGGCGAGGGTCAGAGCTAGGCAATCGTGCTTTCGGGATAGCGTATGATACGTAACTATCAGGATTTCTGTGTCGATGCTTGGCACATTGTTTTTATGATATTTTCTTTAAACACCTTTGTATATATAACAGAGGATTTAGCCGTTGTTATATATACCCTTACACCAATATTAGTGGAATGGGACGCTAATATATGTGTATTGACCCTATCATATTTATTTTTGCAAATATATATACCTTTAGGATGTTAGAATTCTACTTGAGATTTTGATTTAGGATATTAGGTGATTCATTGAGATTGGATATTGGACATACATATGGGATTATTGATTTGTACATTCGGCATATAGGAGATTACTCGCTATTGTACTTTGAGGAGATGTGAGACTTATATGATATGAGAGCCCAACTTGGGGGCTGATTTGAGGACTTGGGATTTGAGTGTCTTGTTGGATTGTGATCCTACCACGATGACAGGATTCCGTGGAATGACATATTTCTCTTCATACCTCACACTTATCTAGTTATGCACTGTTTCATATATTGGTAGTACCTGTTAGTGTACCCTTTATGATTGCTGCATATCTACATTCTCATATCCCTATTGCATGGCTATTGCATACTATTATCATGTTATTATTGCTTCACATATTGATTGTACCAGCTAGTGTACTTTCCTTTATTCTGCATTCGCATGACCTGTTATTACTGTAAATTGTATATCATAGATTCATGTTGTACGTACATTCCTATGATTACCTGCATATGTTATCTACTATTCACGAGTTGGCAACTCACCCCCGTTGTGCCACAGGTGTTGCAGGTTGTTCTCCGGAGTTGTCGAGGCAGGCTATTCACCTATCATCTTTTGCTACAGATACCGTATCGGCTCACAGTGTGATATTTTGCTTAGGTGGGTTTTGGTGGTTATCTGTATTTTGTATTGTACATTCGTTGTATCTTGTACTCTCCATCTACTATTATATTGTTGACTTAGAGACTTGGTGGGGACGTTACTGTATATTATTTATGGATTTGTTGTCTTATATACAGCTTTATCTCTACTGTCTTTATTTCTTCGCTACGGCGTCGTATACTTGTTATGTGTTTGTTTTTCCGCCTTTGGGTTAGTTTTTACAAAAGGGGTGTTGCCAAAATTTTAAAGAAAGAAAGTTGGACTTTTAAAGAATTTGGGTAGCGATTTCAAATGTTTCAAAAACTCTTATTATCTTTTCCGTATTTTCATGGTTTAGATTTCTGGGTTTGGCTTTCTTTTACTGCGTTACGTCTTTAGGCGTTCCGTAGTATTATGGCCGTCACGTGCCAATTTCGGGTCGTGACAAAGTTGGTATCAGAGCGCTAGGTTTTATCTTTCGGAGTGTAGGATGACATTAGTATGATGGAGTAGGTAGCTTAAGCAGAGTAACGTAGTGTGTGTATGTCTGCAGCATACCCACGATGCGGTACTTCGCCTTACCTAAGTACAAATTACTTGAATTTCCTTCCTTGATGATTCATATCCTTGAGATTAGATTCCTTATTCTCATCGAATCTTATATCTATTTATAGCCTTGCCGCCGATGACTATGGGGACTCAGAGTGATGCAGCGAGTGCCGAGGTCAGAGTTGGCTCGGGTGAGACGAGTACTGACCAGGATGTCACTCTAGTTGCACAGGTGCAGACGGATCAGCCTACGACATATACTATTGATAGGCTTTTGGCAGAGATGCAGGACTTCCGCCAGACGATGAGTTCATTGGTTGGTGTTGTTCGGGAGCTATGACAGGAGGTTGTCACCCCAGTTACTCAGTTGTCACTTACAATCAGCATGCAGTAGTCCGTCACCTACATAGCACCAGTGGTTGCAGCTCCAGTTGATGAGGCACATATTCCAGAGGCTCAGAGAGTTCCAGGACAGTGGAGGACTCGTACCAGTGTACCAGCCCATAGACAGAGGTTTGGTCATCGAGACAGATTTCGCGGCCGTCGTGGGAGCAGCAGAGGTTTAGGACGAGGACAGTCGTTCAGCTCTCATCCCCAGGATGGTCAGCAATCAGCGCGTGGATGTTTTTGATGCGGAAGCCTTCAGCACTTCGTCAGGGATTGTTCCTTAGCACGGCGTCAGGATCGTTTTCAGAGAGGCCATGGACGTGGAAGATTCGCTCAGAGGGCTCAGTCTACCAGAGGAGTTCAGCCAGTTGAGGGTAGAGGGCAGACACAGGAGTTTGCTTCCACTCATCGGGACGCGCAGGCGTCCAATGCAGAGTTTTCAGGTATCCTTAATTCGCTTGTTCTTTTGATGTACTCGTTTGTTTTCATACTTGTACCGTGGATGGGTAGATTAGTCGTAGTTGTGCTAACTTCTGTCAGCGATTCTTTTGTTGCGGG
Organism: Agapanthus africanus; assembly: GCA_030015575.1. Classification (NCBI taxonomy): domain Eukaryota; kingdom Viridiplantae; phylum Streptophyta; class Magnoliopsida; order Asparagales; family Amaryllidaceae; genus Agapanthus; species Agapanthus africanus. The sequence goes on from CM057339.1 coordinate 501,307,527, forward strand.
ACACGTATTTCAGTTGTGTGCCAATCGGATAGGAGATAGTGAATTGTTCGCCGTTCAGATCCTTCTAGAGATGTTGGATTTGACATTCTCCTGGGCATGGACTGGTTAGCTACGTGCAAGGCGTCTGTGGACTACCATGAGGAAACAGTCAGGTTTGTTTTCCCCGGCAGGTCAGTTCTTGTTGTGCAGGTGGATAGTTGTGCCGCCTCTCACAGCTTGAATTCAGCCTTTTTCGCTAGTCGGCTACTGAGGAGATGTCGTGGATTCTTGGCATTCATTCGTGATACCGTAGCCACAGAGGGTTTGTTGGACCGGGTTCCTTTCGTGCGAGAATTTTCCGACGTTGTTCCAGATGAGCCGGCGAAGCTTAGGGAGCTTAAGGATCAGCTGCAGAGTTGTTATTGGGGAGTTTTGTGCGTCTAAGTGTTTCGCTTTTGGAAGATCCTATTTCTGTTCGTCAAGGAGAAAGATGGAAGTTTGAGGTTGTGTATCGACGGATCGTTAATTGAACCGGCTTACGGTGCGGATAGGTATCCTTTACCTCGCCGTGACGATTTCTTCGATCAGCTCCACAGTGCGAGACATTTTCTAAGTTTGCTTGGGATCAGGTCATCATTATTGCGGGTTCGGAGTGATGGCATTCCGAAGACTGCCTTATGCGTGCTACGAGCTTTGTGTGTATTAGTGAGTCGTTGGATTCACTGATGCCCTGGCAGTATTCGTAGATATGATGAACCGGATTTCTTCAGGCCGTTCCTCGACCAGTTATTGTTGTGTTATTTACGACATTCTGGTCTATCTAATGTGTCTCGAGGGAAAGGAGTAACACTTGAGAATTTGTTATGCAGATACTGGGAGCGTCCCAGTGGTTGCTAGATTCTCGAAGTGTTTCTTCAGGCTTGTTTGTGTTGACTCCTAGGTCTTGTTGTCACGGGAGATGGCTTCGTATGGTTCCGAGGGAGATCGTGGTCGTACAGCTTAGGTCCAGACTTGTGTGCAGGACGGAGATCCGCAGATTTTTGGGCTTAGCAGGTTTTTATCGCCGTTTCGTGCAGGATTGTTAGTGTAGTGCTACACCGTCGACTGAAGGGACTGGAAGGGAGGTTTCTTTTCTTTGGACTGAGGCATGTGTGCGGAGTTTTCAGCGGTTGAAGATTCTGTTAACAACTGCACTAGTTTCTTCCTTGCTTGTAGTTTGGGCGAGCTTGTTGTTTAACTGTAATGTTTCTTGAGTGGGCTCGAGTGTGTACTGAGGTGACACTATAGAGTTATCGCTTTTGCTTCCCTACATTTGGAGGAAGTACGAGAAGGATATTCCACTCATGATCTGGAGATGGCCGCGGTGGTTTTGCGTTGGAGATTTGGAGACACTACTCGTTCGGAAGTCATGTCAGATTTTCACGGACCACCAGAGCTTAATGTACATCTTCCTGCAGCGGATTTTGATTGTTGTGATAGTCTTCTGCAGATTTACAGTTCTTGTGTGATCGTCGAGTACAGCTTATGTTCGTCTCTACGGAGGGGACAGCTTGCTCATGTCCGCGCCTGACCACTTTTCTTAAATCGCTTTAGCTAAGCACTGCCCTCCGATGCTCGTTAGTCAGAGATACTTGGCATACTCGGCTGGGTAATGATTCGGAGTCCTTGATTTGTGACAATGGTGTGCTATGTTAGGAACGCGTTTTTGTACCTGATATCTTTGGGTAGAGACGTGCAATCCTAGAGCAGGCACATCTGTCAACTCTCTATATTCATTCAAGAACATTGACGTGACTTGTGAGATAGTTACGGGTGGACAGGAATGTAAAGAGAAGTTTCATGGTTCGTTTCAAAGTGTCTGTCTTATTGTGTGCTTGAGTTGAGCATCTGAGACCGGCTGGAGAATTTCAACCTTTAACCTTTCCGAAGTAGGAGTGGGAGCAGATCTCCACGAATTTCATTATGGTTTCTACCCAAGTTTTGTCAGGGTGTGACTCCATTCAGATTCTTGTCGTCCGGTTATACTCAGTTTGCTCAGTTGTTTTTTTTTTGTTAAGTTGTGCGTTGTGTTTTTGTTGTCGGCAGTTGGGGATCGTCTCTCGCCATTGTTAGGGTTCTTCTTTGATAGCTGTTATCAGGAGATGCTCCAATTGGCAACCTTTAGGTTTAGGGGTTAGGTCGTGTCGATCGCCAGCCTGTTGTTCTTCTGACTCTGCGTAAGTAGGATTTTGGACCCCAGCTAGTCTAGAGACTTCGGAGATGATCCAGTTGATTCAGGTCAGGATGAGAGTAGCCCGGTGCAAATAGAGGTCTTATGCCGACTGTGTTGGTCGTAGACTTAAGTGCGCAGTAGCAAATCATGTATTCCTGCGGATTTTTCTGATGAATGACGTGTTGGATTTTGGGAAGCTTGTCCCAGGATTTAGGTTCTTCTGAGATCCTATAAGCGGGTTAGTTTCGTTGCCTTTAATTTGGCACTTCCACCCAGATTATTGAGTATTCAACCCGTTTTCCTTATATTGATACTTTACGATTACCTTCATGACCTTTCTCACATGATTGGCATCAGACCATTTAGCTTAGACGCGATCTTTCGTTCACTAGCAGCCAATTGTGTTAATGGCTCGGCAGGTGGAGAAACGTCGGTCAAGGGTCTTGCCATCTGTAAAGGGTTTTCTTGGGCGTAGCCGTATAGTGAGGTAATCACTTAGGAGGCTGCGAGAGAGATTTAAGAGTTGTAATCTTCTCTTTGAAGGTACGCGTCACAGTATATTTTTAAATTCGGGGACGAATTTCTTTTAAGGGGGGAAGATTGTAACACCTTAGAATGTGTTTCGGGGTTAACTATATTTTAATATATAGTTTTTAATAAAAAGTTTACCAATTTGGTTTTTAATTATTTTATCTTATTTAATGAATATTTTATTAGATTTTTCCTAGGCTTGCACACACTTGTGCATGTTAGCTAGGGGTGTAATTGGGGTTTAGCCATGATTAGCAACATGGTGAACTAACCATTTGCCTTAATCTAGTTTTATAATTTATATTTAAGTGTTTTGGTTTTATTGTCCATTGTTGTTAAAAATGAAAAAGGATTTAATTTGATTAATGGGTTGAATGTTGACCATGAGAGAGAGAGAGAGAGAGTTGAGCATGGTGCTACATGGTTTTAGACCATGCCTCATTAATGAGGGAAGAGAAAGAGATGGGGGGGGGTCTTTGATTTCTCTCATTTCTCCCTCTCATTTTCTTTTCTCATTCTCTCATACTCTCTCTCACACACACACAACAGCAGAGCAACAACAGCTGGTCTGCTGGTGTGCGTAACATGACCACCCCTGGGCCCAAATCTTCTCGTAATTTATCCCAGAAAGGTCATGTCGAGATCTCTCATAAATCTCGTCTCTGCCGCACTGTCCGGAAGTCATTGTCCCTTACTAGATCTATTCTCGTTCCGGAACGGCTGCATACTCATCGCGACTTCTTCTGGAAGGCAAATCCAAGAATAATGCCTCGGCATGCGTATCGCATTTCTGATGTCGGCGGAGTGGAACGTCATCTTATCCAGATCTTGTACGAACCTCTTACTCCACTTTCTCTAATGTCGACTGCTTCAGACTCGTCTCGTCGTGGCTGCATGGACTGAGCTCCAATGGCTATCCTCGTATCTGGAGTCTCCCAAGAAATGCATCTCACCACCTAGCATCCGAATGAAGTCGAACCATCCGATCGATTCGTCAAAACCTCATAATCCCCTAAGAGCTCAACATCTTGGGTACAGTTTAACAGTATCGAGTACATACCACAGCATCGATGGTCCAGCCGTAGAAGGGCAAACCCAAGCCTCACTAATGGCGCCGCGGAACTACAGCAAACCGTAAGGTTCAAAGGCTTTCACACGGTCATTAAGTCGAGTTAGGGTTTCATTCTTCTAGAGGGTCCATAGAATTGCCTGCATGCTCTTCTGAATACTTTAAACTTGGAATAATAGGTTTCTGACATTCGATCGTCTCTGTCGACTCTCAATGTCTCCCCGTGAAGTCGTCTCTAGCTGGAATCAATCTATCTGATGACCTCGCATTGGGGTAGCGAACGAACCACTTGTCCTAGTCATTCATCCTCGGTGACTAGCTACCTTCTATCCTCTCTTAGTACACTCGTACTGCAATAGCTCCAACATCTGGGGCGATATCTCGTCGTTCGCAGCAATAACTGGCTCACTCGTCTGCACGCTGAACAGTGCCTCAAACATCATGAATAAGCAATACACCAACGGTCATCAAAATCTGGTTGGCCTCTATCATTGGCTCGATCCTCTGGTACTGATCAGCTCATCCGAGTAACCTCATACAGCGATCCATCAAACGCTCGTGGCGCGAAAACACGGTAAAAAGACACATCTCCGCAATCGTGTGTCGCCGAAATTACGCCCCGGTCAGTCCTCGTTCGTGACGAGCTCGTGCTGACCGCAATTCTAGCCGTATATCTCCCTGCCCGTAATCGTGGCAGCAAACCATAACTGGTACCGATGAGGCTAGATCAGGAATGAATATAATACTGAACAAAGAAATGTACATCCTAAGGCTTCTTAAGTGGAGTAGCGTATCGTAAGTATGCCGCGGAACATACCCACGGTACGTCACTCTACTTTAGTCACCTATTCCATCAACCAAGGGTCATCCTACGCTCCGAAGGTAAAACCTAACGCTTTGATACCAACTTTTTCACGTCCCGAAAGTACGGAACATGACCGACACTTAAACTACGAAACGTCTCGAGGCGTACGTAATCTAAGTAAGCCGAAAACGCAGAAATCCAAACCAAGAAAAGTAGTAGAGTGAAGGAAAAACCAACTTAAAACAAGTAGTTTTAATATCATAAGCCGAATTATGCGTTTTTAAAACATCAAGTATTTTCTGAAAATTTCGGCAGAGTCTCCTTTGTAAACACTGGCCCCCAAACGGGATACAACATGAATAGTATACGAAATCAATAAAAGGCATCCCCAAGAGGGAGCTAGCTCTTCGTCAATCGACGTTCACAACCACACAAGCAATAAAATATACAACGCCAAGGGCGAGGATCAAAACTCAAAAGGAACTCAAAACAACAAGAAATTTACAGAAAAATAACGCGCGACTCTAAAGTCGAAAGAATAACATCACTGTCTCTAGCTCAAAAATAAATACATGTTTGGTTGATGGAACTTCTAGATACAACTGAATAATAATATACAATGTATAATGATGGGTACGATACAAATAAACCCACCTACTAGCAAGTCACCCGAAAGAAGCAGTGCCAGCAAAGCCGTAATGGAACCTGTACGGCAAAACCTGCAAGAACTGTGGCACAACGGGGGTGAGTTGCCAACTCGTTAATAGAATACATCTACGAACAGGAATCGCATGTATGACGCAATCCTAGGTCATACGATCATAATATATCCTCAAAATATAACCAGCAGCCTATAACCATGGCTAGGGTATACCACTAAACAACAGTAATACCAAGTGCTCGTGTTAGTGCCTCAGATAGCAATATATCATATGGATGATGTATGAATGCATGAAAACAGAGTACATGTACTAAAGAACTACTTTCAAAACTCAGTGAGATTTCTGTATTTTTAAAAATGAGGTATCATAAGGAAATCAGTATAAACCGTGTCTAGCATCGACACAAAAACTTAAATCCACATAGCTCAATATCTCAGGCTCCGGCTACCCGGACTGACCTGGATCATCAAATCTCAGAACCTCAATATCTCGAAATCTCAATGTATCAAATCTCAATATCTAGGGCGCCGTCAGTCCAGACCGGCCCCTACCATCCATCTCAAGACTACGAAGGTATCCTCCGGATATCCGACGCGTCGGGAAAATCACCGGTCGGTAGTGCTCCCCTGCCAGGCTCAACATCAACAACACGACCTTCTCGTCCCGGGGTACCGCACCGGGCCCACCATGTACCCGAAACGGTTCATCCAACTCCTCGAATCGGGTCTCGAAATCCATCAGCAAACTCATGGTGGACGACACATACATCTTGGGAAAACCGCACTTTTCATTTAAAAGAGAGAGAAAAGAAGTTTATAAATATTTTTGTGGTCCCCCCCCCAAATCCAGGAAATCTCATGAAAATCCGAATCCAAATCCTCAATAGCATGTAAACGGTGAATATAGGCATGAGAATCCATGAATGCGGCATAACAGTGAATAATAACATGCATGAAGTGACAAGTAATAACTACAATATCTAAGCTGGCATATAAAGAAAGTACACTAATATCATGTCAAACAACTAGCTAACAAGCTAAATCAAGCAATAATATTCTCTAAGTGTACGTGACATGGTAATTACCGATAAAGATGTGTGTGAGCCGGCAAGTAAGTGTACGTGGTATATACGCATCATCGGTAATGGTGCTGGTGTCCTAACAGCATGATATCAACAATAGAATATGAATCATAATATAAGCATGCGATGCGGAGCGAACAACAATAATGAGAAGGAGCTAAATACTAAATAATGGTGCCCTTTGAAATAACACGAATCGTGGGGTTTTGAAAATAAGGGCTACGGTGGTTTTAAGAAAGGATACGTCTTTTGAAATATCCGTAGATCCCTTGACCTGTCTTTTAAAATACCCACGATCCGTTAGTTTTGAAATAGATAGAAATCTAATCTAGTCTGACAACTACACTAAGCTATACGGCTGAACTAAAGGTAAGGAAACCGCCTAGCATCTGAGTCTATACATATATGAATATATATTAGTCGGTGATCTCGCCTCGATACTATCAATCCGATACCATATCTATAATCAGATATTCCCAAGTCAAGAGTGCGGATCAATCATCAATATATAGCTCGTACGTAAATCCGTCGTATGGCATCCCAAATCTGGGTACGGGTAAATATCACATTCATCACATTGTTCATCTGGTATCCTCTTTATCAAAGATCATAATCCGGGGTACTGATCTACGTCTAGTACAATACTGATACCGCTTAAGTATGCATGCACGTGTGTGAAACACTATATCAAAAGACCCGCTACAACGTCATGTCGTATCTCAAATACAAACCCTGCCATATCACCGATCTCACGGCCTCAAATCAAATATCATCGACTCATCTCAAATCCAGTATATGAACACATAGTCCCATACCCATGTGAACACATAACTATAATCCCATATACGCACATGTAAAAGAAAGGATGTATGCAAGTATGTGCGTGTGTGTGTATAGGTGCAACCCCTACTCTAGGGTTTCGCAACTCTACTAAACCAATCACAGAACACCAAAAGTCCATCTTTATCATCAATAAATCAATTCAATATATACTAAATATATATGTGTATACGTATTCGTATACATCACCATGAACTGCGGGGGTGCTATACGCCATCCACCCGACTTCTCCCCGTAGATATAAATCTACTCACCTGGTCCTCGCTCACCGGTGCCGACGTCGCCACGCGCTTGCTTGTCGTCTTGAAGTCCACATGGGGTACCTACATATCATAACGCACCGTATCGCATTAAAACCAAATTCAAAATCGAAACGGCATACGAAAATCAAATCGGCACGCGTATCACGCATAGGTCAAAACCTATCGCCTACGCAGGCAAGAATAGCCAAACCAACCCTCGATGTCGATGTACAAACGTCAAACCATCTAGAAAAACCCAAACACTCTCATTTGCGCATTCACGAACACTAATTATAATATAAAATAGGTTAAAATACACAAAAACCCCAAACTCACTTTAAAATCCGTTTTTCCAAAAACCTAGCAAGCAAGGTTTACCGTTTTTGTACAAAACATGATGTTTCAACAAATCTAGCGGCCACAATATCCACTAAACATTATAAATAAGTCATACAAATCCTAATTAGATTTTTAATCTCACTATCTTTCATTAACCCGAAATTCTAGTTTACACTTGCTTAATTAGCAAAATTTTGAAATAACAATTTGCATCTAGCTACAAGGTTTGGTTTTAGCATTCCAATAACATGTTAATTTCCTCATTAAAACCATAATTTAATGGTAGAAACCCTCATCATAATTTATCTCACCAATATATGTAATTTATAAAAATCTAGTTTACAAAATTGTACCATTAATACCATTTAAAAGTAACACTTAACCGATTAACAACTAGTTTGCAAAATCTAACAACTAGCCTAAATTTTACATACCCTAATAAGCCAAACTACATGTTGTGACCCCAAATGGTGAGGTAAAAACCCTAACTAGAATTTTAGAAACCCTTCTTATGAAGGTTAAACCTTGCAATAACAACCATAATTGACATCTAATTTAGATGAATTAAAGTAATAACAAACAATTAACAAAAGAGTCAAAATTTTATACCTCAAGAACCATGGATCAAACATATAACTTGACCTCCAAATTGAAATCTTTGCACCAAGATCCATGCTAGGTGGGCTAAGGGAAAATGGATAGGAGTTGGATTTGAGTTTTAACTTGAATTTTGATTGAAATTTGATGAATTTTGATGGAAAGAGATGGGAATTTTTTTTTGGGGCTGAACAAGGGGAGCTCGGCCAGATTTCTTGAGGTGGAGGAGAGAGAGTGAGGTGAGGAATAACAAGTAAGTAAAGTCCAAGTCAACACAAAAGTCAAAAGTCCAAACTCATTTATCTATTTCTTTTCATTTCCCCTTTTCTTTTCATTTGTTTTGCTTCTCTCATTTATTAGTGGGAACTTGGGTAATGGGCTGCCATGGGCTCAGCCAAGGAGGGGAAATTGGGTTTGTGTGGGTGAAGGAAAAATAATAAATGATATACCCCAATTTCCATTAACACTAATTTCACTAATTAAGCCATTTTTCTTCGATATTTTCAAAACCGTTTAACAGCTTAATTTCACTCCAAAAATAATATGTTAAAATTTTGTTTAATGTTTTATGATGCACAAAATTTTTTTCAACTCATTCCAATTTGTAATTTTCCCTAATTAAATGTATTAGTGACGGCTTAAAATAATTAATTTCGAAAAAAAATTCAGAAAATTTGAAATTTTACCAGTGGCTCAATAAACACCAAATACTAGCAATTGCATAGCTAGAATATGTATATTTAATTTTATAATAAAGATATTTGTATTTTGACTTTTTACAGAAAACCTCTTATTTTACCGATTTTCCGAAATTTCACCGAAACGATTTTCAAAACGTTACAGTTTGTCCCACAGCCGTCAGTACGTCGTACTTGAGATAGTATGCGGGTGCTCGTTAGGTTACGAGTACACTGGACAGGACCCGTCGGGAACTGATCGGTTGGTATTATACCTATCGTCAGTTATCAGTTCCCAGGTGACATGAGTACAGCTTAGTCCGCTGACTTGACACTGTCACTTCGCCTCGAGTGTGTTCCCACTGTACTTTGATTACTACCCTACCACGGCTCAAAGGAGTCGTGCAAACAGGTAGTAGTTGGGTGCAGTCCCGAAGCACTTGGAGGCAGTGACGGTTAGACAGGATTCGTCTCTCCCGGTATTGGGGGTTGATATCGCGCTGTGTCTAGGAGAGCCATTACACAAAGTCCCTGTCCAGGGCAAGTGAGATATACTGGTAGGTTTTCAGTGTTATCTCAGGGTGTTCTGGGCTACACTCCGACACGACTTGTACCGCTATTTGGGGACTGACGTTTACCGCCCTCCTAGGCCCGCCATGCGATATTCTCAGACGAACAGACAGGACTGTACGGAGATTGTCACATTCAGGCTCAGTAGGAGTTCAGATGCGTTTCACCTCGTCCGTCTTCTTATCGGCATCTACCTGGGGGCCGTTACGCACAGCTAATGCCGCTTGCGATCTGTGGTTAAACCCACTGCCAGCATAGTGTCGAGTCTTTAGAGTCCCACACAAAGAGCTATTCGCCTTTAGGCAAAAGAGTAGAGGTCGCATGGTTTTGCGACAGGGTTCGGTCACATCCGTGCACTTGTGCACGTTTAGTGTCCGGAAAGTTATCACTAGCGGGCTTTGATTTAAGCCAGATCCTAGTGTACGTTTTGGGATTGGTTTTATCTCGTTTGCATCCGTGTTCCTCGGAACACGGATGCGGCTCTGTATGCACGGTTGACAGAGAGACAGAGGCAGAGGATTCTCATTAGGGTTGTTGACTGTTGACTTTTGCTAAACCCTAATGAGAATAAGAAATATGATTAACAATAATATTAATTAAGTATTATTGTGACATGGTTGTTGATGGTTGACTTTGTTGACTTGTTGACTTAGTTGACCGGTTGACTAGGTTGGACTTGTTGACCATCATCATGACAATGGCTATCATTTCTTGGCATTGACCTTGGCTTGCTTATTTGTTCACACATTGCATTTAATGCAAGAAATGATATGGCCACTTGATATGATAACAACCATCACATAATACTCAATTATTATTACTTGTTATCATGATTTTGGATTATGAGAGCTTGGATGGAAAAATTCTTGCTCATTCTTTCATTTTTCTTTCTCTCTCATGAAAGCTCTATCATCCTCAAGCTCTCCCTCTTCCTCTTGCTCTCTCTCTAGTTCAAGGCAAAAACCTCTCATGTGTTGAGAATCATTTTCCTTGGAGATAAAAACCCAAAACACTTCTCTACTCATCCTAGTACACAAAGTCTAGCAAGCCAAGTGCTCTAGTTTCCTCTAGTTTGAGGTTGAAGCCAAAGGTAGAAGCTTTCTGTGGATCCATCTTCGGCACAATGAGACGACGAGGAGAGAACCATCCGACCACCACAAGTAGACCAAGGGAAGGAGTTCAAGTTAAGGTATAACCCCTAACCGAGTAGGTAAAACTCTTGTTAGGTTGTTAGATAGTTGTTTAACAATGATCCGTATTTTGAGTCCATGTTACCACCAAAAGAAAAATCGTTTTTCATCATTTCCGCAAGCCCGTAAGTACCGGGAGAGGTAACGTGGACTTACAGTGGTATCAGAGCCTAGTTAAACACTATCTAACATGTTAGCAAAGTAACTAGAAGTTCGATCGGAGAAAATGTCCCGAAACACGCCCGAAATTTCAAGTTTCTGCCGATTCTGTTTTCTGTTCAAAAAATAATAAATCTTACACTAAAAATCGGCTCAGGCTTTTTATAACACACTATAGAAAATTAGTCCAGGGTCTCGGTCAAACAGCCGCGGAACCGCGGCTGGAGCATGCTCCCGCCGCGGATCCGCGGCCGAGTTGACTCGGTCGTGGGCGAAGTTTCTTGCAGTATGTTCAGTGGGGTGTTTTGGGATTTTTACAATATGTTTTTTCTGCCCAGATTTTCCAGAAAGCAAAATTTGTTTTTGGGGTCTAAAAATCCGTATTTTGATCGAACTTCTAAAGACTTAAGCTAACGGGTTATATCTGTGATGTGATATATGTATTGAACGTCTGCTAATCGCTATACGTCGATTAGTGGGGCTTATACATATCTGTGATCTATAATGTTGATGGTATGTGTATATGAATTCATTGGATTGTCACGGATGAATAGCCAGGGGGTTGTGAGATAAGAGTTTTCTTTTTCTTTAAATTCATGTAATATGTAAATTGATGTAATATTATTTATTTGGCCGCACAACCGGGATGAGGTTGTAGCCGTCATTGTATAATTTCTTTTTACTGTTTTTTCTCCTAGGATAGACCCAAGGTGGGGTGTACAAACTACCGGGTATCTCAAAGTGCCGAGTGACCTACTCATGGTGTTGAGGGAGGTTGCTTCGCTTCTGGTACTTGGCGGGTAGTTTGCCGCACCCGTAGGGGTCTAGGGTGGGGTATTGGCTATTCATCGCGACCGTGTAATCCGCTCTTCGTTACAGGCTCGTACGGAATGCGGATTCCTAGTATATCCAATGTGTTCATCTGTGATCTGGAATGGCTATCATTGCATGTGACGAATGTATATATCTATATATGATATCTATTTAGGTGTTGCTTATGTTTTGCATCCGCGCTAGTCCAGCCCTCGCTCTGTCGTTAGTTAAGTAACCTAACGGGTAATGACGGGGCCCCGTGGCGAATGCGGATGGCATAAGCGTACGTCATATTTTCGTTGTTTTCTGCAATGGTAGGATTAAATGATGGGACGCATTAAAATTAATGCAAGAAAATAAACCAAGTAAAAGTCGTTGGAACAATTTCAAAAACCACTCGGTTTCTTTTCAAAAACAACTTTTAAACGCGGAGCTTAAGCCACTCCTTTTAAAAGCTATCAAGGTTCCTTCGATTATATCAAGTTCACTACGTTCAAGGTTTCGCCAAAACCATTCGTAGCCCTCCGTCGTTTCGTAATAATATTCAATAGTATTCAAGCTATGTTTGTTGACCTTCGTCAAGGCATAGTGATTGGTAGCTGTTGGGTGTTCATATGTAGCATAGATAGATGCGTTGGTTTGGGACAGTCGTATTACCTTGTTGACCTTCATCAAGGGTATATACGGGTGGGTTCAAATTAACCTGGACAATGATGGGTAGAACTTGACATGTGACTTATGATTTGTTGACCTTCGTCAAGGTCATAAGAGCATGGGGCAAAAATCCACATCGGGAGTTTCTAAAGAAACTGAAACTTGCTAGCGCTGCATACCATTTGGAGTGTGATGATCCTGGTAGGATTCCTTCAGTTTTGTCACGCGATGATATTTGGATCCCGATCCTACTGTGAATATATGCTACTCCTCGGGAACTTTCTCACTTAACGATCAATGCTATAAACCAAGTAGGTGTCAAGAAAGGTGTTAGCGGGGCTACGCCCCCAGGAAAAAGAGGTTATTTAATTAAGGAACTTCGCGAAAGCGTTGGAAAACCTCCCTCGAAGTACAGACACTAGCCTGGCTGAACGGTTAAGCAAGTATTGTACGGTGAGATTGATCCTGACTAATTCTTCCTTTTTGGTTTGAGGAGGGATTCGAGAAACAGTGGGAGCCATCCTGTTTAGATAAATTAAAAACCAATCTAAACTTGCAAAGAGCATCATGCTGAGTGTTTTCTTCTCTCTCTCTCTCTTAATTGCAGCGACCCAGTGACCACACATAGGTTACATCTAGATAAAAAAATGACTGAACCTGACTGTTATGATTGGCAAAGGTCTGTCCAGATGTCCATTACCCATGACAAGCTGGGACACCTTTTAACTAATCAAACCCCTGCCGTCTCAGGACCAGTTTCCCCTGTCACGGATAGTGATATCCGTAAGACATCGGAAAAAGACTGTGCGAAAGCCAAGTGCCTCGTGTCAGCCTCAGTTGATGGTGCATACCAGAGGCAGCACGAGAAGATGGACTTAGTTTCTATCTTCCTCCATAACAAAGATTTATATGGTGAGCAATCTCGTATCGCAAGATATGAGACCTCGAACGAATTGCTTCAAGCGAGGTTGGCTATCTGGTCATCTGTAGGGGGCAACGTCCTTACAGAGACCAGCTTTTTTGAGCTCACGGACCTGAAGACCACTTTGAAGAACGAGTCAAGTACCGACTTGATTCTACAGTCCCTGCCCTCTGCTTATACCCTGAAGGAAATCAGGGAAGAAGAAGGAAAGGGAAGGGCAAATGTTTTGGGACTGGATGTAGTAAAAGAGGGACGTTCCTATTGTTACGGGAATGAACATTGGCAGAAGGATTGTAGGGCTAGCAAAGCCAGTAGCCAGAATTCGAAGCATGTTGCGGCTTCGGCTTCGGGTGTGTTCGTAGTAGAGAACTGTATGTCAGTTAACCCTACTTACTGGGTATTAGATACCGGATCAGGATCTCACATCTGTAATTCATTACAGGCTCTGAGAAACCGTAGGGTTATCAGGAAATGTGATATAACTCTCAGGGTTGCTAACGGAATGAGCATGGACGCTGAATCCGTAGGGGAATATCATCTTGGACTGACAACTGGGCAGATATTGATTCTGCGTAACTGTTTGTATGTACCAGGTGCGACTTGTAATATCATATCTGTATCCTTACTTTCTCAAGAAGGATATGATTTTACTTTTGTAAGCGATGTGGTCCACATCCTCCTAAATCAAGTTCTGATTGGGTCAGGTACATTAGAAAACGGGATATACGTATTAAATTAAGCTCAGATTTTCAGTGTCCAGAACACACTTAAAAGAAAGTCTCCGGAAACAAATCAGGCTTTCTTATGGCATTATAGACTGGGTCACATTAATGTGACACGATTAACTAAGTTACATAAAGAGGGATACTTGAATCCGTTCGAGTATCAGTCTTATGCCACTTGTGAATCTTGTCTCATGGGAAAGATGACAAAGACTCCGTTCACTGGACACGGAGTAAGAGCAAGCGAGCTCTTGGGACTCATACACAGTGATGTGTGTGGTCCAATGTCTACACATGCGCGAAGTGGTTATTCATACTTCATTACTTTCACAGATGATTTCTCTAGGTATGGACATGTCTTCTTAATGAAGCACAAATCCGAGGCCTTTGAGAAATTTCAGGAATACAAGAATGAAGTTGAAAAACAAACAGGCAAAAGTATAAAGACACTGAGATCTGATCGAGATGGTGAATACTTAAGTGCCGAGTTTCTGGACTACTTAAAAGAGAATGGAATTCTCTCTCAGCGTACTCCTCCATACACACCACAACACAACGGTGTATCTGAAAGGCGGAATCGAACCCTATTAGATATGGTTCGTTCCATGATGAGTAAGGCTGAGTTACCGCAATCTTTCTGGGGTTATGCACTAGAAGCAGCTGCATATCTCTTGAACAAGGCTCCAACCAAGACTGTGCCTACTACCCCATATCAGATATGGAGTAGGAAAAACCCTGTCTTAAGTATCTTAAGGCATGGGGATGTCCAGCTTTTGTAAAGAAGCAGCATGCGGACAAGCTCGAGGCACGCTCAGTACTGTGTAAGTTTGTGGGATACCCAAAGAACTCCAGGGGGTATCTTTTCTATTCCGCAGAAGAACAAAAAGTTTTTGTTTCTCCGCATGCCCACTTCTAGGAAACTGAATTTTTGGAAAATCAGATAAGTGGGAGCGCAATAGAACTGGAAGAAATTCCAGAACCACAAGCTGTTACTGTAAGCTTGGAAGAACCAAAAGTTTCAAGAGAACCGGACATTCCTGCGCCGCACCGCAGGAGTAGTAGGCAGTCTCATCCGCCCGAGAGATACTACGGTTTTCTCATATACGGGGATAGAGAGGATTGCACTATTGATTATGATGAGCCTACTACCTTCCAGCAAGCCATTCAGAGCGGAGACTCGGTTAAATGGCTGGATGCAATGCGGACCGAAATGGAGTCCATGTACACCAACAAAGTATGGATGTTGCTCCAGATGGGGTAAAACCCGTAGGATGCAAGTGGATCTTCAAAAGGAAGATTGGTGTAGATGGACAGGTTGAGACCTATAAGGTTAGACTTGTTGCAAAGGGTTTTTGTCAAAGACCTGGTTTGGACTATGACGAAACCTTTTCTCCAGTGGCTATGCTGAAATCCATTCGGATCCTTCTTTCCATTGCTGCCTTCCACGATTATGAAATCTGGCAGATGGACGTAAAGACGGCTTTCCTAAATGGATATTTGGAAGAGTGCGTCTATATGGATTAGCCAGAAGGATTCATTCAGAGTGGGAGCAGCGGTAAAGTGTGCAAGTTGCTCAAGTCCATCTATGGACTGAAGCAGGCATCGCGGAGTTGGAACATCTGCTTTGATGATACTGTCAAAGAATTCGACTTTATCAAAAACTCAGATGAACCATGCATTTACAGTAAGATTGTAGGGAGAAATGTGGTATTCCTCGTCTTGTACGTCGATGACATTCTCCTAATAGGAAATGATATTCCTGTGCTACAGTCAGTCAAAGGATTCTTATCACAGAGGTTCTCCATGAAGGACCTGGGCGATGCCAACTACATTCTGGGGATCCAGATCTATCATGATAGATCTAAAAGGATGTTGGGACTTTCACAGTCCAGGTACATTGACACCATACTGAAACGATTCAGTATGGAAGATTCCAAGCGCGGTAATCTACCGGCTTGTCACAGAATCACCCTCTCCAAAGAGATGTCTCCCAAGACTGATTTGGAAAGGGCTCGCATGTCATCAATACTCTACGCATCTGCGGTAGGCTCTATTATGTATGCGCACTGGATAGTAGTAAAGAACATTCTCAAGTACCTGAGAAGGACTAAGGAGATGTTCTTGGTGTATGGCGGAAAAGACCTCCAGATCGAGACCTTTGCTGACTCCAGCTTCCAGAGTGACAAGGATGACTCCAAGTGCATGTCGGGTTATGTCTTTACCCTCAATGGAGGGGCAGTTTGCTGGAAAAGCTCTAAGCAGGAAACCGTTGCTGACTCAACTATGGAAGCGGAGTACATAGCTGCTTGCGATGCCGCAAAGGAAGCTATCTGGATGAAGAAGTTCCTCACGGAGGTTCAGGTGGTTCCTACCAGTTTTGATCCAATACCGCTGTATTGTGACAACAACGGCGCTATAGCTTTAGCGAAGGAACCCAGGTCCCATCAGAAGTCCAGGCACATTTTGAGGCGGTACCACCAGATCAGGGATATCGTAGATCGCTGGGAGAACGAGGTGAAGAGAGTAAATACGGAAGATAACACTGCTGATCCACTCACGAAGGCCTTACTCCAGAATCAGTACGAGCGGCTAATCGAGATGATAGGTCTTCGATACGCCAGTTCATGGCCTTAGTGCAAGTGGGAGATTGTTAGTATATATACCCTAGAGACCATTATTGTAACATACTAGTTTGTATATTACTTAATGGAAGCTTGGGATATTCACCTTGTATAAACAATCTTGCTCAAAATAGTAGTATGCTACTTGGTTTGTTTCTACTTCAATATGTGCATGTGTTTCTTTTAGCATATTGCTTATACATATTAGTAGAGCCCTTAGGATCTCTGATTACCAGCGTTGTGATGGCAGTCACACTCGTGGGGGCTGGGTAATCCGCAAGCACATCCTTATGCAGGTCCATGGTCGTAGGACTATCGAGACAGGGCATCGATACTCCGGAGTAGACAAGCGTATGCGCTTCTCATCCCAGCAGGGGAGACGGTCTGTCCCACAGCCATCAGTACGTCGTACTTGAGATAGTATGCGGGTGCTCGTTAGGTTACGAGTACACTGGACAGGACTCGTCGGGAACTAATCAGTTGGTATTATACCTATCGTCAGTTATCAGTTCCCAGGTGACATGAGTACAGCTTAGTCCGCTGACTTGACACTGTCACTTCGCCTCGAGTGTGTTCCCACTGTACTTGATTACTACCCTACCACGGCTCAAAGGAGTCGTGCAAACAGGTAGTAGTTGGGTGCAGTCCCGAAGCACTTGGAGGCAGTGACGGTTAGATAGGATTCGTCTCTCCCGGTATTGGGGGTTGATATCGCGCTGTGTCTAGGAGAGCTATTACACAAAGTCCCTGGCCAGGGGAAGCGAGATATACTGGTAGGTTTCCAGTGTTATCTCAGGGTGTTCTGGGATATACTCTGACACGACTTGTACCGCTATTAGGGGACTGACGTTTACCGCCCCCTAGGCCCGCCATGCGATATTCTCCGACGAACAGACCAGACTGTACGGAGATTGTCACATTCAGGCTCAGTAGGAGTTCAGATGGGTTTCACCTCGTCCGTCTTCTTATCGGTATCTACCTGGGGGCCGTTACGCACAGCTAGTGCCGCTTGCGGTCTGTGGTTAAACCCACTGCCAGCGTAGTGTCAAGTCTTTAGAGTCCCACACAGAGAGGTATTCACTTTTAGGCAAAAGAGTAGAGGTCGCATGGTTTTGCGACAGGGTTCGGTCACATCCGTGCACTTGTACACGTTTAGTGTCCGGGCAGTTATCACTAGCGGGCTTTGGTTTAAGCCAGATCCTAGTGTACGTTTTGGGATTGGTTTTTTCTCGTTTGTATCCGTGTTCCTCGGAACACGGATGCGGCTCTGTATGCACGGTTGACAGAGAGACAGAGGCAGAGGATTCTCATTAGGGTTGTTGACTGTTGACTTTTGCTAAACCCTAATGAGAATAAGAAATATGATTAACAATAATATTAATTAAGTATTATTGTGACATGGTTGTTGATGGTTGACTTTGTTGACTTGTTGACTTAGTTGACCGGTTGACTAGGTTGGACTTGTTGACCATCATCATGACAATGGCTATCATTTCTTGGCATTGACCATGGCTTGCTTATTTGTTCACACATTGCATTTAATGCAAGAAATGTTATGGCCACTTGATATGATAACAACTATCACATAATACTCAATTATTATTACTTGTTATCATGATTTTGGATTATAAGAGCTTGGATGGAAAAAGTCTTGCTCATTCTTTCATTTTTCTTTCTCTCTCATGAAAACTCTCTCATCCTCAAGCTCTCCCTCTTCCTCTTGCTCTCTCTCTAGTTCAAGGCAAAAACCTCTCATGTGTTGAGAATCATTTGCCTTGGAGATAAAAACCCAAAACACTTCTCTACTCATCCTAGTACACAAAGTCTAGCAAGCCAAGTGTTCTAGTTTCTTCTAGTTTGAGGTTGAAGCCAAAGGTAGAAGCTTTCAGGTGGATCCATCTTCGGCGCAAAGAGACGACGAGGAGAGAACCATCCGACCACCACAAGCAGACAAAGAGAAGGAGTTCAAGTTAAGGTATAACCCCTAACCGAGTAGGTAATACTCTTGTTAGGTTGTTAGATAGTTGTTTAACAAAGATCTGTATTTTGAGTCCATGTTACCACCAAAAGAAAAATCGTTTTTAATCATTTCCGCAAGCCCGTAAGTACCGGGAGAGGTAACGTGGACTTACATATCCAGCCCCCATGAGTGTGACTGCCATCACAACGCTGGTAATCAAGCAAAGATCCTAAGGGCTCCACTAATGTGTAAAGGCGATATGCTATAAGTAACACATGCACACATTAAAGTAGAAACAAACCAAGTAGCATACTACTATTTTGAGCAAGATTGTCTATACAACTGTGAATATCCCAAGCTTCCATCAAGTAATATACAAACTAGTATGATACAGTAATGGCCTCTAGGGCATATACACTAACAATCTCCCATTTGCACTAAGGCCATGTACTGACATATCGAAGACCTATCATCTCGATCAGCCGCTCGAACTGAGTTAGGGATAAGGCCTTCGTGAATGGATCAGCTGTGTTATCTTCCGTAGCAACTCTCCGAACCTCGATCTCCTGGCGACCCACGATCTCCCTGATCAGGTGATACCGCCTTAAGATGTGTCTGGACTTCTGATGGGACCTGGGTTCCTTCGCTAAAGCTATAGCCCCGCTGTTGTCGCAATACAGAGGTACTAGATCAACAATGGACGGAACTACCTGAAGTTCTGTCAGGAACTTCCTTATCCAGACGGCTTCTTTTGCGGCATCAACAGCAGCGATATATTCCGCTTCCATCGTCAAGTCAGCAACGGTTTCCTGTTTGGAACTCTTCCAACACACCGCCCCTCCATTGAGGGTAAATACATAACCCGACATGGACTTGGAATCATCCTTGTCACTCTGGAAGCTGGAGTCAGCAAAGGCTTCAATCTGGAGGTCTTTTCCGCCATACACCAAGAACATCTCCTTAGTCCTTCTCAGGTACTTGAGAATGTTCTTTACCGCTATCCAGTGTTTCTCCCCAGGGTTTGACTGATACCGGCTTACCACACTCAGTGCATAAGCTACATCTGGTCTGGTACACAACATCGCATACATTATAGAGCCTACAGCAGAAGCGTAGGGAATAATAGACATGCGATCCATTTCCAAATCAGTCTTGGGAGACATCTCTTTGGAGAGGGTGATCCCGTGACAAGCCGGTAGATTACCGCGCTTGGAATCTTCCATACTGAATCTTTTCAGTATAGTGTCGATGTACCTGGACTGTGAAAGTCCTAATATCCTCTTGGATCTGTCACGATAGATCCGGATCCCCAGAATGTAAGAGGCATCACCTAGGTCTTTCAAGGAGAACCTATGTGACAAGAACCCTTTGACAGATTGTAGCATAGGAATGTCATTTCCTATTAAGAGAATGTCATCCACGTATAAAACGAGGAATACTACAGTTCTTGCTACAAATCTACTATAGATGCATGGTTCATCTGGATTTTTGATAAAGCCAAATTCTTTGACCGTCTCATCAAAACAGATGTTCCAACTCCGCGATGCCTGCTTTAGTCCATAGATGGACTTAAGAAACTTGCACACCTTTTCGCTGCTCCCACTCTGAATGAAACCCTCTGGCTGGTCCTTATAGACACACTCCTCTAAATTTCCATTTAGAAAAGCGGTCTTTACGTCCATCAGCCAAATCTCATAATCGTGGAAGGCAGCAATGGCAAGAAGGATCCAAATGGATTTCAGCATAGCCACTGGAGAAAAGGTTTCCTCATAGTCTAAACCAGGTCTTTGACGAAAACCCTTTGCAACAAGTCTAGCCTTATAGGTCTCAACCTGTCCATCTACAGCAATCTTCCTTTTGAAGATTCACTTGCATCCTACAGGTTTTACCCCATCTGGAGCAACGTCCAACGTCTATACTTTGTTGGTGTACATGGACTCCATTTCGGTCCGCATTGCATCCAGCCATTTTACCGAGTCAACGCTCTGAATGGCCTGCTGGAAGCTAGTCGGCTCATCACTATCATTGATGCAATCCTCTCTATCCCCGTCTATGAGAAAACCGTAGTATCTCTCGGGCGGATGAGACTGCCTACTACTCCTGCGGAGCGGCGCAGGAATGTCCTGATCTTTCGAACCCTCTGGTTCTTCTAAGCTTTTAGTAATAGTCTGTTGTTCTGGAATTTCTTCCAGTTCTATTGCGCTCCCACTTATTTCCTTTTCTAAGAACTGGTGTTCTAGAAAGTGGGCATTACGAGAAACAAAGACCTTTTGTTCCTCTGCGTAATAGAAAACATACCCCCTGGAGTTCTTTGGGTATCCCACAAACTTGCATAGTACTGAGCGTGCCTCGAGTTTGTCCGCATGCTGCTTTTTGACAAAATCTGGACATCCCCAGATTTTCAGATATTGAAAATAGGGTTTCTTCCCACTCCATATCTCATATGGTGTGGTAGGCACAGTCTTAGTTGGAACTCGGTTCAAAAGGTATGCAGCTGATTATAGCGCATATCCCCAGAATGATCGCGGCAACTCAGCGTTACTCATCATGGACCGTACCATATCCAATAGGGTTCGGTTCCATCTCTCCGATACAACATTATGTTGCGGGGTGTATGGAGGAGTAAGCTGAGAGAGAATTCCATTCTCTTTTAAGTAATCCAGGGACTCGGCACTTAAGTATTCACCACCTCGATTAGATCTTAGTGTCTTGATACTTTTGCCTGTTTGTTTTTCTACATCATTCTTATATTCCTGGAATTTTTCAAAGGCTTCGGATTTATGTTTCATTAAGAAGACATATCCGTACCTTGAAAAGTCATCAGTAAAAGTAATGAAGTAAGAATAACCGCTTCGTGCATGCATAGACATTGGACCACACACGTCGCTGTGTAGGAGTCCCAAGAGCTCGCTCGCTCTTACTCCGTGTCCAGTGAACTGAGTCTTTGTCATCTTTCCTTTGAGACAGGATTGACAAGTTGCATATGATTGATATTCGAACGGATCCAAATATCCTTCTGTATGTAACTTCGTCAACCTTCTCTCATTGATGTGACCCAGTCTACAATGCCATAAGAAAGCCTGATTTGTTTCCGGAGACTTTCTTTTGTGTGTATTCTGGACATTGAAAATCTGTGGTTGGTTTAATACGTATATACCATTGCTTAATGTACTTGACCCAATCAAAACATTATTAAGGTGAATGTTTACAACATTACTTACAAATGCAAATTCATAACCTTCTTTAGATATTAAAGATACAGAAATTATATTACAAGTTGCATTAGGTACAAAATAACAATTACGTAAAACCAAAACATGTCCATCTGACATCCCCAGGTGATAGTCCCCCATGGCCTCAGCATCCATGCTAGCTCAGTTTGCAACTCTGAGGGTCATATCACCTGCCTTCAAAACCCTACGCTTTCTCAATGCTTGCAATGAATTACAGATATGAGATCCTGACCCGGTATCCAATACCCAGGAAGTAGAGTTTATTGATAGACAGTTTTCAATAACATACACACCTGAAGCTGAAACTGCAACTTGCTTCAGATCCTGGTTTCTGGCCTTCCAAGCCCTGCAATCCTTTTTCCAGTGTCCACTCTTGTGACAGTAAAAGCACTCTTCCTTCCCCACAAGCTTTCCCGCTACCTTTGTTGCCTTTGCCTTTCCCTTCGTATCCACTTTACTAACACCGCTCCTTGGTTTGGTGGGGGGTTTTCTTCTTCTTTCCCCTGGCTTTCGCCTTGGACCTAGAAGAGGAAGATCCTCCTACAAACAAAGTGGATGTTTCCCTATCTTTCTGTAGGGTGCCCTCTGCACTCCTCAGCATATTGAGGAGTTCTGAAAGTTCAACTTCCTTTTCTTGCAAGTTGAAGTTCAGGATAAACTGGGCGTAAGTGGAAGGAAGGGACTGGAGAATCAAGTACGTATAGAGCTCATTCTCTAACGCGGTCCCAAGGTCCGCGAGCTCCTCTATGTAGCCAATCATCTTAAGCACGTGTTCCGCTACCGATGATCCGATGGCCAATCTCGCCGAAAACAGCTTTTTCGAGACTTCGTATCTGGCGATACGGGATTGCTCTCCATACAGTTCTTTTGTATGGAGAAATATGGATTCGAGGTCCATATTCTCGTGCCTTCTCTGATGTTCATTGTCTATAGAGGCAAGCACGAGGCACTTGGCCTTCGCGCAGTCGATTTCCCAGGTCTTACGGATTTCCCTATCCGCGACGCTGGTTTTGGGACCTGGGACAGGGGGAGCTTTGGTGGTAAGGAGATACCCCAACTTGTCATAAGTAATTGCCATTTTGACATTCCCGAGCCAATCTTTGTAGTTTGGCCCTGTCAGTATGTTTTTATCTAGTAGTAACATAAGTCCAGTCATGATGTTTGGTCGCTGCAATTAGGAGAGAGATAAGAAACACTTTAGCATGATGCTCTTGCAAGTTTAGAGTGGTTATTTACGGGCTCTACTAATATGTATGGGTGATATGTTAAAAGAAACACATGCACATATTAACGTAGAAACAAACAAAGTAGCATACTACCATTTTTAGCAAGACTGTCAATACAACTGTGAATATCCCAAACTTCCATTAAGTAATATACAAACTAGTATGATACAGTAATGGTCTCTAGGGCATAAACACTAACAATCTCCCACTTGCACTAGGGCCATGTGCTGGCATATCGCAGACCTATCATCTTAAATAATCTCTCGAACTGCATCTGAGGAATGGCCTTTGTGAATGGATCAGCAGTGTTAGTCTCCGTATCTACTCTTTTCACCTCGATCTCCCAGCGATCTACGATCTCCCTGATCAGGTGATACCGCCTTAAGATGTGTCTGGACTTCTGATGGGACCTAGGTTCCTTCGCTAAAGCTATAGCACCGTTGTTGTCGCAATACAGAGGTATTGGATCAACACTGGTAGGAACCACCTGAAGTTCTGTGAGGAACTTCTTCATCCAGACAGCTTCTTTTGCGGCATCGCAAGCAGCTATGTACTCCGCTTCCATCATTGAGTCAGCAACGGTGTCCTGCTTGGAACTCTTCCAACAGACTGCCCCTCCATTGAGGGTAAAGACATAACCTGACATGGACTTGGAGTCATCCTTGTCACTCTGGAAGCTGGAGTCGGCAAAGGCCTCGATCTGGAGGTCATTTCCGCCATACACCAAGAACATCTCCTTAGTCCTCCTTTGGTACCTGAGAATGTTCTTTACTGCTGTCCAGTGCTTCTCCCCTGGGTTTGCCTGATACCGGCTTACAACGCTCAATGCGTATGCTACATCTGGTCTTGTACATAACATCGCATACATTATAGAGCCTACCGCAGAAGCGTAGGGTATAATCAACATGCGAGCCCTTTCAAATCAGTCTTGGGAGATATCTCTTTGGATAGGGTGATTCCGTGACAAGCTGGTAGGTTACCGCGCTTAGAATATTCCATACTGAATCTTTTCAATATGGTGTCTATGTACCTGGACTGCGAAAGTCCTAACATCCTCTTTGATCTATCACGATAGATCCGGATCCCCAGAATGTAGGTGGCATCACCCAGGTCCTTCATGGAGAACTTCTGTGACAAGAATCCTTTGACTGACTGTAGCATAGGAATATCACTTCTTATTAGTCCATAAATGGAATACTACAGTTCTCCCTACAATCTTACTATATATGCATGGTTCATCTGGATTTTTGATAAAGTCGAATTCTTTGACAGTATCATCAAAACAGATGTTCCAACTCCACGATGCCTGCTTTAGTCCATAAATGGACTTAAGCAACTTGCACACTTTACCGCTGCTCCCACTCTGAATGAATCCCTCCGGCTGATCCATATAGACGCAATCTTCCAAATTACCATTTAGAAAAGCCGTCTTTACGTCCATCTGCCAGATCTCATAATCGTGGTAGGCAGCAATGGCAAGAAGGACCCAAATGGATTTGATCATAGCCACTGGAGAAAAGGTTTCATCATAGTCTAAACTAGGTCTTTGACGAAAACCCTTTGCAACAAGTCTAGCCTTATAGGTTTCAACCTGTCCATCTACACCAATCTTCTTTCTGAAGATCCATTTGCATCCTACGGGTTTTACCCCATCTGGAGCAATGTCCAAAGTCTATACTTTGTTAGTGTATATAGACTCCATTTCGGTCCGTATTGCATCCAACCATTTTACCGAGTCGCCGCTCTGAATGGCTTGCTGGAAGCTAGTAGGGTCATCATTATCAATGATGCAATCTTCTCGATCCCCGTCTATGAGAAAACCGTAGTATCTCTTAGGCGGATGAGACTGCCTACTACTTCTGTGGATAGGCGCTGGGATGTCCCTTTCTTCTGAAACTTCTGGTTCTACCATACTTTCAGTAACAGCTTGTGGTTCTGGAATTTCTTCCAGTTCTATTGCGCTCCCACTCTTCTGATTTTCTAAAAATTCATCTTCCAAGAAGTGGACATGACGAGAAACAAAAACCTTTTGTTCCTCTGCATAATAGAAATAATACCCCTTGGAGTTCTTTGGATATCCCACACACTTACACTGTACTGGGCGTGCCTCGAGCTTGTCTGCATGCTGCTTTTTAACAAAAGCTGGACATCCTCATGTCCTAAAGTGTTTAAGACATGGTTTCTTCCCACTCCACGTCTGATATGGTGTGGTAGGCACAGTCTTGGTTAGAACCTGGTTCAAAATATATGCAGCTAATTCTAGTGCATAACCCCAGAAAGATCGCGGTAACTCAGCCTTACTCATCATGGAACGAACCATATCCAATAGGGTTCGATTAAGCCTTTCCGATACACCGTTGTGTTGTGGTGTGTATGGAGGAGTAAGCTGAGAGAGAATTCCATTCTCTTTTAAGTAACCCAGGAACTCGGCACTTAAGTATTCACCACCTTGATCAGATCTCAGTGTCTTGATACTTTTGCCTGTCTGTTTTTCCACTTCATTCTTGTATTCCCTGAATTTCTCAAAGACCTCGGATTTATGCTTCATCAAGAAGATATGTCCATACCTAGAGAAATCATCCGTAAAAGTAATGAAGTAGGAATAACCACCTCTTGCATGTGTAGACCTTGGACCGCATACGTCACTGTGTATGAGTCCCAAGAGCTCGCTCGCTCTTACTCCGTGTCCATTAAACGGAGTCTTTGTCATCTTTCCTATGAGACAAGATTCAAAAGTAGCATAAGATTGATATTCGAACGGATTCAAATATCCTTCTCTATGTAACTTAGTCAACCATGTTTCATTGATGTGACCTAGTCTTCAATGCCATAAGAAAGCCTGATTTATTTCTGGAGACTTTCTTTTATGTGTGTTTAGGACATTGAAAACCTGAGCTTGATTTAATACGTATATACCGTTATCTAATGTACTGGGCCCAATCAGAACTTGATTTAGGTGGATGTTAACTACATCGCTTGCGCATGTAAAATCATATCCCTCTCTAGAAAGTGAGGATGCTGATATGATATTACAAGTCAAACTAGGTACATACAAACAGTTACGTAGAATCAATATCTGCCACTTGTCAAACTTAGGCGATATTCTCCCACGGATTCAGCGTCCACGCTCATTCCGTTCGCAACTCTGAGAGACAAATCACCTACCCTGATAACTCTACAGTTTCTCAAAGCATGTAATGAATTACGGATATGAGATCCTGCTCCGGTATCTAGTACCCAGGAAATAGAGTTAATTGACAAACAGTTCTCAATCACAAACACTGTCATGACCCGAAAGAGCACGTGACTGGCCCTTGAACCATATGAAGTCTATAGGACTCCATCTGATCCAAGTAAGCCAAGAGCCCAGAAATCTAAAACTATTTTAAGAGTAAATAAAGAAAACTGGTTTAAAGAAGTGAAGAAAAACATGTTTGAAATCAAGGTTTTTAAATAACTAAGCCGAATATGCATTTTAAAAAATGTAAAGTCTTTTCTAAAAATTTCTGCAGAGTTTCTTTTGTAAATACTGGCCCCGAACTGGGTACAACAAGAACAATATATATATGCAATGATAAAAGGCATCCCCAAGCGGAAGCTAGCTCTTCGTCAATCGACGGTCACAACCACACAAACAATATAATATACAACGCCGAATGGCGAGGATCAAAACTCAAAAGAAACTTACAATAACATGAAAACCGTAATACTGCTACACGCGACTCTAAGGTCGAAATAATACATCACTAGTGTCTAAGTCTGAAACAAGAAACAAGTTTTGGTTGATGGAATTTCTAGATATAATGAATAATACATATACAAGGGTGGTTCTGATGAAAAGAACCCACCTACCAAAAGCAATTCACCGGCAAAGGAAGCAGTGTGCCAGAAATGCCGCTATGGAACCTGTACGGCAAAACCTGCAAGAACTGTGGCACAACGCGGGTGAGTTGCCAACTCGTGAATAGAAAATATCTACAAGCAGAAATCGAATGCACGACATAATCTGTAACACTTTGAATTTTCGTTAGAATGTTTTTCGTGATAATTAGTAATTGTGCGTGTTATTATATATGTGTACATAGGATTATTAGTTATTTTAGTCGGGTCTACCCTAATTGGAAAATTTCCTTATGTAGTGTACACATGCACACTTAGCCATTTTTGAGGCCTAGGTAAAAAGTGTTAGCATGTTAACCATTTTCTTTCATGCATGGTTGTTATTTTTCCCCACCCTTTTATCAAAACAAAACCTCATTCAATAATTCAAATCCAATAGAAAAATGAGGCATGGTGTTAGGTAAAGAGCTTTGACTTTTTTGACCCTTTTCTTCTCTCTTCTCTCTCTTCCTCCTCATTTCTGAATTCTCCAGAAATTCCAGCAGAAACACCCTAGCTTTCCTTCATCTTTCCCTCTCCTTCTCACTTCTCTTTGATCCCTACACAATCAACACCATTTTCATCACAAAACCATGGAAAAGTGAGCTCTTTGAGGTGTTTGGAGGAAAATCTGCACACTTGAGGTTAAAGCTGGAACTTTTGGTTTATCTAAGGTCATTTGAAGGTATAAATCTCACTCCTAGCTCCCTATCTCCATAACTTGCATGTTTAGTTTCAAAATATCACCTTTTTGTGCAATTTTAGTGCTATTGAAGGGTTTTAGTGTTGATATGTTAAAATTTATGTTGTTGTGGCTTGATTAGCTTGTTAATGAGTTATTAGTGCGGTTTTAGACCTGGGTTTTGCTTCAGGTTTCATAAAAATACCCTAAAGTTTCATTTTTGTGCAAAAGTGTGGATTTTAACTAGAAATAGGGTTCTGTAGGATCTGCTGCTACCCGAGTTGTTTCAGAATGAAATTGGATTTACTGTAGCATACACAGGGGGTATAGAGTGCACTCACCAAACCCGGGGGCCCACCTCCCTACCCAGGAAGCCGAAAAAATGAGTTCTGGCCGCAATTTGCGGCCAGATTAGTGATTTGGGGTTTGGGGTTTGGGTCACAGGAGTCTGCTGCTATGTGGGGTATTTTGGTATATCTATTTTTATAATATCTGTTCTGTATCAAAATCTGGAGTAGAATACTCTATTTCCCGTATTTTTAATCTTTAGCGACACGCGTGATACGTGTGTGTGGGTTTGGGGTTTCTGCGTACCGCGACGCGTCGGAGCGACTTCAGGCGCGTAATCACACGTTTTAGCGTATCGTGCACACGCGCGCTTGGGTTACGACACGGGTTTCTAGTTGACCTTAAATGTCGTATTTGTATGATTTTGAGCTTATGGGAGATATTCTATGGAATTCTAGGTTCGCAGGCAAGTGCGACGGACGCCGCGAAGAAAGGGAAACAAGTCATCGGCTATACCTAGCAAGAGACTACGGTGAGTAGATTTAACATCTACGGGGATATCGCCCGCATGGCGTTCTACGTCAGGGCTGATAGGATCCTATAGCTACATTTCCATACATTGACTGTTCATGGCTACTAATTAGTGCATACCACATTCCCTGATATATGTATATAAACTAGAATTGATAAAACACCGCACCAATTCTAACGGTTCATGTTGCACGAGCACTATCCTGCATGTTACACACACACCGTTAGTAATTGCCATGACACTCACACTGTAGAATTTCCATGATCATTATGTTGTAGCTCATCTTTTATGCGACTTGACATGATATTCATACTTGATGCATATATCACATCGGATCATTATGTTGTAGCTCATCTTTTATGCGACTTGACATGATATTCATACTTGATGCATATATCACATCGGATCATTATGTTGTAGCTCATCTTTTATGCGACTTGACATGATATTCATACTTGATGCATATATCACATCGGATCATTATGTTGTAGCTCATCTTTTATGCGACTTGACATGATGTTCATATTTGATGCACATATCACATCACATTGACTTGCATATTGGTTTGGATTACATGTGATTTCTGGATTTGGGAACCGTGGCTACTTCAAATATGTAATCATTTAAAAACCCGGTTCCCTTGATATGATATTTCGGTGCGTCTACCCTATGTTTTCTCGGTGCTAGAGTGATGGATATATATGAGATAGAGAGGGCTGACCCGGACTGACGGATGTCCGATTTATATATGAGAGAGAGGGCTGACCCGGACTGACGGATGCCCGATATATATGAGATAGAGAGGGCTGACCCGGACAGACGGATGGCCGATATATATATGAGAGAGAGGGCTGACCCGGACTGACGGATGCCCGATAGACATATGAGAGAGGGGGTTGACCCGGACTGATGGATGCCCGATATAGGAAGATTTGCGTGTCGATGCTAGACACGAGTATTTATGATATTTGGGTGCCGAAGTTGGGCACTCGTGATTCTCAGTGATGTACAGGATTTGAGGGCCAATGGGAGTGCCGGCGTCTGGGTTGTTGGGATTTGGGGTGCATTGATGGACACCGATTACATATTCCACATTGACATTCCGTGTAGATGTTATACTTCCCATGCTCAGCATTCATTATTGTATCTCATCCTGTAGTTATATTACCTGAAAGAGCATTTGCATGATTATTGCACATACTGCTTTTCACACATTGATATCATCTGTTGGCATATGATAGAGTAACGCAGTACATGCATGCTCGCGATTACCTTTATATGTTATCTCTATTCATGAGTTGGCAACTCACCCCCGTTGTACCACAGTGTTTGCAGGTTGCCCTTCGGAGTAGTCGCGGCAGGCTGCGTTTTGCGTCTTTTGACACAGATACCCCCATAGTTGGTGTACTAGCTCTTTTGCTGATAGGTGGGTTTTTTGCGGTATCTGTTTATCTTTCAGTAATGTATATTGTTGTATCTAGTATTCTCCATCTACCATGTATGTATTTGACTTATAGACAGTGTGAGGACGATGATGTATATTATTTGTTTTCTGGTGTCGAGCTCGTTGTGAGCCGACCGTACTTGCAGTTTATTCTATCTGTGATGTTCCCACTAGTGGATCTTGATCTTCGCTACGGCGTCGTATATTTCTATCTTGGTGATTATCTACTTAAGAATTTTTGTCACTTTAATAAATACTTCCACTTAAAACTTAAACACTCCATACTTTTACTGGTTTGATTTCTGGGGTTTCGGTTCACTTAGCTGCGTTACGCCTGTAGACGTTACGTGGTTAAGTGTCGGTCACGGGCCAAACTTCGGGTCGTGACATAATCCTAGGTCAATACGATCAGTATATAAACCTCAAAGAATAAGCCTGAAGCATGATAAGGTGGCAATGTAACATCTAATCGTGTATGAAGTGCCAAGTACCCGTGCCAATGCCTCGGGTAATAACATGTCATACATATAAGGTATGTCTGCATGAAGTCAATATGATGAAGTATCGAAATAAATATCAATACACATATATTAGCGTCCCATTCCACTAATATTGGTGTAAGGGTATATATAACAGCGCCCTCATACCCTATTATATATACAAATGAAGTATGATCAATGTAATAAAAGTCTGTATATATGTGGATCCCGTCCACCTGTCACCCCAATGACAATAAGCATCATGCATGTAAATGTGAGGATATAATCAAAATCATGGAAACATCATGAAACCCGTGCCTAGCATCGGCACGTAAATCCTCGTCCATATGGGGCTCCGTCTGCGGTATCGGCCCTCGGCCCCGGCAGCACGGGTCAACCCATGTCCATCTCTCAACTCCGGTCGGTATCCCCCGGATATCCGCCGAGCTCAAATACAATCACCGGTAGGTACTCGCCCACCTCCAGGCTCAATTGGCATAATCCTTCGATCATCTTACCGAGGAGAACCATACCGGGCCCCACCATGTACCCTCATACGGCACACACTCCTCGTATAGGGTATATAATCAGAACCGATAAACCTCATGGTGGCTGCGAAAATATCATAGCAAGGAAACCGGGTTTATCAAATAAGTACATACTCTCCTTTGAAATTATCCATGATTCCCAAATCCAGAAATATCATGAAAACGAATATCTCAATGCGTATAATCAGAAAGCATGATGTATATGACCTAGAATAATAGTATGCACATACAAGGTCATATCCTGATGCAATAATACTACTGTGTAGTGACATGGCAATTATCGATGATGAAGTGTGTGAGCCGGCAAGCAAGTGTACGTGGAACATATGCATCATCGATAATGGTGCTGGTGTCCTAACATCATGATTGAAAAATAGAGATAAACACATGCAATGCGATGCGGAATCGAATAATCAATGCAACAGTGAAGAATCTACACCAATATGTATATGTCATGCAGTGGTGCCATTTGAAATACGACGAATCGGGGTTTTGGTAAAATAAGGGTTACGGTGTTTTTAAGAATAGGTACGTCTTTTGAAAATACCCGTAGAATCCCTTGACTTATCCTTAAGATATTCCCGATTCGTTAGCTTTGAAATAGGTATGACTCGGGTCTAGTCTAACATCTACTAAGCCAAGTCCATCAGGAGGGGTATGGAAACCACCTAAATCTGAGTCGATATATATAAATAATATAATAGTCGGTGATCCCGCCTCAATATTATCGCGTGCGATACAGTATATCATCTGACATCCTCTAGTCATGAGTGCGGATCTATCATCAATATAAAGCTCGTACGGTAAATCGTCGTACGGCATCCCAATAGCTGGGTACGGGTCAATATCACATTCCTCTCATCAATTGTTTGGTATCATCATCATCATCATATCACATAATCTGGGGTACTGATCTAAGTCTAGTACAACTGATACCATCAATATGACTGCGTGTGTCAACACACGTCCAAAAGCCCGCTATAGATCACATGTCGTATCCCAAATACGAATCATATCAAATCACCGATCTCGCGGCACAATGCCCAATATCATCGACTCATCTCCAATGCCGTCCACTATCCATCATCATCACAGTATAAGTATAATGAAAATGCAAGGGTGTGCGTGTGGGTGTAAATCTATTCTAGGGTTCGCAACTATGAACTACACTAGTTTACTTCTAACCCTAAACTATCCATAATACACCTAACACAATATCCACGACACACTATAACTATCATAAATATAAACAGTATATCAACTACGGACTATGGGGGTGCTATACACCATCCACCCGACTTCCCCCGTAGATATAATCTACTCACATTGCGTCTTCATTTGTCGACGTCGCCACGCGCTTGCTTGTCGTCCCGAAGTCTTCATGGGGTACCTACACATTAACGTATCGCAAATGCGTATCAAAACCAATTCAAAACTAAAACGGCATACGAATCTCAAAACGATACGCTATGATCTATAGGTTAGAACCTATGGACAACGCCTTCCAAAACCATCAACAACCCACGATATCTTCGTATAAACGCCAAGTAGTCGAGGTAAAACACCATAAGCAAATTCAGAATTAGAAATACGAAATACGGAAACACGAATCCAAAACAGCAACAAAGGAAATAGGCTCCAGATTTCACCCTAGGTCAAATTAGACAAATCTATATATACCAGGGGTCTAATCTATACATGTAGGAGAAGCAGAACCAAAACAAGGCAAAATGGGGCAGGTCTGGCCGCAAATTGCGGCTAAACAGGATAAATCTGCTGCTGGGTCATGGAGTTAGGGGCTAGGGTCTTGGTGGTAGCTTCCTGGGTGCCTGCACATATCACTGTCCAACCAATTTTATTTTCAGGTGTCTCGGGTGAAAGCAGATTCAATATAACCTTCACAGATTTCATAACTTTTCCGATATCGGTTTCTAAATCCGTATTTCGGGTTTCAACTCTCATGTTTGGGTCTCAATTCATGCACTAGGGTGTTGGTGTAGCCTCTACTGATCTCAATTTCACATTACAACACAAAATTCCCACAAACCCTAACTAGGTTTTCTTTAAGTCCACAAAATCAAACAATATCGGTTCTATCACAACATGGGGGTATAAGGAATGCTAAAATTAAGCTAATGGTTCAGTAATTAACTCATTTGGCAACTCAAGAATTTTCTTGAGTTGCCCCTATTGGCCAAAATCCTTTCTTTCTTGGTCCCATGTGTAGATCTTGAGCTTGTGCACACTATTAATGAAATGGAAGTAGGGTTTTGGTGATGTTTTTGAGATGATTTGGGGCTTGAAGAGGGGAGGAAGAGGAGGGCAAAGCTTCAGCTGAAACACTAAGGTAAAATGAAGAGGGAGAGAGAAGAGGAAAATGAGTGGGAGAGAGAAATCCAAGTCAAAATACACCATGCCTCATTAAATGCCCATGTTCCCTCTTTTTCTTTTCCTTTTTCTTTTTTTTTCTTTTTCTCTCAAAATCCTTCTCCCAAGAATAGTAACCCCAAAGTAAAACCATGGAAAGAAAAATATAACACAAGTGTAGAAAAAGGTATGTGCATGTTTTGCACAAAATTGCTAAAAAACCGATTAGCGATTTTTAATCGCGATTAGCAATAAATTAGCATATAACTAATCATAAAAACTTAAAATGGCATAATTCCATAAAATACCCTATTTTAGAATTTTCCATAATTTTTCCAAATTTTTATGTATTTAATTATACCAAAATATTAAAATATTCAATAAAATAATATTAAATTATAAAAATTCACAAAAAATAATATTTTATTTTTTTGAAATGTTACAATCTTCCCCTCTTAAATAAATTCGGTCCCCGAATTTAAATTTAAAGCCCCAAATACTAAAACATTTCAGTAAAAATCCAAATTGTCGGGGCTCCGAAAACATCAATACATAAAACACATCATAGCGCAATACATGCGCATAAGTAATGAGCAGATAACTCAAAATCGAAACTCCGTCAAGCATCCTGCAATCATCGGAGTCATGGTAAAGACACAAATGTAAAATCCAAAACAGAATCAGTATGATGTACATCAAAATTATACATGTATATATGAAAGCTATATGTGTAAATAACTAAGTAAATACATGCAAAAGTATGCGGGTACTGTCCTATGACTAGTCCCGCTCAGTATGACAACACATAGCAAATATTATAAAACGTAATGCTCTATAAGGAATAAATCTCACAATGTATATATGAATATCCGGTGCGTCTGGTGCGCACGGAAATCAAAATCCATATATGTGCCATACATGTGCACAATGTTAGTTATATGTATGCCCTAGAGGCCATTACTGTACATTGGATGTATATTGTAGTGGATGCTGGGACATATATAGGTAGGACTTTCTTGCTCGACATGATAGTACGCTATCTGGTTGCACTTTATCTTAACATGTATACTTTCTGTCTCTCTGATTACATGTTGATAAAGCCCTTAGGATGTGTACTCGACTTCCAAGACTATGATGTAGATCATACTAGTGGGGCCTGGGTAGTCAATGAGTACATCCTTCATTGTTCCTAGTCATGGGAATATCGAGACGGGGTATCGATATTCCAGAGTAGACTAGCGTATATCTTCTCGACCCATGTGATGGGCGATGGATGATCCCATATCCATTGGTGTTTGACATCGGAGATGGTATGCGGGTGCTCAGTGCAGACTGGGTACACTGAACGGACTCGCCGAGAACTCCCAGATGGTATTATACCTCACGTCAGATGGCAGTTCTCTGGTGACACTGGTACAGCTTAGTCTGTTGACCCGAGATCGTCATAGAGTCTTGTGTGTCTCCCACTGTGCTTTGATTTCCACCCTACCACGGCTCTACTGAGTTGTGCAAACAGGTGGTTTTTGGGTACAGTCCCGATTCACATGGAGGCAATGAGCGATAGGAGGGGATTCGTCTCTCCCGGTATTGGGGGTTGATGTTGCGCTATGCTCGACTGGCCATAACAGGAAATCCCTGGCCAGGGTTGCAGTGACCTACTGGTAAGTGTTATCAGTAGTTTCACACATGTCATGGACTTCACGTCGGCATGACTTATCAAGCTATTGGGGTCTGACGTTTACCACCCCTAGGCGAGATATGCGACATATCAGACGAACAGACCGGACTGTACGGTAAGTGTTACTGGTTGGATTCACAGGAGTGTGAGCGGGCTTGCTCGTCGATCTTCTGATCGCTCAATACCCGGGTGGCCGTTACGTTTAGCAGACCGCTTGCGACTTGTGGGTGTTTGATATGATCATCATCTGCTGCCGGCGTATTGACGAGTCTTTAGAGTCCTACACAGAGGTTTCCTGGCTCAAGCGAAACGAAATAGGAGCGCATATGAGATATGTACGGGACCGAGAATAATGCGTGTATGTGATACCGTGTTCTATTCTCGCGATGAATGTATTGATTGGTTGTATGCGATATAACCTAGTTATCGAATCAAGGATTGATTCGATAAGCCGATACATTGGATACTAGTCGGTTATATACGATATGACCGGATCGTTAAATCAAGTGTTGATTTAATGATTTAATGTATAATTATGTATTTGATATATTACTTTGCATTAACTAGTATTGGTTCACTTTAAATGGATTTTCTCACTTGAATTGTGCAAGTTGTATATGTGATATATTTTTGTGCACATGATTGTATCATGTTTGATGATACATGCATACTTAGTTAAGTGTATGATTAAACCATGGTTGTGTAATGGTTAGGGTTTTGTATTTATTAACTATTTATTTATTTATTCATTCTTCATTTGGAATGAAAATAAAATGGTTGATTATTTTGTTCTTTTCTTTGAAGCTTCAAGAAGCTTTGACCATTTTGTCTTCATCTACAAAACCTAACCATTCACTAACCCTAGTTGATTCTCTACACTTAACCAAGGGTAAGATTATGATAAGTATTCATTTTTTATCTATTTTTAAATAACTTATCATATCATCTTCTTCTTCTTCTTCATCTTCTTCTTCCATGAAGAAAAGCTTGCTACATCAATGGCAAGTGATGAAAAAGTGTGAGAAATCCAAATCTAAAGTCTACCCACTTCCTATTCTTCATCCTCTACCTCTTGCCAAGTAGTATAGGGTGTTTCCTTCACATGTTTTCTTGACTTGGTGAAGTTGGAGCTTGTTCTTGTGATGCCTCGACGTAGATCATCTTCGGCATCGAACCGACGATCAAGCCCGCCCATTTCTTCGATGAAGCCGATGCTAGAGTTCCGGATCCGACTTGGATAGCGGAGGGACCTCTTCACGGAGTCTAGGATGTGGAGGACCGGATCTACAAAGGTTGTAGCTTCTTTCCTTTAGTTAAAAGTCGTTAACTTGCATCGCATCGCCTATTTATCTAGTTAACGATCCGTAGTCTAGGGTTTCTCAGCACCGTAAAATTAGAAATTGGCATGGTTGATGCCTTGTGAGACTCCATTAGAGTGCCTAGGAACCCTACAGTGGTATCAGAGCCTAGCTAGAGCCTTAGGCGAAGTCTAGACAGAATTAGAACTCCGATCGAATCAAAACCCAAACCCTAATATTGCTCTCTGGACATTTTCTGAATTTGTGGATTTTTGAGAATTAAAAATATGCAGAAAACCCAGCAGGGAATTCTAAGAATTACGATGCAAAAATTTTTCCATGATACCTCTAATGCGCGGCGGAACCGCGGCAGAAGCCTGGCTTCTGCGGTGGTTCCGCGGTCACTTGTCTTGATTGGCCTTCAAACTTTGCACAGTAATTCATGCTTTCTGGTGCTGGTTTTCCTGGGAATTTTTAATATTTATTTCATAGTTGAGTTTTCTGGGGTGTTTTGGAGCTTAGTTGATTCGATCGGATTATCAGATTTTGTCTATGTGGCTTTCCGGATATTTTAGAATATGTTAAAAAGTTCGACCGGATATAAATACCCACTTTTTCCCCTGCCGGGAAATTTCCAATCGTTGGATTTTTCCAAGGTTTAATGACGTTCTAAGTAGTGCAAGTAATGCGATGGTCCCTCTAGAAGACAACAAACCTTAACTCGATTATGTGACCGTCTTGAACTGCCCTTTGAACCTTAGGGTTTGGGGCAGTACGGCGTGCCACATGTGAGGCGTTGGCTTGACCCTTCTACGGCTGGACCGTTGGTACTGAGGCACGAAATGAATGTTGTTAGACTTATTTCATGTGTTGGACTGTATCGGGAAAACTTGGGTGTTCGATTGTTCGATCGGAAAGTTTAACATTTTCCATTTATCCGGAATTTGCTACAATAATTGGAATTCACAATTAGTTGTGAGATAACTGAATGAATATTATAAACATAGCAGTTTAGTCTCACTTGATCGGTTGCCACGGAATTTTGATGTGATCAAAAGTCCGTCGCAATCACGTAGCGTACGCGGATACTCGCCGGGTAAACTTAATAGACAGCCTCACTCCATAGCCCCGACCAAGTGACTGTAGGAGAACCCCGTCGCCGAAAGCATCCGTTCGGGTGCTCACGGCAGCGGTGTTCCACCTTGGTGCACTTTGTCGACGGCGTCGGGGGTGCGGCCGCCTACTAAAGTTTGCGACAAGCATTCGATCAGAATGTCGGGAATCCTGTTGAATTGCCCGACTTGATATTGAAAAGTGTTTTTGATTTTGAGACTAAAATGCGGGGTTTATAATTGTTAGGCATGCGATGTCTAAGTAATTCATTTGGTCAGGCATGCGATGTCTGAGGAGGTTGCGGATTCCTACTGTTGTAGTTTTACACTTTCTTTTCTGTGACCGTAAGTGTAATATGTGATATCGCCGGTTTCGTTGCTATATGTCAACGACAATTGGGATGTGCATATTTACTTACGTTGATGACATGTGATGTTATGTGTTGCTGGATATGTTATATTGGATCGTCGTGTTTGAATAGCCGGGGTTTTTTTTATGTGAGATGAGTGTTTTTCCTTTTCATTCATGTAAAAACTTGTATGTTATATTCTTTTATTGGGGCACTTCCAGGTTGCGGAAGATGTCGCCCATTGTATATTATTTACTTTTCCTCATTAGGATAGACCCAAGGAGGGGAGCACAAGTAACCGTGTTCTGGGGTCCAGTGGGAGACCAACTCAAGAAGTCGAGTCCAGGTCTCTTAACCCTAGAATTGGTAGGGTTGCTTGCCGCTCTCGTAGGGGTCTAGGGGTATGGGATTGGCTATTCATCACGACCGTGGAATCCGTGTTTTATACTGGCTCGTATTGAAAACACGGACGTCCTAGTATATCCAATATTTCATATGATATTTTCTGCTGCGTTATCTGTGATGTGATCATGTGATGTTCTGTGATAGATATAATATATAGTATATATGATATATTATATAGACGTTACTTATGTTTTACACCCGTGCTAGCCCTGCCCCGCTCTGCCGTTAGTTACCTAACCTAACGGTGCACGAGGGGACATCGAGGCGAATGCGGATGGCATAAGCGTACGTTATATTTATCTGTGATGGTTAGGTGGACTTAAATGATGGGATATTCATTAATGTGATTAATGAAAGAAAATAAACCTAATTGATGTTGTGGAATCGAATTTCAAAATAAAAACTGGTAGCTACAGTTCTTGCTTTGCATCGCGGTGTTCCTTGTAGAACATCCTGCACCTTATTCGATAGGGAAAGGACCGAGATCCCTTCACCGGGAGTGACTCCTTTAGCAATAACCGGCAGATGCTACAACCCTCGGTTTGTCTTTTGATCGCTTCTATAGTTTCTGCTTTGCACAGTGATATATATGATATATCCCGCACCTCATTCGACGAGGAAAGGGCCGACGATCCCTTCACCGGGAGTGACCACTTTAGCAAAACTAGAAAAGCTTCAAAAACATTCCATTTAAAAACCATTTGATTCCGCAACGAGATCAAGTTCAAAGCGTTAAAGGTTTTCACAAAAACCATTCGCAACCCTCCGTCATTTTAGGAAGTAGAGTACTTAGTATTCGTGCTGTGTTTGTTGACCATAGTCAAGGCACAGTGTACGGTAGCTAAGTGATGTCTTCCTACACCGCATATGATGCGATTAGTTAGGACAGTCGCGTGACTTTGTTGACCTTAGTTATGGGTCATGTGGGTGGGTCTGATTAATCACGAAATGACGGGTAGAACTTGACTAGTACTTATGATTTGTTGACCATAGTTAAGGTCATAGGTGCTAGGGTAAAAACCTTTATCGGGAGTTTCAAGTGTTGAAACTTGCAATGAGATTGCATACCTTCTATATGATAGTTGGATCCCGATACCCACTGCGAGTAATTGTTACTCCTGGGAGAGTTTTGCACTTTGCAATTAGCCGATCAAGTAAGTGTCTAGAAAGGTGTCAACGGGGTTACGCCTCTGGGAAAACGAGGTTTACTGTAATTAGGTCCGTGCGAAAGCACGGGGAACCTCCCTCAAAGTACCGACACTGGCCTGGCTGAAAGATTGGCGAACTTGTAGAGTGTAATTAATCCCGGCTAGTCTTTCCTTTTAGGGTTTGAAGGAAGATTTGATAAAAACAGTGGGAGCCATCCTGATTAGATAAAATAAATAACCAATCTGATCTTGCAAGAGCCCACGCAGAGTGTTTTCTTCTCTATCTCTCCAAGTAGCGACCATATCACGCCTTAATCAAGATAATAATATGGATGTATTGACCGAACCCGCTTGTTATACTGAACTGGGGAACGTTGGTCCCGCTCCAACTTATAATTGTTATAAGACAGAGCAGGAAATAGGGGAATACCAGATTTCCTATGCCGCCCAAACGAAGAAAGTGCATATGATGCATCTCCTTCGGGTGTGTTCATTATAAAGAACTATTTCTCAGTATCCTCTGAATCCTGGGTATTTGATACCGGATCAGGATCCCAGATATGTAATCTGATACATAGGGCTACAAAAAGGTAGAAAACTGAGAACGCGTGATAAGTTTCATGAGACAGAAAACGGGGCAAGTGTTGCAGCCAAGTCTGTTGGTCACTGTCACCCTGTATTACCAATACATTGATTCTGAACAAATGTCATTAGATACCGAACCTGATATACAAAATCATATCAGTCTCTTTATTAGTAAAGAAATGATAAAATTTTGTATTGATGGATAATGTTTTGAACATTTCCTATATCAAAAGTTGATCGGTTCAGGCACGTTATCTAAAAGCATTGACGTTCTAAATCAAACTACAGTTCTTTAGTATACAGAACACACACAAGAGGAAGAGTTCAGAAATGAACGGATCCTTCTTGAGGTATTGTAGACTAGGTCATATCTATGCGACCCGACTGGCTGAAGTTACATTTTAGATGCATATTTAAATCAGTTTGAATTTACATCTTATGAAACTTGCCAGTCATGTCACAAAGATTAGATGACCATAGCTCCGTTTACTGGAAACAGAGAAAGAGTTAGTAAACTCTTGGGACTGATACATTATGATGTATGTAAGGTCTCCTGTCTACACATGCCAGGACTGGTTCTTTATACTTCATTACATTCTCTGATAATCTCTCAAGATTCAGACATATGTTCATGTTGAAACATAGGTCCGAACCTTTTGAGATATTCACAGAATATAAGTTAGAAGTAGAGAACCAATAACCGGGTATAAGTATTGTGTCCTATGATGAGATCAGGGAGGAGAATACTAGTGCATGGCATTCTTGGACTATTCTAAAGGAAAATGAGATTCTCTCTCAGTATTACTCCTCTGAATACACTATGGCACAACGGTGTATCGGGGAGGAGCAATCACACAATATTAGATATGGTGTGCTCTATGATGAGTATTACTGAGTTACCTATTTCCTTTTGGGTGTTATGCGCTTGAGAAGCTGCATACCTATTAATTAGGTTCGAATCAGATCACTGCCTACCATTCCATATGAGATATGGTATGGGAAGAGCCCATATCTTAAGTTAGTTAAGATTTGGGGTTGTCCAGCCTATGTCTAAAAAGCAAAATCTGGACAAGCTCGAGGCAAGGTCAGTTATGTAGAACTGGAAAGGTTCCATCTATACAATCAAAAGCTGATGATTTGGTAGAACCAAAGCATTCAATAGAATCCAACGAACCTCAGCCTCTCCGCCGATCTAGTAGGGTTCCTCATCCGCCTGAGAGATACCTCGGTTTCTCGATGACAGTGGGAGCGAGGAATGCATCATGAGATGATGACCCAACTAGTTTCGAGCAGGCCATCAAGAGTAGGGACTCTGTAAGAATGGCTGGATGCTTAGCGATCTGAGAATCCATGTACACCAGCAAAGTATGGACTTTAGTTGCGATATCTGAAGGGTTAAATCCCCATCAGGAGCAAGTATATCTTGAGAAGATTACTTGGTGTAGATGGAAAAGTTGAGACTTTCAAAGCTAGACTTGTTAAAGGTTTTCGTCATCGACCAAGAGTGGAAAATGATGAAACCTTTTCCAGGGACTATACTTAAGTCCATCCAGATCCTACTTACCATTGCTACATACCATGACTGCGATATCTGGTGGTTGGGTGTCATGACTGCTTTTCTAAATACTGATTTAGAATAGAAAGTCTATAAGTACACAGCCAGAGGGCTTTGTAAACAGTGGGAGCAGCGGAAACATGTGCAAGTTGCTTTACAGGATAAAGCAAGCATCGCGGAGATGGAACGTCTGTTTTGATGTGATAGTCAAACAGTTTGACATCATCAAAATGGTAGATGAACCTTGTATATATAAAACGGTAGTAGAGAGTAAGGTGGTCATCCTCGTATTGTACGTGGACAACATACTCTTGATAGGAAAAGGATTTCCTATACTACGCTCGGTCAATCTCCGCTTATCACAAAGATTCTTCAATAGGATCAAAGTGATATCTCCTAAATCCTGAGTTTTCATCTATGAGATAGATGTAATTGGATGCTAGGATTCTTACTAGATGTAGTGAGATGGTATCAATCGATCCTAGGGAGAATCACTGGAAGAGTTCCAGGGTGATAAAGACGACTGAATGTCAGTCACAGGCATTGTCTTTACCCTCAGTAAAGGGACGGTATGTTGGAAGAGTTCCAAGCTAGATACCGTGGCAAACTAGACGATAAAGGCTGGTAACATCGCTATTAAAGATACTACCAAAGAGGCAGTTTGGGTGTATATTGGTTCATAAGATGAACTAGGTTCCTACCATTGTGTGACAATGGAACTGTGGCTTTGGCCCTGGAACCCTGGTCCCATCAGTGACCCAGACATATTCTGAGGCAGCATCACCTGATCATGGAGATAGTTGATCTCCAGGGTGATCGAGGTTAGGAGAGTAGACTCAGAGGACAACACGGCGGATCCACTCACGAAGGCCTTTTCCCAAAGAGAGACTTTTAGGGGATGGTTGAGTATGTGATAATGCAACCACTGCTACAGATGGCTCTAGTGCAAGTGGGAGATTGTTAGTTATATGTATGCCCTAGAGGCCATTACTGTACATTGGATGTATATTGTAGTGGATGCTGGGACATATATAGGTAGGACTTTCTTGCTCGACATGATAGTACGCTATCTGGTTGCACTTTATCTTAACATGTATACTTTCTGTCTCTCTGATTACATGTTGATAAAGCCCTTAGGATGTGTACTCGACTTCCAAGACTATGATGTAGATCATACTAGTGGGGCCTGGGTAGTCAATGAGTACATCCTTCATTGTTCCTAGTCGTGGGAATATCGAGACGGGGCATCGATATTCCAGAGTAGACTAGCGTATATCTTCTCGACCCATGTGATGGGCGATGGATGATCCCATATCCATTGGTGTTTGACATCGGAGATGGTATGCGGGTGCTCAGTGCAGACTGGGTACACTGAACGGACTCGCCGAGAACTCCCAGATGGTATTATACCTCACGTCAGATGGCAGTTCTCTGGTGACACTGGTACAGCTTAGTCTGTTGACCCGAGATCGTCATAGAGTCTTGTGTGTCTCCCACTGTGCTTTGATTTCCACCCTACCACGGCTCTACTGAGTTGTGCAAACAGGTGGTTTTTGGGTACAGTCCCGATTCACATGGAGGCAATGAGCGATAGGAGGGGATTCGTCTCTCCCGGTATTGGGGGTTGATGTTGCGCTATGCTCGACTGGCCATAACAAGAAATCCCTGGCCAGGGTTGCAGTGACCTACTGGTAAGTGTTATCAGTAGTTTCACACATGTCATAGACTTCACGTCGGCATGACTTATCAAGCTATTGGGGTCTGACGTTTACCACCCCTAGGCGAGATATGCGACATATCAGACAAACAGACCGGACTGTACGGTAAGTGTTACTGGTTGGATTCACAGGAGTGTGAGCGGGCTTGCTCGTCGATCTTCTGATCGCTCAATACCCAGGTGGCCGTTACGTTTAGCAGACCGCTTGCGGCTTGTGGGTGTTTGATATGATCATCATCTGCTGCCGGCGTATTGACGAGTCTTTAGAGTCCTACACAGAGGTTTCCTGGCTCAAGCGAAACAAAATAGGAGCGCATATGAGATATGTGCGGGACCGAGAATAATGCGTGTATGTGATACCGTGTTCTATTTTCGCGATGAATGTATCGATTGGTTGTATGCCATATAACCTAGTTATCGATTCAAGGATTGATTCGATAAGCCGATACATTGGATACTAGTCGGTTATATACGATATGACCGGATCGTTAAATCAAGTGTTGATTTAATGATTTAATGTATAATTATGTATTTGATATATTACTTTGCATTAACTAGTATTGGTTCACTTTAAATGGATTTTCTCACTTGAATTGTGCAAGTTGTATATGTGATATATTTTTGTGCACATGATTGTATCATGTTTGATGATACATGCATACTTAGTTAAGTGTATGATTAAACCATGGTTGTGTAATGGTTAGGGTTTTGTATTTATTAACTATTTATTTATTTATTCATTCTTCATTTGGAATGAAAATAAAATGGTTGATTATTTTGTTCTTTTCTTTGAAGCTTCAAGAAGCTTTGACCATTTTGTCTTCATCTACAAAACCTAACCATTCACTAACCCTAGTTGATTCTCTACACTTAACCAAGGGTAAGATTATGATAAGTATTCATTTTTTTATCTATTTTTAAATAACTTATCATATCATCTTCTTCTTCCATGAAGAAAAGCTTGCTACATCAATGGCAAGTGATGAAAAAGTGTGAGAAATCCAAATC
The DNA here is from genome assembly GCA_030015575.1 of Agapanthus africanus. NCBI lineage: Eukaryota > Viridiplantae > Streptophyta > Magnoliopsida > Asparagales > Amaryllidaceae > Agapanthus > Agapanthus africanus. Next base: position 501,351,706 of record CM057339.1, read on the forward strand.
TAAAGTCTACCCACTTCCTATTTCTTCATCCTCTACCTCTTGCCAAGTAGTATAGGGTGTTTCCTTCACAAGTTTTCTTGACTTGGTGAAGTTGGAGCTTGTTCTTGTGATGCCTCGACGTAGATCATCTTCGGCATCGAACCGACGATCAAGCCCGCCCATTTCTTCGATGAAGCCGATGCTAGAGTTCGGGATCCGACTTGGACAGCGGAGGGACCTCTTCACACAAAACAACATCTAGGTGCAACTGGTGCGCACGAAATATCTGTCATAGGCAACGTGTGTGCCTGACAGCAAAATCAGGTGTATCTAACATGCACAAAGAATTCCGATTTAGTGCATCTGGTGTGCACTAAAATCGTATCTCAAAACATGTTCCCAACATGCGCGAAAATCCAAAATCGACGGTATACAATACGACTCACTCAAAAGCAGGTATACCACGGTGTACAAACTCACAACCATGTGCATCAGCGTGCACAAATCAAATCAAAACACTAAAGGCGCACGAAAACTATGCTGGAAGCGTAAATCAAATCACTGGCATAAAATAGGCATGAAATCACAATCAATACCTCAACGTAATAACTATGCGCAAAACATAAATACCCAGTAAGTGCAAGAAAACAAATATCATGAAACTCTGTCATCAAGACTAAATCATGGAAACAGAACGCCCAAAATACCGAAATCCAATATGACGGATACGTGATAATCGAATCACAAAATCACAAATCATAAATACCGTCGCCGGTAGCCCCTCCTTCAAAGTCGAGAAGGTGTCGGTGCATCCAATGCTAGCAGCGCAAGATATCTACTTGCCTCTTGCTCATGGTCTAGCGTCCTCTGTCTTTGGGTCCTTATCTTCTCTGTGGATTACCAATCTCACAATCAATCGGCTCATCGGCCCTGTCAGGTTTGCTAACGGGGACGATTCCGTTCTGGCACTTCTCTGGTCATCTCTCTGTCAATCCTCACGACCACTCGTAAACCAGCATGTCACTGGCGTCGGCCTCTGATTCTTTGAATGCATATCACATCTGATCCTGGGTGCAAATATCATTGCAGCAGTATCCTAGAAGGAATCCCGCTCAGGGTCTCTTCCGATCTTTCCTATGCCTATCTGTACGGAGGCTGGTACTCTTGCATAATCTCTTCTCGCTCGATGGACATCTGCGTCCTCAGCACAGCATCTCCTCGGAAGTTGGTCACGTCCCAACGCCTCTGTAGACATATCCGACCTTTAATCTTAACGGGGAGTAGTAACAGCTCGTCTGCATCACGCACGAACTCCTTGTCCCGCTTGTCTGTACCATCGTCCATTTCGACGTCACGTCTCTATCTGCGCACTGCAACGTTCTCGGCTACGGTCCATCCGAAGTCTCTCGCATATCTCTTTTCTGCCGAATTGCCCGGAAGTCATCGTCCATTGCCGAAGCTGATTCTTGTTCCGGAATGGCTGCATACTCATCGCGCCTTTTTCTGGAAGATATATCCATAACAATGCCTCTGCGTGCGTATCGCATCTCTGATGTCAGCGGAGGGGAACAACATCTCGTCGAAATCTTTAGTGAACTCTTTACTTCACTCTGCTTCAATGTCGACCGATTCGGACTCGTCTCATCTTGGCTGCATGGACTGTGCTCCAACGGCTATACTCGTATCTGGAGTCTCCCAAGCAATGCATCCCATCACATGATATCCGAATGATGTCGAATAATTCGATCGACTCGTCAGAACCTCATAATCCCCCAAGAGATCAACATCTTGAGTACAGTTTAATAGTATCGAGTACATGCCACAGCGTCGGTGGTGTTAGTGTATGTTGCATGCTCCCACAACTCTTGTGGCGCGGCGGAAGCGGTGAACGAAAATTTTCTTGGCATACAACACGCACTTAACCGAAGATCTTGTCTAAACCACAACTAGTATTCCCTAACTAGAGGTCTTATCTACTATGTTAGGGATTATACCTTGATGATACGGTCCTTCGGGTCTTCTCTTGGATGAAACTCCTTTGCTCCTTTCTCCTCTTTTAGTGAACTCCTCGACTCCTTTAGATGTTTCCGACGTTTTCGATCTCCGGCCACCGAAGACCTAGATGATCCACCCGAGAGTTTTCGTGCAAGATTGAAACTCTTCACAAGAGTTTAACCTAGAGACCAATTTTGCTAGAATAGATCACTAGGATTATGTAGAGATGAATGTATTGGATTAGCTAGAAATCTATAGCATTTCTTTCTCTTAACCTTCTCTTGATTCACTTAACATTCACATCTCATGTGAAGCTATTTATAAGAAGAATGAGAAGGAGGAGATGAGAAGGAGTGAGTGTTTATCATAATGAAAGTGTTCAAGCATGATAAATAAAAATATAGCACTAATAGAATTAATTGAAGCATGCATTATATAAATTAGTATCATGCTTCAATAGTAACTCCATAACAACAACCTTATCATGCTTGTACCTTTTAATTTCCACCTCATTTTATTTTTCATAAATGATGTCATTATTATGTCATTATGAGGTGGCACCTTCTAGAAGGTATTCTTGTAACAATTACAAAAATACCCCTCCTCCGTATACCGTATACCGTATACCCGCATCCGAATTCCGAAAAATACGAATACCATTAATCCAATAATATAATACCGGTATCCGGCTTAAACCAAATCCCACCAGTATTATCCTTCCGATTATTATTCCTGTAACAATTACATGAAAAAATCGAAACCCTGCCGTAACAGCTTACGGCTGCCATAACAATTTACAGCCTCTACATATTTCGCCTGAACGAGGGAACTCTCTGTGTGGGACTCTAAAGACTCGACAGTACGCTGGCAGTGGGTTTAACCACAAGCACGTCAGCGGCACTAGCTGTGCGTAACAGCTACCCAGGTACTTGACGAAAAGGTGGCCGACGAGCGAACCCATCACAACCCTTACGAGCCTGCAAGCAACACTTACCGTACAGTCCGGTCTCTTCGTCTAATACGTCGCATATGAAGTCTAGGGGTGGTAAATGTCAGACCCCAGTAACTTTATAAGTCATGCTGATTTATGGCTCATAACAGTTCGAGAAACTACTGATAACACTTATCAGTAAACCTCGAGAACCCTGGCCAGGGATTTAGGTGTTATAGCCGATCAAACATAGCGCGACATCAACTCCCTATACCGGGAGAGACGAAACCCCTCCTATCGCTCACTGTCTCCATATGATTCGGGACTGTACCCAAAATCCACCTGTTTGCACGACTCAGTAGAGCCGTGGTAGGGAGGAAATTAAAGTACAGTGGGAATCACACAAGACTCTATGACGATCTCGGGTCTACAGACTAACCTGTACAAGTATCACTAGAGAACTGCTATCTGACAATAGGTATATATACCATCTAGGAGTTCTCAGCGAGTCCTGTTCGGTGTACCCATTCTCCAATGAGCACCTGTGTACAATCTTTGATGTCAAACATCAATGGTTGTGGAATCAACCATTGCCCCCAGGGTCAAGAAACGTACACACTAGTCTAATCTGGTAATACCGATGCCCTGTCTCGATATACCCTTGACTAGGAACTATTGAAGGATATGCTTGTAGACTGCCCAGGTCCCACCAGTATGATCTCATCATAATCCTGGTAGTCAAGCATAGTCCTAAGGGCTTTATCAACACATCACATATTATGATAAAGATAAACCAGATAGCATACTATCATTTCGAGCAAAGATTGTTTCTGTACATATACATGTCTAGTATCCTATATAATACAGGCCTCTAGGGCATACATATCCAACAATCTCCCACTTGCACTAAGGCCTGTAATTAATGCAATAAGTACCAGCTAGAACCAGTTTCCGGCGTACCGCATGCCCAACATCTCAAACAGTTTCTCAAACTGTACTTGAGGGATAGCCTTAGTGAATGGATCTGCTGTGTTGTCTTTCGTGTCTACTCTCCGTACCTCGATTTCCTGGCGATCCACTATCTCTCTGATGAGGTGATACCGCCTCAAGATATGTCTGGATTTCTGATGGGATCTCGGTTCCTTTGCCAAAGCCATGGCTCTATTGTTATCGCAATACAGAGGTATTGGATTAGCAATGGATGGAACCACTTGAAGTTCTGAAATGAACTTCCTTATCCAGACCGCTTCTTTTGCGGCATCATTAGCAGCAATATACTCAGCTTCCATCGTGGAGTCAGCGACGGTATCTTGTTTGGAACTCTTCCAACATACCGCCCCTCCATTTAGAGTAAATACAAACCCTGAGATGGACTTACTATCATCCTTGTCGCTCTGGAAGCTGGAGTCGGTAAAGCCCTCCATTTGGAGATTTCCGTTACCATACACCAAGAACATTTCTTTAGTTCTTCTCAAGTACTTTAGAATGTTCTTCACAGCAGTCCAGTGTTTCTCCCCTGGGTTGGATTGATACCTGCTTACTGCACTTAGTGCATAAGCTACATCTGGGCGAGTACATAACATCGCATACATTATAGATCCTACTGCCGAAGCATAGGGTATAATGCTCATGCGAGCCCTCTCCTCATCAGTCTTTGGAGACATCTCTTTGGAGAGGGTGATCCCATGACAAGCGGGTAAATTACCCCTCTTGGAATCTTCCATACTAAACCTCTTTAGTATGGTGTCAATGTATCTCGATTGGGACAATCCCAATAATTTCTTAGATCTATCTCTATAGATCTTAATCCCCAGAATGTACGAGGCATCACCCAGGTCTTTCATGGAGAACCTCTGCGATAAGAATAGTTTGACCGATTGTAGCATAGGAATATCATTTCCTATCAAGAGAATGTCGTCCACGTACAATACGAGGAATGTAACAGTACTCTCTACAATCCTTTTATAAATACATGGTTCATCCACATTTTTGATAAAACCAAACTCTTTGATTGTATCATCAAAGCAGATGTTCCAACTCCGTGATGCCTGCTTTAATCCATAGATGGATTTAAGCAGCCTGCATGCTTTTCCGCTGCTCCCACTATCAATGAAGCCCTCTGGCTGATCCATAAAAACGCATTCTTCTAAATTACCATTTAGAAATGCCGTTTTAACATCCATCTGCCAGATCTCATAATCATAGTAAGCAGCTATAGCAAGCAAGATTCGAATGGATTTGAGCATCGCGACTGGTGAAAAAGTTTCATCATAGTCCAAGCCTGGTCTTTGACGAAATCCTTTTGCTACCAACCTAGCTTTATAGGTCTCCACCTGACCATCCACACCAATCTTTCTTTTAAAGATCCATTTGCACCCTATGGGTTTTACGCCAGAAGGTGCAGCCTCCAAAGTCCATACTTTGTTGGTGTGCATGGATTCCATTTCGGATCTCATGGCATCCAACCATTTCACCGAGTCACTACTCGTGATAGCTTGCTGAAAACTAGTAGGGTCATCATCATTCATGATGCAATCTTCTTTATCGCCGTCAATTAGAAAACCGTAGTATCTATCAGGTGGGCGAGAAGTCCTACTAGATTTACGGAGTGGCTGAGGTATGTCAGGTTCTATTGAAACCTCAGGTTCAATCAAATCATCGGTAATGGTTTGTGCATCTGGAATTTCTTCCAGTTCTACCGCATTGCCAACAGTATCATTTGTAAAAAATTCATTTTCTAAAAATGTGGCATACTGAGAAACAAACACCCTTTGTTCCTCCTTGTGGTAGAATAGATATCCATACGAGTGTTTTGGATATCCCACAAATTTACACAAAACCGATCGTGTCTCAAGTTTGTCTGGATTCTGCTTTTTCACATAAGCCGGACAACCCCATACCTTAACTCTGTTAACAGATGGTCTCTTTCCGTACCATATCTCATATGGAGTGGTAGACACGGTTTTGGTTGGAACCCTATTCAATAGATAAATCGCAGTCTCCAATGCGTGCCCCCAAAATGATATTGGTAACTCAGCATCACTCATCATAGATCGTACCATATCTAATAATGTGCGATTCCTCCTTTCCGATACACCGTTGTGCTGTGGTGTATACGGAGGAGTGAGCTGAGAGAGAATCCCATTCTCTTTTAGGAAATCTAGAAACTCTGAGCTTAGATACTCACCTCCCCGATCCGATCGAAGTTTCTTGATACTTAAGCCTGTTTGTTTTTCTACTTCAGATTTATACTCCTTGAACTTTTCAAAGGCTTCGGACTTATGTTTCAACAAGAACACGTGCCCGAATCTCGATAAATCATCAGTGAAGGTTATGAAGTATGAAAAACCACCTGCAGCATGTGTAGACATTGGTCCACATACATCACTATGTATAAGCCCTAAGAGTTCAGTAGCTCTCTCTTCGTGTCCAGTAAACGGAGTTTTGGTCATTTTACCTTTGATGCAAGACTGGCAAGTCGCATAAGATTTATATTCAAACGAGTTTAAATATCCATCTTTATATAGCTTGGTCAGTCTTGTTTCATTAATATGACCTAGTCTACAATGCCAAATGAAAGCTTCATTTATGTCTGAAACCTTTCTTTTGTTTCCGTGTTGTATATGAAAAACTGTATGCTGATTTAGGATGTATATCCCGTTATTTAATGTTCCATACCCAATCAACTCTTGATTAAGATTAATGTTCATAACATTAGATTGTAATACGAAATTATATCCAGCATTGTCCAACAACGATACATATATAATATTACATAACATTGACGGTACAAAATAACATGGGTTCAAAACCAATATAGAACCCGACAGCAATCCAAGATGATACTCTCCCACTGCAGTAGCATGTACTGAGGAACCATTCCCAACCCGGAGAGTGTGATCACCTTTCTTTAACAACCTGCTATTTCTCAACCCCTGCATACAATTGCAGATATGAGATCCTGATCCAGTATCTAATACTCAGGAAGCAGAGTTAATTGAAAAACAGTTTTCTGTTACAAACACACCTGAAGTGGAAGCATCACCATGCTTCTTCTTCTGGAGGTCGGCCAAGTATTTAGCACAGTTTCTCTTCCAGTGCCCAGTCTGGTGGCAGTGGAAACATTCCCCACGACCTGTTGCAGCAGCCCCTTTCTTGTCCCTTCCCGATGCCTTTTCCACTCCGCCTCTCTGCTTGATGGGATTCTTCTTCTTCTTCTTTCCCTTGGCCTTGGCTTTCGGGATGGAGGAAGAAGATGGCCCAGCAATAAGAGCGGGAGTTTTCGCTACCTTTAGCGTGCTCTCTGCACTCCTCAACATATTGAGGAGTTCTGGTAAAGACTTCTCCATTTTGTGCATGTTGAAGTTTACAATGAATTGAGCAAAGGCAGGGGAAAGGGACTGCAGAACAATATCAACATATTGCTCGTTCTCCATGGTCCAACCCAGGTCCTCAAGTTCTTCGATAAGTCCAATCATCTTCAATACATGGTCACCTACAGACGTGCCAGCAGCCATGCGCATCTGAAACAACTTTCGAGATGCCTCGTATCGGAGAGTACGAGATTGCTCTCTATACAACTCCTCTGTATGGAGAAAGATGGATTGGACATCCATCTTCTCGTGCTGCTTCTGATGTTCATTGTTCATAGAAGCTAGCGCGAGGCACTTGGCTGTTGCGCAGTCTGTATCCCATTTCTTGCGGATTTCTTTATCCGCAACTGAAGAATCAGGGCCTGGGCTAGGAGGGGCTGGAGTAGTCAGGACGTATGCGACCTTATCATATGTCAGGGCAATATTCACGTTCCTTAGCCAATCTTTGTAATTCGGTCCAGTGAGTTTGTTTTTGTCTAATAAAAGTTTGTCCCGACATTGGTATCTGCTATTAGGAGATAGAAAAGAAGTCATTCAGCGATTGCTCTTGCACAATTAGATTGGTTATTAATCTTATCTAATCGTTGTCTCCCACTGCTTTTTATCAAATTTTCCTTCAAACCTAAAAGGAAAACTAGCCAGGATAAATTGCAATCTACAAGTTCGCTAACCGAAAAGTGCAAAATTCTCCCGGGAGTAACTTTTACTCACAGTGGGATCGGGATCCAACTATCATATAGAAGGTATGCAATCTCATTGCAAATCTCAACTCTTGAAATTCCCGATATGATTTTTACCCCTAGTGACTTATGACCTTAACTATGGTCAACAAATCATAAGTACTAGTCAAGTTCAACCCGCCATATCGTGATTGATTTAGACCCACCCACATGACCCTTAACTATGGTCAACAAAGTCATGAGAATGCCCTAATCGATCGCATCAAATGCTTTGTAAGAATTCATCACTTAGCTACCGTACACCACGCCTTAACTATGGTCAACAAACGTGGCACGAATACTAAGTACTCTGCTTCTTAAAATGGCGGAGGGCAACGGATGGTTTTTATGAAAACCTTTAACGTTTTGAACTTGATATCGTTGTAGAATCGAGTAGGAAGGAGTGGTTTAAGCTCCAGTTTTTAAAAATCGAATGGTTTTGTAGTACCTTTCTAATTTTGCTAAAGAGGTCACTCCCGGTGAAGGGATCTCGACTCTTTCCTTATCGAATAAGGTGCTGGATATGAAAATATCACGATGCAAAGCAAAGTTAGATCAACTATAAAATCAAATCGAGTTCTTTGTAACATTTTCCAGTTTTTCTAAAGGGGTCACTCCCGGTGAAGGGATCTCGGCCCTTTCCTCATCGAATGAGGTGCAGGATATTCAAGAATACCGCTATGCAAAACAAAAGCTAGAGTTACCCTTTTTCTTAAAAAAAATTTGATTCTACAACATCTTTAGGTTTCTTTCTCTTATCATTAATCACATTAATGTAGTCCCATCATTTACGTTTCCTAAACATCACAGAAAAGAAATGAAAAAATAGAACGTACGCTTATGCCATCCGTATTCGTCACTGGGTCCCGTCATGCACCGTTAGGTTACTTAACTAACGGCAGAGCGGGGACTGGACTAGTGCGGGTGCAAAACATAAGCAACGTTTATTATATATCTCATATATATAAATATAACCATTTCAGTTCACAGATGAATGCATTGGATATACTATGAATTCCGTATTTCATTCAACCCCTTAATGGAAGACGGATTCCACGGTCGTGATGATAGCCAAAATCCCCCCAGACCCCTACGGGTGCGGCAAACTACCCGCCAAATTCCCGAAGTGTAGTAACCTCCCTCAACAATTGAATAGGCCACTCGACACTTTGAAAACCCGATAGTTTGTGCACCCCACCTTGGGTCTATCCTAGGAGCAAAAACAGTAAAAAGAAATTATACAAACGGTGGCTACAACCTCATCCCGGATGTATCCGTAAAACAATATTACATGGCTTTTTACAAATTACATGGAATGAAAGAAAAGAAAAAACGCTCTTCTCACACCCCCCGGCCATTCATCACGACGATCCAACACATTCATATACACATACCATCTCATGATATCCATATGTGCAACCCCCACTAATCGTCATATAGCAATTAGCGGACGTTTCAAACACATATCACAAAAACGAAAAACCCGATTAGCCAAACACTATTAGAATTTCGATCGATAATTTTAAACCATGCCAACACTTGACATGTTCCTGTACAAAAATCCTTTTAAAATTCTTTATATCCCAGGAACCCTAATTCTGCATTATATGAATACTGTAGAAAACTGAGTGAACATGGCTCCAAAATGGCGGCGGATTAGCAGCCAAACCATGGGTTTGGCCGCGGATCCGCGTTCTTTTGTGGAGTTATGAGTGCAAATTTCTACAGTATTCTAATAAAAGCCTGCTTGTATTTTTAAGATATGTCAAATCAATTTTGGAGCACTTTCAAAAACTGACAGCAGCAAAGGCAGAAAACGAGTTTTCGGGAGAAAAAACTGTCGATCGAGCTTCTAACTTTTGGCTAACATCTAATTGTGGTTTAGTTAGGCTCTGATACCATGTTAGTGTATGTTGCATGCTCCCACAACTCTTGTGGCGCGGCGGAAGCGGTGAACGAAAATTTTCTTGGCATACAACACGCACTTAACCGAAGATCTTGTCTAAACCACAACTAGTATTCCCTAACTAGAGGTCTTATCTACTATGTTAGGGATTATACCTTGATGATACGGTCCTTCGGGTCTTCTCTTGGATGCAACTCCTTTGCTCCTTTCTCCTCTTTTAGTGAACTCCTCGACTCCTTTAGATGTTTCCGACGTTTTCGATCTCCGGCCACCGAAGACCTAGATGATCCACCCGAGAGTTTTCGTGCAAGCTTGAAACTCTTCACAAGAGTTTAACCTAGAGACCAATTTTGCTTCACTAGGATTATGTAGAGATGAATGTATTGGATTAGCTAGAAATCTATAGCATTTCTTTCTCTTAACCTTCTCTTGATTCACTTAACATTCACATCTCATGTGAAGCTATTTATAAGAAGAATGAGAAGGAGGAGATGAGAAGGAGTGAGTGTTTATCATAATGAAAGTGTTCAAGCATGATAAATAAAAATATAGCACTAATAGAATTAATTGAAGCATGCATTATATAAATTAGTATCATGCTTCAATAGTAACTCCATAACAACAACCTTATCATGCTTGTACCTTTTAATTTCCACCTCATTTTATTTTTCATAAATGATGTCATTATTATGTCATTATGAGGTGGCACCTTCTAGAAGGTATTCTTGTAACAATTACAAAAATACCCCTCCTCCGTATACCGTATACCGTATACCCGCATCCGAATTCCGAAAAATACGAATACCATTAATCCAATAATATAATACCGGTATCCGGCTTAAACCAAATCCCACCAGTATTATCCTTCCGATTATTATTCCTGTAACAATTACATGAATAAAATCGAAACCCTGCCGTAACAGCTTACGGCTGCCATAACAACTTACAGCCTCTACATATTTCGCCTGAACGAGGGAACTCTCTGTGTGGGACTCTAAAGACTCGACAGTACGCTGGCAGTGGGTTTAACCACAAGCACGTCAGCGGCACTAGCTGTGCGTAACGGCTACCCAGGTACTTGACGAAAAGGTGGCCGACGAGCGAACCCATCACAACCCTTACGAGCCTGCAAGCAACACTTACCGTACAGTCCGGTCTCTTCGTCTAATACGTCGCATATGAAGTCTAGGGGTGGTAAATGTCAGACCCCAGTAACTTTATAAGTCATGCTGATTTATGGCTCATAACAGTTCGAGAAACTACTGATAACACTTATCAGTAAACCTCGAGAACCCTGGCCAGGGATTTAGGTGTTATAGCCGATCAAACATAGCGCGACATCAACTCCCTATACCGGGAGAGACGAAACCCCTCCTATCGCTCACTGTCTCCATATGATTCGGGACTGTACCCAAAATCCACCTGTTTGCACGACTCAGTAGAGCCGTGGTAGGGAGGAAATTAAAGTACAGTGGGAATCACACAAGACTCTATGACGATCTCGGGTCTACAGACTAACCTGTACAAGTATCACTAGAGAACTGCTATCTGACAATAGGTATATATACCATCTAGGAGTTCTCAGCGAGTCCTGTTCGGTGTACCCATTCTCCAATGAGCACATGTGTACAATCTTTGATGTCAAACATCAATGGTTGTGGAATCAACCATTGCCCCCAGGGTCAAGAAACGTACACACTAGTCTAATCTGGTAATACCGATGCCCTGTCTCGATATACCCTTGACTAGGAACTATTGAAGGATATGCTTGTAGACTGCCCAGGTCCCACCAGTATGATCTCATCATAATCCTGGTAGTCAAGCATAGTCCTAAGGGCTTTATCAACACATCACATATTATGATAAAGATAAACCAGATAGCATACTATCATTTCGAGCAAAGATTGTTTCTGTACATATACATGTCTAGTATCCTATACAATACAGGCCTCTAGGGCATACATATCCAACAGGTGGTCCAGCCATAGAAGGGCAAACCCAAGCCTCACTAATGGCGCCGCGGAACTGCCGCAAACCCTAAGGTTCAAAGGCTTTCACACGGTCATTAAGTCGAGTTAGGGTTTCATTCTTCTAGAGGGTCCATGGAATCGCCTGCAAGTCTTTCCGTATACTTTAAACTTGGAAAATGGGCTCCTGACATTCGATCGTCTCCATCGACTCTCAACGAACCTACGTGAAGTCGCCTCTAGCTGGAATCAATCTATCTGATGACCTCGCATCGGGGTAAGCGAACGAACCACATGTCCTAGTCATTCATCCTCGGGTGACTAGCGACTCACTATCATCACTCTAAGTATATACTCATGCTGTAGTAGCTCCAATCATCTGGGTGATATCTCGTCGTTTGCAGCAACAACTGGCTCATTCGTCTGTACGCTGAACAACGCCTCAATCATCCTGAATAAGCGACATATCAATGGTCATCACCTCCTGGCTGGCCTCTAGCAGTAGCCTGATCCTCTGGTACCAATCGGCACGTCCGAGAAATCCCGTAAAGCGATCTGACAAACACTCATGGCGTGAAAGCACAGTAGAACGATGCCTCTATATGCAATCGTAAGTCTCTGGAATCACGCGCTGGTCAGTCCTCGTCCACGACGAGCTTATGCTGACGCAACTCGAGCCGTAGCTCACTCTGCCCGTGTAATCGTGGCAGCAAAACACAACCAGTATCGATGAGGATAGATCATAGGAATGAATATAATACTGTGCAAGGAAATGTACATCCTAAGGCTCCTTAAGCAGACTAGCGTATCGTTAGTATGCCGCGGAACATACCCACGGTACGTCACTCTACTTTAGTCACCTATTCCATCAACCAAGGGTCATCTTACGCGACGAAAGTTCGGGTCTAATACCCACTCGACTAAGTCTAAGTTCCGTAAGGTCAAGCCTAAGTTCCGTATATCTATATAGACGCCCTAGGCTCCACATAGTCAAACTTAGACTCGAACCAAGGTTAACCTAGCGCTCTGATACCAACTTTGTCACGACCCGAAAGAGCACGTGACTGGCCCTTGAACCATATGAAGTCTATAGGACTCCATCTGATCCAAGTAAGCCAAGAGCCCAGAAATCTAAAACCATTTTAAGAGTAAATAAAGAAAACTGGTTTAAAGAAGTGAAGAAAAACATGTTTGAAGTCAAGGTTTTTAAATAACTAAGCTGAATATGTATTTTAAAAAATGTAAAGTCTTTTCTAAAAATTTCGGCAGAGTTTCTTTTGTAAATACTGGACCCGAACGGGGTACAACAAGAACAATATATATGCAATGATAAAAGGCATCCCCAAGCGGGAGTTAGCTCTTCGTCAATCGACGGTCACAACCACACAAACAATATAATATACAACGCCGAATGGCGAGGATCAAAACTCAAAAGAAACTTACAATAACATGAAAACCGTAATACTGCTACATGCGACTCTAAGGTCGAAATAATACATCACTAGTGTCTAAGTCTGAAACATTAAACAAGTTTTGGTTGATGGAATTTCTAGATACAATGAATAATACATATACAAGGGTGGTTCTGATGCAAAGAACCCACCTACCAAATGCAATTCACCCGCAAAGGAAGCAGTGTGCCAGAAATGCCGCTATGGAACCTGTACGGCAAAACCTGCAAGAACTGTGGCACAACGGGGGTGAGTTGCCAACTCGTGAATAGAAAATATCTACAAGTAGAAATCGAATGCACGACATAATCCTAGGTCAATACGATCAGTATATAAACCTCAAAGAATAAGCCTGAAGCATGATAAGGTGGCAATGTAACATCTAATCGTGTATGAAGTGCCAAGTACCCGTGCCAGTGCCTCAGGTAATAACATGTCATACATATAAGGTATGTCTGCATGATGCATGAAGTCAATATGATGAAGTATCGAAATAAATATCAATACACATATATTAGCGTCCCATTCCACTAATATTGGTGTAAGGGTATATATAACAGCGCCCTCATACCCTGTTATATATACAAATGAAGTATGATCAATGTAATAAAAGTCTGTATATATGTGGATCCCGTCCACCTGTCACCCCAGTGACAATAAGCATCATGCATGTTAATGTGAGGATATAATCAAAATCATGGAAACATCATGAAACCTGTGCCTAGCATCGGCACGTAAATCCTCGTCCATATGGGACTCCGTCTACGGTATCGGCCCTCGGCCCCGGCAGCACGGGTCAACCCATGTCCATCTCTCAACTCCGGTCGGTATCCCCCGGATATCCGCCGAGCTCAAATACAATCACCGGTAGGTACTCGCCCACCTCCAGGCTCAATCGGCATAATCCTTCGATCATCTTGATGATGGGAACCATACCAGGCCCCACCATGTACCCTCATACGGCACACACTCGTCGTATGGGGTATATAATCAGAACCGATAAATCTCATGGTGGCTGCACAAATATCATAGCAAGGAAACCGGGTTTATCAAATAAGTACATACTCTCCTTTGAAATTATCCACGGTTCCCAAATCCAGAAATATCATGAAAACGAATATCTCAATGCGTATAATCAGAAAGCATGATGTATATGACCTAGAATAATAGTATGCACATACAAGGTCATATCCTGATGCAATAATACTACTGTGTAGTGACATGACAATTATCGATGATGAAGTGTGTGAGCCGGCAAGCAAGTGTACGTGGAACATATGCATCATCGATAATGGTGCTGGTGTCCTAACAGCATGATTGCAATATAGAGATAAACACATGCAATGCGATGTGGAATCGAATAATCAATGCAACAGTGAATAATCTACACCAATATGTATATGCCATGCAGTGGTGCCATTTGAAATACGACGAATCGGGGTTTGGTAAAATAAGGGTTACGGTGTTTTTAAGAATAGGTACGTCTTTTGAAAATATCCGTAGAATCCCTTTACTTGTCCTTAAGATATTCCTGATTCGTTAGCTTTGAAATTGGTATGACTCGGGTCTAGTCTAACATCTACTAAGCCAAGTCCATCAGGAGGGGTATGGAAACCACCTAAATTTGAGTCGATATATATAAATAATATAATAGTCGGTGATCCCGCCTCAATAGTATCGCGTGCGATACAGTATATCATCTGACATCCTCGAGTCATGAGTGCGGATCTATCATCAATATAAAGCTCGTACGGTAAATCATCGTACGGCATCCCAATAGCTGTGTACGGGTCAATATCACATTCCTCTCATCAATTATTTGGTATCATCATCATCATATCACATAATCTGGGATACTGATCTAAGTCT
The DNA here is from genome assembly GCA_030015575.1 of Agapanthus africanus. NCBI lineage: Eukaryota > Viridiplantae > Streptophyta > Magnoliopsida > Asparagales > Amaryllidaceae > Agapanthus > Agapanthus africanus. Next base: position 501,366,896 of record CM057339.1, read on the forward strand.
ATTACAACTGATACCATCAATATGACTGCGTGTGTAAACACACGTCCAAAGGCCCGCTAGAGATCACATGTCGTATCCCAAATACGAATCATATCAAATCACCGATTTCACGGCACAATGCCCAATATCATCTGTTGGATATGTGTATGCCCTAGAGGCCATTATATGATAGTGGATGTATTTATACATGTATATATATATATATATATATTCAGTGTACATTCTTGCTCGACATGATAGTATGCTATCTGGTTCTTCCTTATCTGACATGTTGATTTGATCATGCTTTTATTCATTCATACATGTTGATAATGCCCTGAGGATATAGGCTTGACTACTGTGATTATGATGGAGATCATACTAGTGGGACATCTGTAGTTTATAAGCATATCCTGAAATGTCCCTAGTCGTAGGTATATCGAGACGGGGCATCGATATACCGGAATAGACTAGCGTATATGATACTAGACCCATATGATGGGCGATGGATGTTCCCACATTCATCGATGTTTGACATCAAAATCGTATACGGGTGCTCAGTGGTGACTGGGTACACTAGACGGACTCACCGAGAACTCCTATATGGAATTATATCTATCGTCGGATAGCAGTTCTCAGGTGACACTGGTGGAGGTTAATCTGTAGACCCGAGATCGTCATAGTGTCTTGTGTGTTCTCCCACTGTACTTTGATTACCACCCTACCACGGCTCTACTGAGTCGTGCAAACAGGTGGCCATTGGGTACAGTCCCGAGACACACGAAGGCGATGAGCGATAGGAGGGGTTTCGTCTCTCCCGGTATTGGGAGTTGATGCTGTGCGGTGCTCGATTGGCTATATCAGTAAGTCCCTGGCCAGGGCTGTAGAGATTTGCTGATAAGTGTTATCAGTAGTTTCTCAATCTGTTATAGACCATTCATCGGCACGACTTATTGAGTTATTGGGGTCGACGTTACCATCCCTAGACTCGATATGCAGCATATCTGACGAAGAGACCGGACTGTACGGTAGTGTTGCCGGTTGGCTCGACAAGAGTTGTAACAGGTTCTCTTGTTTTCTTCTGATCGCTCAATACCCGGGTGGCCGTTACGTTTAGCTGACCGCTTGCGGCTTGTAGGTATTTGATATGATCATTACCTACTGCCGGCGTATTGACGAGTCTTAGAGTCCCACAATGAAGTTTCCTGGCTCAGGAGAAAAGATGCGGTGTGCATATGAGATATGCGCGGGGACCCGATTAAATACGGATATGTGATACCGTATATTAATCGGGCAATTTCTATTGGTCGGGTCGTATGTGATATGACCGGTTTGTAAAATCAAGTGTTGATTTAACAAATGACTTTTAGATTAATTCTTTAATCAAACTCTTTTTCTATTTATGTATGCATACATGTATGCACATGATGATGTGCATGGATACATACATACATACATTGTATCATGGTTGTTGATACAAGTTTGGTGGCAATGCAAGACTTACATGGTAGAATTATCTATTTATTTATCATTTTGCAAGAAGGAAAGGATAATTCACAAGAGGTTAATGTTTATCATCTTTGACCATGCTTCCACCACTTCTTAACCTTGAGTTAATTATCCTTTTTCATTTTAACTCATTTTGAAAAAGATCTAGATGGTTCTAACCATGGTTGAAGTGAGAAAAGATTAAATATATATTATTCTTTTCTCATTTCAATAATTGATTCACTCTCATTTTTCTTTTTCCTTTTGTGAGAAATAGCTTAGCCACCATCTTCTTCTTCCTCTCTGGATAATTTCCTTTAAGTGAGGTTGATAAAAGAAAGAGTTTTGATTAAAGAATACAAACCACATCATCATACTACACACATCTATCCGGTTTGTGTAGGGTGTTTGCTCTACTTCATTGATACATCGAGTAAAGCAAGAAGCTTTGGGCAATGGAGCTTCGGGTGGATCGTCGTGGACTTAGAAGACCTCAAGCGAACCTTTTTCCAACCCTCAAGTAGCCAAGGAGTCTAGCGTAGGGAGCTACAAAGGTTGTACTCTCAAAACCCTAGCCTTTATTACTTGTGTTGTTGTCTTTGTAATAAAACCCTAATTTTCTAGTGATGATTCTTTGTATGTTCACTTAGCACATTAAAATTTTAATTTTGAGACATGTGATGCTTCCAAACCCTTCATGAGGTGCTAGGTAAACCTAACATTGGTATCAGAGCCGACCTAGAACTTTAGGCGACACTTTAACGAAGTTAAAACTCCGATTGAACCAAAAATACGGCTTTTTGAGCCTTCTCTGGACATTTTTTCAAAACTGTGTTTTTTCAGTATTAAAAATCCTTAAAAAATTCAGCAGGGAATTCTAAGCACCACTATATAAAACGAAGCCATGAACAGTAACTTCCACCGCGGAACCGCGGCCATAGCTTGCTTAGGCCGCGGCTCCGCGGCCGTACAAATGAGTCATTGCTTGGGGTTTGTACAGTGATCTTCCTACCTGCTTGTAGATATTTTTGTGTATTTTTAATCTGATTCATGTGTTGAATGTTCTGGGGATGGTTTTGGATTCGGTGATTCGATCAGAATTTTAATTTTATGCCTTTTTCGGATAATTTAGAAAGTATTAAAAAGTTCGAACGGATATCATTAACTCACTTTTTCCCGACACGAAAATTTTTCAAGTGTTGAATCTTTTCTCGAGTTTAAATCTTTCGGAAATACGTGCAAGTTTTGTGGTGGACCCTCTAGAAGAACACAAACCTTAACTCGATTATGTGACCGTCTGAACTGCCTCTGAACCTTAGGGTTTGAGGCAGTACGGCGTGCCACATGTGAGGCGTTGGCTTGACCCTTCTACGGCTGGACCGCTACTACTGTGACACATTCCGGGTTTTTTGAACTCCGCTCAAGTGTTGAGCTTTTGGAAATTTTGGGTATTTGATTATTCGATCGAAAAGTTTAACACTGTCTATTTATCTGGAATGTGATACAATATGTGGAATTCATATAGTTAGGCATGAAATGCGAAGTATGTGATATTTCGGATTTACGATGTCTAAAGAGAATGTGGATTCCAAATATTGTAGTTTTAAACTTTCTTTTCTGTGACCGTAAGTGTAGTATGTCGTTTATCGCCGGTTTCGTTGTTATACATCAACGACAATCAGGGTACGCATACATACTTACGTTGATGATATATGATATTATGTGTTGTTGAGATATGATGTGCAGGATTGTCGCGATTGAATAGCCGGGGGTTTTATGTGAAATGAGAGTTTTATTTTCATTCATGTAAAATTCTAATGTAATGTAATATTCTTTTATTTGGGGAACTTCCGGGTTGAGGTTGATGTCACCAGTGTTGTATATTATTTACTTTTCCGAATTAGGATAGAACTAAGGAGGGGAGCACAAGTGACCGGGTTCTGGGGTTCAGTGGGAGGCCATCTCGAGGAGTCGAGACCGGGTCTCCTAAACTCCAGGATTGGTAGGGTCGCTTGCCGCTCTCGTAGGGGTCTAGGGGTGTGGGCTTGACTATTCATCGCGACTGTGGAATCCGTATTTTCTATTGTTGGCTAAATACTAAATACGGACGTTCTAGTATATCCCACATTATATCTATGTTTCTGCTGCCTGTGTTTTGTGATATCTGAGACGAATGATATATTATATATGAGATATATAGTAGACGTTGCTTATGTTTTACACCCGCGCTAGTCCCGTCCCGGTATGCCGTTAGTTAACCTAACGGTGCATAACGGAACATTGTGGCGAATGCGTATGGCATAAGCGTACGTTGTATTTTCGTTTCTTTTCTGTGATTGGCTTAAGGACTTAAATGATGGGACTACATTAATATGATTAATGTAAAGAAAATAAACCTAAAAAGATGTTGTATAATCGGATTTGAAAACCACTCGGCTCTTTATGAAAAAGCTATATTTCAAAACTGCGGAGCTCAAGCCACTCCTTTTGAAAACCATTTGATTCTACAACGATATCAAGTTCAAAGCGTTAAAGATTTTCTTAAAAATCATCCGCAACCTTCCATCATTTTAGGAAGTAGAGTACTTAGTATTCGTACTACGTTTGTTGACCTTAGCCAAGGCGTAGTGTGCGGTAGCTAAGTGATGTCTTCCTACAATGCATATGATGCAGATTAATTAGGACGGGCATATGACTTTGTTGACCTTAGCCAAGGGTCATGTAAACGGGTCTGATTAATCAAGAAATGACGGGTTGAACTTGACTAGTGCTTATGATTTGTTGACCATAGCCAAGGTCATGAGTACTAGGGGTAAAAATCATATCGGGAATTTCAAGTGTTGAGATTTGCAATGAGATTGCATACCTTCCATATGATGGTTGGATCCCGATCCCACTGTGGGCAATAGTTGCTCCCAGGAGAGTTTTGCAGTTTACAAGTAGCTAACTCATTAGGTGTCTAGAAAGGTGTTAACGGGGCTACGCCTCTGGGAAAACGATGTTTACTTTAATTAGGTCCGTGCGAAATCACGTGGAACCTCCCTTAAGTACCGACACTGGCCTGGCTGAACGGTTAGCGAAGTTGTAGATTGTAATTAATCCTGGCTAGTTTTCTTTTTAAGGTTTGAAAGAAAACCTTGATTAAAACAGTGGGAGACATCGATTAGATAAGATAATAACCAATCTGATCTTTGCAGGAGCTTTCGCTGAGTGTATTCTTTTCTCTCTCTTAATGGCAGATACTAATGACTGGACTCAAGCTTCTACTAGATAAAAATAAACTGAATGGGACCAATTATAAAGACTGGCTGAGGAATCTGAAAATAGCCTTGACTTATGATAAAGTATCATATGTCCTCACGGCTTCAGCCCCTCCCGTCCCAGGTCCAAAATCCTCAGTTGCGGACAAAGAAGTCCGCAAGACATGGGACGCTGACTGTGCCACGGCCAAATGCCTCGCGCTTGCATCGATGGACAACACACATCAAAAGCAGCACGAGAATATGAACATTCAAGCCATATTCCTCCATACAAAGGAGTTGTATGGAGAGCAATCCCGCGTATTACGATACGAAGCATCAAAGAAATTGTTTCAGATGCGAATGGCCCCTGGCACACCGGTAGGAGACCATGTTCTGAAGATTATAGCTCTTATATAAGAGCTTGAGGACCTTGGATGGACGATGGACAATGAACAATATACGGATATTATTCTGCAGTCCCTCCCCTCCACCTTTGCTCAATTCATAGTTAACTTCAACATGCACAACATGGAGAGGGAACTACCTGAACTCCTTAATATGTTAAGGAGTGCAGAGAGCACACTGAAATCAGTGAAAACTCCCGTTTTGACTGTTGGACAATCTTCCTCTTCTCTCCCAAAGGCTAAGGCCAAGGGAAAGAAAAAGAAGAAGCCTACCAATCCTAAGGGTGGAGTTAAAAAGGTTAAGGGGAAGGAAAAGTCCAAAGCTGGAGAATCGGGGAAAGGGGAATGTTTTCATTGCCACAAAACAGGACATTGGAAGCGCAACTGTACCGAGTACTTAAATCTCAAGAAGAAGCATGGGGATGCTTCCGCTTCAGGTGTGTTTGTGACAGAAAACTGTTTTTCAATAAACTCTGCTTCATGGGTATTAGATACCGGTTCAGGTTCTCACATTTGCAATTCTATGCAGGGGCTGAGAAATAGCAAGGTTTTGAAGACAGGTGACCATACTCTCCGCGTTGGAAATGGTTCCAATGTACATACAGTCGCAGTGGGAGAGTATCACTTGGGGTTGCCATCTGGGTGTATATTGGTTTTGAACCCATGTTATTTTTTACCAAGTTTGCTTTGCAATATAATATCTATTTCTTTGTTAGACAATGAAGGATATAACTTTATATTGCAGAACAATGTTATGAACATTCACCTGAATCAAATGTTGGTTGGGTATGGTACACTTAATAACGGGATATACGTTCTAAATCAACACACAGTTTTCAGCATACAACACACTAATAAAAGAAAACTTTCAGAAATAAATGAAGCTTTTCTTTGGCGCTGTAGACTTGGTCATATTAACGAAACAAGACTAAACAAGTTACACAAAGATGGATATTTAAACCCTTTTGAATATAAATCTTACGCGACTTGCCAGTCTTGTATCAAGGGTAAATGACCAAAACTCCGTTTACCGGACACGGATTAAGAGCTACCGAGCTCCTAGGACTCATACATAGTGATGTATGTGGGCCAATGTCTACACAGGCTAGAGGAGGTTTTTATTACTTCATTACTTTTACTGATGATTTCTCAAGATTCGGTCATGTATTTTTCTTAAAGCACAAATCCGAAGCTTTCGAGAAATTCACTGAATATAAACAAGAAGTAGAAAAACAAACCGGCTTGAGTATCAAGATGCTTTGATCAGATCGAGGTGGGGAGTACCTCAGTACAGAATTTGCAAACTTCCTAAAAGAGAATGGGATTCTCTCTCAGCTCACTCCTCCTTACACACCACAGCACAACGGTGTGTCTGAACGACGGAACCGGACCCGATTAGATATGGTCCGTTCCATGATGAGTGATGCTGAGTTACATGTCTCAATTTAGGGGCATGCATTAGAGACTGCAGCGTTTTTACTGAACAGGGTTCCAACCAAAACCGTGTCTACCACGCCATATGAGATATGGCATAGGAAGAGACCATCTCTTAAGAGAATTAAGATTTGGGGTTGCCCGGCCTATGTTAAAAAGCAGAATCCGGACAAACTCGAGACACAGTCGGTCATGTGTAACTTTGTGGGATATCCAAGGAACTCTTATGGATATCTATTCTACCACAAGGAGGAAACAAAAGGTGTTTGTTTCTCAGCATGCCACATTCTTGGAAAAAGAGTTTTTCACAGAAAAAAATGATGGCAAAGTGGTGGATCTAGAAGAGGTTCTAGAGACAAAAACTACAAATGACGACTTGGTTGAACCGGATGTTGCAATAGAAACTGAGGAACCTCGGCCACTCCGTAGGTCTGGTAGGACCTCTCGCCTACCGGAGAGGTACTACGGTTTCCTCATTGATGGTGACTGAGAAGACTGCATCATGGAGGATGATGATCCTACCAGTTTTTAGCAAGCTATCACGAGTGGAGACTCTGTGAAGTGGATGGATGCCATGAGATCCGAAATGGAGTCTATGTACAACAACAAAGTATGGACTTTGGACGTTGTACCCCCTGGGGTAAAACTTGTGGGGTGCAAATGGATCTTTAAAAGAAAGATTGGTGTAGATGGGCAGGTAGAGACCTATAAGGCAAGACTTGTGGCGAAGGGTTTTCGTCAAAGACCAGGTTTGGACTATGACGAGACTTTTTCGCCCGTAGCCATTCTTAAATCCATTCGGATACTACTTGCTATTGCTGCTCACTACGACTATGAAATCTGGCAGATGGACGTTAAAACGGCATTTCTAAATGGAGATTTAGAAAAATGCGTTTATATGGATCAGCCGGAGGGCTTCATTGACAGTGGGAGCAGCGGGAAAACATGTAGATTGCTTAAATCCATATATGGGTTAAAGCAGGCATCACAGAGTTGGAACATCTGTTTCGATGATGTTATCAAAGAGTTTGATTTTATCAAAAATCCAGATGAACCTTGTGTTTATAAGAAGGCTGTAGGAAGAGCTGTCGCATTCCTCGTATTGTACGTGGATGACATTCTTCTGATAGAAAATGATATTCCTATGCTACAATCGGTCAAATCTTTCTTATCACTAAGGTTCTCCATGAAGGACCTGGGTGATGCCACATACATTTTGGGCATTAGGATCTATAGGGATAGATCCAAAAGGTTATTGGGATTGTCCCAAACCGGTACATCAACACCATCCTAAAAAGGTTTAGTATGGAAGACTCCAAGCGGGGTGCCTTACCCGCTTGCCATGGGGTCACTCTCTCCAAGGACTCTTGCCCAAAGATCGATGAAGAGAGAGCTCGCATGAGCATTATACCCTATGCTTCGGCAGTAGGATCTATAATGTATGCGATGTTATGTACACGCCCAGATGTAGCTTATGCACTTAGTGTTGTAAGCAGGTATCAATCCAACCCAGGGGAGAATCACTGGATAGCTGTGAAGAACATTCTTAAGTACTTGCGAAGGACTAAAGAATTGTTCTTGGTGTATGGTAATGGAGATCTCCAAATGGAGGCCTTTACCGATTCGAGCTTCCAGAGCGATAAGGACAACAGCAAATCTATCTCAGGGTTTGTATTTACCCTCAATGGAGGGGCGGTAAGTTGGAAGAGTTTCAAACAGGATACCGTTGCAGACTCTACGATGGAGGCTGAGTACATTACTGCGAATGATGCCGCTAAGGAAGCCGTCTGGATGAGGAAGTTCGTCTCGGAGCTAGGAGTAGTTCCAACCATTATTGATCCAACACCATTGTATTGTGATAATAATGGGGCTATGGCGTTAGCCAAGGAGCCCAGGTCCCATCAGTGATCCAGACACATCCTGAGGCACTTTCATTTGATCCGGGAGATTGTAGATCGCCGCGAGATCGAGATTAAGAGAGTAGACACAAAGAATAACGCCGCGGATCCACTCACCAAGGCCCTCCCTTAGCCGCAGCGTGAGCGACTTTTTGAGATGTTGGGTATGAGATACGCTAATAACTGGCCTTAGTGCAAGTGGGAGATTGTTGGATGTATGTATACCCTAGAGGCCATTATATGATAGTGGATGTATTTATACATGTATATATATATATATATATATATATATATATATATATATATATATATATATATATATTCAATGTACATTCTTGCTCGACATGATAGTATGATATCTGGTTCTTCTTTATCTGACATGTTGATTTGATCATGCTTTTATTCATTCATACATGTTGATAAAGCCCTGAGGATATAGGCTTGACTACTGTGATTATGATGGAGATCATACTAGTGGGACATCTGTAGTTTATAAGCATATCCTGAAATGTCCCTAGTCGTAGGTATATCGAGACGGGGCATCGATATACCAGAGTAGACTAGCGTAAATGATACTAGATCCATATGATGGGCGATGGATGTTCCTACATTCATCAATGTTTGACATCAAGATCGTATACGGGTGCTCCGTCGTGACTGGGTACACTGGACGGACTCACCGAGAACTCCTATATGGAATTATATATATCGTCGGATAGCAGTTCTCAGGTGACACTGGTGCAGGTTAGTCTGTAGACCCGAGATCGTCATAGAGTTTTGTGTGTTCTCCCAATGTACTTTGATTACCACCCTACCACGGCTCTACTGAGTCATGCAAACAGGTGGCCGTTGGATACAGTCCCGAGACACACGAAGGCGATGAGCGATATGAAGGGTTTCGTCTCTCCCGGTATTGGGAGTTGATGCTGTGCCGTGCTGGATTGGCTATATCAGTAAGTCCCTGGCCAGGGCTGTAGAGATTTGCTGATAAGTGTTATCAGTAGTTTCTCGATCTGTTATAGACCATTCATCGGCACGACTTATTGAGTTATTGGGGTCTACGTTACCATCCCTAGACTCGATATGCAGCATATCTGACGAAGAGACCGGACTGTACGGTAGTGTTGCCGGTTGGCTCGACGGGAGTTGTAACAGGTTCACTTGTTTTCTTCTGATCGCTCAATACCCGAGTGGCCGTTACGTTTAGCAGACCGCTTGCGGCTTGTAGGTATTCGATATGATCATTACCTACTGCCGGCGTATTGACGAGTCTTAGAGTCCCACAATGAAGTTTCCTGGCTCAGGCGAAAAGATGTGGTGTGCATATGAGATATGCGCGGGGACCCGATTAAATACGGATATATGATACCGTATATTAATCGAGCATTTTCTATTGGTCGGGTCGTATGTGATATGACCGGTTTGTAAAATCAAGTGTTGATTTAACAAATGACTTTTAGATTAATTCTTTAATCAAACTCTTTTTCTATTTATGTATGCATATGATGATGTGCATGGATACATACATACATACATTGTATCATGCTTGTTGATACAAGTTTAGTGGCAATGCAAGACTTACTTGGTAGAATTATCTATTTATTTATCATTTTGTAAAAAGGAAAGGATAATTCACAAGAGGTTAATGTTTATCATCTTTAACCATGCTTCAACCACTTCTTAACATTGAGTTAATTATCTTTTTTTCATTTTAACTCATTTTGAAAAAGATCTAGATGATTCTGACCATGGTTGAAGTGAGAAAGGATTAAATATATATTATTCTTTTCTCATTTCAATAATTGATTCACTCTCATTTTTCTTTTTCCTTTTGTGAGAAATAGCTTAGCCACCATCTTCTTCTTCCTCTCTTGATAATTTCCTTTAAGTGAGGTTGATAAAAGAAAGAGTTTTGATTAAAGAATACAAACCACATCATCATACTACACACATCTATCCGGTTTGTATAGGGTGTTTGCTCTACTTCATTGATACATCGAGTAAAGCAAGAAGCTTTGGGCAAAGGAGCTTCGGGTGGATCGTCGTGGACTTAGAAGACCTCAAGCGAACCATTTTCCAACCCACAAGTAGCTAAGGACTCTAGCATAGGGAGCTACAAAGGTTGTACTCTCAAAACCCAAGCCTTTATTACTTGTGTTGTTTTCTTTGTAATGAAACCCTAATTTTCTAGTGATGATTCTTTGTATGTTCACTTAGCACCTTAAAAATTTAATTTTGAGACATGTGATGCTTCCAAACCCTTCATGAGGTGCTAGGTAAACCTAACATCATCGACTCATCTCCAATGTCGTCCACCATCCATCATCATCACAGTATAAGTATAATGAAAATGCAAGGGTGTGCGTGTGGGTGTAAATCTATTCTAGGGTTCGCGACTATGAACTACACTAGTTTACTTCTAACCCTAAACTATCCATAATGCACCTAACACAATATCCACGACACACTATAACTATCATAAATATAAACAGTATATCAACTACGGACTGTGGGGGTGCTATACGCCATCCACCCGACTTCCCCCGTAGATATAATCTTCTCACATTACGTCTTCATTTGTCGACGTCGCCACGCGCTTGCTTGTCGTCCCGAAGTCTTCATGGGGTACCTACACATTAACGTATCGCAAATGCGTATCAAAACCAATTCAAAACTAAAACGGCATACGAATCCCAAAACGATACGCTATGATCTATAGGTTAGAACCTATGGACAACACCTTCTGAAACCATCAACAACCCTCGATATCGTCTTATAAACGCCAAGTAGTCGAGGTAAAACACCATAAGCAAATTCAGAATTAGAAATACGAAATACGGAAACACGGATCCAAAACAGCAACAAAGGAAATAGGCTCCAAATTTCACCCTACGCCAAATTAGACAAATCTATATATACTAGGGGTCTAATCTATACATGTAGGAGCAGCAGAACCAAAACGAGGCAAAATGGGGCAGGTCTGGCCGCAAATTGCGGCCAAACAGGATAAATCGGCGGCCGGGTCATTGAGTTAGGGGCTAGGGTCTTGGTGGTAGCTTCCTGGGTGCCTGCACATATCACTGTCCAACCAATTTTATTTTCAGGTGTCTCGGGTGAAAGCAGATTCAATATAACCTTCACAGATTTCATAAATTTTCCGATATCGGTTTCTAAATCCGTATTGCGGTTTTCAACTCTCAGGTTTGGGTCTCAATTCATGCACTAGGGTGTTGGTGTAGCCTCTACTGAGCACAATTTCACATTACAACACAAAATTCCCTCAAACCTTAACTAGGTTTTCTTTAAGTCCACAAAATCAAACAATATCGGTTCTATCACAACATGGGGGTATAAGGAATGCTAAAATTAAGCTAATGGTTCAGTAATTATCTCATTTGGCAACTCAAGAATTTTCTTGAGTTGCCCCTAGTGGCCAAAATCCTTGCTTTCTTGGTCTCATGTGTAGATCTTGAGCTTGTGCACACTTTTAATGAAATGGAAGTAGGGTTTGGTGATGTTTTTGAGATGATTTGGGGCTTGAAGAGGGGAGGAAGAGGAGGGCAAAGCTTCAGCTGAAACACTAAGGGAAAATGAAGAGGGAGAGAGAAGAGGAAAATGAGAGGGAGAGAGAAATCCAAGTCAAAATACACCATGCCTCATTAAATGCCCATGTTCCCTCTTTTTCTTCTCCTTTTTCTTTTTTTTTTCTTTTTCTCTCAAAATCCTTCTCCCAAGAATAGTAACCCCAAAGTAAAATCATGGCAAGAAAAATGTAACACAAGTGTAGAAAAAGGTATGTTTATGTTTTGCACCAAATTGCTAAAAAACCGATAAGCGATTTTTAATCGCGATTAGCAATAAATTAGCATATAACTAATCATAAAAACTTAAAATGGCATAATTCCATAAAATACCCTATTTTAGAATTTTCCATAATTTTTTCCAAATTTTTATGTATTTAATTATACCAAAATATTAAAATATTCAATAAAATAAAATAAAATTATAAAAATTCCCAAAAAATAATATTTTATTTTTTTAAAATGTTACAAACACACTAGAGGCCGAAGCCACAACATGCTTCGAATCCTGGCTACTAGCTTCCAAAGCCCTGCAATCCTTCTGCCAATTCTCGTTCCCATAACAATAGAAACATCCCTCCTTTTCTACACCAAGTCCCGAAACTTTTGCTCTTCCCTTTCTTTCTACTTCACTGACACCGTATATCAGCTTTGTGGAGGTCTTCTTCTTTTCACCCTTTGCTTTCGCCTTGGATGCAGAAGAAGAAGGTCCTCCATTAAGCAGAGCGGGTGTCTCCCTGGTTTCCTTCAGGGTGTAAGTAGAGGGTAGGGACTGTGGAAATAAGTCAGCATATGACCTTTTTCCCAACGTAGTCTCCAGGTCCGTGAGCTCATCAATATAGGTAGTCATCGTAAGGATGTCGTCCCTTACAGATGACCCGACAGCCAACCTCGCTTGAAGCAATTCGTTCGAGGTCTCATATCTTGTGATACGAGATTACTCTCCATATAAATCTTTGTTATGGAGGAAGATGGAAACTAAGTCCATCTTCTCGTGCTGCTTCTGATATACACCATCAACTGAAGCCAACACGAGGCACTTGGCTTTCACACCGTCCTTTTCCCTAGTCTGACAGATATCCATATCCGCGACGGTGGAAACTGGACCTGGGATGGCGGGGGTTTGAGTAGTAATAGGGTGGTCCAGCTTATAATACGCAATGGACATCTGGACAGACCTTTGCCAGTCATAAAAGTCAGATTCAGTCAAGTTTTTATCTAGATGTAACCTAGTCATGGTCACATAGTCACTGCAATTAAGAGAGAGAGAGAGAAGAAAACACTTTAGCATGATGCTCTTACAAGTTTAGATTGGTTTTTAGTTTATCTAAACTGGATGGCTCCCACTGTTTCTCGAATCCTTCCCCAAACCATAAAAGAAGAATTAGTCAGGACTGATCTCACCGTACAATTCTTGCTTAACCGTTCAGCCAGGCTAGTGTCGGTACTTCGAGGGAGGTTTTACGACGCTTTCGCGAAGTTCCTTAATTAAATAATCTCTTTTCTCTGGAGGCATAGCCCCACTGACACTGTTCTAGACACCTACTTGGTTTATATCATTGATCGTTAAGTGACGAATCTCCTGATAAGTAGAATATACTCACAGTAGGATCGGGATCCAAATATCATCGTGTGATAATGCTGAAGGAATCCTACCAACATTATCAAACTCCAAATGGTATGCAACACTAGCAAGTGTCAGTTTCTTTAGAAACTCCCGATGTGGATTTTTGCCCCATGCTCTTATGACCTTGACTAAGGGGCAACAAATCATAAGTCACATGTCAAGTTCTACCCGTCATTATCCAGGTTGATTTGAACCCATCCGTATATACTCTTGACTAAGGGCCAACAAAGTCATACGACTGTCCCAAACCAACGCATCTATCTATGCTACATATGAACACCCCAGCAGCTACCAATCACTATTTCTTGACTAAGGACCAAACAAACATAGCTTGAATACTACTGACCATTCATATGAAACGACGGAGGGCTACGACTGGTTTTGGCAAAACCGTGAACGTAGTGAACTTGATATAACCGAAGGAACCTGATAGCTTTTTAAAAGGAGTGGTTAAAGATCCGCAATTAAAAAATCTGCTCTTTTAAAATAACCGAGTGGTTTCTTTTAAATTTGTTCCAACGATTCAAGTTTGGTTTGTTTTCTTTGCATTAATATAATGTGTCCCATCATTTATCCTATCATTGCAGAAAACAACGAAAATACAACGTCCGCTTATGCCATCCGAATTCGCCACTGGGTCCCGTCATTCACCCGTTAGGTTACTTAACTAACGACAGAGCGGGGGCTGGGCTAGCGCGGATGCAAAACATAAGCAACGCCTACTAGATATCATATATAGATATTGTACATTCGTCAGATGCAATAATAGGCATTCCAGATCACAGATGAACATATTGGATATACTAGGAATCCGCGTTTCGTTTGAGCCTGCAACAAAAAACGGATTACACGGTCGTGATGAATAGCCAAACCCAACCCTAGACCCCTACGGGTGCGGCAAACTACCCGCCTAGTACCAGAAGTGAAACAGTCTCCCTCAACGACGTGAGTAGGCCATTAAACACTTCAAAGTACCCGGTAGTTTGTGCACACTATCTTGGGTCTATCCTAGGAGCATAAAACAGTAAATGAAATAATACAACGGTGGCTACAACCTCAACCCGGATGTGCCCCGCAAAAGAATATTACAACATATTACAATTTACATCGAATGAAAGATAAAAACTCTCATCTCACATCCCCGGCTATTCATCCACGACAATCCAATGAAGTTCATATCCACGAACCAAAATCCATTACAGAAATGTGCAACCCCTAACTAACCGACATACTAGCAATTAGGAGAGGTTTACGAACACATTAAAAATTACAGATAAAACCCGATTAGCAAATAACTTAGAATTTCGATTGACAACCTTTTTTCATGTCTACCCCAAATGCAAGCCAGCACTGAAAAAACCTTGGCAGAAACAAAATATATAGGAAAACAGAACACCCAAAAATAAGAGTTACTGTGTAAATACGAGTCAACTCGGAGTTGACTCGGCCGCGGATCCGCGGCGGATTGCACCAATCCACCGCGCTTCCGCGGTCGTATGACCGAGTTAGCATCTCGTATTTCTCCAGTATTCTTAGAATTCCCTGCTGTGAATTTTCATACCTCTGAAATAATTTTTTCGACAGGTTTAAAATCGACAGAAACTTGAAGGGTCCGGGGTTTAGTTTTCGTGTTTTTCCGACGATCGAAGTTCTAATTAGTTGCTAATAAGCTAGTAAAGGATTAGTAGGCTCTGATACCACTGTAAGTCCATGTCACGCACCCCACGTGTTCGCGGGGAGGCAGAATATATGAAAAACAATTATCAAAGCTTCATAACACGGACTTGAGCAGACGGATCGTGTCTAAATCATTACTAGCAAACTACGAGAGGTTTAACTACTCTGATTCGAAGTTATACCTCACGTTACTTGTCCTTCGGGTCTTCATCGCTGTCCTCCACACCTCGTCAGCTCTATGGAACATGGGTACCTCAACGGCCTCCTTGATTCAAAGACGATCCACCCGAGAGTCTATAGTCCGAGCTCCTATCTCGAATCTGAGATAACTACGGCTTCTAGTTTGCTAATCTAGAAGTCCTAAAGAGTGTAGAGTATTTAGATGGATTGCTTAATCACTTAAACCCTAGGCTTCTCAACTCATGAGAGCTTTTAGGGTTTGAGGAAGAAGATGAAAACTTGAGGAGAGAGAAAGCTTTTGTGATAATCAAATGAATAATGTCCCATGATAGAATAATATGAAGCATACAAATATCTCTTGATAAATATCTAGAAATATCTTGTAAGATTCATTTAATCCTAATTGTGAATCACCTCATGAGTCATGGTTCATTTAATAAAAACCTACACCACATCTCTCCACCTCATTTGTTTAAATACTAAAAAGAATTAAACACAAATGAGTCACCTTCTTCTAGAAGCTTCCCGACAAATTACAAGACTGCCCCTCCCATCCGTATTTCCGAAAAACACGGATAATCTTTGACAGAATAAATCCATCTGTATAATACTAGAATCTGGCTTAAACCAAAGCCCGCTAGTATTATCTGCCCGATCATAGTACGTGCACAAGTGTACGTAAGTGATCGCAACCCTGCCGTAAAACCATATAGGTACACCTTTTGCCCGGTGCAGGGAAACTCTCTGTGTAGGAATCTAAAGACTCGACACTACACTGGCAGTGGGTTTAACCACAGGCCGTAAGCGGTACTAGCTGTACGTAACGGTCCCAAGGTAGATGTCGAAAAGAAGGACGATGAGGAAACCCATCCGAATTCCTACTGAACCCAATGTGACAATCTCCGTACAGTCCGGTCTGTTCGCCTAGGACTATCTCATATCGGGCCTAGGGGGCGGTAAACATTAAACCCTTAATAGCGGTATAAGTCGTGTCGGAGTGAAGCCCATTACACCTTGAGAAACTACTGGAAACTACTAGTAAATCTCGCTTGCCCTGGCCAGGGACTTTGCGTAATGGCTCTCCATACACAGCGCGATATCAACCCCCAATACCGGGAGAGACGACTCCTGTCTAACCGCCACTACCTCCAAGTGCTTCGAGACTGCACCCAACTACTACCTGTTTGCACGACTCCTTTGAGCCGTGGTAGGGTATTAATATAAGTACAGTGGGAACACACCCGAGGCGAAGTAGCAGTGTCACCTCACCTCAAAATAGTCTTCTTCTTTTCACCCTTTGCTTTTGCCTTGGATGCAGAAGAAGAAGGTCCCCCATTAAGCAGAGCGGGTGTCTCCCTGGTTTCCTTCAGGGTGTAAGTAGAGGGTAGGGACTGTGGAAATAAGTCAGCATATGACCTTTTTCCCAACGTAGTCTCCAGGTCCGTGAGCTCATCAATATAGGTAGTCATCATAAGGATGTCGTCCTTTACAGATGACCCGGCAGCCAACCTCGCTTGAAGCAATTCGTTCGAGGTCTCATATCTTGTGATACGAGATTTCTCTCCATATAAATCTTTGTTATGGAGGAAGATGGAAACTAAGTCCATCTTCTCGTGCGGCTTCTGGTATACACCATCAATTGAAGCCAACACGAGGCACTTGGCTTTCACACCATCCTTTTCCCTAGTCGAACTATACGGGTAGAACAGTCTTACTCGAGATGATAGTATGCTATTTGGTTCATCTCTATCATCATGTACATATATTGTGTGGTATTATAGATCAATATTACATATTGATAGAGCACATAAGATTCTTTCTTGACTACCAGGGTTATTGTGGCGATCACACTTGTGAGGACTGGGTAGTCTATAAGCAAATCCTTAAATGTTCCCAGTCGTGGGAATATCGAGACTGGGCATCAATATTCTAGAGTAGACTAGTGTATACGTTTCTTGACCTCGACGAGGGGCGATGGCCGGTCTCACAGTTATTGGTGTTAGTTAGTCACCAAAGATAGTATACATATGCTCATTGGGTTATGAGTTACACTGGACGGACTCGCCGGGAACATACTAGATGGTATTATAGCTATTGTCAGGTAGCAGTTCTCTGGTGACATGAGTACAGGTTAGTCTGTCGACCTGAGTTCGTTATTTGTCCTATTAAAGTTCCCACTATGCTTCGATTACTACCCTACCACGGCTCTACTGAGTCGTGGAAACAGGTTTTAGTTGTGTACAGTCTCAAGCCACAAGTAGACAGTGAGCAGATCGTCTGGGATTCGTCTCTTCGGGTATTTAGGGTAGATGTCGTGCAGTGCACGGGTAGCCATCACCAGAAATCCTTGGTCAAGGTGCACTAGATTTACTGATTTGGATCAGTAGTTTCTCACTGGGTGATGGGCTTCACACCAACATGACTTATTGCTAGGGATCAGACTTTATCCACCTTCAGACCCGATATGCGATACTCTTAGACGAACAGACAAGACTGTACTGAGATTGTCACTTTCACGCTCGGTAGGGATACGGACAAGTTTGCTTGTCGGCCTTTCTTTCGTTCAATACCTGGATAGCCATTACGTATAGCTAGTGCCACTGACGTGCTTATGGTTAAACCCACTACCAGCGTATTGTCGAGTGTTTAGATTCCCACACATAGGGTTTCCGAGCTTAGGCAAAACGATGTAGTGTACGTATTTTGATACATGCTCAGGTTCGATTAAAACACATGTTTCTGTACACGTGCTTTTAATCGGACATTTCGTTAGTCCTGGCCGGTTTAAAAGATAGCCAAGTTATGACATTTTTGGATTAAATGTGAGCTAGTATTATATATCTCTTTTAGTATCTCTCTTTTCGGTATTCGTATTTTGACAGAATAAGGTATTTATACGAATATGGCTATTTGTATAAATACATGTATATGTGTCTTGATACAAATATGGGTATTTGTATCTTAGTACAAATATGGGTATTCATATTTTATACGAATACGGTATTTGTATTTTGATACGAATACAGATGTATGTATTTGTGGCATATACTTGTACTAGTGTATATGTATATATTTAGATATATACATATATATGTGTGCATATGAGGTGGCTCTCTTCTCTTCTCCTCTTTTCTTGAATATGTGAGAATATTGTGGGCTTGTGACTCACCATGGTGAGTCACAAGTCCACGCATTAAAAACATAAAAGAAAAGAAAGGATTATGAAGGGAGAGACTTGGTTTTAGCCATACTTCCTCACTTGATAGCTCATCACCCAAGCTTCTTCTTCCTCCTCTCTTGGTTTTTTCTAAGTTGAGAATGGAAAAGGATAAAGTGAGAAACTTTAGAAATTAGCCACTACTACATATCTAGTGATCATTTCCCAGCAAGTTTTGATCATTAATTGCTTCACTTATGAAGCTAAAGCCTATGTTAGGGATCCTTCAAGGTGGATCATATTCGACGAGGAAGACTGACACGCAAGCTCGTTCCCGACAACCTAGGAGCAAAAGAAGTGGTGATCAGTCGAAAATACTGCATTTTTAACACGGCAATTTCCCTATCTTGTGCATTCATCTAGAGGTGTTCGGTATTCATATTGCACATATTAGCAAAACGGTTGTAAAATACAAGATTACATGTGTTATACTCTAAAACAGGCATTTTTAGGGAAATTGACTGTTTATCATGGAATTGCATCATCCCTGTATTGCGCAACACTTGTTTCGGAGTCTGTGCAGGAAATTCCAGAAACCGAGCCAAAATTGTGAAACAGTGCTGATAAAAATACGCCAACTCGAAGGCTAGAGATCTGGCAGTGATCATGAATTAATTACAAGATTCAGCATATCAGAGAATATTCTTGAAGTCAAAAGGAAGCAGAGCTGAAAATATGAAGCAGTAAGTCCCTCACTTGACCACGGATCCGCGGCCTGAGGAAGCACGTGCCGCGGATCCGCGGCCATATGATGGCGTCAGCCCTGCGAATTTTCCCCATGTGCTTATTATTTATGGCCATGCTTCCAAAAGACTCCAGATTCTCCACGTGGCTTCATCTAGAAGGCTCGGCCAAACAACCTAGTTCTAGAAGCTCCCTCCAACTAACTACTTCTAGAAGCCTCTCTAGCTAACAAACTTTTGGAGGGAAATTCAAATTTTGAATCCTAGATCTAGGGTTACAAGGTCTATAAAAAGGAGCCTAGATCTAGGGTTAATGGCTAATCTCTAATCTACACCATTTCTAATACAAGTTGAGTGACACAACTTGTAAACCCTAAACCTAAATCCAAAAGCCAAAGCCAAATTCAAGATCCCGAGTACCATTCAAGCGAGAAGCCTTCAACCTTTTAGGAGCGGAAGATCTTCAATCGAGCAAGTGATCCAAGCCGATCCGTGACTCAAGGAGACGAGCGAAGCCAAATCGACGATCAAGTTCTTCCTCTTGTAGTTCTTGAGCGATTTGTAACGGAATTGTTGATAAATAAAAGGTGAAATTCTTTAATCTTTCTTTCTTTAAATTCTTGCATCATGATTCGATCTCAATTTGTGATTGTGGTTCTTGTTGTGATGTTTGAGTAAAACTCCGCTCGTAAAGGAGTCGAGACGATCAATAGAATGACGATATAACAAATCTTAAAACAATTCTTAAGTCCTATGAGTTTTGTAAACTCTTGTAAATTGAAGAATCGACGACCTAGTTTCGATGCGATGCTTTCTTGATTGTGTTCGCTCGAAATTAGGGATCCACGATCGATTCTTGAATTTACTAGAGGCTAGAATGTGAATGATATCGACAAAGGAAAAAGGGATAGATGTTGAAACCCTAGTTTCATAAGAAATCCCTAATTCTCGTTGATCATCATCGATCTAGTATCAATTCATCGATGGATAAGAATACGTAATCGGTAGATTTCATCACATCTATAGATCCGATCGATTCCTATGAGCCTCATTTCGATTCTTGATATTTGATTTGGAAATCATTGTTGGAGATAGTGCCCTCAGAGTCAATTATTGGATCACAGGCACGTGATTGCAATGATTGAGGGAGGACCTATCCCGGCAGGACAGTCTTACTCGAGATGATAGTATGCTATCTGGTTTACCTTTATCATCGTGTACTGCTTCAGGTGACCTTACAGGTCGCTATTACACGCTGATAGAGCCCCTAGGATTCTTGCTTGACTGCCGGCAGTATGATGGCGATCATATACGTGAGAGCTGGTGGTCTATAAGCATATCCTTAAAAGGTCCCTAGTCGTGGGAGTTTCGAGACAGGGCATCGATTCTCCAGAGTAGACTAGTGTATACAGTCGAGACCCCGAAGAGGGGCGGTGGCCGGTCTCACAAGCCACTGGTGTCAGTTGGTTCACCTAAGATGTATACTGGTGCTCATTGGGTTATGAGTACACCGGACAGGACTCGCCGGGAACATGCTAGTTGGTCTTATACCTGACGTCAGATAGTAGTTCCCTGGTGACATGTGTACATGTTAGTTCATCGACCTGGGGATCGTCATTTGTCTCGTGTGAGTTCCCACTGTGCTTTGATTACTACCCTACCACGGCTCAAAGGAGTCGTGCAAACAGGTTTTAGTTGGGTACAGTCCCGAGCCACATGGAGGCAGTGAGCGGATCTTCAGGGGTTCGTCTCTCCCGGTATTGGGGGTGAGGTCGCGCTGTGTCTAGGAGAGCCATTACGCAAAGCCCTCGGCCGAGGCAGGAGATTTACTGGTAGGTATTCCAGTAGTATCTCAGGGCGTTCTGGGCTACACTCCGACATGACTTGTACCGCTTTTGGGGGTCTGACTTTTACCAACCCCTAGGCCCGACATGCGATGCTCGTAGACGAACGGACCGGACTGTACGGATATTGTCACTGACAGGCTCAGTAGGGTGTCAGGATGAGTTTGCTCATCGACGTCCCTTTTGGTCAATAGCTGGTGGCCCGTCACGTATTGGCTAATACCTCTGACGTGCTAGTGGTTAAATCCACAGCCATAGTATTAACGAGTCTTTAGAGTCCACCACACTTTCAGTTACTCAAGCTTTCGGGCGAAACGCTGTAGAGGCCGTATGGAGATATGGCAGGGTCCGATCAGATATGTGCGGTATTGCACGGATCAGGATCGGACAGTTTTGTACTAGTGGCCGTATAGTTATATGGCAGGGTTCGATCTGTTACGTGCGGTATTGCACGGATCAGGATCGAACGGATATTACTAGCCGGCTTTGGCTTAAGCCGGTCCTAGTTTAGTACAGTGTAGATTTTGTCTCATTTGCATTTGTATCCGGTCGGATTACAGATGCGGGTGTGTATGCACAGTGTCGGGGTTTTCCTGTAATTTATTACGGGACCAGTTTTCTGGAGTTGCCGGTTTGCATTCCGTTCCGGCCGGTTTTCCTTTGTTCTTTCCCGGCCGGACTTTTTCGATGGAGGGTGTTATTTGCAAGTTTGCAAATAACACATTGTGGAGGATTTTCTTGCAAATGTATTTATCATGAAAGCATCTTTTGATACCATTCTCATCACTTGCTTTTTGTTGATTAGTTGTGATTAGAGTTGATGTGAGATTGTTATGATGAGGTTTTGGATACGGTCACCCTCTCTCTTTTCCTACACTCACCTCCCTCTTGCTTATGTAATTCTTTCCTCCACCATTCTCATTCTATGAAAATGGTTGAAGACATTTTGAGAAAAAAGGAAGATGAGAGTTTTCATTATTGAGAGTTTCATTTTCTTGATCTCATTTTTCATGCTAGAAAAATGCAAGCACCATTTTTCTAGTCTTGATTCCTCCATCATCTTCAAAGGCAACAAACCCCAAATGAGACATAGCCTCTACACTACACATTCTACAGCATATCTTGAGCATGTCGAGTTGCCGGCTTCATGCCCGAGTTGCCTCGGTATTGAGGCGGGAGCCCGTAAAAGACGCAGGCGATGTGGTGCCCTTCCAGCAAGGAGGCGACGATGTGGAGGCAAGACTTTCCGCGGGAGATCGGGACGATGACGAGAAGACCGGAGGACTCGGATCACTCGGTATACTTCTCTTCCCATCTCTTGTTAGCTAGTAAAGGTTAATGGTTAACGATCCGGGTTTTATTGTCCGCGGTAGCACCAGTTTCCAAGTAAGGAAAATTTTTGATTCCGCATTTTGGCCTCGGTAAGACGGCCGGGGCGCTGCCGTGGGGCAACATGGTATCAGAGCCACGCCATTAACCTTGCTTAGCTTGTTCTAATGCGTTTTACTTATCCGATCGACCAAAATTCCAAAATCTGCATTTTCACTAGCATCAGTTTCTGTTGAAAATTTTTGGTCTCAAAAAATTTTTCAGGTTGTATAAAACTAATGTGCTGGAAATTATAAGACTTCTGCAAAAATTCGACGCACTCAGTCGATGGATGAAGCGCGGAACCGCGGCCAAACCCCCCTTGGGCCGCGGTTCCGCCGCACTTTGTTGTCCTCACAGTGTCCAATTTTTTCAGTAGGCTTGTGGGCTGATTTTGGGGGTTTTGGGATATTAAATTTGGGCCCAGATTTTCTGTGCCTGCTACAGTATTGCTTGGGGGCCCACTTGTTAATTGTTTGATCGATCGGATATTTTAAACACATTATTTCACAGTATTTACATTATATCTGCGACCGTGAATGTCACTTGATCGGTAAATCCTGTCTAACTGCTATAGCCCGGTTAGACGGATTTGCGAACGTGACTTTCACGTTGATGTTCTATGTTTATGCTGTGTTGTTGCGGATCGGTCGCGGGGGATAGCCTGGATGCAATGTTAGTACAGTTTTGTTTTATATGTACATTTGATATTGCGGGGCGAGCGTCCGACATGTGGACTGCCGTCACTGCCTGATTGTATTATTCTATTGGGGCACGACCTGGTTGCGGTCGATGTACCCGTTGTATGTATATTTTACTTTCTGTACTAGGATTACCCCGCGGAGGGGTGCACGGATAGCCGGGTTCTAGAGGGCAACGGGCCTGCATCTCATGGCATTGAGACGGAGGGGGCTTCACTCTAGGATTGGCGGGCTGTTCGCCGCACTCGTAGGGGGTACAGGTTGACCCAGGAGGGGTGCCCAAGTTACCGGATTCCGTGAAGTGCTGGGTGGTCCATTCACGGTACTGAAGGGGGCTGCCTCGCTTCAGGTTTTGGCGGGTGACTTGCCGCGCCCGTAAGGGTCTAGGATTTCATTGCACAGGCTATCCACACGACCAGGGGAACGTCGGGTTTCAGCAGCGGCTCTGTGAAACACGGGGCTTCCAGATATCTGTATTGTTCTGTGATGCTGTACATTT
Organism: Agapanthus africanus; assembly: GCA_030015575.1. Classification (NCBI taxonomy): domain Eukaryota; kingdom Viridiplantae; phylum Streptophyta; class Magnoliopsida; order Asparagales; family Amaryllidaceae; genus Agapanthus; species Agapanthus africanus. The sequence goes on from CM057339.1 coordinate 501,390,718, forward strand.
CTGTGATGTTGCATTTTATCACGCCTTGAGCGAATATAATATATTGGTATATATATTAGTAGATGTTGTATATGTTTTGCATCCGCGCTAGTCCAGTCCCCGCTCTGTCGTTAGTTAAGTAACCTAACGGGTGATGACGGGACTCAGTGGCGAATGCGGATGGCATATACGTACATCAGTATATTTTCGTTCTTTGTGGTGTGATCAATTGATGGGACTGCATTGATTCAGATCAATGCAAGATAAACAAACCTATTCTGATGTTGTTGGAACATTTTTTCAAAAAGCTGTTATTGCAAGGACGTTCACTTTTGTTTTGCATCGTGGTATTCATTTGGAATATCCTGCTCCTCAGTCGACGAGGCAAGGGCCGAGATCCCTTCACCGGGAGTGACCCCTTGGACAGAAGTTTGCGTCAGGGCATTAACTTCACTATAGCCGATTACTTTTGCTTTGCATCATGGTATTCAGTTGGAATATCCTGCACCTCATTCTACGGGGAAAGAGCCGAGATCCCTTCACCGGGAGTGACCTCTTTAGCAAAGGCTTTCGTCACTATATTTTTATAAAAACTATGCAGTTCCTTCAACGATATCAAGTTCATTACGTTAAAGGTTTTTCGCCAAAAACCAGCCGTAGCCCTCCATCATTTCCTACAGGTATTATTTAGTATTCGTGCTGCGTTTGTTGACCTAGTCAAGACGTAGTGTTCGGTAGCTGAGTGGTACTTGTTTGTTGCATAAGTGGGATTGGTTAAGACAGTCGTGCGGCCTTGTTGACCTAGTCAAGGGCACGTACGGGTGGGTTTAATGCAATCCAGAATAATGACGGGTTGAACTTGACTGGCGGTTTATGGTTTGTTGACCTAGTCAAGGTCATAAACCGCTTGGGGTAAAAATCACATCGGGAGTTTCAAAAGAACTGAAACTTGCCAGGCATGCGCATACCTTCTGGAGTGTGGTGACTTGAGTGGATTCCGTCAAGTTATCATGCGATGATAGTTGGATCCCGATTCCCACTGATGAGTTGGTTTCCTCCTCGGGTGACCCCGACTAATTCTTCTTTCAGGTTTGGAGGAAAATTTGAGGTACAGTGGGAGGTTTCCTGATTAGATAAAGTGATAACCATTCTGATCTAGGTTAGAGTGCACGCTGAGTGTTTCTTTTCTCTCCCTCTTTGGCAGCGACCATTGACCCGACCCTGGACTTTAACTCAGTGACCAAGTTGACCGAACCTTCTTAACACTGGCTTTTGGATTGTGAGAGTTGCAGACCTCATTGCCACTCCTATTTTTACCCTTTTCTCCAGGACACCCCGCATTACTGCGAACGTCCACTTCCATTGGACAAAACCATCGTATGGTTATATACGAACTCGAAGGACTTCGAGGATGGTTTCTGGTTCTGGAGAAAACGAATAGGATTATTCAGTTGTCTTTTCTTTTTACCTTCTCTCAAGTTGTGAGTACTCCTTGGTTTAGGAGATAGCACACCTATTACGCAAATTGGATAGTCTTCTTCCAAACCTTAGGCTGGTGCCGACCGGTAGGGAATGAAGAAAACCAATTAGCCTAAACGGTGTGCAGAAGGTATTAAGATTAAGACAAAGCAAGGGATTAGTAAGAGGGCAAAGTAAATTGCGACTGCTATTCACGACCGAACCAAGTATTTCTTCGCCAATCCTAAATCACCTTTGTATTTCTCCAGGACACTCCGTATCACTACGAAGATCCACAGTTTATTTGGACACTCCATCGTATGGTTATATACGAACTCGAAAGGAACTTGTTCCAGTTCGGGGATGGATTCTGGTTCAGGAGAAATAGGAATAAGGTTTATTCGGTTGTCTTTTATCTTCACCTTCTCTCGCTTTGCGAGTGCTCCTAGGATTAGGACAGTACACCTTTTATGCTTATTGGATAGTCTTCTTCCAAACCATAGGCTGGTGCCGAACGGTAGGGAAGGAAGAAAACCATTTGGCCTAAAGGGGTGTGCAGACGGTAATGACTAAAGACATATAAAGGGATTTGGACAGATGGCAATGAGATATACGGTTACAGTTGTGAATCTGGATAATGGAAGAGGCATTACTAAGAATACCGGAATACCCCACCGAAACCTTTCAATGTTTCAGTTTCACTGTGTAATGTTAAAAGAAAACTGATTTCCCGATTAGATACTTACTCCAGGGTATGTATTTACCGGGTATGATTCTCACATCTGTATGGTTTTACAGATGATGAGTGGGAGTAAGTTATTGGGAATAGGGTGATCATCCTCATTATATCGGGATTTGTTGTAATCGGTGATATTTGAGGAGATCATCTGGGCTGTTTGCCGGTCGGCAAATATTTGGTTTTGAATATCCGCTGTTGTGCACCAATTTCAAATTGATATATCTGTACGTCTATTTTCATAAAGTGAGATATACCTTTTGATATTATGTCGATGACATTTACCTATATCAGTGGATGGTTAGGTAAGGAGCATTAAACAGCGGTGTAATTCTTCTTAATCATAAGTACAGTTTTCAACCTACGACACACAGTGAAAGAGTTGTTAGACTCAGCGGACTTATACAGAGTATTGTATGTTGTCCAGTGTCCATTAGGACAGAGGGGTTGGTCCTCATACTATATTTTGTTTACTTTTAACTTCTCTAGTTCTTAGACATGTGTTTTGTGGAAACACAGGGTCTATGTTTTGAGGAGTTATAGGTATTTGAATAGAGTAGAGAACCAGGTATAGCAAGTATCGGGATTCTTCAAAGTGATCGAAGATGTAGATACTTGTGTATGGTATTCAGTTGATAGTAATGATAAAGAGAAATTGCTTCTCTTTCAGGTTACTCATAATTGGAAGCATTCCTAAGTTGAGTAACGCTGATCGGCCTCCTTCCATTTAGTTTACATGCACTGGAGATAGCTGCATGATTTGAATCTGGTTCAATTGAATCAGTGCCTCTGGTTCTATATTGGATATAGAACAGTTCATATCTTAACGATGTTAAGGTACGGGGAGTTGTCCGGCTTATGCTTAAAACCAGACACTGGACAACTCAAGGCACGATTCTGTAATGGCTGTTTGTGGGTTGACCCAGGCTATGACGAGGGTTGACTTTCTACCATCTGGCAGATCAATAGAAATATTGTTCTAGACTCGCCACAGTTTTATTAAAAAATGGATTTTTCAAAAACAGTAGTGGGAGTATGGTAGAACTGGAAGTGATTCCAGAACCGCAAACGATTACTGAAGATTTGATAAGGAACCTAAAGATTCAATCTGATTTGACATTCCATTGGCCACTCCGCAGATAAGGTGGGTAACTTCAGGCACCCGAGAGGTACTCCGGTAGCCTCAAGGACGGTGACAGGGAAGTTCTTGTTTACCCACACTTGCCATTGCTGTTGTTCCAGGCTGCGAGACCCGGCAGGAGAATGAGTATAGCGTCGTTCTGAACTAGCTTCAGAAGTGTACGTGTATATGACTCTGCCAGAGGGTTGTCGTAGTCAGTGGGAGCAGCGGAAGCATTTGTGGACATCAGGCTTATGTCTATTTATAGAATAAAGCAGATGTAGCGGAGATAGATCATCTATTTCTGACGTGACAGTCATAGGTTTGACTTCATCAGAATAGGGGATGGATCTGTTGAGAAGGTAGTAGGGTGTGATATCCTGGTATTTGGATGACATACACAGAGTAGGAAAGGAAACTCCTATACTACGATCGGTTATACTTTGGTCGTCACACAGTGGTTTCTCCACATGGGACTTGGACATTATATCTGACATACTGGTTACTAGATCTATGGTTTTAGATCTAGATTTGGGTGGTTTCCCAATTTGGGTACTTAGACAGCATTCTAAGAGTATTTAGAATGGACGACTCCTGGCATGGTAGTGTACATGCAGGTAATGGAGTCACCCTCTCTAAAGGTGTCTTACAGACTAAAGGGGAGAGGGATACGCATGATTGACAGATCACTTGCTTAGGCAATTGAGTCAATCATGAGATGTCAAGTACCACACCAGATGTTGTTCTTGCAGTAGATGCAATAAGTTGATATTAATCCAATCCTGGAGAAACAATCGGAAGCAGTTTTAGGACATAAGTGCGTGTTCTAGGGATGTGATAACGACAGCCCCTTTTAGGAGACGGTTATCACTCCAGGCTTCTAAGGTGACATGGATGGCAGAGTGGCTGTCAGAGTTATAGTTCTCCTTCTGACGAGGGGCAGTATTTTGGACAGGTGGTCCAAGGCAATACTGAGGGAGGCATGGCGCTGGGTACTGATTAAGTTCAGTTATCGATACAGTCTAAGAAGTTTGGATTTGGAGTTCATTTATGAGCTAGGTCCCATCAAACATCCAGACATTCTAAGACAGGTATTGCTCATTTCGGGAGATGGCTTTCTCCGCGAACTTGAGATATAGAGAGACATAGAAAGAAACATCACAGCGGATCCACTCACTGAGGCTATTCCTCGAACGCAATAGTTTCACAAACGAGCTTTGTGAGACTGACTAGTAGAGGAGTTGGGTGTTCGGTATCACACGGACTGTGAGTATGCGGCATCGCAATAATTAGCCTTGTGTGCAAGTGGGAGATTGTTGGAGATAGTGCCCTCAGAGTCAATTATTGGATCACAGGCACGTGATTGCAATGATTGAGGGAGGACCTATCCCGGCAGGACAGTCTTACTCGAGATGATAGTATGCTATCTGGTTTACCTTTATCATCGTGTACTGCTTCAGGTGACCTTACAGGTCGCTATTACACGCTGATAGAGCCCCTAGGATTCTTGCTTGACTGCCGGCAGTATGATGGCGATCATATACGTGAGAGCTGGTGGTCTATAAGCATATCCTTAAAAGGTCCCTAGTCGTGGGAGTTTCGAGACAGGGCATCGATTCTCCAGAGTAGACTAGTGTATACAGTCGAGACCCCGACGAGGGGCGGTGGCCGGTCTCACAAGCCACTGGTGTCAGTTGGTTCACCTAAGATGTATACAGGTGCTCATTGGGTTATGAGTACACCGGACAGGACTCGCCGGGAACATGCTAGTTGGTCTTATACCTGACGTCAGATAGCAGTTCCCTGGTGACATGTGTACAGGTTAGTTCATCGACCTGAGGATCGTCATTTGTCTCGTGTGAGTTCCCACTGTGCTTTGATTACTACCCTACCACGGCTCAAAGGAGTCGTGCAAACAGGTTTTAATTGGGTACAGTCCCGAGCCACATGGAGGCAGTGAGCGGATCTTCAGGGGTTCGTCTCTCCCGGTATTGGGGGTGAGGTCGCGCTGTGTCTAGGAGAGCCATTACGCAAAGCCCTCGGCCGAGGCAGGAGATTTACTGGTAGGTATTCCAGTAGTATCTCAGGGCGTTCTGGGCTACACTCCGACACGACTTGTACCGTTTTTGGGGGTCTGACTTTTACCAACCCCCTAGGCCCGACATGCGATGCTCATAGACGAACGGACCGGACTGTACGGATATTGTCACTGACAGGCTCAGTAGGGTGTCAGGATGAGTTCGCTCATCGACGTCCCTTTTGGTCAATAGCTGGTGGCCCGTCACGTATTGGCTTATACCTCTGACGTGCTGGTGGTTAAATCCACAGCCATAGTATTGACGAGTCTTTAGAGTCCACCACACTTTCAGTTACTCAAGCTTTCGGGCGAAACGCTGTAGAGGCCGTATGGAGATATGGCAGGGTCCGATCAGATACGTGCGGTATTGCACGGATCAGGATCGGACAGTTTTGTACTAGTGGCCGTATAGTTATATGGCAGGGTTCGATCTGTTACGTGCGGTATTGCACGGATCAGGATCGAACGGATATTACTAGCCGGCTTTGGCTTAAGCCGGTCCTAGTTTAGTACAGTGTAGATTTTGTCTCATTTGCATTTGTATCCGGTCGGATTACAGATGCGGGTGTGTATGCACAGTGTCGGGGTTTTCCTGTAATTTCTTACGGGACCAGTTTTCTGGAGTTGCCAGTTTGCATTCCGTTCCGGCCGGTTTTCCTTTGTTCTTTCCCGGCCGGACTTTTTCGATGGAGGGTGTTATTTGCAAGTTTGCAAATGACACATTATGGAGGATTTTCTTGCAAATGTATTTATCATGAAAGCATCTTTTGATACCATTCTCATCACTTGCTTTTTGTTGATTAGTTGTGATTAGAGTTGATGTGAGATTGTTATGATGAGGTTTTGGATATGGTCACCCTCTCTCTTTTCCTACACTCACCTCCCTCTTGCTTATGTAATTCTTTCCTCCACCATTCTCATTCTATGAAAATGGTTGAAGACATTTTGAGAAAAAAGGAAAATGAGAGTTTTCATTCTTGAGAGTTTCATTTTCTTGATCTCATTTTTCATGCTAGAAAAATGCAAGCACCATTTTTCTAGTCTTGATTCCTCCGTCATCTTCGAAGGCAACAAACCCCAAATGAGACATAGCCTCTACACTACACTTTCTACATCATATCTTGAGCATGTCGAGTTGCCGGCTTCATGCCCGAGTTGCCTCGGTATTGAGGCGGGAGCCCGTAAAAGACGCAGGCGATGTGGTGCCCTTCCGGCAAGGAGGCGACGATGTGGAGGCAAGACTTTCCGCGGGAGATCGGGACGATGACGAGAAGACCGGAGGACTCGGATCACTCGGTATACTTCTCTTCCCATCTCTTATTAGCTAGTAAAGGTTAATGGTTAACGATTCGGGTTTTATTGTCCGCGGTAGCGCCAGTTTCCAAGTAAGGAAAATTTTTGATTCCGCATTTTGGCCTCGGTAAGACGGCCGGGGCGCTGCCGTGGGGCAACAATCATCACAAATTCTCAATTCTTGATTTTAATGTTTTCTTAGATCTAGATTTTTCTAATTCTTGAAATTCAATTTACAAATCATGAATTGTTTCTTTTCTTTTCTTTAAAGTTTCAACTCATCTAAATCAAAACACGAACGATTACACTTTCCCTGTGGACGATCCGCACTTACTAACGCGCTACATTCGACACCGTTATTGATTGCGGTCAAAATATTTTTGGTTGTGATTTCTATCCAATTTTCGTACTACACAATCCGAAATCTTTTACAATCAAATGGCGCCGTTGCCGGGGATAGTGCGCTAATTGTTCGTTTTTGAAATTTGAGTTGAAAAGTTTATTCCATCTATATTTTTAGATCAAATTCGCGCAAACTCTAAACGTGTTGTTGTGATTTGTTGCGAGGAAATCTGGAATTTGTGGAGCTGTGGAAAAAAATTCTGAATATTCCAGAGAGCTCTTGAGGTGAACAGAAACAGTACCAAAAATTTCAGTGCAGTGATCTCTTCACAAGACCACGATTCCGCGGCATTAGTTTGCATCTGCGGCGGATCCGCCGCGTGTCTGCTGGATCACTGTTCAAAAATTCTCAGGTTAATTCTTTGCTTTCTTATCTTCTCTCTCATCTGCTCCAATAACAATTTTGTGCAAGTTTCTTTGCAAATAAATCGCAGCGCCGCAAAAAGAAAAATAAATTGTGCGTGTTTTTGATTTTTGGTTGTTTGCATATTAATACGGAAATTAAGGGGCAAAGACCAAATCCAGATTAGGTGGGGAGTTCATTACCCTTCCTAAGCCCCAAAAATCAAAAACTTGCATCCGCATTACCCTCATTAACTAAAAAATATCTAGAGATGACTCTGAGGACTGTCGCGCTCACTTAGGACAGAAGAAGGCCGTGGGTAATTCATTGCTTATCCGTGTTTCTTTTGTGGTGTCTAAGGCAAGTGTGTCGAAGGCTAGTGGTTACTTAATTAGGCCCACTACTTACGTAGTGGAGAACCTCCCACTTACCTGGCACTTCCTGGCCACAGGAGAGACAAAGAGGCAGTGGATGATTGATCCTCCGACTTGTCTTTTGGCAGTTAGGAGCAGTCTAGAGCTTTGACCTAGGTGACCACTAGATTTTAGGGTTGCTTGTTGCATTTGTTGTGATCACATCATTTTTTCAAAAATCCGTATATTTTTCAAAACAAACACAAACACTTCATTCGTTTCCCCTAATTATATTCACGCTGCCACTTGTACTAAACCCTTTTAGTGCAAGATGGGTTAGACACGGGATTCTAGTGGCCGTTTAGTCCGCGTTCCCCTGATCGACCCAAAAGTCGGTATTTCTACATTTACTTCTTCTTTACCCACAACCACACCCACATCGATGGATCCTTCTCCATCAAACTTCTTTACCACTACTCTGCCGCCGTCCGTTGGTGCGCAGAATCCACCCCGCATCTCTCTCCAAGAGAGGTGCTATCCTACACGAGGTCCTCTTTCGACCTGCTTATCCATTCCACCAGCCAACGGGGACAATTTTCAGATTAAACCCCAATACATCAACCTTCTACCCAAATATCACGGTCTCGAGTCTGAAGACGCATAAGTCTTTATTACAAAATTTGAAAATGTATGCACAATGATGGGTACTTCACAGCTTTCTGTGGATGCTATGCGTCTTCGTCTTCTCCCATTTATGTTGTGCGATATAGCCGAGAAGTGGCTTTACAACACAACCGCACATTCCATTTCAAACTGGGAAGAATTCGTAAAAGCATTCCTAAAGAAATTATACCCACATCATAAGACGGCTCGAGTCCGTAGCGAAATCAATCAATTCACCCAGATTCCAAATGAAACATTTTCATAATGTCTTGAACGCTTTAAGGATCTGTTAGTTCAATGTCCACATCACGGAATCCCCAGATAGGAACTGTGCCGAATCATATATGAGGGCATTAATCCTAACACAAGACAGACCCTTGAATCCATGTGTCAAGGCAACTTCATGACCAAAGATGATGGGGAAGCCTGGAAATTCCTAGAAGATTTCGCTGAAAAATCATTACAGTGGGAGGGTGTGAGTCAATCGTCTAGGGGGCAATAACCAATCGGATGTTTCCATAGGAGTTAGAGCTGACATTTTAGCCCTACATAAGAAATTCGACACTATGGAAAACAAATTTTTAGCCGCCGCCCTAAATCAAATGTCACTCTCCAAAACTGTATGTGGATGTTGTTCTGATCCTTCTCATTTGACGGAAGAATGTCCACTAAACTCTCCGTTTCAAGGTCAAGAGCATACCAATGCCGCATTTCAAAGACCTAGGAACGATCCGTTTTCTTCCACATATAATCAGGGTTGGAGGAATCACCCTAATTTTTCTTGGAACCAATCACAAACTCAAAATATGGTTCCAAATCAAAACAATTTCCAAAGGGCTCCTCCACCACAACAGCAACCACTTTCATTGAGTCAGCACCCCTTCCAAGCATAAAACTTTCAAAATCCGATCAACACACCTGCACCGTCTAATCCTTTGCGGTTGACCGGGACTGATGAATCCTCTTCATTCATGAATTTTCTTTGGACAATAAAGTCTTCCGTCGATAAAATTGAGAAAAACTCTGCGTCCCAAAGCGAGACTATTAAATCGATGGAAGAAGAAATTGCACGATTAAAAGCTGAAATGAGTGCAAGAGAGAAAGGGAAACTTCCAGCTCAACCTTTGCCCAATCCTGGCTATTCACATCATGTGAATGCAATCACGTTGAGATCTGGAAGAGTTCTTGACAATCACGTTGGGGAAGAGATTGATGACACAGAAAAATCTATCAATGATACCCCGGCCGAGACTTTTCCTTCCACTTCTACTTCTAATTCTAACCCCAGTTCTTCTACCCCACCACCTTCTTGCGAGCCTATTCTCCGTTTTCCACACGGCTCGACACCTCAGCCCATCTCTTCTAGTCCACCAAAAACAATCCCCACTCCTATTCTTAGATCGTTTCCATCCACACGATCTTCTCCAGTGTTGGACCCCGACCTTATTGCCCAAGCTCCTTACCCGAATCAGTTAAGAGGAAACAGACCAAGTCCACAAATGGAGAAGATCACGGAAATCTTGAAACAGGTTAACATCAACATCCCTCTTTTAGATGCAATCCAACAAGTCCCCGCTTATGCGAAAACTCTTAAGGACTTGTGCACTAGAAAGAGGAAGACTCAAGTGCCCAAGAAGATTTTCATGGCAAAGACAGTAGACACGGCTTTCCCCCAACAATTACCGAGGAAACGTAAGGATCCTGGATATCCTACTATTTCCATTTCTATCGAGGAAAAACACATCAACCGTGCTCTACTAGACCTTGGCGCAAGTGTTAACCTGCTTCCTTTCTCGGTTTACGAGCAGTTAGGGATCGGAGAGTTGAAACCAGCCCATTGCACTCTCCAAATGGCTGACCGATCAAGCACCAAACCTAAGGGCGAACTGGAGGATGTGTTAATAAAAATCGGGGAATTTGTATTCCCTGTGGATTTTATTGTAATTGATACACAGCCTGTAGCGAACCCATGGAATCAAATTCCGGTGATTTTAGGTCGCTCCTTTTTGGCCACTTCCAATGCTATCATCAACTGTCGTAATGGTTCTATGACCCTATCCTTCGGGAATAGGTCAATTGAGCTGAACATTTACAAGTTGGGAAGTGTACCCTCCGAACCTACTGCTCAGGTCTGTTCTGTCGACTTAATGGATGTCGACAGCAGCGAATTTGATGATCCTCATGTTACTGATCTTGACTCTTTTCATACGTTGTTGTCGGACCCAACTATGCATCATACACATACGGACTCTTCCACCGAGTTGTCCGGGTCAACAACTAACACTGATTATGAACCATTTTTGGAGTCTGAAGATCACCCCGTGCTATGTGATGACATTATTCTTCGGGGTATTGATGAAACTTTTGAGGAAATCTTCGCTGATGAACTCGCATTTTTGAATGACACGGGTGTTGAGATGAATCATCTCCCAAACATTGAAATTGAACCTCCACCCCTTCTTCTGGACTGTAAAAAGAATGCGAGTAATCCATCACATTCACTGCATCGTCTCTCCAAAATGATACGCACACACATTCTATTCCACCACTTACCTTTTCCCCACTTCTTCTTCCACCAACCTGAGCACTACATTGATAAAATTTTCGAATGGTTGGTGTTAACTTTCGGTCTTTGCAAAGCTTGGCATCGACCAATGATTTTTGACCCCCTCGTATGATTTTCAAAGCTTAACATTGTTTAACTCAAGTTTTGGGGGGGGGGGTATAATCTAGCTCTTAAAAAGAAAATTTTTACAAAAAGATGAGCCGAGAATAAGTTTGGGGGAGGATCTTCACTTATATATTATGCCCCCAATTAATAAATTTCCTCCCAGGCTTACAGGTTTTTGAGGTATAGCGGTTGGCAACAGTGAGGACACTGTTGAAAACAATTTTGGGGGAGGTTTGTGCTTATTTTCGCATCATTTGCATCATACTTTGCATAAGCACAAAACATTTTCAAAACCTATAAAAATTTAAAAAATTTCAAAATTATAAAAATATTTTTGTACATAAATAAGATAATAAAAGATTAGATAGTGAAAAATTACATCCAAAAGATTGGAAAAATTTAAGAAAACCAAGAAAATTAGAAGTTTTCTTATACGAACTAGTAATAAGTAGTTATGAGCCGTTGTCCCAAGGGTTAGTAAGATGAAGGAAGTCACTAATCTGAGGATAAAAATAAGTCTGAAAAATAGTTTCTATTCTGGAAGCCAAACATTTTGAATGTTGATACCCTACTATACGCACTTACACACGTCTTGAAACTCGGGATAGTAGAGGATACCTTGAAATGCTCTTGTCTAAAAGCCAAAGTATGAAGGAAATAAGAAAATGAATAAAATATAAAAATGGTGAGAAAAATGAACACTGGTTTTGTTATCGCCAAGGCACCAATAAAAAAATATAGCGAGGGTGCCTCTTCACCTAGTGCCCTAAGGCCAACTGGTCTGGGAGTCACTGCTATGCCTGAGGGGGTGCAAGACGAGGTAAATACACCAAGTAAGCAAGCACAGGAGTAATCGGTCAGTTAGTACCTCAAGAAGTATTAACGGTCGCATGAAAGTGTGTGAGCAATCTCATCTAAATATTCATTAATTAAAAAGTACCGAGGCTGATGGGCAAGAGTATGATAGCTTGAATTGAATTCTCCGGGTGTAGGGATGTTTATTACACACACGTAGGGTGATATGATCGATGTTTGGAAGAAAGATAGGAATGAAGAATAAGACGATGTTTTATTGAGGGAGGATGTGATTTCTAACATCTTTTCATGACTATTAAGATAGGGCTCATGACAACCGAAAAGCTAGCTCAGTTGGAAACCCTAATTTTCAATGTTTTTCTTTTACAATTCTTATCTTTAAATGTAAATTTCATGATCTTCCTTTTATTATTGGATTTTGTGGGTGCAATCCGCTGAAAACCCTCAGAAGACAACACTCCTCCTACTAGGGACACCTAGAGGTTTAAAGGCTTGTTGCACGTGCTCAGTGCAATCGTGTTACCTACGAAAGTGTGCTGGTTAGTTTTTCTCATTCTTTATTTTCTCCTTCTCTTTTTAATAAAACAGTTCGCTCGAGACGACCGGAAATAAGTTTGGGGAATTTGATCAGTCGAAAATACTGCATTTTTAACACGGCAATTTCCCTATCTTGTGCATTCATCTAGAGGTGTTCGGTATTCATATTGCACATATTAGCAAAACGGTTGTAAAATACAAGATTACATGTGTTATACTCTAAAACCGGCATTTTTAGGGAAATTGACTGTTTATCATGGCATCGCATCATCCATGTATTGCGCAACACTTGTTTCGGATTCTGTGCAGGAAATTCTAGAAACCGAGGCAAAATTGTGAAACAGTGCTGATAAAAATACGCCAACTCAAAAGCTAGAGATCTGGCAGTGATCAAGAATTAATTATAAGATTCAGCATATCAGAGAATATTCCTGAAGTCAAAAAGAAGCAGAGCTGAAAATATGAAGCAGTAAGTCCCTCGCGTGGCCGCGGATCCGCGGCCTGAGGGGGCACGTGCCGCGGATCCGCGGCCATATGATGACGTCGGCCCTGCGAATTTTCCCCATGTACTTATTATTCATGGCCAAGCTTCCAAAAGACTCCAGATTCTCTACGTGGCTTCATCTAGAAGGCTCGGCCTAACAACCTGTTCTAGAAGCTCCCTCCAACTAACTACTTCTAGAAGCCTCTCTAGCTAACAAACTTTTGGAGGGAAATTCAAATTCTGAATCCTAGATCTAGGGTTACAAGGTCTATAAAAAGGAGCCTAGATCTAGGGTTAATGGCTAATCTCTAATCTACAGCATTTCTAATACAAGTTGAGTGACACAACTTGTAAACCCTAAACCTAAATCAAAAATCCAAAGCCAAATTCAAGATCCCGAGTACCATTCAAGCTAGAAGCTTTCAACCTTTTAAGAGCGGAGCCGATCTTCAATCGAGCAAGTGATCCAAGCCGATCCGTGACTCAAGGAGACGAGCGAAGCCAAATCGACGATCGAGTTCTTCCTCTTGTAGTTCTTGAGCGATTTGCAACGGAATTGTTGATAAATAAAAGGTGAAATTCTTTAATCTTGGTTTCTTTAAATTCTTGCAACATGATTCGATCTCAATTTGTAATTGTAGTTCTTGTTGTGATGTTTGAGTAAAACTCCCCTCGTAAAGGAGTCGAGACGATCAATAGAATGATGATGTAACAAATCTTAAAACAATTCTTAAGTCCTATGAGTTTTGTAAACTCTTGTAAATTGAAGAATCGATGACCTAGTTTCGATGCGATGCTTTCTTGATTGTGTTCGCTCGAAATTAAGGATCCACGATCGATTCTTGAATTTACTAGAGGCTAGAATGTGAATGATATCGACGAAGGAACAAGGGATAGATGTTGAAACCCTAGTTTTACAAGAAATCCCTAATTCTCATTGATCATCATCGATCTAGTATCAATTCATCGATGGATAAGAATACATAATCGCTAGATTTCATCACATCTATAGATCCGATCGATTCCTACGAGCCTCATTTCGATTCTTGATATTTGATTTGGAAATCATCACAAATTCTCAATTCTTGATTTTAATGTTTTCTTAGATCTAGATTTTTCTAATTCTTGAAATTCAATTTACAAATCATGAATTATTTCTTTTCTTTTTTTTAAAGTTTCAACTCATCTAAATCAAAACACGAACGATTACACTTTCCCTGTGGACGATCCACACTTACTAACGCGCTACATTCGACACCGTTATTGATTGCGGTCAAAATATTTTTGGTTGTGATTTCTATCCAATTTTCTACCGACACGAACCGAGAATTCAAACAATCAAGTGGGAAAGAAGATGAAGGACACGACTACAAAGGTTGTAATCACTAACTTTATAGCTAAACACCTTCATGTGTTTTCTAGTTTAGTTTTTGGATTCGATTCTAGGTCGTAGAGTTCGTGCTCAAGTTTTGAAAATTTTCGTTTTTTATTCCGCATTGCCGCATGTTTGTGGCATGAGCAAGAGTGTCTACCTATAATAATGTTGTTGGAACCAATTTTTAAAACTATAGTATTATTCTTTTACTTTGCATAGTAGTATTTGATTAGGAATATCCTGCACCTCATTCTATGAGGAAAGAGCCTTCATCCCTTCACGGGGAGTTCTCTCTTAAGAAAAAGTTTATATTACTATGACACTCGTTTTTCTTCAAAATCACTTGTTTTAAAAGCGGAGCCTAAATCACTCTTTTTCAAAGTCACATGAGTTCCTTCAATGATATGAAGTTCATTACGTTAAAGGCTTTTCGCCAAAAACCAGCCGTAGCCCTCCGTCATTTCAGATTAGTAGTACTTAGTATTTGTGCTATGTTTGTTGAATTTGTTAAGGCGTAGTGTGCGGTAGTTAAGTGGTGCTTTTCTGTTCATGGTGATGCGATTAAGTAGGACAGTCATACGACTTTATAGACCCTGTTAAGGGTCGTACAGGTGGGTTTATGGTAATCAAGATAATGACGGGTTGAACTTAACTTGTGGCTTATGATTTGTTGACTTTGTTAAGGTCATAAGCCATTTAGGGCAAAAACCTTATCGGGGGTTTCAAATATAAGGGAAACTTGCCAAGTTCGCGCATACCTTCTGGAATGTGGTAATTTTGGTCGGCTTCCATCAAGGTTATCACACAATGATTAGCTAACCTATTAGCTGTCTAGAAAGTGTTAACGAGGTTACGCTTCTGCGGAAACGGGATTATTTAATTAGGTCCGTGTGAAAACACGGGGGACCTCCCCCGGAGTACCAACACCCATAGTCACATAATTCGCGAATTATTCGCCGAATTCGTGAATAATTCGTGAATTTTTGATTAGCCGACTTAATCGCCGAATTAATCGGCGGGCCGAATAATTCGCGAATTATTCCCGAATTATGTGAAAAAACATCGAATAATTCAAAAAAAAGCAAATAATTCACAAAATCAAAACTTAGCGTCTCATATATTAATTTCTTGCTCGAAATCCTTCCCGAACATTTCCCGAATCTTTCCCGAATACCTGCCGATTTTTTCCGAATAGTTCTCCGAATCCGAATTTTCGACCTCACCGAATTATACCCGAACGACGAATTTGTGACTATGCTAACACCGACCTGGCTGAACGGTTAGCAAACTTGTAAGGTGTATATTATCCCGACTAGTTCTTTTTTATGGGTTTAAAGGAGAATTGGAGGATACAGTAGGAGCCATCCTGATTAGATAAAGTGATTAACCAATCTAATCTTAATAAAGTGCATGCTGAGTGTTTCTTTTCTCTCTCTTTAGTTTGCGACCATGACTTACCTTAAACTAAAACTCATTAACCTAGTTAACCGAACCTTCTTACATACTTTGGCATTGGATTGTCATGATTCACGACAAAGTCGCATATTTCCCTGCTACTCTGTCACGACCAGGAAATGGCACGGGACCGGCACTAAAATCACATGACGTCATTCTAACGTCACGGCAACCTAAGTAAGCCGAACTTTGTCATACCAGGGTCATTCTAACGTCACCGCAACCTAAGCTACGCCACTCTGCTTCAGCTACCTACTCCATCATGCCAGGGTCATCCTACACTCCGAAAGGTAAAACCTACACTCTGATACCAATATTGTCACGACCCGAATATTTCGACTCGTGACCGGCACTTAACCACGCAATGTCTACAGGCGTAACGCGACTAAGTAAGCCGAACCCAGAAATCAAAACCATTTAAAAGTAGTGAGTGTTGAAAACATTCAATTAAAACATTTAGAAAATATTAAATAGTTTAATAAAGTTCTTTTTAAAGTTAAATTATCCATATAATAATTTTGGCAGCATTTCCTTTGTACAAGTAACCCCGAAAATCGGGTATAAAACAGGATATAAGTAAAAATGATATATAATGAAATAAAGCATCCCCCAAACGGGAGCAATCACGCCCAACGGCGGAAACCATCACCACAAGAGTAATATACGACGCCGTAGCGAAGAATGAGCAATAAGTAAACATCACAGAATAATAAACTGCATATAAACAGTCGGCTCCCACGAGCTCGACACCAGAATACAAATAATATACATCATCGTCCTCACACCGTCTCTAAGTCAAGTACATATATGGTAGATGGAGAATACTAGATACAAAAGTGTGTACAATAAAAGTAACCAGATACCACAACCCACCTAATAGCAAAATAACCCTCGCACCAACTGTAGTGGTATATGTAGCTAAAAGATGCAAAAAGGCAGCCTGCCGCGACTACTCTGAGGGGCAACCTGCAAATACTGTGGCACAACGGGGGTGAGTTGCCAACTCGTGAATAGAGATAACATATAAAGGTAATCGCGAGCATGCACGTACTACGCTACTCTATCATATGCCAGCAGGAAAATCTATATGCGACAAGTAGTAGGTGCAATAATCATGCAAATGCTCTGTCAGGTAAAATAACTACAGGATGAGATACATGATAATCAATGCTGAGCATAGGATAAACAACATCTACACAGAATATTAATCGTGGAAAATAATCGGCGCCCAAAACTGCACCCAAATCCCAAATAAACTCAGGCGCCGGCACTCTCCTCGGCCCTCAAATCCTGTAAATCTCTGAGAATCACGAGTGCCCAACATCGGCACTCAAAATATCATAAAATACTCGTGTCCAGCATCGACACGCAAATCCTTATATATCGGGCTCCGTAAGTCCGGATCAGCCCAAGGGCTCCGTCTGCGGTATCGGCACTCGGCCCCAGCAGTACGGACCATCCCGCATCCATCTCTCGACTCTGGTCAGTATCCTCCGGATAACCGCCAGGTCCAACCAATCACCGGTAGGTACTCGCCCACCTCCAGGCTCAATCGAAAAAGTCCATCGATCATCTTGCCGAGGGGAACCATACCGGGGCCACCACAAACCCGCAAACGGATCATCCACTCCTCGAATCGGGTTTCAAGCACACGTCTCAGCACCGAGAAAACGCGTGGTGGACGCACCAAAATATCATATCACGAGGAACCGGGTTTTCAAATAGTGCATCTTTTCTTAAATAATCCCACAGTCCTCAAAACCAAAAATCACATGAAAATCCAACACCAATGAGTAAATCAAATGCGATGTGCTATGTACATCAAGCCATAATATAGGTACAAGGGAGAAACCGCTTTTTTAAATAGTTTCAGTTTTCAAAGACATCATGCGGCTCCCAATCCTATGAAAATCATATCGAATCATATGTGAAATGAACTACAGTATAATGATCATGGCAGTTCTACAGTGAGTGTGTCATGGCAATTACTAACGGTGTGTGTGTAACATGCAGATTAGTGCTCGTGCAACATGAACCGTTAGTAATAGTGCTGTGTTCTATCAATTCTAAGTTTACAATTATATAGCAGGGAATGCAGTATGCAACAACAGTATCCATAACAGTCAATGTAGGTAAATGCAACATATAGCTATAAGGTCCTATCATCTCTGACGCATAACGCCATGCGGGCGATATCCCCGTAGATGTTAAATCTACTCACCGTAGTCTCGCGCTGAGTGAAGCCGACGACTTGTTTCCCCTTCTTCTCCGCGTCCGTCTCACTCGCTTGCGAACCTAGAATTACACAATATATCACACATAAGCTCAAATCTACAAAAACGCGATATTAAGGTCAAACTAGAAACCCGCGTCGCAAACCAAGCGCGCGCGTGCGCGATACGCTAAAACGTGTGATTACGCGTCTGAAGCTAACCCGATGCGTCGCGATACGCAGAAACCCCAAACCACACACGTATCACGTATGTCGCGAAGATTTAAAATACGAGAAATAGGTTTTAGATCCCAGATTTTTATATAGAATTGATATTACAAAAATATATATACCATAAAACCCCACGTAGTAGCAGACACCAAATAACCCAAACCCCAACCCAAAACACCCCCATCAGGCCGCAATTTGCGGCCAGAATGCATATTTCGGCGGCCTGGGTAGGGAGAGGGACTCCCAGGTTTTGTGTGTGCATTCTATACCCCCTATACATGCTACAGTAAATCCAATTTTATTCTGAAACACCCCGGGTAGAAGCAGATTTAACAGAGCACAAATTCAAGTTAAAAACCACATTTTGCACTAAAAAGATACATTAGGGTATATCTGTGAAATCTGAAACAAACCCAAGTCTAAAACCACACTAATATCACATTACCAAGCTAATCAAGCCATAAAAAGCTAATTTTTAACATAACCTCACTAAAACCCCTTATATAGCACAAAACATGCATTAAAATGTGATATTTTGCTAAAACACAACAAGTTATGAAATGGGATGTTGAATATGAGTGTAATACCTTCAAAAGTCTTTATAAAAACCCACAAGTTCTAGTTCAAGCCTCAAGTATGCAGACTTGCCACCAAACACCACAAATGAGCCATTGAACCAAGGTTTTGGAAAGGAGAAAGGTTAGATTTGTGTAGGGTTTTGTGTAGAGATCAAAGAAGAGTGAAAAGAGAAGAGAAAAGATGGAGAAAAGCTAGGGTTTTCTGCAGCTCTTCTGCAGAAATTCAGAAATGGGGAGAAGAGAGAGAGAGAGAAGAGAGGAGGAATGTCAACCAAGAAGTCAAATTTCCCCACCTACCCACCATACCTCCATTTCCTTTTAAATTTGAATTATAAAAAGGGTTTTACTTGATTAAAAATGGGTGGGGGATTAAATACAACCATACTAGAAAATGAAAAGGGTTAACATGATACATTTTCTCATCTAGTCTCAAAATGCTAAGTGTGCATGTGTGCACTTAACACAAAAATTCACACTTAGAGTAAACCCGGCTAAAAATAATTAATAACCCTATAAATATATATAAATATATATATAAACACTTCACAACACAATTATCACTAGCCAAGAAGGAAAAATAAGATATCCGTTTTTATGAAAAACACGCACACTTGCTAATTAACGCAAAAACATCCTAAACGAATTTCAAGGCATTACAATCTACCCCCCCTTAAAGAAATTCGGTCCCCGAATTTAAAAATCTAATCCATACGTACCTTCGAAAAGATGGGGATACCTCTTCCTCATCTCGCTCTCGGTCTCCCGAGTGACCTCCTCGCTGCTCGGACCACGCCAAAGTACCTTGACGGACGGTATCTCTTTCGAACTCAATTTCTTCACTTGTCGATCCAAGATCATCACCGGCTGCTCTGCATAGGAAAGGTCGCGCTCAAGCTGGATCGTCGGGTGCTGAATCGCATGCGAAGGATCATGAAGATATCTGCGGAGCATCGAAACGTGAAATTCAGAGTGCACGTCTGGAAAACTGGGCGGAAGGGCTAAACGATACGCAACCGCACAAATACGCTCGAGGATCTCGAAGGGGCCCACATATCTGGGACTAAGCTTCCCCTTCTTTCCAAATCTCATCACACTTTTCATTGGGGAGACCCTCAAGAAAACATGATCACCAACAGATAACTCAAGTCTGCGCCGATGACGGTCTGCATAAGATCTCTGCCTACTTTGGGCAACTCTCATCCTATCATGAATCAACTGGATCTTCGCGTCGTCTCCTCAACAATCTGTGGCCCTAAGATACTGCTCTCTCTGAGCTCTGTCCAACAGGTGGGCGATCTGCATGTCCTCCCATAAAGAGCCTCAAACGGTGCCATATGAATGGTCTCCAGGTAGCTGTTGTTATAGGAGAACTCTACTAAGGGTAAATGATGATCCCAGCTACCTCCGAAGTCTAATACGCATGCTCTGAGCATGTCCTCAAGAGTCTGAATAGTCCGCTCTGACTGTCCATCGGTCTTCGGATGAAATGCTGTGCTGAAACTCAAGCGAGTGCCCAAAGCCTCCTGAAGCCTCTGCCATAGTCGGCTGGTAAACTGGGTGCCTCTGTCGGACATGATACATGTCGGAACTCCGTGCAGTCGTACAATCTCATCAATATAAATCTGGGCATACTGAGCAAATCCGAAAGTCGTCTTCACCTGTAGGAAGTGAGCCGCTTTCGTCAAACGATCCACGATCACCCAGATGGAGTCATGCCCTCGACTAGTCCTGGGTAGACCCATAATGAAGTCCATAGAAATCTGTTCCTATTTCCACTCCGGAACGGGCAACGGCTGTAGCTCTCCCGCGGGCCTCTGATGCTCAGCCTTGACTTGCTGACAAGTCAGGCATCGCGACACGAAATCTGCGATGTCCCTCTTCATCCCGTCCCACCAGTAAACATCTTTCATATCGTGGTACATCTTGGTGGAACATGGATGAACACTGTACACCGATCGATGTGCCTCCTCGAGAATCTCACGCCGCAGTCCCTCAGCATCTGGTACGCACAGTCTAGTCCCAAATCGTAGTATCCCTTGATCATCGATCACGAACTCGGAAAATCTGCCCTGCCCTATCTGTGTCATGATCTCTGAACACCGGTCATCATTGTGCTGTGCCTCATGTATACGGTCGAGCAACTGTGGGCGTGCACGAACATGCGCAATCTGTCCTCCTATCGGCGTAAACTCGAATTGTACCCGGCTGTCGCATAGAATCTGCCAATCTGCTGACGACTGTCGCCGCACTGCGCTCAAACGAGATAGACCCCCCGGGCCTTCTGCTCAAAGCATCCGCCACTACATTAGCCCTGCCCGGGTGGTACAAGATCTCGCAATCGTAATCCTTCACTAACTCCATCCATCGGCGCTGTCTAAGGTTCAGGCCTCGCCACTGAAATATATACTTTAAGCTCTTATGATCAGTGAATATCTGGCACGACTCACCATATAGGTAATGTCGCCAGATCTTAAGTGCAAAGACCACTGCAGCCATCTCCAAATCGTGAGTGGGGTAGCTCTGTTCATGTTTCTTCAATTGCCGCGAAGCATACGCGATCACCCTGTCATGCTGCATCAATACGCACCCTAGCCCCACTAGAGAAGCATCACAATATACCACAAATCCGCCTGATCCTGAAGGCAATGATAATACTGGCGCCGTAGTCAGTAGAGCCCGTAGCTGCTAAAAACTGTTCTCACACTCTTCCGTCCAAACAAAAGGAACTCCCTTCCGGGTCAACCCGGTCAAAGGCGTAGCAATACGGGAGAAGTCCTGCACAAATCGCCTGTAGTAGCCGGCCAGCCCTAAAAAGCTGCGAATCTCCGTAACTGATGTGGGTCTGGGCCTACTCCGAACGGCCTCGATCTTCCTCGGGTCTACACATATACCGTCACGTGAAATCACATGCCCAAAGAAGTCTACACTGCCCAGACAGAAAGCACACTTGGAGAATTTGGCGAAAAGCCGATGCTCCCTCAAGGTCTGCAGTGTAATCCGCAGGTGCTGCTCGTGCTCCTCACTACTCCGAGAATACACCAGAATATCGTCAATGAATACAATGATGAACAGATCAAGATACGGCCGGAAAATACGGTTCATCAAGTCCATAAATGCTGCTGGCGCATTGGTGAGTCCGAACGACATCACCAAAAACTCGTAATGGCCATAGCGCGTGCAGAAAGCTGTCCTAGGAATGTCCTCCTGTCGAACCCGCAGCTGATGGTAGCCTGATCGCAAATCGATCCCCGAAAAGTATCCTGCCACCTGAAGCTGGTCGAACAAATCGTCGATACGTGGCAAAGGATATCTGTTCCGCACTGTAACCCTGTTCAGCTGGCGGTAGTCGATACACAGACGCAAACTACCGTCCTTCTTCTTGACGAACAGGACAGGAGCACCCCAAGGAGAAACACTGGGTCGAATAAGTCCCTTGTCCAGCAAATCTTGCAACTGACCCTTCAATTCTCGAAGTTCCGCCGGGGCCATCCGATAAGGCGGTATAGAAATAGGCCCCATGCCAGGAACCAAATCAATACAGAAAGAAATGTCGCGCTCGGGCAGTAGCCCAGGAAGCTCGTCAGGGAACACATCAGGGAACTCGCTAACAACCGAAACCTGATCCAGAGGAACCTCTGTAGCTCTAGTATCGCAAACATAGGCGAGAAATCCCTGACATCCCTTCCTCAAAAGCTGTCCAGCGCGAAAAGAAGAAATCACACTGTGAGGGGCAGCACCACGGTCCCCCAACACAATAAAAACCGACTCGCTGGGAAAACAAAATCTAACTGTCTTCTCACGGCAGTCCACAGAAGCATAGCACGTGGCTAACCAATACATGCCCAAAAGAACGTCGAAGTCCAACATCTCAAGAAGGATCATGTCGACAGGAAACTCTCTCTCGCCAATACAGACGGTACAGGATCGGAACACGTGCCTAGCTACAAACGACTCTCCCACAGGAGTGGTCACAACAAGCGGCTGATCAAGCAAACCGGACTCTCTACTCAAACTCGGCATAAAGTGTGTAGATACGTACGAGTGCGTGGATCCGGGATCGAACAACACGTGTGCATCAACAAAACATACTGGAAGGATACCTGAGACCATCGCATTGGATGCCTGCGCGTCCTGATGCGTCAAAGCAAAAACTCATGCCTGTCCTCCACCTGTCACTGACTGTCCTCTGCCTCAGTCATCCCGTCCTCTCTGAGCAACTCCTCCACGCCCACGACCTCTCTGTGTATGAGTCTGACGCGGAGTAACAGTAGGAACAACAGGAAACGCCCTCTGGGGTGGTGAAGGTGGTAAGGTGACGTGCGGTGCTGCTGTCTTCTTCCGGTGTATCTCAGGACAATCTCTGATGAGGTGAAGTAGACTGCCGCATCTATTGCAACCTCGCGACGACTGCTGACTCTCCCGTGGATACGAACTAAACATCTGGCCTCGTCCCGAATCTCTGCCACTCCACGTACCTGAACGATACCTGTCGCGGCGTTTGAATGTCTGTCTCCGTGCTGATATACCAGTACGAACTCTCTTCGGCTCTAGAACTACCAAAGTCTCAGCAAGGCGCTCCTCGACTAATAGGGCTGCGTCTACCGCTGCTGCATATGTCTCGTAATGTTGCGCGCTGATCGCAAGGAACAGTGGTGTAAGTAAGCCTTGGACAAATCTCTTGACTCGCAACTCCTCAGTAGCCACTAAATACGGGGCATAGATAGATAACTCTGTGAACAGCACATCATACTCTGCCACTGACATCTCCGGAGTCTGGCGTAAGGACTCGAACCTGCGTGCTCTAGCATCTCTGATGCTCAGTGGAAGAAAGCGGGCAAGGAATAGAGCCACGAACTCTGTCCAGGTCATAGGAGGAAGACCTGCTGCTCTACCCTTCTCGACTGATTCGCACCATTTCTGCGCAAGACCTTCCAGGAGAAAGCTTGCGAACTCAACCCATCTCGCATCTGCGCATCTGAGTGAACGGCATATCCGAGCCATCCTATAAACGAAAGACTGTGGGTCCTCGGCTGCATCGGTGCCTGTGAAGACCGGAGGCTTCAGCCTCATAAACTCTGATAGCGATACGGAGATGACCTCTGTAGCTGTAGGGACAACTGCCTGTGCTGTGGGTATCACCGCGGTCTTTGCAACGGGTGGAACTACCTCTGATCGCTACGCTCGAAGTGTCTCAACTAGAGATCCCATCATCTGGCGCATCTCCTGCATACTGGATCCCACTGTCTGGCGCATCTCCTGCATACCAGCCCCTAACATGGCGATCTGATCTGTCATGGCAGGAATAGCCTGCTCGGGCACAACCGGTGTACTACCCGGATCAGTCCTCGTCTCGGACGAGTCAACTCGAATCTCGGCCCCCGCGGCCGCTCTCTGCGCCCTCGTAGTCTTTGGCGGCATAATGGCTGAAAGGAAAATAGGATTCGATAAGGATGCAGAAATCGAATCGCAAGAATGTATATACTGAAGAAGGAATTTAAATCAATAAGTCCTAAGGTCGCTTTGGCGGAGTACCGTGTCATGAGTATGCCGCGAAACATACGCACGCTACGCCACTCTGCTTCAGCTACCTACTCCATCATACCAGGGTCATCCTACACTCCGAAAGGTAAAACCTACGCTATGATACCAACTTTGTCACGACCCGAATATTTCGACTCGTGACCGGCACTTAACCACGCAACGTCTACAAGCGTAAGGCGATGTAACGTTTTGAAAATCGTTTCGGTGAAATTTCGAAAAAAACGGTAAAATAAGGGGGTTTTCTGTAAAAAGTAAAAATACAAATATCTTATTATAAAAATTAAATATACATATTCTAGCTATGTAATTGCTATTTTTTGGTGTTTATTGAGCCGCTGGTGAAATTTCAAATTTTCTGAAAAAAATATTATTTTATTATTATTTTAAGCCGTCACTAATACATTTAATTAGGGAAAATTACAAATTGGAATGAGTTGAAACAAATTTTGTACATCATAAAACATTAAATAAAAATTTATCATGTGGTTTTTGGAACGAAATCATTTGCCAAAACGGTTTAGAAATTATTGAAGAAAAAAAAGGCTTTTTTCTAGCGTAAATGGATGTTTGGGGTATTGTATTTATCATTTTTCATACCCCACACCCGTACCCACACCCACACACCCCCACTTACCCCTCCCCTTAGCCAAATTCAGCAGCCCTTACTTTTTCCCCACTTGGTTTGCAATGGAAAATGAAATGAAAAGAAATAAAAGAAAAGATTAGAAAATAGATAAAGTAGTTAGACTTTGACCTTACCTTGACCTTGACTTTCCTCCCTTGCATTTTCCTCACCTCCCTCTCTCTCCCCTCACCCACTTCTGGCCGAAAATGATCCCCACAGCAGCAGCCCTTCCCCCCTCCCAAAATCCACACTATTTTGCTTCAAAAATCCAAAAAAAAAAGCTTCAAAATCCATACAATTTCAAAGCTTTTTTCCAAATCCAACACTTACCCATTATTCCTTAGCATTTCAAGCATGGATCCTTGTGAAAAGAGAGCATTTTGGAGTGCCATGGATGCTTGTGGATCTTCATATGCTTTTGGGTATATTTCTAAACATTTTTGTTGCTTAAATTGTTACTAAATTCTTAAGCTAATTTATTTAAGTGTTATTTGGATATGTGAGTTTAATTGCACGTTTTGGAATTCAAGAAAAGGGTTTGAATGCAAGTTAGGTTATTGTGAATTGGTGTATGGTTGTGATGGATAGCTTACCATCTTAGAATTTGTAGAAAGTAATTTAGTTGTTAAATTTCATATTGTTGCATGGAAATGTCTAAATTAAGTTTTGTTTTTGCTAACTAGAGTTTTTGAAAAATTATCAAATGCTTGGATTAAAATATAATTAAGTGTTCATGTCATTATAACTATTATAATGAGTGGTTTAATGACTTTGGTTCATGCAAAACGAAGCTTAATTGATGAATTGTGAATTTTGCTTTAAAGGATGTTAAATTTGATATTTTGCAAACTAGGATTTTGGAAATTATGCAAATTTATGAGTTTAAATTATGGAAATGGTTTTTATGACTTATTTAAGATAGTTAATAAATATATTGGCCGCTACATTCATTTAAATATCGTGTTTTGTACAAAAACGGCGAATTGTGCTTGCTAGATTTTCGGAAAAATGACTTTTTGAGTGAAATTGGCGGTTTTGTGAGTTTCAACCTAGTTTATATTAAAATTAGTGTTCGTGAATGTGCAAATGAGTGTATTTGGGTTTTTCTCGATGGTTTGGCGTTTGTACGCCGACGTCGAGGGTTTTTGGGTTGATTTGTGAAAGCAACCATAGGAGTCGGATTTCAATGAGATATGGTGCGTTATGATATGTAGGTACCCCCATGTGGACTTCGAGACGACAAGCAAGCGCGTGGCGACGTCGGCACCGGCTAGCGAGGACCAGGTGAGTAGATTTATATCTACGGGGAGAAGTCGGGTGGATGGCGTATAGCACCCCCGCAGCCCGTGGTGGTGTATACAGATGCGTATACACACCAACAATTATTATATGTTATTTAGGATTAATAACGATGCTTAGGATGGATATTGGTGTGTTGGACTATTTTTAGTGTTGCGAACCCTAGGGTAGTGTTGCACTACACCTACACACATACATACTTGCATACATTCCTATTGATATGTGCTCATGGGATTCTTTATAGTTATTTGTTCACATGGGTATGGGACTAAGTGTTCACATACGGATTGAGGATGATACTTGGGGTTGAGCTGAGTCGATGAGATTGGATCGAGACCGTGAGATCGGTGATATAGCAGGGTTCGTATCTTAGATACGACATGACGTTGTAGCGGGTCCTTGACGTAGTGTTTCACACACGTCCATGCTTACGTAGGCGGTATCAGTATGGTACTAGACGTAGATCAGTACCCCGATCATGATATTTGATAAAGAGGATACCAGGTGAATAGTATGATGAATGTGATATTGACCCGTACCCAGATTGGGATGCCGTACGACGGATTTACGTACGAGCTATATTGATGATTGATCCGCACTCTTGACTTGGGATGCCTGATTATAGATATGGTATCGGATATGATATTTTTGAGGCGGGATCACCGACTATATATATACAGGTATGTATATGTATCGACTCAGATGATAGGCGGTTTCCTTACCTGTAGTTCAGCTTGTTAGTTCAGCCGTATAGTTTAGTGTAGTTGTTAGATTAGATTAGACTTCTTACCTATTTCAAAAACTAACGAATCGTGGGCATTTTTAAAGACAGCTCAAGGGAATCTACGGATATTTCAAAAACGACGTATCTTTTCATAAAAACACCGTAGCCCCTATTTTCAAAACCCCATGATTCGTGTTATTTCAAAAGGCACCATTCGTAGGACTTATATTAGATTATTGTAGATTAGTTATCGTTGTGTCTAGTATTCAGCTCCCGCACATTATTGCTGTTCGCTCTGCCTCGCATACTTATTGTGCTGCATATTCCATTATTGATATCATGCTGTTAGGACACCAGCACCATTACCGATGATGCGTATGTACCACGTACACCTACTTGCCGACTCACACACATCTTCATCGGTAATTGCCATGTCACGTACACTTTAGAGAATATATTTGCTTGACTTAGCTTGTTAGCTAGTAGTTTTGACATGATATTAGTGTACTTTCCTTATATGCCATATTAGACATTTCAGTTATTACTTTCTACTTCATGCATATGGTTATTCATTGTTATACCGCACGCATGGATTCTCATGCATTTATTCACTAGTTTATGTGCTATTGAGGTTTTGGACTCGGATTTCCTTGATATTTCTGGATTTGGGAACCGTGGAGATTTCAAAAGAGAATATGTAATTGTTTTAAAAACCCGGTTACCCTGGATATGATATTTCAGTGCGTCCACCATGTGTTTTCTCGGTGCTGAGAGCGACATGTGAGACCCGAGTTCGAGGAGTGGAGGAACCGTTTCGGGTACATGGTGGACCCGGTAAGGTACCCCGGGGCAAGAAGCTCGTGGTGATGACGATGAGCCTGGCAGGGGAAGACTACCTACCGGTGATATTACCCGACGCGTCGGATATCCGGAGGATACCGTCGTGGTCTTGAGATGGATGGTAGGGGCCGGTCTGGACTGGCGGCGTCCTAGATATTGTGATTTAGATATTGAGATTTTGAGACATTGAGATTTATGTTTTGTGTCGATGCTAGACACCGTTGGTGCTGATTTCAGTTATGATACCTCATTTGAAAAAAATACAAAGGAAATATCACTAATTTATGAAAACAGTTTCTTCATTTACATGTATGCTGTTTTCATGCATTCATACCTCACTCATATGATATATTACTACCTGAGGCACTGACACGGGCACATGTGATTACACTCGGGTTAGATATTACCCTAGACATTGTCATAGGCTGCCTGTTATACATATATTCGAGGATATATTATGATCATTGACCTAGGATTGCGTTATTTATGCGATTTCTGTGCGTAGATATTTTTCTATTCACGAGTTGGCAACTCACCCCCGTTGTGCCCAAGTTTCTTGCAGATTTGCCGTACAGGTTTCTTTACGGCTTGCGGGCTCAGTTTCATTCGGGTGATTTGCTAGTAGGTGGGTTTACTTGTATCATACCCCCATTATATATCTTGTATATCATTATTCTGTTGTATCTAGAAGTTCCATCAACCAAACATGTATCTATTGAGATAGAGACCAGTGTTGTTTATTCTTTCGACCTTAGAGTCGCTCGTTTTAATTCTGGTGGTTTTGAGTTCCCTTTTGAGTTTTTGATCCTCGCCGTTGGCGTTGTATATTATATTGCTTGTGTGGTTGTGACCGTCGATTGACGAAGAGCTAGCTCCCGCTTGGGGATGCCTTTTTCTTGATTTCGTATACTATTCATGTTGTATCCCGTTTGGGGGCCAGTATTTATAAAGGAGACTCTGCCGAAATTTTCAGTAAATTTTTGATGTTTTAAAAAAAACGCATAATTCGGCTTATGCTATTAAAACTACTTGTTTTAAATTGGTTTTCCTTCATTCTACTTCTTTTCTTGGTTTGGATTTCTGGGTTTTCGGTTTACTTAGATTACGTACGCCTCGAGACGTTTCGTAGTTTAAGTGCCGGTCATGTTCCGTACTTTCGGGACGTGACAAAGTTAGTATCAGTGCGTTAGGTTTTAACCTTCGGAGCGTAGGATGACCCTTGGTTGATGGAATAGATGACTAAAGTAGAGTGACGTACCGTTGATATGTTCCGCGGCATATTTACGACACGCCACTCCACTTATGAAGCCTTAGGATGTACATTTCCTTGTTCAGTATTATATTCCTTCCTGATCTAGCCTCATCGGTACCAGTTTGGTTTTGCTGCTACGGTTACGGCAGGGAGAGCTACGACTAGAGTTGCGGTCAGCACGAGCTCGTTACGAACGAGGGCTGACCAGGGCGTGATTCCGGCGACACACGATTGCAGAGATGTGTCTTTTTATTGTGTTTTCGTGCCACGAGGGTTGATGGATCGCTGTGTGAGATTACTCGGACGGGCAGATCAGCACCGGAGGATTCAACCAATGATAGAAGGTCGCTAGTCATCGAGGATGAATGACTAGGACATGTGGATCGTTCGCTTACCCTGATGCGAGGTCATCAGATAGATTGATTCCAGCTAGAGACGACTTCACGCAGAGACGTGAGCGTCGACAGAGACGATCGAATGTCGGAAACCTATTATTCCAAGTTTAAAGTAGTCGGAAAGACATGCAGGCAATTCTATGGTCCCTCTAGAAGAATGAAACCCTAACTCGACTTAATGACCGTGTGAAAGCCTTTGAACCTTCGGGTTTGCGGCGGTTCTACGGCGCCATTAGTGAGGCTTGGGTTTGCCCTTCTACTGCTGGACCACCGATGCTGTGGTAGGTACTCGATACTATTAAACTGTACCCAAGATGTTGAGCCCTTGGGGGATTATGAGGTTTTGACGACTCGATCGGATGGCTCGACTTAATTCAGATGCTAGGTGGTGAGATGCATTTCTTGGGAGACTCCAGATACGAGGATAGTCATTGGAGCTCAATCCATGCAGCCGCGACAAAACGAGTCCAAAGCAGACGACATTAGAGAAAAGTGGAGTAAGAGGTTCGCACCAGATCTAGATGAGATGACGTTCCACTCCGCCGACATTAGAGATGCTATGCGCATGCCGAGGCATGGTACTTGGAGTTACCTTCCAGAAGGAGTCGCGATGAGTATGCAGTCGTTCAAGATTAAGATGCAGATATAGGAAAGGACAATGACTTCCGGACAGTTGGCAGAGACGAGACATGGAAGAGACCGTGAGCAGGATTCCTTCCAGGACACTGCTGCAATGATACTTGCACCCAGGATCAGAGGTGTCATGTACATTCAAAGAGCCAGAGGCCGACGCCAGTGATATGCTGTCTTACGAGTGGTCGTGATGATTGACCGGGAGATGACAAGAGACGTGCCAGAACTGGATCATCCCCGTTAGCACACCCGACAGGGCCGATGAGCCGATGGACCGAAAGATTGGTAATTCACAGTGAAGACCTTGACCCAGGAGTGGTCATGGTTACGCACACTAGCAGGACAGAGTTCATGATCATCGACGAGACGTCCCACTAGTGACCGCGACAGTTGGCCGAGATTCTGAGAGGATGTTCTTGAGCGGGACTATTCCGCCATTATTGATTCCGATGTTTTGGGTGATTTATTCGTATGATTTAATTTTGATGATTGAGGATTTACGATCTTTGCACAGTGTTGCACTTGATATCGTTTTCGTGCTTTAGTTTCACATATTTGTGATTTTACGGTTTTAGACATTTGAGTTGATTTTGTGCATATGCACGCACACGATTTGGTTCCTGCACTCTGTATAGTTTATATATGCTTGCAGTGCAGTGATACGCCTTTTGTACACTTAGATGCACTGGACTTCGATTTCGATTGTGATACTCGATATTTGTTTTGTGCACCTTGTGCACCTGATTGATTTTGCGCACGTTCGGCGCTTGATATTGGATTTCATGATTTCGTGCACGATGGATGCACCTGATTTAGATTTTCGCGCATGTTGAGCGCATGTCTTGAGATGCGATTTTGGTGCACACCAGATGCACTAAATCGAGATTTTTTGTGCATGTCAGATGCACCTGATTTTGCTGTCAGGCACACATGTTGCCTACGACAGATGTTTCGTGCACACCCGATGCACTTAGATGTTGTTTCTGTGCGCATGTATGGCACATTCATGGATTTTGATTCCTGTGCGCACCAGACGCACGTAGTATTCATGTGCATATTTTGGGATTGATTTCTTATAGAGCAGTACGTTTTTATGATATTGCTATATGTTTTCGTACTGAGCAGGACTAGTCAGAGGACAGTACCTGAATATATTTTGCATGCATTGATAGTTATTGAAGGGATTCCAAAAAGCGAGCTATAGCCTCAGTATTTACCCACGTGTCTGATATGACACGAAATGTTTAAAACAAGGAGACCCTTTTAAATTGTTTCCAAAACGGCGGAACGTACGTTTCAAACAAAGGTATATATGTATATAGTTATTTTCTTATGATAGACGTCCACCACTGTGCAGTGTTATATGCGTTGCACAGCGACTTAAAGAGATTTGGCATGCATTTCCTTCAGATACTTACAGATATAGATTCGATGTTTACATGTATAGTTTCGAGTTATATCATATTGGTTTGATTTGGATTTGGCATTGATGTCTTCTCCATGACTCCGATGATTGCGGGATGCTTGACGGAGTTTTGATTTGAGTTATATGCTCATTTTTCATGCGCGTGCGCTGCGCTACGATTTGTTTTATGTAGTTACAATTTCGGAGCCCCGACGACTTGATGGTTTTTCTTAGATGTTTTAGTATTTGGGGGAGTTTGAATTTAAATTCGGGGACCGAATTTCTTTAAGGGGGGAAGAGTGTAACGTTTTGAAAATCGTTTCGGTGAAATTTCGAAAAAAACGGTAAAATAAGGGGGTTTTCTGTAAAAAGTAAAAATACAAATATCTTATTATAAAAATTAAATATACATATTCTAGCTTTGTAATTGCTATTTTTTGGTGTTTATTGAGCCGCTGGTGAAATTTCAAATTTTCTGAAAAAAATATTATTTTATTATTATTTTAAGCCGTCACTAATATATTTAATTAGGGAAAATAAAAAATTGGAATGAGTTGAAACAAATTTTGTGCATCATAAAACATTAAATAAAAATTCATCATGTGGTTTTTGGAACGAAATCATTTGCCAAAACGGTTTAGAAATTATTGAAGAAAAAAAAAGGCTTTTTTTTAGCGTAAATGGATGTTCGGGGTATTGTATTTATCATTTTTCATCACCCCACACCCGTACCCACACCCACACACCCCCACTTACCCTCCCCTTAGCCAAATTCAGCAGCCCTCACTTTTTCCCCACTTGGTTTGCAAAGGAAAAAGAAATGAAAAGAAATAAAAGAAAAGATTAGAAAATAGATAAAGTAGTTAGACTTTGACCTTACCTTGACCTTGACTTTCCTCCCTTGCATTTTCCTCACCTCCCTCTCTCTCTCCTCACCCACTTCTGGCCGAAAATGATCCCCACAACAGCAGCCCTTCCCCCCTCCCAAAATCCACACTATTTTGCTTCAAAAATCCAAAAAAAAAAAGCTTCAAAATCCATACAATTTCAAAGCTTTTTTCCAAATCCAACACTTACCCATTATTCCTTAGCATTTCAAGCATGGATCCTTGTGAAAAGAGAGCATTTTGGAGTGCCATGGATGCTTGTGGATCTTCATATGCTTTTGGGTATATTTCTAAACATTTTTGTTGCTTAAATTGTTACTAAATTCTTAAGCTAATTTATTTAAGTGTTATTTGGATATGTGAGTTTAATTGCACGTTTTGGAATTCAAGAAAAGGGTTTGAATGCAAGTTAGGTTATTGTGAATTGGTGTATGGTTGTGATGGGTAGCTTACCATCTTAGAATTTGTAGAAAGTAATTTAGTAGTTAAATTTCATATTGTTGCATGGAAATGTCTAAATTAAGTTTTGTTTTTGCTAACTAGAGTTTTTGAAAAATTATCAAATGCTTGGATTAAAATATAATTAAGTGTTCATGTCATTATAACTATTATAATGAGTGGTTTAATGACTTTGGTTCATGCAAAACGAAGCTTAATTGATGAATTGTGAATTTTGCTTTAAAGGGTGTTAAATTTGATATTTTGCAAACTAGGATTTTGGAAATTATCCAAATTTATGAGTTTAAATTATGTAAATGGTTTTTATGACTTATTTAAGATAGTTAATAAATATATTGGCCGCTACATTCATTTAAATATCGTGTTTTGTACAAAAACGGCGAATTGTGCTTGCTAGATTTTCGGAAAAATGACTTTTTGAGTGAAATTGGCGGTTTTGTGAGTTTCAACCTAGTTTATATTAAAATTAGTGTTCGTGAATGTGCAAATGAGTGTATTTGGGTTTTTCTCGATGGTGTGGCGTTTGTACGCCGACGTCGAGGGTTTTTGGGTTGATTTGTGAAAGCAACCATAGGTTTTGACCTATGTGGGATTCGTGCGTCGTTTTGATCATGAGTCGGATTTCAATGAGATATGGTGCGTTATGATATGTAGGTACCCCCATGTGGACTTCGAGACGACAAGCAAGCGCGTGGCGACGTCGGCACCGGCTAGCGAGGACCAGGTGAGTAGATTTATATCTACGGGGAGAAGTCGGGTGGATGGCGTATAGCACCCTCGCAGCCCGTGGTGATGTATACAGATGCGTATACACACCAACAATTATTATATGTTATTTAGGATTAATAACGATGCTTAGGATGGATATTGGTGTGTTGGACTATTTTTAGTGTTGCGAACCCTAGGGTAGTGTTGCACTACACCTACACACATACATACTTGCATACATTCCTATTGATATGTGCTCATGGGATTCTTTATAGTTATTTGTTCACATGGGTATGGGACTAAGTGTTCACATACGGATTGAGGATGATACTTGGGGTTGAGCTGAGTCGATGAGATTGGATCGAGGCCGTGAGATCGGTGATATAGCAGGGTTCGTATCTTAGATACGACATGACGTTGTAGCGGGTCCTTGACGTAGTGTTTCACACACGTCCATGCTTACGTAGGCGGTATCAGTATGGTACTAGACGTAGATCAGTACCCCGATCATGATATTTGATAAAGAGGATACCAGGTGAATAGTATGATGAATGTGATATTGACCCGTACCCAGATTGGGATGCCGTACGACGGATTTACGTACGAGCTATATTGATGATTGATCCGCACTCTTGACTTGGGATGCCTGATTATAGATATGGTATCGGATATGATATTATTGAGGCGGGATCACCGACTATACATATACAGGTATGTATATGTATCGACTCAGATGATAGGCGGTTTCCTTACCTGTAGTTCAGCTTGTTAGTTCAGCCGTATAGTTTAGTGTAGTTGTTAGATTAGATTAGACTTCTTACCTATTTCAAAAACTAACGAATCGTGGGCATTTTTAAAGACAGCTCAAGGGAATCTACGGATATTTCAAAAACGACGTATCTTTTCATAAAAACACCGTAGCCCCTATTTTCAAAACCCCATGATTCGTGTTATTTCAAAAGGCACCATTCGTAGGACTTATATTAGATTATTGTAGATTAGTTATCGTTGTGTCTAGTATTCAGCTCCCGCACATTATTGCTGTTCGCTCTGCCTCGCATACTTATTGTGCTGCATATTCCATTATTGATATCATGCTGTTAGGACACCAGCACCATTACCGATGATGCGTATGTACCACGTACACCTACTTGCCGGCTCACACACATCTTCATCGGTAATTGCCATGTCACGTACACTTTAGAGAATATATTTTCTTGACTTAGCTTGTTAGCTAGTAGTTTTGACATGATATTAGTGTACTTTCCTTATATGCCATATTAGACATTTCAGTTATTACTTTCTACTTCATGCATATGGTTATTCATTGTTATACCGCACGCATGGATTCTCATGCATTTATTCACTAGTTTATGTGCTATTGAGGTTTTGGACTCGGATTTCCTTGATATTTCTGGATTTGGGAACCGTGGAGATTTCAAAAGAGAATATGTAATTGTTTTAAAAACCCGGTTACCCTGGATATGATATTTCAGTGCGTCCACCATGTGTTTTCTCGGTGCTGAGAGCGACATGTGAGACCCGAGTTCGAGGAGTGGAAGAACCGTTTCGGGTACATGGTGGACCCGGTAAGGTACCCCGGGGCAAGAAGCTCGTGGTGATGACGATGAGCCTGGCAGGGGAAGACTACCTACCGGTGATATTACCCGACGCGTCGGATATCCGGAGGATACCGTCGTGGTCTTGAGATGGATGGTAGGGGCCGGTCTGGACTGGCGGCGTCCTAGATATTGTGATTTAGATATTGAGATTTTGAGACATTGAGATTTATGTTTTGTGTCGATGCTAGACACCGTTGGTGCTGATTTCAGTTATGATACCTCATTTGAAAAAAATACAAAGGAAATCTCACTAATTTATGAAAACAGTTTCTTCATTTACATGTATGCTGTTTTCATGCATTCATACCTCACTCATATGATATATTACTACCTGAGGCACTGACACGGGCACATGTGATTACACTCGGGTTAGATATTACCCTAGACATTGTCATAGGCTGCCTGTTATACATATATTCGAGGATATATTATGATCATTGACCTAGGATTGCGTTATTTATGCGATTTCTGTGCGTAGATATTTTTCTATTCACGAGTTGGCAACTCACCCCCGTTGTGCCCCAGTTTCTTGCAGATTTGCCGTACAGGTTTCTTTACGGCTTGCGGGCTCAGTTTCATTCGGGTGATTTGCTAGTAGGTGGGTTTACTTGTATCATACCCCCATTATATATCTTGTATATCATTATTCTGTTGTATCTAGAAGTTCCATCAACCAAACATGTATCTATTGAGATAGAGACCAGTGTTGTTTATTCTTTCGACCTTAGAGTCGCTCGTTTTAATTCTGGTGGTTTTGAGTTCCCTTTTGAGTTTTTGATCCTCGCCGTTGGCGTTGTATATTATATTGCTTGTGTGGTTGTGACCGTCGATTAACGAAGAGCTAGCTCCCGCTTGGGGATGCCTTTTTCTTGATTTCGTATACTATTCATGTTGTATCCCGTTTGGGGGCCAGTATTTATAAAGGAGACTCTGCCGAAATTTTCAGTAAATTTTTGATGTTTTAAAAAAAACGCATAATTCGGCTTATGCTATTAAAACTACTTGTTTTAAATTGGTTTTCCTTCATTCTACTTCTTTTCTTGGTTTGGATTTCTGGGTTTTCGGTTTACTTAGATTACGTACGCCTCGAGACGTTTCGTAGTTTAAGTGCCGGTCATGTTCCGTACTTTCGGGACGTGACAGGCGACTAAGTAAGCCGAACCCAGAAATCAAAACCATTTAAAAGTAGTGAGTGTTGAAAACATTCAATTAAAACATTTAGAAAACCTTAAATAGTTCAATAAAGTTCTTTTTAAAGTTAAATTATCCTTATAATAATTTTGGCAGCATTTCCTTTGTACAAGTAACCCCGAAAATCGGGTATAAAACAGGATATAAGTAAAAATGATATATAATGAAATAAAGCATCCCCCAAACGGGAGCAATCACGCCCAACGACCGAAACCATCACCACAAGAGTAATATACGACGCCGTAGCGAAGAATGAGCAATAAGTAAACATCACAGAATAATAAACTGCATATAAACAGTCGGCTCCCACGAGCTCGACACCAGAATACAAATAATATACATCATCGTCCTCACACCATCTCTAAGTCAAGTACATATATGGTAGATGAAGAATACTAGATACAAAAGTGTGTACAATAAAAGTAACCAGATACCACAACCCACCTAATAGCAAAATAGCCCTCGCACCAACTGTAGTGGTATCTGTAGCCAAAAGATGCCAAAAGGCAGCCTGCCGCGACTACTCTGAGGGGCAACCTGC
Source organism: Agapanthus africanus (assembly GCA_030015575.1). Taxonomy (NCBI): domain Eukaryota; kingdom Viridiplantae; phylum Streptophyta; class Magnoliopsida; order Asparagales; family Amaryllidaceae; genus Agapanthus; species Agapanthus africanus. The sequence continues at coordinate 501,427,623 of CM057339.1, forward strand.
AAATACTGTGGCACAACGGGGGTGAGTTGCCAACTCGTGAATAGAGATAACATATAAAGGTAATCGCGAGCATGCACGTACTGCGCTACTCTATCATATGCCAGTAGGTAAATCTATATGCGACAAGCAGTAGGTGCAATAATCATGCAAATGCTCTGTCAGGTAAAATAACTACAGGATGATATACATGATAATCAATGCTGAGCATGGGATAAACAACATCTACACAGAATATCAATCGTGGAAAATAATCGGTGCCCAAAACTACACCCAAATTCCAAATAAACTCAAGCGCCGACACTCTCCTCGGCCCTCAAATCCTGTAAATCTTTGAGAATCACGAGTGCCCAACATCGGCACTCAAAATATCATAAAATACTCGTGTCCAGCATCGACAGGCAAATCCTCATATATCAGGCTCCGTAAGTCCGGATCAGCCCAAGGGCTCCGTCTGCGGTATCGGCCCTCGGCCCCGGCAGTACGGACCATCCCGCATCCATCTCTCGACTCTGGTCAGTATCCTCCGGATAACCGCCAGGTCCAACCAATCACCAGTAGGTACTCGCCCACCTCCAGGCTTAATCGGCAAATCCATCGATCATCTTGCCGAGGGCAACCATACCGGGTCCACCACGAACCCGCAAACGGATCATCCACTCCTCGAATCGGGTTTCAAGCACACGTCTCAGCACCGAGAAAACGAGTGGTGGACGCACCAAAATATCATATCACGAGAAACCGGGTTTTCAAATAGTGCATCTTTTCTTAAATAATCCCACGGTCCTCAAAACCAGAAATCACATGAAAATCCTACACCAATGAGTAAATCAAATGCGATGTGCTCTGTACATCAAGCCATAATATAGGTACAAGGGAGAAACCGCTTTTTAAAATAGTTTCAGTTTTCAAAGACATCATGCGGCTCCCAATCCTATGAATATCATATCGAATCATATGTGAAATGAACTGCAGTATAATGATCATGGCAGTTCTACAGTGAGTGTGTCATGGCAATTACTAACGGTGTGTGTGTAACATGCAGATTAGTTCTCGTGCAACATGAACCGTTAGTAATAGTGCGGTGTTCTATCAATTCTAAGTTTACAATTACATAGCAGGGAATGCAGTATGCAACAACAGTATCCATGACAGTCAATGTAGGTAAATGCAACATATAGCTATAAGGTCCTATCAGCCCTGACGCATAACACCATGCAGGCGATATCCCCGTAGATGTTAAGTCTACACACCGTAGTCTCGCGCTAAGTGTAGCTGACGACTTGTTTCTCCTTCTTCGCCGCGTCCGTCTCACTCGCTTGCGAACCTAAAATTACACAATATATCACACATAAGCTCAAATCTACAAAAACACGATATTAAGGTCAAACTAGAAACCCGCGTCGCAAACCAAGCGCGCGGGTGCGCGATACGCTAAAACGTGTGATTACGCGTCTGAAGCTAACCCGACGCGTCGCGATACGCAGAAACCCCAAACCCACACATGTATCACGTGTGTCGCGAAGCTTTAAAATACGAAAAATAGGTTTTACATCCTAGATTTTTATACAGAATTGATATTACAAAAATATATATACCATAAAACCCCACGTAGTAGCAGACACCAAATAACCTAAACCCCAACCCAAAACACCCCCATCTGGCCGCAATTTTCGGCCAGAATGCATATTTCGGTGGCCTCGGTTGGGAGAGGGACTCCCAAGTTTTGTGCGTGCATTCTATACCCCTATAGATGCTACAGTAAATCCAATTTTATTCTGAAACACCCCGGGTAGAAGCAGATTTAACAGAGCCCAAATTCAAGTTAAAAACCACATTTTGCACTAAAAAGATACATTAGGGTATATCTGTGAAATCTGAAACAAACCCAAGTCTAAAACCACACTAATATCACATTACCAAGCTAATCAAGCCATAAAAAGCTAATTTTTAACTTAACCTCACTAAAACCCCTTATATAGCACAAAACATGCATAAAAATGTGATATTTTGCTAAAACACAACAAGTTATGAAATGGGGTGTTGAATATGAGTGTAATACCTTCAAAAGTCTTTAGAAAAACCCACAAGTTCTAGTTCAAGCCTCAAGTATGCAGACTTGCCACCAAACACCTCAAATGATCCATTAAACCAAGGTTTTGTGAAGGAAAAAGGTTAGATTTGTGTAGGGTTTTGTGTAGAGATCAAAGAAGTGTGAAAAGGGAAGAGAAAAGATGAAGAAAAGCTAGGGTTTTCTGCAGCTCTTCTGCAGAAATTCAGAAATGGGGAGAAGAGAGAGAGAAGAGAGGAGGAATGTCAACCAAGAAGTCAAATTTCCCCACCTACCCACCATACCTCCATTTCCTTTTAAATTTGAATTATAAAAAGGGTTTTACTTGATTAAAAATGGGTGGGGGATTAAATACAACCATACTAGAAAATGAAAAGGGTTAACATGATACATTTTCTTATCTAGTCTCAAAATGCTAAGTGTGCATGTGTGCACTTAACACAAAAATTCACATTTAGGGTAAACCCGGCTAAAAATAATTAATAACCCTATAAATATATATAAATATATATAAACACTTCACAACACAATTATCACTAGCCAAGAAGGAAAAATAAGATATCCGTTTTTATGAAAAACACGCACACTTGCTAATTAACGCAAAAACATCCTAAACGAATTTCAAGGGGTTACATTCACCTAGTAAAGCAACCGATGCTCCAAGCTTGCTAGGAATGGAAGTTGGGATGTAGGAATTTTCCACTCTCATTTTCTCTCAAACACTGAAACTCAAGAGAGCAATCAAGAAAAAGGAGGAGGAGGTGAAGAAGTAGCCATAACACATAATGAGCTAAGTGTTGTCTGGAATGAGAGAATTGGAATGGCTTCATAATTTTTCAACCATATAATAAATTATCACAACCATTTAGTATAAACAAATGAAGCCCATCCCTCTTTACATTCCAACAACCATACCCAAAGCCACCTCACCCTCTACCTCATTTCCATGAATATTCATAAATGAATATTCAAAAATGAGGTGTCCTACTTCTAAAAGTATTTCCGTATAAATACGGAAAACTTCCCGGTATACGTATCGAAATACATATACGTGTATCTGTATAAAAATACGAATAGCCAAGAGAGAGAAAATGAGTAGTTAAAATTAATACTAGAATATATATATTAAAAATATACATATAAATTATTAAATTAAAAACTTGATTTATTAATCCGGCTTAATCCTAAGCCGGCTAGTATTATCAACCGTCCGATTAAAGTCCGTGTAGTCTGTACATATATTTAATCGGTCACATTTATATACCAACATACATCATCTACATCATATCGTCTGAACCGGGAAAACCCTTTTTCTGGAACTCTAAAGACTCGACAATACGCTGGCAGTGAGTTACTGGATAAATCCATTACAATAAGCACGTCAGCGGCACTAGCTGTACTTAATGGCTACCCAGGTATATGCCGAAAGGGAAGTCGATAATCAAGTCCATATGTACCCTACTGAGGCTGAATGTGACAATCTCCGTACAGTCCGGTCTCTTCATTTAAGAGTATCGCATACCAGGTCTAGGAGGTGGATAATGTCGGACCCCTAATAACTCGATAAGTCGTGTTGGAGTAAAGCTAATCACCAACCAAGAAACTACTGAACTTCTATCAGTAAATCACATCCACCGTGGCCACAGATTTAGGGTGATGGTCAACCGAACACAACGCAATATCGACTCCTAATACCATGAGAGACGAATCCGCGACAATCGCTTACTGCCTTCATGTGGCTCGAGACTGTACCCACCTAAAACCAGTTTGCACAACTCCTTTGAGCACTGGTAGGGTTTTAATCTAAGTACGGTAGGAACTCACACGAGAAAAATGATGATCTTGGGTCAAAAGAATAACATGTACTCATGCCACTAAAGAACTTCTATCTGACGACAGATATAATATCATCTAGAAGTTCTCGGCGAGTCCGTCCGATGTACTCACCTCCATTGAGCACCTGTACACTATCTTAGGTTACACAACACCAATGGCTTATGAGACTGGCCACCACCCCTCGTTGGGGTCTAGAAACATATGCAATAGTCTACTCTGCAATATCGATGCCCTGTCTCGATACTCCCTCGACTAGGGACATTTAAAGATGTGCTTATGGACTACCCAACTCTCACGTATATGATCGCCATCATAATGCTGGTGTCAAGCAAGAATCCTATGGGCTTCATCATTATGTATTAGCGACATGTAATAACAAGTAAAACGTATACACATCAATGATAAAGACAAACAAGATAGCATACTATCATTTCGAGTAAGACTATTCTACATGTATAGGCCCCCCATCAATTATCATAATCGCCATCTATAATTACAATAATTGTCTTGAGGGCACTATATCCAACAATCTCCCACTTGCACTTATGACCAATTATTGAGGTATCACATACTTACATCCCGTGTACTACCAAATACCCAATTTCTCTTCTAATCAGTTTCGCAAATCGTGTTTATGAAACATCCGTATTCGATAAATAGCCTCGGTGAGTGAATCCGCTACAATGTTCCAACTTCCTCTCTCTATGTCTCTACTTTGCAGAGATCAATAATATCTTGAACTGAGAAATACCCCGCCTCAAGAATTTTTCTGGATACTTGATGGGAACAAGTTCATAAATGAACAACTTTATCCAACAAATTTCTTGGGTTGTATCCTCTATTGAGATATAACCAGTAACTTGTACCACGTTTACCCTAGTATCCCTATTGGAACCCTATCCAATATACCGCTCCTCAGAAGAGGATAAACTCAAAACTCTGACAGCATCTCTGTCATCCAGGTCAACTTGGAAGCCTGAACCGATAACCGCCTCCTGGAGGAGGCTGTTGTTACCATATATTAAGAACATCCTATTATGCTCTTAACTACTTCCCTTGTTTCTCCAGGATTGGATTAATATCTGCTTACAACGGCAAGCGCAGAAGCAACATCTGGTTTTGTACAAGACATTGTATGATTGACTCAATTGCCTAAGAAAATGATATGTTATCCATGCTTGTCCCTCTCCTCATTAGTCTAGAAGTCATCTCTTTAGAGAGGGAGACTCCATCACTTGCGGGTACACTACCACGCCAGGAGTCATCCATTAGAATGGTGTTGAAGTACCCAAATTGGGACACATCCCAAATTTAGGTCTATCAATATAAATCTAGTCACCAGAATTTATGATATCTTATCCAGATCTTTTATGGAGAAACACCTGTGACAACTAAAGTTTGACCGATTGTAGTATTGGAACATCACTTCCTATCAAGATTATGCCATCTAAATCTGAGGACACAACTCCCTACATCCTTCTTACTAGATTCATTTATTGTTTTGATTATGTCAATCACATTGACTATCACATTAAAACAGATGATCCGTCTTCGCTATGCATGCTTTAGTTTAAGAATATACATAAGCAATTTGCGCACCTTCCATTTATTGTTTTGATGATGTCAATCACATTGACTATCACATCAAAACAGATGATCCGTCTTCGCTATGCATGCTTTAGTTTATGAATATACATAAGCAATTTGCGCACCTTCCGCTGCTCCCACTGACTACGATAACCCCCTAGCAGAGTCATATACACATGCACTTCTAAATTCCTATTTAGAAAGACGTTATAATTATCCACCTGCCATATATCACAGTCATGAATAGAAACAGTGGAAAGTCATATCCGTATGGATTTTAGCATAGAAATTGAAGTAAAAGTTTCATCACAATCCACAACGGGAATTTGATGAAAATCATTACAACAAGTATAGCCTTATTAGGTTAATACCGTTCCACCTGCACATATCTCGAAAGATATATTTTCTCCTAATGGGTTTTACCCCTTCAGGAGTACCCAGCAAAGTCTAAAATCTATAATTTGCTGAAGTGTGTGGAGTCCAACTTGGATATAAAGCATCTAGTCACCCGAAAGTTACCACTTCTTATGACATGCAGATAACTAGTTGGACCATCATCACCATGATGCTGACCTCCCTATCTCTGTCTACGAGAAAACCGAGGTATCTCTCAGGTGGCTGAGGTCACCTACTAAAACTGCGGAGTGGCTAAAGTTTGTCGAGTCCAGTTGAATATCCAGGTTCTACTAAATTTTCAGTAATCGTTTGTAGTTCTGGAATCACTTTCAGTTTACCGTACTCCAACTAGTTTCTTTTGCAAAAAGATTCCTTTTATAAAAAGGTTGCGAGTTAAGAACAATGTAATTATTGATCCTAAAAATGGTAGAAATAAAACCCTAGCGAATGCTTAGGATAATCCACAAACTGCCATTACCGAAATGTGCCTTGAGTTTGTCCTGATTCTGCTTTTAAACAGAAACTGGATAACTCCATATCTTAACAACCTCAAGATATGCAACCAATATATGTCCATATAGAATCAAAGACACTAGTTTAGATGGAACCAGATTCAAATGCCATGCAGCTGTTTCCAGTGCACATCACAAATGGAAAAAGGCCAATAAAGCATTACTCATCAAGGAGCGCACCCGCAGATCAGTAATCTGAGAGAGAATCAAGTTCTCATTATTACTACAATGGAATACCTAGCATAAATATCTACATCTTCGATCACTTCGAAGAACCCTGATTCTTCTAACATTTAGTTCTTTACTTTATTCTTATACCTACAAACTTCACAAAATCTTTGGACCTTGCATTTCAAGGAATGCGTGTCTAAAACCAAAGAACTCATAGGTAAACCTGAATTAAGTAAGAGTACCAACCCCTTGTCCTAAAGAACACCAAACAACATACATTACCAAGTATAAGTCCCAATTGTATACTAACTCAAACTCCATGTGTCGTAAATTGAAAACCTGTATTTTGGTTAAGAATGTCTATACCATTATTCAATGCACCTTATCTTATCCTCAACTGATAAAAGTAAATGTTTAGAACAAAATTTTCAAAATTTATATCTCACTTTTTAAAATAAAGATATATATTTTTTTTTTAAAAATTTGCTGCATAACAATGGTTATTCAAAAACAAATATTTGCCGTCAAGCAAAACCAGGCGATTTAATCCAATATCACCAATTGCAAAGAATTCCGATATTGATGATCAAATCATCCATTTCCCAATATTCTACTCCTACTTAGCATCTGTAATTTCATACAGATGTAAGATCCAAATCCGGTATATACATACCCTGGAGTCAGAATTAATTGGGAAAATAGTTCTCATTTACAAGTACATGAAATTCTGAAACATTAATGTTTCAAAGGGGTGGCCGGTTATTACTAGTAATGCCTTCTCCAATATCCAGTTTCATGACACTAGTTGCAATTTCCTTTACCCTCACTCCAAACCTTCATATGTCTCTACTGTTAGTGATATATGCCCTAGAGGCAATTATTTTATAGTACTGAATTGTATATTACATTTTGGAAGATTGGCATATACAAAGATATAATAACAGTTTTGCTCAAAAGGGTAGTATGCTACTTGATTCTACCTCAATATGTGTATATGTTTCTTTTAGCATATCGCTAATACATATTGGCAGAGCCCTTAGGATATTTGCTTAACTACTAGCGTTGTCATGGTAGTAACACTAGTGGGGGTTGGATAGTCTATAAGCACATCCTTATATAGGTCTCTAGTCGTAGGATTATCGAGACGGGGTATCGATACTCCAGAGTAGACTAGTGTATACGCTTCTAATCCAAGCAGGGGAGATGGTCTGTCCCACAACCATTGGTATGTCGTACCGGAGATAGTATACAGGTGCTCATTAGGTTATGAGTCCCACTGGACGGACTCGTTAGGAACTGCTGGTTGGTATTATACCTATCGTAAGGTGGCAATTCCTGGGTGGCATGAGTACAGGTTAGTCCGTTGACTTGACATCACTATTCGTCTCGAGTGTGTTCCCGCTATACTTAGTTTACTACCCTACCATGACTCAAAGGAGTTATGTAAACAGGTAGTAGTTGGTTGCAGTCCCGAAGCACTTGGAGGCAGTAGCGGTTAGATAGTGTTAGTGTATATGCCCTAGAGGCCATTAATGTATCATACTAGTATGTATATTACTTGATGGAAGCTTGGGATATTCACAGTTGTATAGACAATCTTGCTCGAAATGGTAGTATGCTACTTGGTTTGTCTCTGCTTTAATGTGTACATGTATTTCTTTTATTATATCACCTATACGCATTAGTGGAGCCCTTAGGATCTTTGCTTGATTACCAGCGTTGTGATGGCGCTCACACTCGTGGGGGCTGGGTAATCCATAAGCACATCCTTATACAGGTCCCTAGTCGTAGGACTATCGAGACAGGGCATCGATACTCCGGAGTAGACTAGCGTATGCGCTTCTCATCCAAGCGTGGGAGACGGTCTGTCCCACAGCCGTCAGTACGTCGTACTTGAGATAGTAAGCGGGTGCTCGTTAGGTTACGAGTACACTGGACAGGACTCGTTGGGAACTGCTGGTTGGTATTATACCTATCGTCAGTTATCAGTTCCCAGGTGACATGAGTACAGCTTAGTCCGCTGACTTGACACTGTCACTTCGCCTCGAGTGTGTTCCCACTGTACTTTGATTACTACCCTACCACGGCTCAAAGGAGTCGTGCAAACAGGTAGTAGTTGGGTGCAGTCCCGAAGCACTTGGAGGCAGTGACGGTTAGACAGGATTCGCCTCTCCCGGTATTGGGGGTTGACATCGCGCTGTGTCTAGGAGAGCCATTACAAAAGTAGTCCCTGGCCAGGGCAAGCGAGGTATATTGGTAGGTTTCCAGTGTTATCTCAGGGTGTTCTGGGCTACACTCCGACACGACTTGTACCGCTATTAGGGGACTGACGTTTACCGCCCCCTAGGCCCGCCATGCGATGTATCAGACGAACAGACCGGACTGTACGGAGACTGTCACATTCAGACTCGGTAGGAGTTCAGATGGGTTCAACTCGTCAGTCTTCTTATCGGCATCTACCTGGGGACCGTTACGTACAGCTAGTACCGCTTGCGGTCTGTGGTTAAACCCACTGCTAGCGTAGTGTCGAGTCTTTAGAGTCCCACACAGAGAGTTATTCGCCTTTAGGCAAAATGAGTAGAGGTCGCATGGTTTTGCGACAGGGTTCGTTCACATCCGCGCACTTGTGCACGTTTGCTGTCCGGACAGCTTATACTAGCGGTCTTGTTGGAGATAGTGCCCTCATAGTCAATTATTGGATCGCAGGTACGTGATTGCAATGATTGCGGAGGACCTATCCCGGTAGCACAGTCTTACTCGAGATGATAGTATGCTATCTGGTTTGCCTTTATCAGTCGTGTACATGTTCAGGTGACTGATTGCATGTTACACTTTGATAGAGCCCTTAGGATCTTGCTTTACTACCAACAGTATGATGGCGATCATATACGTGAGAGTTGGGTAGTTTATATGCATATCCTTAATTGTAGTCCCTAGTCGTGGGAGTTTCGAGACAGGGCATCGATACTCCGGAGTAGACTAGTGTGTACAGTCGAGACCCCGACGAGGGGCGGTGGCCGGTCTCACAAGCCACTGGTGTCAGTTGGATCACCTAAGATGTATACAGGTGCTCATTGGGTTATGAGTACACCGGACAGGACTCGCCGGGAATCTGCTAGTTAGTACTATACCTATCGTCAGATAGCAGTTCCCTGGTGACATGTGTACAGGTTAGTTCATCGACCTGAGGTCGTCATTTGTCTCGTGTGAGTTCCCACTGTGCTTTGATTTCTACCCTACCACGGCTCAAAGGAGTCGTGCAAACAGGTAGTTTTTGGGTACAGTCCCGAGCCATATGGAGGCACGTGAGCGGATCGGCAGGGGATTCGTCTCTCCCGGTATTGGGGGCGAGATCGTGCTGTGTCTAGGAGAGCCATTACACAAAGTCCATGGCCATGGCAGGAGATTTACTGGTAGGTACTCCAGTAGTATCTCAGGGTGTGATTGGGCTTCACTCCGACGCGACTTATACTGCTATTGGGGGTCTGACGTTACTAGCCCCCTAGGCAGATATGCGATACTCATAGACGAACGGACTGGACTGTATATACATTGTCACTGTTAGGCTCAGTAGGGTTTTCCGGATGAGTGCGCTCATCGGCATCCCTTGAGGTCAGTCCATGGGCAGCCGTTACGCATTGCTAGTGCCGCTGACGGTTTGTGGTTAAACCCACTGCCAGGGTACTGACGAGTCATTAGAGTCCCCCACAGACAGTTTCCCAAGTTCGGGCGAAACGTTGTAGAGGCCGTATAGTTTTATGGCAGGGTTCGGAAAATGCACGTGCGTTTACGCACGTGTTATTTTTCGGGCAGATAATACTGGTCGGCTTTGTTTTAAGCCGGATCCGAGTATTATATTGAGTAGGTATAATATCTTTGTCTCAGTTGCATTTGTATTCGGTCGTAATACAAATGCGGGTACATTTATACTGTTTCGGGATTGTCCTGAAATTCGTTTCAGGATCACTTTTGGAAGTTGCCAGTTTCCAGTTTTCTATCAGCCGTCTTTTAACATTTGGTTAAAGGCGGATTTATCTTTTCTTGGATGAGAGTGAGTCGTGCTTCTAGAAGGTTCTAGAAGGTTCTAGAATTTGTGACTAAGCTTTGTGACTCATGCTTTGATTTCATTAATTTCTTGTTTTGCTTAAGATCTTTAAGCAAGATATTTGTTTGTGTTCACATATGATATTTATCATATGGTCACCCCCCCTCTCCTACGGTCACCCCCCCTCTCTTTATAAGAGGCCGGCCCCCTCCTCTCTCTCTAATGTTTTTTTTTGTTGATTTCATCGGTTAGAAAAGATATGATAGTTTTGGGGTGTATGGAATTCACAGTTCATTTCATTCCATCACCCGATTTCCACGGCAACTTCATTAACCGATCGTCCACGGACTTGGACGAAGTGAGACAAAGTCATCTACTCATTCTCTACATCATTCTTGGTCGTCTCTTTTAGCAAACTTGACGATCGAGTTGCCTCGAGTCAGAGGCAGGAGCCCGTTTAAAGAACCGATCATGTGGTGCCACCTCGACGAGGAGATCGGAGATCGACGAGATCGGAGCAGCCGCAACGGAGCGTGGGATGATGGTTGAAGAACGAAGGACTCGGATCGTTCGGTATAACATTCCTACACTCTTTACAGTTTGTTAGTTTAGCAATAATGGCAGATCCGGGTTAAAGTATACGATAGCGCCAGTTAAAAAGTTTTTGTTCCGCATTTGGCGTCTGTAGACTGCCGGGACGCTAGCGTAGACTTACAGTGGTATCAGAGCCTCACCATTTTGCTATACTAACTTGTGCTAACGCGTTTAAAACATCGATCCGACCGGAAATCGAAAATTGCAAAAATCATAATTTTTATGCCCGACAGTTTCTGTTAATTTTAAACGGTCTCAAAATTGATTTCTGGATGTCTTAAAAATCCGTGCAGGCATATTTAAGAACCACGACAAAATTTGGGGTCGTGATCCCTCCAGCCTGCCGCGGAAGAGCGGCCAAACCCATGGTTTGGCCGCCCATCCGCGGCCACGTGGGGAGCACGTGCTCCCAAATTTTCTCAGTGGGTTCTGTGTTGGTTTTTGGGGTTTTTGGTAAATATATTTTTGGCCCAGGTTTTGTTACTGTTCACCAGTAAGCAGTGGGGCCCACTTTTTGTTATTTGGACTTTGGTCGATCGAAATTTAAACACGTTAGTTTACAGTGCTTACATTATATCTCCGACCGGGAATGTCATTTGATCGGTAAACCGCGTCTGATTGCTATAGTTCTTTTAGACGGGTTTGCGAACGTGACATTCGCGTTGATGTTCTGTGTTGTGCTGTGATGTTGCGGATTTGTCATGGTGGATAGCAGTGTGCAATGGTAGTACAGTTTGTGTTTATTTGTACATTTGATATTGCGGGGCGAGCGTCCAACTTGTGGACTGCCGTCACTGCCTGTTGTATAATATTCTTTTGGGGCACGACCAGGTTGCGGTCGATGTACCTTTTGTACTATTTTTCATTACTGTACTAGGTTTTGCCCCGAGACGGAGTGCACGGATAGCCGGGTTCGGGAAAGCAACGGGTCCGCATCTCATGGCTTTGAGAGGCAGAGGGGCCCCACTTCAGAATTGGCTGACTATTCGCCGCACTCGTAGGGGGTACAGGTTGACCCAAGGAGGGGTGCTCAATTTACCGGATTCCGTGAAGTGTCGGGTGTTCCATTCACTATGCTGTGGGGACTACCTCGCTTCAGGTTTTGGCGGGTAACTTGCCGCACCCGTAGGGGTCTAGGTTTCATTGCACAGGCTATCCACACGACAGGGGAACGTCGAGTTTCAGCAGCGGCTCTGTGAAACCCGGGGATCCCAGATTATCTGTATTGTTCTGTGATGCTTATTACTTTTCTGTAATGTTGCATACTATCACGCCTGGAGAGATTATTGTATATTGGTTTATATACTATTAGATGTTGTATATGTTTTACACCCGCGCTAGTCCAGTCCCCGCTCTGTCGTTAGTTAAGTAACCTAACGGGTGATGACGGGACCCAGTGACGAATGCGGATGGCATATACGTACATTATATTTTCGTTCTTTTCTGGTGTGATTATTGATGGGACTGCGTTGATTCTGATCAACGTAAAGTAAAACAAACCTGTATATAGTTGTTGGAACAAATTTAAAAAGTGTTATTGCAAAGACGTTTCCTTTTGTTATGCATAGCGGTATTCAGTGGAATATCCTGCACCTCATTCGACGGGGCAAGGGCCGACATCCCTTCACCGGGACTGACCCCTTGGGCAGAAGTTTGCGTCAGAGTAATAACTTCACTATAGTCGATTACAAGTTGCTCTGCATAGCGGTATTCAGTGGAATATCCTGCACCTCATTCCACGAGGAAAGAGCCGAGATCCCTTTACCGGGAGTGACCTCTTTAGCAAAAGGTTTTCGCCACTATATTTTAAAAAGCTATCAGGTTCCTTCAGCGATATCAAGTTCACTACGCTAAAGGTTTTTCGCCAAAAACCAGCCGTAGCCCTCCGTCACTTCTTTTGGGTATTCAGTAGTATTCAAGCTACGTATTTTGACCAACGCCAAGGCATAGTGTTTGGTAGCTGCTGGGTATTCAATTGTTGCATAGATAGATGAGTTAGTTTGGGACAGTCGTTCTGCCATTTTGGCCAACGTCAAGGGCATGTGCGGGTGGGTTCAAATTGGCAAGATAGTGACGGGTAGAACTAGGCATGTGACTTATGACATTTTGACCAACGCCAAGGCTATAAGAGCATGGGGCAAAAATTATATCAGGAGTTTCTAAAGAAACTGAAACTTGCCGAGTATGCGCATACCTTCTGGAGTATGAGTAACGTGGATGCATTCCATCACGTTATCATGCGATGAGAGTTGGATCCTGATTCCTACTGATGAGTTGGTTTACTCTTCGGGTGATCCCGATTGATTCTTCTTTAGGTTTGGAGGAGAATTTGACAGGACAGTGGGAGGTTTCCGGATTAGATAAAATGATGACCATTCTGATCTAGGTTAGAGTGCACGCAGAGTGTTTCTTTTCTCTCTCTCTCTTTGGCAGCGACCTTTGACCGACCCTAGACTATGACTCAGTGACCAGGTTGACCGAACCTTCTTAAAATACTGGCTTTTGGATTGTCTGAGTTGCATAAGTCATTGCCACTCCTTCTTTTACCCTTTGCATTTCTCAGAACACCCGTATTACTACGGATATCCACTTCCATTGGATAGATCCATCGTATGGTTATATACGAACTCGAAGGAACTTCTTCGAGGATGGATCCAGGTTCAGGAGAAATAGAATTGGTTTATTCAGTTGTCTTTTATTATCACCTTCTCTCAGGTTGCGAGAGCTCCTTGGTTTGGGAGAGTACACCTATTACGCTTATTGGATAGTCTTATTCCAAACCATAGGCTGGTGCCGAAAGGTAGGGAATGAAGAAAACCAATTAGCCTAAGTAGGGTGTGCAGAAGGTAATATGTAAAGACAAAATAAAGGGATTAGAAAGAGGGCAAAGTAAATTGCGACTGATATCATTCACGACCAAAACCGCGTACTTCATCGCCACTCCTATTTCACCTTTAAAAAGAATAAGGTATTATTCAGTTGTCTTTTATCGTCACCTTCTCTCGAGATGCGAGTACTCCTTGGTTTAGGAGGGTACACCTATTATGCTTACTGGATAGTCTTCTTCCAAACCATAGGCTGGTGCCGAACGGTAGGGAATGAAGAAAACCATTTAGCCTAACGATGGTGTACAGAAGGTAACGACTAAAGACAAATAAAGGGATTTGGAGAGATGGCGATAAAATATACGGTTGAAGTCATGAATTTGATTATGGAAGAGGCATTGCTATGAATATCAGGATACCCCTACGAAACATTTTCATGTTTCAGTGCATTGTTAAAGGAAAAACTGTTTTCCCGATTAGACACTTACTCCAAGGGTATGTATTTACCAGGTTTCATTCTCATATCTGTATGGTTTTACAGATGATGAGTAGGAGTAAGATATTGGGAATTAGGTGATCATCCTCATTATATCGGAATTCGTTGTAATTGGTGATATTTGAGGAAATCGCCAGGGTACAGTTTTCCACCGACAACGCACAAGTTATGAGTTGTTTAACTCAGCGGACTTATACAGAGTATTGTATGTTGTCCAGTGTCCATCAGGACAAAGGGGTAGGTCCTCGTACTATGTTCTGTTTACTTATAACTTCTCTAGTATTTAGACGAGTGTTTCGTAGAAATACAAGGTCTAAGTTTTGAGAAGTTGTGGGTATAAGAATAAAGTAGAGAACCAGGTATCACAAATATCAGGATTCTTCAAAGAGATCGAAGATGTAGATTCTTGTGATTGGTATTCAGATGATAGTGATGGTTTTGAGAAACGTGTTTCTCTTTCAGGTTACTCATAATTGGATGGATTCCTAAGTTGAGTAATGCTGATTAACCTCTTTCCATTAAGTTGATATGCACTGGAGACAGATGCATGGATTGAATATGGTTCCAATTAAATAAGTGCCAAAGTTTCTGTATTGGATATAGAATGGATCGTACCTTAAAAGAAATTAAGGTACGGGAAGTTGTCCAGCTTATGATTAAAACCAGACACTGGATAACTCAGGGCACGTTTCTGTAATGGCTGTTTGTGGGTTGACCCTGGCTATGACGAGGGTTGATATTCTACCATTTGGAAGATCAATAGTGATATTGTTCTTCACTTGCCACAGTTTTAAGTAAAAAATGGATCTTTTTCAGAAAACAGTAGTGGGAGTATGGTAGAACAGGAAGTGATTCCAGAACCGCGAACGATTACGGAAAATTTAATAGGACCTATATTTTCAATCAGGTTTGACATTCCAATAGCCACTCTGCAGGTATGGTAGGTAACCTCAGACACCCGAGAGGTACTTCGGTAGCCTCAAGGACGGTGACAGGGAGGTTCTTATCTACCCAGACTTGACACTACTGTTGTTCCAGGATATGAGACCCGGTAGGAGGGTTGTCGTAGTCAGTGGGAGCAGCGGAAGCATAGTGGGCAAGATGCTTATATCTATTTATAGACTTGAGCAGTTATAGCGGAGATAGATCATCTAATTTTGATGTGACAGTCATGGGTTTGACTTCAATCAGAATAGGGGATGGATCAGTTAAGGAGGTAGTAGGGTGTGATGTCATGGTATCTGGATGACATACACAGAGTAGGAAGTAAAATTCCTATACTACGATCGGTTGTACTATGGTCGTCACACAGTTGTTTCTCCAGACAGGATATGGATATAATATTTGACATTCTGGTTTCTAGATCTATGGTTTTAGATCTGGATTTGGGTAGTTTCCCAATGTGGGTACTTTGACAGATATTCTAATGGTTTTTGGAATAGTTGACTCCTAGCATGGTGGTGTACCTGCAGGTGATGGAGTCACCCTCTCTAAAGGTGTCTTACAGACTAAAGGGGAGAGGGATGTGCATGATTGGCAGATCACTTGCTTAGGCAATTGAGTCAATCATGAGATGTCAAGTACCACACCAGATGTTGTTTTTGCACTAGATGCAATAAGTTTGTATTAATCCAATCCTGGAGAAACATAAGAAAGCAGTTTTAGAACATTAGTACATGTTCTATGGATTTGATAACGGCAGCCTCTTTCGGGAGACGGTTATCATTCCAGGCTTCAAAGGTGACATGGATGACAGAGTGATTGTCAGAGTTTTAGTTTTCCTTCTGACGAAGGACAGTATTATGGACAGGTGGTTCCAGAGGATACTGTGGGTGGCATGGTGCCCGATACTGATTAGGTTCAGTGATCCATACAGTCTAAAAAGTTTGGATATGGAGTTCATTTATGAACTAAGGTCCCATCAGATATCCAAACATATTCTAAGACAGGTACTACTCAATTCGGGAGATGGCTTTCTCCGCGAACTTGAGATTAAGAGAGATACAGAAAGAAACTTCTAGGCGGATCCATTCACCGAGGCTATTTCTCGAACACAATAGTTTTACAAACGGGCTTTGTAAAACTGATTAGTAGAGGAGTTGGATGTTCGGTTTCACACGGGCTGTGAGTAGTCAACATCGCAATATTAGCCTTGAGTGCAAGTGGGAGATTGTTGGAGATAGTGCCCTCATAGTCAATTATTGGATCGCAGGTACGTGATTGCAATGATTGCGGAGGACCTATCCCGGTAGCACAGTCTTACTCGAGATGATAGTATGCTATCTGGTTTGCCTTTATCAGTCGTGTACATGTTCAGGTGACTGATTGCATGTTACACTTTGATAGAGCCCTTAGGATCTTGCTTTACTACCAACAGTATGATGGCGATCATATACGTGAGAGTTGGGTAGTTTATATGCATATCCTTAATTGTAGTCCTTAGTCGTGGGAGTTTCGAGACAGGGCATCGATACTCCGGAGTAGACTAGTGTGTACAGTCGAGACCCCGACGAGGGGCGGTGGCCGGTCTCACAAGCCACTGGTGTCAGTTGGATCACCTAAGATGTATACAGGTGCTCATTGGGTTATGAGTACACCGGACAGGACTCGCCGGGAATCTGCTAGTTAGTACTATACCTATCGTCAGATAGCAGTTCCCTGGTGACATGTGTACAGGTTAGTTCATCGACCTGAGGTCGTCATTTGTCTCGTGTGAGTTCCCACTGTGCTTTGATTTCTACCCTACCACGGCTCAAAGGAGTCGTGCAAACAGGTAGTTTTTGGGTACAGTCCCGAGCCATATGGAGGCACGTGAGCGGATCGGCAGGGGATTCGTCTCTCCCGGTATTGGGGGCGAGATCGTGCTGTGTCTAGGAGAGCCATTACACAAAGTCCATGGCCATGGCAGGAGATTTACTGGTAGGTACTCCAGTAGTATCTCAGGGTGTGATTGGGCTTCACTCCGACGCGACTTATACTGCTATTGGGGGTCTGACGTTACTAGCCCCCTAGGCAGATATGCGATACTCATAGACGAACGGACTGGACTGTATATACATTGTCACTGTTAGGCTCAGTAGGGTTTTCCGGATGAGTGCGCTCATCGGCATCCCTTGAGGTCAGTCCATGGGCAGCCGTTACGCATTGCTAGTGCCGCTGACGGTTTGTGGTTAAACCCACTGCCAGGGTACTGACGAGTCATTAGAGTCCCCCACAGACAGTTTCCCAAGTTCGGGCGAAACGTTGTAGAGGCCGTATAGTTTTATGGCAGGGTTCGGAAAATGCACGTGCGTTTACGCACGTGTTATTTTTCGGGCAGATAATACTGGTCGGCTTTGGTTTAAGCCGGATCCGAGTATTATATTGAGTAGGTATAATATCTTTGTCTCAGTTGCATTTGTATTCGGTCGTAATACAAATGCGGGTACATTTATACTGTTTCGGGGTTGTCCTGAAATTCGTTTCAGGATCACTTTTGGAAGTTGCCAGTTTCCAGTTTTCTATCAGCCGTCTTTTAACATTTGGTTAAAGGCGGATTTATCTTTTCTTGGATGAGAGTGAGTCGTGCTTCTAGAAGGTTCTAGAAGGTTCTAGAATTTGTGACTAAGCTTTGTGACTCATGCTTTGATTTCATTACTTTCTTGTTTTGCTTAAGATCTTTAAGCAAGATATTTGTTTGTGTTCACATATGATATTTATCATATGGTCACCCCCCTCTCTTTATAAGAGGCCGGCCCCCTCCTCTCTCTCTAATGTTTTTTTTTTGTTGATTTCATCGGTTAGAAAAGATATGATAGTTTTGGGGTGTATGGAATTCACAGTTCATTTCATTCCATCACCCGATTTCCACGGCAACTTCATTAACCGATCGTCCACGGACTTGGACGAAGTGAGACAAAGTCATCTACTCATTCTCTACATCATTCTTGGTCGTCTCTTTTAGCAAACTTGACGATCGAGTTGCCTCGAGTCAGAGGCAGGAGCCCGTTTAAAGAACCGATCATGTGGTGCCACCTCGACGAGGAGATCGGAGATCGACGAGATCGGAGCAGCCGCAACGGGGCGTGGGATGATGGTTGAAGAACGAAGGACTCGGATCGTTCGGTATAACATTCCTACACTCTTTACAGTTTGTTAGTTTAGCAATAATGGCAGATCCGGGTTAAAGTATACGATAGCGCCAGTTAAAAAGTTTTTGTTCCGCATTTGGCGTCTGTAAACTGCCGGGGCGCTAGCGTAGACTTACAGGTCTTTGGTTTAAGCCAGATCCTAGTATATGATTTGGGATTGGTTTTATCTCATTGTATTCGTGTTCCTCGGATCACGAATACGGGTGCGTTTGCACAGTTGACTGAGACAGAGGGAGAGGACTTTGATTAGGGTTAATGACCATTGTCATTTTCTTAACCCTAATGCTTATGTGTGTATTATGAATAATTGATATTAGTTAAATATAACTGTGCATGGTTAGGGTTGTTGACCATTTGACTATCTTGACTTGTTGACTTAGGTTGACATGTTGACCATCATCATTCCATATAAAAGATGCTCTTTGATCCTTGCAATTTGCATTTAATGTGAAATGATAATGGTCATGTCTTGATTAAACCATGACAATTATCTTGCTAATTATCTATCTACATAATTCACACATATTAGAGAGAATGGTTCATTATTTCTCTCATTCTATAATATAGATTCTCTCTCCTCCTCTTCCTCTCTCTCAAGCTCTCCCCTCTCATGAGTTGAGAAACACATGAGCTTGAGATAAACGTCTCTAAAGTAATCTCTACTCTCATCTAAGGTTCTAGGATTAGCACTTCTAGCATCTTAGTTACTTCTAGCTTGAAGTTGAAGCCAAAGGTTGGGGCTCTCGGGTGGATCCTTCTTCGACTAAAGAAGGCGACAAGGTGATTTCTTTCTTCCACTCCAAGGAGTAAGGAGAGAAGGACATAAAGCCCAAGGTATAACCTTTCTTCCATGTAGCTAATACTAGTTAGCTTGTAGTCAGTTTTTGTTTAGCAAAGATCCTCCTTTAGTTAGTCCATGTTGCCTAGTTCGATAAAAATCCATTTTTTATACCGTTTTCCGCCTCCCCGCAAGCACCGGGGCGGGCAACGTGGACTTACAGTGGTATCAGAGCCTAACTAAACATAAACTAACTAGTTAGTAAAGTGTATAGAAGTTCGATCGGTAAAAATCGCAAAACCGAAATTTCAGAAACCTATTTTCTGCCGATTTTTAAATCTGCTCTAAAAATAATAAATCACACCTTAAAAATCGGCTCAGGGTTTTTACAGTACACACAAGAAAAACGAACCAGCGAACCGACCAACCGACCGCGGTTCCGCGGCAGAAGCTTGCTTCTGCCGCGGATCTGCGGCCGAGTTGACTCGGCCGCGGCTCGTTTCTCTTGCAGTGTTCTTATTTCTTGGTTTTGGGATTTTTAAGATATTTTATTTCTGCCCCGATTTTCCAGAATAGAAATTTGTATTTGGGGTGGCTATAAATCCGTATTTTTGATCGAACTTCACCATACTTTGACTATTGGGTTATATCTGTGATATTTATATGTATTTAACGTCTGTTAATCGCTATACGTCGATTAGTGGGGGTTATACATATCTGTGATCTGTAATTCTTATTGGTTTGTGTATATGAACTCGGTGGATTGTCGCGGATGAATAGCCGGGGTGGATGTGAGATGAGAGTTTCTTTTTTCTTTCATTCATGTAATATGTAAATTGATGTAATATTATTTATTTGGCCGCACAACCGGGTCGGGGTTGTAGCCGTCATTGTATAATTTCTTTTTACTGTTTTTGCTCCTAGGATAGACCCATGGTGGGGTGCACAAACTACCGGGTATCTCGATGTGCCGAGTGGCCTACTCACGTCGTTGAGGGAGGTTGCTTCGCTTCAGATACTTGGCGGGTAGTTTGCCGCACCCGTAGGGGTCTTGGGTGGGGTATTGGCTATTCATCGCGACCGTGTAATCCGCTTTTCGTTGCAGGCTCGAACGAATCGCGAATTCCTAGTATATCCAAAGTGTTCATCTATGATCTGGATTGACTATCATTGCTATATATTTATATATGATAACTATTTAGGTGTTGCTTATGTTTTGCATCCGCGCTAGTCCTGTCCCCGCTCTGTCGTTAGTTAAGTAACCTAACGGGTGATGACGGGACCCCGTGGCGAATGCGGATGGCATAAGCGTACACCATATTTTGGGTTTTTCTGTAATGGTAAGATTAATTGATGGGACGCATTAAACTTAATGCAAGAAAATAAACCAAGTAAAAGTCGAATGGAACACTTTGAAAACCACTCGGTTTTTTTCAAAACTAAACTTTTAAATGCGGAGCTTGAACCACTCCTTTTAAAAGCTATCCCGTTCCATCGATTATATCAAGTTCACTACGTTCACGGTTTCGCCAAAACCATTCGTAGCCCTCCGTCATTCCACATGAATGGTCAAAAAGTATTCAAGCTATGTATGTTGGCCAAAGTCAAGGCATAGTGATTGGTAGCTATTGGGTATTCATGTGCAGCATAGGTAGATGCGTTGGTTTGGGACAGTCGTGCTGCCATTTTGGCCAAAGTCAAGGGTAGGTACGGGTGGGTCCAAATTAACCAGGAGAATGACGGGTAGAACTTGACATGTGACTTATGATATTTTGGCCAAAGTCAAGATCATAAGAGCATGGGGCAAAAATCCACATCGGGAGTTTCATAAGTACTGAAACTTGCTAGTGCTGCATACCATTTGGAGTGTGATGATTCTGGTAGGATTCCTTTGGTTTTATCACGCGATGATATTTGGATCCCGATCCTACTGTGAATATATGCTACTCCTCGGGAAATCTCTCACTTAACGATCAATGCTATAAACCTAGTAGGTATCTAGAAAGGTGTTAGTGGGGCTACGCCCAAAGGGAAAAGAGGTTACTTAATTAAGGAACTTCGCGAAAGCGTTGGAAAACCTCCCTCGAAGTACCGACACTAGCCTGGCTGAACGGTTAAGCAAGTATTGTACGGTGAGTTTGATCCCGACTAATTCTTCCTTTATGGTTTGAGGAGGGATTTGAGAGACAGTGGGAGCCATCCTGTTTAGACAAACTAAAAACCACTATAAACTTGCAAGAGCATCATGCTAAAGTGTTTCTTTTCTCTCTCCTAATTACAGCGACCATTTAACATGACCGGACTTAAGTTATTACTAGATAAAAACATACTGACAGGGCCAAACTACAAAGATTGGCTCAGGAATGTCAAGATGGCAATCACTTACGACAAGTTGGGGTATGTCTTTACCACCAAAGCTCCCCCCCGTCCCAGGTCCCACCTCCAGCGTCGCGGATGTAGAAATCCGTAAGACATGGGAGATCGATTGCGCGAAGGCCAAATACCTCGTGCTTGCCTCGATGGACAACGAACATCAGAGGAGGCACGAGAATATGGACTTAGAATCCATATTTCTTCATACAAAAGAACTGTATGGAGAGCAGTCTCGTATCGCAAGATACGAAGTGTCGAAGAAGCTATTTTCGGCAAGATTGGCCGTCGAATCATCGGTAGCGGAACACATGCTTAAGATGATTGGCTACATAGAGGAGCTCGCGGACCTTAGGACCACGTTGGAGAATGAACTCTACACTGACTTGATTCTCCAGTCCCTTCCTTCCACTTACGCCCAGTTTGTCCTAAACTTCAACATGCAAGGAAAGGAGGAAGAACTTTCCGAACTTCTGAACATGTTGAGGAGTGCTGAGGGCACCCTACAGAAAGGTAGGGAGACATCCACTTTGTTTGTAGGAGGTTCTTCCTCTTCTAGGTCCAGGGCGAAAGCCAAGGGAAAGAAGAGGAAAGCCCCCGCCAAACCAAGGGGCGGTGACAGTAAAGTGGATACGAAGGGAAAGGGAAAGGCAACAAAGGTAGCGGGAAAGCTGGTGGGAAAGGAAGAATGCTTCTACTGTCACAAAAGTGGACACTGGAAACAGGATTGCAAGGCTTGGAAGGCCAGAACCCAGGATCTGAAGCGAGTTGCAGCTTCAGCTTCAGGTGTGTATGTTATTGAAAACTGTCTATCAATAAACTCTACATCCTGGGTATTGGATACCGGATCAGGATCTCATATCTGTAATTCTTTGCAGGCGTTGAGAAAGCGTAGAGTTTTGAAGGCAGGTGATATGACCTCAGAGTTGCAAACGGAGCTAGCATGGATGCTGAGGCCGTGGGGGACTATCACCTGGGATTGTCAGATGGATACTTTTTGGTTTTGCGTAGTTGTTATTTTGTACCAAATGCAACCTGTAATATCATTTCTGTATCTTTATTGTCTAAAGAAGGTTATGAATTTGCATTTGTAAGTAATGTAGTGAACATTCACCTTAATCAAGTTTTGATTGGGTCAGGTACATTAAACAACGGTATATACGTATTAAACCAACCACAGATTTTCAATGTCCAGAATACACACAAAAGAAAGTCTCCAGAAATCAATACAACTTTCTTATGGCATTGTAGACTGGGTCACATCAATGAGAGAAGGTTGACGAAGTTACGTACAGAAGGATATTTGGATCCGTTCGAATATCAATCGTATGCAACTTGTCAATCCTGTCTCAAAGGAAAGATGACAAAGACTCCGTTCACTGGACACGGAGTAAGAGCGAGCGAGCTCTTGGGACTCGTACACAGCGACGTGTGCGGTCCAATGTCTAGGCATGCACGAAGCGGTTATTATTACTTCATTACTTTTACGGATGACTTTTCAAGGTACGGATATGTCTTCTTAATGAAACATAAATCCGAGGCTTTTGAAAAATTCCAGGAATACAAGAATGAAGTAGAAAAACAAACAGGCAAATGTATCAAAGCACTGAGATCTGATCGAGGTGGTGAATACTTGAGTGCCGAGTTCCTGGGTTACTTAAAAGAGAATGGAATTCTCTCTCAGCTTACTCCTCCATACACTCCGCAACATAACGGTGTATCGGAGAGACGGAACCGAACCCTATTGGATATGGTACGATCCATGATGAGTAACGCTGAGTTGCCGCGATCGTTCTGGGGATATGCGCTAGAATCAGCTGCATACCTTTTGAACCGAGTTCCAACTAAGACTGTGCCTACTACACCATATCAGATGTGGTGTGGGAAGAGACCCTATCTTAATCACATTAAGACATAGGGATGTCCAGCTTTTGTAAAAAAGCAGCATGCGGACAAGCTCGAGGCACGCTCAGTACAGTGCAAGTTTGTGGGATATCCAAAGAATTCCAAGGGATATTTCTTCTATTGTGAAGAGGAACAAAAGGTTTTTGTTTCTCGCCATGCCCACTTTCTAGAACACCAGTTCTTAGAAAAAGAAATAAGTTGGAGCGCAATAGAACTGGAAGAAATTCCAGAACCACGAGCTATTACTGAAAGCTTAGGAGAACCAGAGGGTTCGAAAGATCAGGACATTCCCACGCCACTCCGCAGGAGTAGTAGGCAGTCTCATCCGCCCGAGAGATATTACGGTTTTCTCATAGACGGGGATAGAGAGGATTGCATCATAGATTGTGATGAGCCTACTAGCTTCCAGCAAGCCATTCACAGCGTTGACTCGGTAAAATGGTTGGATGCAATGCGGACCGAAATGGAGTCCATGTACACCAACAAAGTATGGACGTTGGACATTGCTCCAGATGGGGTAAAACCCGTAGGATGCAAGTGGATCTTCAAAAGGAAGATTGGTGTAGATGGACAGGTTGAGACCTATAAAGCTAGACTGGTTGCAAAGGGTTTTTGTCAGCGACCTGGTTTGGACTATGACGAAACCTTTTCTCCGGTAGCTATGCTGAAATCCATTCGGATCCTTCTTGCCATTGCTTCCTTCCACGATTATGAGATTTGGTAGATGGACGTAAAGACCGCTTTTCTAAATGGACATTTAGAGGAGTGTGTCTATATGGACCTGTTAGTTATATGTATGCCCTAGAGGCCATTACTGTACATACGATGTATATTGTAGTGGATGCTAGGACATATATAGGGAGGACTTTCTTGCTCGACATGATAGTATGCTATCTGGTTGTACTTTATCTTAACATGTACTCTGATTGTCTCTATGTTACATGTTGATAAAGCCCTTAGGATATGTACTCGACTACTGGGACTATGATGAGATCATACTAGTGGGGGCCACAGTAGTCGACGAGTACATCCTATAACTGTTCCTAGTCGAGGGTGTATCGAGACAGGGCATCGATGCACCAGAGTAGACTAGCGTATACGCATCTTGACCCATATGATGGGCGATGGATGATACCATATCCATCTGTGTTTGACATCAAGGATGGTGTACGGGTGCTCAGTGTAGAATGGGTATACTGGACGGACTCGCCGAGAACTCCCATATGGTATTATACCTTACGTCAGATGGCAGTTCTCCGGTGACACTGGTACAGAGTAGTCTGTTGACCCGAGATCGTCATAGAGTCTTGTGTGATTCCCACTGTGCTTTGATTTCCATCATACCACGTCCAAGAGGGCGTGCAAAAAGGTGGCTTTTGGGTACAGTCCCGAATCACATGGAGGCAATGAGCGATAGGAGGGGATTCGTCTCTCCCGGTATAGGGAGTTGATGTTGTGCTGTGTTCGATTGGCTATAACCAGAAATCCCTGGCCAGGGTTGCTGAGATTTACTGGTAAGTGTTATCAGTAGTTTCCCGAACTGTTATAGATCTCATATCGACACGACTTATCGAGCTACTGGGGTCTGACGTTTACCACCCCTAGGCGAGATATGCGACATATCAGACGACGAGACCGGACTGTACGGGAGTGTTACTGTTTGGATTCACAGGAGAATGTACAGGCTTGCTTGTTGATCTTCTGAGCGCTCAATACCTGGGTAGCTGTTACGTTTAGCTGACCGCTTGCAGCTTATGCGTGTTTGATATGATCATCACCTACTGCCGGCGTATTGACGATTCTTTAGAGTCCTACAAAGAGGTTTCTTGGCTCAGGCAAAATGGAGTAGGAGCACATATGTGATATGTGAGGGACCGAGGATAATGCGGTATGTGATACCGTATTGGATTCTCGCGATATGAGATATCGGCCGGGTATATGTGATATAGCCGGGTCATCGTATTAGTCGGTTATATGCGATATAGCCGGATTATCGGATCAAGTGTTGATTCGATAATTTAATGTATAATAATATATATGATATATTAAATTACATTAACTAATATTTGCTCACTAAAAGATTCATTTTCTCACGGGATAATACATTGATATATATGCGATATATGTTAATTGTATTATTATCTATTGTTACAAAATATATTGTATATGTGATATATAATATTTTAACATGTTAGGGTTACAAATTTAACTTTGGATTAGGGTTTAAACTTGGTTAGGGTTTGGATTAGGGTTAGCTTTTGCATGAAGCTTCCATGAAGCTTCATGAAGCTTTGACTTTGTGGTTGCTTGATATTTTTGTGATATATTATGTTAACCCAATCCAAACCATTAACTCTAGTTAACTCTCTACAAGGGTTAACTCTCTCATGCTTAACCCTTGGTTAGATTTGTAACCACTACAATAATTCATTGTTCATCACAAAAGGATGAAGTTATCATCTTCATTCATGCTTCTTCTTCCTTGAGTTCCTTCATGAAAAAGCTTTCTTTTGTGATGAAAGTGAATGAGAAAAAGATAATAAATGAGAGCAAAAATCCTACTTCATCATCCTCATCTATCCTTGCCATTTAGATGAGGGTGTTCACTTCATATTATGAGTGTTAGCTTGTGTTAACGAAACTTCAAGGTAGATCATCTTTGTATCGAAGATCGGAAGCAAAGGTTGCATCATTTTCTTCGTGAAGCCTCTCGAGAGTCCAGAACACGATGATCGCAGCGAACGGACCTCAACATGGAGCTTAAGAAGTGAAGGACCAGATCTACAAAGGTTCTAATCCCTCTCACTTAGTGTTAAAGTGTTTAACATGCATGTTTTCGCCTAAACCTTAGTTTAAAGATCCGGCTTCGGGTTGTTCGGCACGGCTAAAATTTTAATCGGGCATGGTTGATGCCTCGTAGACCCTTGTGCGCGTGCTTAGCAACCCTACAGTGGTATCAAAGCCAAACTAGAGCTTTAGGCGAAGTGCAAGCGAAGTTTAAAGTCCGATCGAACCCGAGAACCCCGATCGAACCCCTTCTCTGGATAATTTTTCAAAATGTTGATTTTTCTGAATTAAAAATGCTCAGAAAATAGAGCAGGTAAATATAATGATTACTGTAGAAAACGACCCCCTGAATCCACAGTAGCGCAGCGGAACCGCCGCCATAGCCTGCTTTTTGCGGTGGTTCCGCGGCCGTATGTAAAGATCAGGGAATTCTGTTTCTACAGTCATCTCCGTAGGTGATGCCCGATTCTTCTGGGAATTTTTTATTTTCACTTCAGTGTTGAGTTTTCTGGGTTGTATTGGGGAATTAATGATTCGATCGGATATTTTAACTTTGTTTTGTTTTTCCGGATAATTTTAGAACGTGTTAAAAAGTTCGACCGGATATCAATAACTCACTTTTTCCCGATCCGGAAAATTTCCAAGTGTTGGATTTTTCCGTTGTTTAAGAACGTTCTAAGTCGTGCAAGTAACGCGATGGACCCTCTAGAAGAAAACAAACCTTAACTCGATTATGTGACTGTCTTGAACTGCCTTTTGAACCTTAGTGTTTTGGGCAGTACGGCGTGCCACATGTGAGGCGTTGGCTTGACCCTTCTACGGCTGGACCATTGGTACTGTGGCATGTGATGGATGTTTTTAAACTGATTTCAAGTGTTGAGATATATTGGGAAAACTTGGGTGTTTAATTATTCGATCGGAAAGTTTAACACTGTCTATTTATCTGGAATGTGATACAATATTTGGAATCCACAGGTAGTTATGAGATAACTAATTTGAATGTTATAAACATAGCAGTTTAGTCTCAAATGATCGGTTGCCACGGAATTTTGATGTGATCAAAAGTCCGTCGCAATCACGTAGCGTACGTGGATACTCGCCGGGTAAACTTAACAGACAGCCACGCCCCATAGCCCCGACCAAGTGACTGTAGGAGAACACCGTCGCCAAAAGCATCCGTTCGGGTGCTCGTGGCAGCGGTGTTCTGCCTTAGTGCACTTCGTCGACGGCATCCGGGGGTGCGGACGTCTACTAAAGTTTGCGACGAGCATTCGATCAGGATGTCGAGAATCTTGTTGAATTGCCCGACTTGATATTGAAAAGAGTTTTCGATAATGAGACTAAAATGCGGGGTTTATAATTGTTAGGCATGCGATGTTTAAGAAATTCATTTGGTAAGGCATGCGATGTCTAAAGAGGTTGCGGATTCCAACTGTTGTAGTTTTACACTTTCTTTTCTATGACCGTAAGCGTAGTATGTGGTGTATCGCCGGCTTCGTTACTGTACATCAACGACAATCGGGATACGCATACTTGCTTACGTTGATGATATGAGATATTATGTGTTGCTGTGATATGTTGTATTGGATCGTCGCGTTTGAATAGCCGGGGGTTTTATGTGAGATGAGAGTTTTTCTTTTTTCATTCATGTAAAATTCATTTGTATGTAATATTATTTTATTGGGGCACTTCCGGGCTGAGGATGATGTCACCATTGTATATTATTTACTTTTCCGCATTAGGTAGACCCAAGGCGGGGAGGACAAGTAACCGGATTCTGGGGTCCAGTGGGAGACCATCTCGAGGAGTCGAGACCGGGTCTTCTGACCGTAGAATTGGCAGTGTTGCTTGCCGCTCTCGTAGGGGTCTAGGGATGTGGGTTTGGCTATTCATCGCGACCGTGGAATCCGTGTTTTATACAGGCTCGTATTGAAAACACGGACGTCCTAGTATATCCAATATTTCATATATGTTCTTCTGCTGCAATGTTCTGTGATGAGATCATATTACTGCCTGAGACGAATGTTTATATTATATATATGAGATATATGTTATATTGCAGATTTCGTTTCAAATATGATGCTTGTGAAGCATAATTAAAAACAAGACTTCATTAATGAGATTAATGAAATAAAAGAAACCTAAAGATATTGTAGAAACTTGTTTAAAAACTGGTAGCTCTAGTTTTTGCTTTGCATAGCGGTGTTCCTTGTAGAACATCCAGCACCTTATTCGATAAGGAAAGAGCCGAGATCCCTTCACCGGGAGTGACCTCTTTAGTGAAACTAGCAGATGCTACAAACTCGGTTTGTCTTTTGATTACTTCTATAGTTCTTGCTTTGCATAGTGGTATATATGATATATTCTGCACCTTATTCGATGAGGAAAGGGCCGACGATCCCTTCACCGGGAGTGACCCCTTTAGCAAAACTAGAAAAGCCTCAAAAACACTCCATTTAAAATCACTCGATTCTACAACGATATAAAGTTCATTACGCAAAGGGTTTTCTTAAAAAACCTGTCGTAGCCCTCCGTCATTTCAGATAAGTAATAGTTAGTATTCGTGCTGCGTTTGTTGACTCAGTCAAGGCGTAGTGTGCGGTAGCTGATTAGTGCTTATCTGCAAAGCATATGAT
This sequence comes from Agapanthus africanus, assembly GCA_030015575.1. Classification (NCBI taxonomy): domain Eukaryota; kingdom Viridiplantae; phylum Streptophyta; class Magnoliopsida; order Asparagales; family Amaryllidaceae; genus Agapanthus; species Agapanthus africanus. The sequence continues at coordinate 501,456,759 of CM057339.1, forward strand.
GCGATTGGATTAGGGTAGTCGTGCGGCCTTGTTGACTCAGTCAAGGGTCGTGCGAGTGGGTTTAATTCAATCGGGAAATGACGGGTTGAACTTTACTTGCGGTCTATGGTTTGTTGACTCAGTCAAGGTCATAGATCGCTTGGGGAAACATATTATTGGGAATTTCAAGTGTTGAAATTTGCAATGAGATTGCATACCTTCTATGAGATAGTTGGATCCCGATACCCGCTGCGAGTAAGAGTTACTCCTGGGAGAGTTTTACACATTACAATTAGCCGATCAAGTAGGTGTCTAGAAAGGTGTTAACGGGGTTACGCCTCTGGGAAAACGAGGTTTACTTTAATTAGGTCTGTGCGAAAGCACGGGGAACCTCCCTCAAAGTACTGACACTGGCCTGGCTGAAAGATTGACGAACTTGTAGCGTGTAATTAATCCCGGCTAGTCTTTCCTTTTAGGATTTGAAGGAAGATTTGATTAAAACAGTGGGAGACATCCTGATTAGATATATTAGATAACCAATCTAATCTTGCAAAAGCATACGCTGAGTGTTTTCTTCTCTCTCTCTCCAGGTAGCGACCATATCACGCCTTAATCAAGATAATAATACGGATATATTGACCGAACCCGCTTGTTATACTGAGCTGGGGAACGTTGGTCCCGCTCCACTTATAATTGTTTTAAGACAGAGCAGGAAATAGGGGATTACCAGAATTCCCGTGCCGCCCAAACGAAGAAAGTGCATGCTGATGCATCATCTTCGGTTGTGTTCATTACAGAGAACTGTTTCTCAGTATCCTTTACGTCCTGGGTATGTGATACCGGATCAGTATCCCGCATATGTAATCTGTTACATGGGCTACAGAAAGGTAGAGAACTGAGAACGGGTGATATGTTTCATGAGATAGAAACGGTGCAAGTGTTGCAGCCAAGTCTGTTGGTCACTATCACCCTGTATTACTAGAATACATTGATTCTGAACGAATGTTATTAGATACCGAACCTGATATACAACATCATATCAATCTCTTTATTAGTAAAGAAGGATATAATTTTGTATTGTTGGATAATGTTTTGAACATTTCCTATATCAAGAGTTGATTGGTTTAGGCACGTTATCTAAAAGCATAGACGTTCTAAGTCAAACTACAGTTCTTAGTATACAGAACACACACAAGAGGAAGAGTTCAGAAATGAACGCATCCTTCTTGAGGTATTGTAGACTAGGTCATATCAATGTGACCCGACTAGCTGAAGTTACATATAGATGCATATTTAAATTAGTTTGAATTTACATCTTGTGAAACTTGCCGGTCATGTCACAGTGATAAGATGACCATACCTCCGTTTATTGGAAACAGAGAAAGAGTTAGTGAACTCTTGGGATTGATACATGCTGATGTATGTAAGTCCCCTGTCTACACATGCCAAGACCGGTTCTTTGTACTTCATTACATTCTCTGATAATCTCTCAAGATTCAGACATATGTTCCTGTTGAAACACAAGTCCGAACCTTTTGAGATATTCACAGAATATAAGTTAGAAGTAGAGAACTAAAATACGGGTATAAGTATTATGTCCTTTGATGAGATCAAGGAGGAGAATACTTGAGCACGGAATTCCTGGACTATTCTAAAGGAGAATGAGATTCTCTCTCAGCATTACTCCTCCGTATACACCATAGCACGATGGTATATCGGGGCGGAGCAATAGCACCCTATGTGATATGGTGTGCTCTATGATTAGTACTACTGAGTTTCCTATTTCCTTTTGGGAGTTATGCACTTGAGAAGTTGCATAGCTATTGAATAGGGTTCAAATCAAATCAGTTGCCTACCACTTCATATGTGATATGGAAAGGGAAGAGCCCATATCTTAAGTTTGTTAAGATTTGGGGTTGTCCGGCCTATGTCTAAAAGAAAAATCTGGAGAAGCTCAAGGCAAGGTCTGTTATGTAGAACTGGAAAGAGTTCCAGCTATACAAACTATAGTAGATGATTTGGTAGAACCAAAGGATTCAATAGTTTCCAACGAACCTCAGCCTCTCCGCCGATCTAGTAGGGTTTCTCACCCATCTAAGAGATACTTCGGTTTCTCTATGACAGTGGGAGCGAGGATTACATCATGAGATGATGACCCAACTAGTTTCGAGCTGGCCATCAGGAGTGGGACTCTGTAAGAATGGCTGGATGCTTATCGATTTGAGATGGAATCCTTATACACCAACAAAGTATGGACTTTGGTTGCTTTATCTGAAGGGTTAAATCCCCATCAGGAGCAAGTATATCTTGAGAAGATTACTTGGTGTATATGGAAAAGTTGAGACTTTCAAAGCTATGCTTAAGTCCATCTAGATCCTACTTGCCACGGCTACATACCATGACTACGATATCTGGTGGTTGGGTGTCATGACTGCTTTTCTAAAATGCTGATTTGGAAGAGAGCGTCTATAAGTACACAGCCAGAGGGCTTCGTAGACAGTGGGAGCAGCGGAAACGTGAGCAAGATGTTTTATGTGATAAAACAGGCATCGCGGAGTTGGAACATCTGTTTTGATGTGATAGTCAAAGAGTTTGACTTCATCAAAATGGTAGATGAACCTTGTATATACAAAAAGGTAGTAGGGAGTATGGAGGTGATCCTCGTAGAGTACGTGGATGACATACTCTTGATAGGGAAGGAGTTTCCTATGCTACGCTCGGTCAATCTCCGCTTATCACAAGGATTCTCCATATAGGATCAAAGTGATACCTCCTAAATCCTGGATTTTGGATCTATGAGATAGATCTAATTAGATGTTAGGATACTCACTAGTTGTAGTGAGATGGTATCAATCGATCCTGGGGAGAATCACTGGAAAGGTTCCAGGGTGATAAGGACGACTGAATGTCAGTCGCAGGCATTGTCTTTACCCTCAGTGGAGGGATGGTATGTTGGAAGAGTTCCAAGCTAGATACCGTGACATACTAGACGATTAAAGGCAAGATACATCGTTACCAAGGATGCTACCAAAGAGGCAGTCTGGATATATATAAGTTTATGAGATGAACTTCGTTCCTACCATTGTGTGACAATGGAGTTGTGGCTTTAGCCAAGGAACTACCGTCCCATCAGAAATCCAGATATAATTCTTAGGCAGTATCACCTGATCATGGAGATGGTTGATCTCCAGGGAGATCGAGATTAGGAGAGTAGACACAAAGGACAACAGCGCGGATCCACTCACAAAGGCCTTTTTCCAAGTAGAGACTTTTATGGGATGGTTGAGTATGAGATACTTCAACCGCAGCTAATTATTGGGTATGTGATACCACAACAGATGGCCCTAGTGTAAGTGGGAGATTGTTAGTTATATGTATGCCCTAGAGGCCATTACTGTACATACGATGTATATTGTAGTGGATGCTAGGACATATATAGGGAGGACTTTCTTGCTCGACATGACAGTATGCTATCTGGTTGTACTTTATCTTAACATGTACTCTGATTGTCTCTATGTTACATGTTGATAAAGCCCTTAGGATATGTACTCGACTACTGGGACTATGATGAGATCATACTAGTGGGGCCACGGTAGTCGACGAGTACATCCTATAACTGTTCCTAGTCGAGGGTGTATCGAGACAGGGCATCGATGCACCAGAGTAGACTAGCGTATACGCATCTTGACCCATATGATGGGCGATGCATGATCACATATCCATCGGTGTTTGACATCAAGGATGGTGTACGGGTGCTCAGAGGAGACTGGGTACACTGGACGGACTCACCGAGAACTCCCAGATGGTATTATACCTTACGTCAGATGGCAGTTCTCCGGTGACACTGGTACAGAGTAGTCTGTTGACCCGAGATCTGTAAGTCGATGTAGTACACCCCAGTACTTGTGGGGAGGCGGAAATTTCAAAAACGATCAAGTTTAAAGAACGAACATCGACTAACCGCTTGAATCGAAGCTAAACGATAACTAACCAAACAAATAGTTATTCTAAACTACTATGCTTAGGGATTATACCTATCGAAACTAGTCCTTCGTCTTTACGATCTCCTTGTTCTCCTCGGCCTTCTCTAGGTAGTAGACGATCCACCCGAGAGCAAAACTCCAAGCTAAACCTCTAAACTTGAGGCAACTAACCTTCTTGGATTGCTAATCAAAAAAGTTAGGATGAGATAGAGTGATGGTTATGGATTGTTTAGTCTAACTAATCCTTTGATCTCAACTCATGAGGTGTAAGGATTAGGGTTTGAAGATGAGAGCTTGAGGAGAGAGAATGTGAGATAAGATTATGAGATGAGAGAGAGTGTATCATAATATATTATGAAGCATTTTCTAATAATGAGAAAAGAATAAAGAGTGATGATAAATCATGCTTCATAAAATATCTATTGGTGATTCATTAGCATGAGTCATTAAGCAATAAATGTGCATTAATGAAATGAATGAATCACCACCATGACTCACAATCTCATCCATAAGTAACCTCCTTAGTCACATCTTCTAGAAGCTTCTCGTACAATTACGAGAACGCCCCTCCAATCCGCAAAAATACGGAAAAACTTTAGACTGTAAAAATCCAATAACCGGATACCAGTAACTGGCTTAAACCAAAGCCGACTGGTAAAAACTGTCCGAAAGTTGTACGTGCGTAAACGCACGTATGCGTCCGAACCCTTTGTCGCAAAACCATGCAACCTCTATATCGTTTCGCCTGGAGTAGGAAACTCTCTGTGTGGGACTCTAGAGACTCGACTACTACGCTGGCAGTGGGTTTAACCACAGACCGCAAGCGGCACTAGCTGTACGTAACGGTCCCCAGGTAGTTGTCGATAAGAAGGCCGATGAGAAAACCCATCCGAACTCCTACTGAGTCTGATGTGACAATCTCCATACAGTCCGGTCCGTTCGTCCAAGACTATCGCATATCGGGCCTAGGGGGGCGGCAAGCGTCAGTCCCCTAATAGCGGTATAAGTCGTGTCGGAGGGAAGCCCATTACACCCTGAGAAACTACTGGAACCTACCAGCAAATCTCGCTTGCCCTGGCCAGGGACTTTGCGTAATGGCTCTCTGACACAGCACGATATCTACTCCCAATACCGGGAGGGACGAATCCTGTCTAACCGCCACAGCCTCCAAGTGCTCGGGACTGCACCCAACTGCTACCTGTTTGCACGACTCCTTTGAGCCGTGGTAGGGTAGCAATCTAAGAACAGTGGGACACACTCGAGACGAAGTAGCAGTGTCAAGTCTGCGGACTACGCTGTACTCATGTCACCTGGGAACTGTTCACTGACGACTGGTATCAAACCAACCAACAGTTCCCTGTGAGTCCTGTCCGGTGTACCCGTAACCTAACGAGCACCTGTATACTATCTCCAGTACGACGTACTGACGGCTGTGGGACAGACCATCTCCCCAACTGGGATGAGAAGCGTACACACCAGTCTACTCCGGAGTATCGATGCTCTGTCTCGATAATCCAACGACCAGGGACCTGAATAAGGATGTGCTTGTAGACTACCCAGCCCCCACTAGTGTGACTGCCATCACAACGCTGGTAGACAAGCAAGATCCTAAGAGCTCTATCAATACGTACACTTACATATTAAGATAGAATAACCAAGTAGCATACTACCATGTTTAGCAAGACTGTTATATATATGTGAATATCCCAAGCTTCCATTAAGTAATATACAAGCTAGTATGATACAGTAATGGCCTTCTAGGGCATAAACACTAACAATCTCCCACTTGCACTAGGGCCATGTACTGGCGTATCGAAGACCGATGATCTCGAGTAGCCGCTCGAACTGAATCTGAGGAAGGGCCTTCGTGAATGGATCAGCAATGTTCTCTTCTGAAGCAACTCTCCGAACCTCGATCTCCTAACGATCAATGATCTCCCTGATCAGGTGATACCGCCTCAAGATGTGTCTGGACTTCTGATGGGACCTTGGTTCCTTCGCTAAAGCTATAGCTCCGTTGTTGTCGCAATACAGAGGTATTGGATCAACTATGGTAGGAACCACCTGAAGTTCTGTTAGGAACTTCTTCATCCAGACTGCTTCTTTTGCGGCATCGCAAGCAGCTATATACTCCGCTTCCATTGTCGAGTCAGCAACGGTGTCCTGCTTGGAGCTCTTCCAGCACACCGCCCCTCCATTGAGGGTAAAGACATAACCCGACATGGACTTGGAATCGTCCTTATCACTCTGGAAGCCGGAATCAGCAAAGGCCTCCAACCTGAGGTCTTTTCCGCCGTAAACCAAGAACATCTTCTTAGTCCTCCTCAGGTACTTGAGAATGTTCTTTACTGCTCTCCAGTAGTTCTCCCCTGGGTCTGACTGATACCGGCTTACCACGCTCAGTGCGTAAGCTACATCTGGTCTGGTACACAACATCGCATACATTATAGAGCCTACCGCAGAAGCGTAGGGTATAATAGACATGCGTTCCCTTTCCAAATCAGTCTTGGGAGACATCTCTTTGGAGAGGATGATTCCGTGACAAGCCGGTAGATTACCGCGCTTAGAATCTTCCATACTGAATCTTTTCAGTACAGTGTCGATATACCTGGACTGCGAAAGTCCCAACATCCTCTTGGATCTATCACGATAGATCCGGATCCCCAGAATGTAAGAGGCATCACCCAGGTCTTTCATGGAGAACCTGTGTGACAAGAATCCTTTGACAGATTGTAGCATAGGAATGTCATTTCCTATCAATAGAATGTCATCCACGTACAAGACGAGGAATACGACACTTCTGGCCACAGCTTTACTATATATGCACGGTTCATCTGGATTTTTGATAAAGTCATATTCTTTGACTGTCTCATCAAAACAGATGTTCCAACTCCGCGATGCCTGCTTTAGTCCGTAAATGGACTTAAGCAGCTTGCATACTTTCCCGCTGCTCCCACTCTGATTGAAACCCTCTGGCTGATCCATATAGACGCTCTCTTCTAAATTTCCATTCAGAAAAACCGTCTTTACGTCCATCTGCCAGATTTCATAATCATGGAAGGCAGCAATAGCAAGAAGGACCCGAATGGATTTGAGCATAGCCACTGGAGAAAAGGTTTCGTCATAGTCCAAACCAGGTCTTTGACGAAAACCCTTTGCAACAAGTCTAGCCTTATAGGTTTCCACCTGTCCATCTACACCAATCTTTTTCTTGAAGATCCATTTGCATCCTATGGGTTTTACCCCATCTGGAGCAAAGTCCAAAGTCCATACTTTGTTGGTGTACATGGACTCCATTTCGGTCCGCATTGCATCTAGCCATCGTACCGAGTCACCGCTCTGGATGGCCTGCTGGAAGTCAGTAGGATCATCATCATCTATGATGCAATCCTCTCTATCCCCGTCTATGAGAAAACCGTAGTATCTCTCAGGCGGATGAGACGGCCTACTACTCCTGCGGAGGGGTGCGGGAATGTTCTGTTCTTCTTGAACTTCTGGTTCTACCAAACTTTCAGTAGCAGCTTGTGGTTCTGGAATTTCTTCCAGTTCTATTTCGCTCCCACTTGATTCCTTTTCTAAAAACTGATGTTCTAGAAAATGGGCATTACGAGAAACAAATACCTTCTGTTCCTCTGCGTAATAGAATAGATATCCCCTGGAGTGCTTTGGATATCCCACAAACAAACACTTTACTGATCGTGCCTCGAGCTTGTCCACATGCTGCTTTTTAACAAAAGCTGGACATCCCCAAATCTTTATATACTATAGATGGGGTTTCTTCCCACTCCACATCTGATATGGAGTGGTAGGCACTGTTTTGGCAGGTACCATGTTCAAAAGATATGCCGCTGATTCTAGCGCATGTCCCCAGAAAGATCGCGGTAACTCCGCATTACTCATCATGGATCGTACCATATCCAATAGGGTTCGATTCCGTCTCTCCGATACACCGTTATGCTGTGGAGTGTATGGAGGAGTAAGCTGAGAGAGAATTCCTTTCTCTTTTAGGTAACCTAGGAACTCGGCACTCAAGTATTCTCCACCTCGATCAGATCTAAGTGTCTTTATACTTTTGCCGGTTTGGTTTTCTACTTCATTCTTATACTCTTGGAATTTCTCAAAAGCCTCGGATTTATGTTTCATCAGATAAATGAATCCGTATCTTGAGTAATCATCCGTGAAAGTAATGAAATAGGAAAAACCACCTCTCGCATGTGTAGACATTGGACCGCATACATCGCTGTGTATGAGTCCTAAGAGCTCGCTCGCTCTTACTCCTTGTCCAGTGAATGGAGTCTTTGTCATCTTTCCTTTGAGACAGGATTGACAAGTGTCATAAGATTGATATTCGAACGAGTCTAAATATCCTTCTCTATGCAACTTAGTCAACCTTCTCTCATTGATGTGACCCAGTCTACAATGCCATAAGAAAGCTTTATTCAAATCTGGAGACTTTCTTTTTAGTGTGTTCTGCACATTGAAAATTTGGAGTTGGTTTAAAACATATATGCCGTTATTTAGAGTACCGGACCCAATCAAACCATGATTAAGGTGGATGTTGACAACATCTCTTACAAACGTGAAATCATAACCTTTATTTGATAACAAGGAAACTGATATGATATAACACGTTAAGCTGGGTACAAAATAACAGTTATGTAAAACCAAAATGTGTCCACTCGTCAATCCTAGGTGATAATCCCCGACGGACGCAGCTCCCACGCTAACTCCGTTAGCAACCCTGAGGATCATATCACCTTCCTTCAGCACTCTACGGTTTCTCAGTGCCTGCAATGAATTGCAAATATGAGATCCTGATCCGGTATCCAATACCCAGGAAGTAGAGTTGATCGACAGACAATTCTCAATTACAAACACACCTGAAGTCGAAGCCACAGCTTGCTTCGGTTCCTGGTTCTTGGCGTTCCACGCCTTGCAATCCTTCTTCCAGTGCCCTTTCCTGTGACAATGGAAACACTCATCCTGGCCAACTATCGGTACTGCTTTCTTTTTCTTTCCCTTCCCTCCCACCTTACTAACACCTCCTCTAGGTCTGGGTGCGGCCTTCTTCTTCCTTCCTTTGGCCCTAGCCTTGGACCCGGAAGAAGATGAACCGCCAACAAACATAGCGGGTGTTTCCCTTGATGTCTTCAAGGTGCCCTCTGCACTCCTTAACATGTTCAGGAGTTCCGGAAGTTCAACTTCTTTTCTTTGAAGGTTGAAGTTCAGGATAAACTGGGCGTAGGTGTGAGGAAGGGACTGGAGAATAAGGTCTGTATAGAGCTCATTATCCAAAGTCGTCCCAAGGTCTGCGAGCTCTTCAATATAGCTGATCATCTGTAGGACATGTTCACCTACCGATGACCCGGCAGCCAACCTCGCTCGAAACAAGTTCTTTGAGGTCTCGTATCTTGCTATACGAGATTGCTCTCCATAAAGTTCCTTTGTATGGAGAAATATGCCATCAAGGTCCATATCCTCGTGCCTCCTCTGATGTTCATTGTTCATCGAGGCAAGCACGATGCACTTGGCTCTCGCGCAATCTAAATCCCAGGTTTTGCGGATTTCCTTATCCGCATTGCTGGATTTGGGACCAGGGACAGCAGGTGCCGTAGCGGTGAGGACGTACCCCAGTTTGTCATAGGTCAAAGCCATTTTGACATTCCGCAGCCAATCTTTATAGTTTGGCCCCGTCAGTATATTTTTCTCTAAAATTAACTTAAGTCTAGTCATATTCAGGGTCGCTGCAATTAGGAGAGAGAGAAGAAAACTCTTTAGCATGATGCTCTTGCAAGTTTAGAGTGGTTTTTAGTTTATCTAAACTGGATGGCTCCCACTGTTTTTCGAATCCTTCCTCAAACCATAAAAGAAGAATTAGCCAAGACTATTCTCACCGTACAATACTTGCTTAACCGTTCAGCCAGGCCGGTGTCGATACTCCGAGGGAGGTTTTCCAACGCTTTCGCGAAGTTCCTTAATTAAATAACCTCTTTTCTCTGGGGGCGTAACCCCGCTGACACTTTTCTGGACACCTACTAGGTTTATAGCATTGATCGTTAAGTGACGAATATCCTGATAAGTATCATATACTCACAGTAGGATCGGGATCCAAATATCATCGTATGATAATGTTGAAGGAATGCTACCAACATTCATCAAACTCCAAATGGTATGCATCTTTTTGCAAATTTCAGTTTCTTTAGAAATTCCCGATATAAGTTTTTGCCCCATGCTCTTATGACCTTGGCGTTAGGTCAAAATGTCATAAGTCACATGTCAAGTTCTACCCATCATTATCTTGTCAATTTGAACCCATCCGTATATATCCTTGACGTTCGGCCAAAATGATAATACGACTGTCCCAAACTAACTCATCTATCTATGCAACAAATGAATATCCAGCAGCTACCAAACACTATGCCTTGGCGTTAGGTCAAAATACATAGCTTGAATACTACTGAATACCCAGATGAAATGACGGAGGGCTACGAATGGTTTTGGCGAAACCGTTAACGTAGTGAACTTGATATAACCGAAGGAACCTGATAGCTTTTAAAAGGAGTGGTTAAATCTCCGCATTTAAAAATATCTGTTTTAAAAATATAACCGAGTGGTTTCTTTTAAATTGTTCCAACGATTTAAACTTTGGTTTGTTTTTCTTTGCATTATAGATAATGCGTCCCATCATTAACCTATCATTGCAGAAAACAACGAAAATACAACGTCCTCTTATGCCATCCGCATTCGCCACGGGGTCCCGTCATCACCCGTTAGGTTACTTAACTAACGACAGAGCGGGGGCTGGGCTAGCGCGGGTGTAAAACATAAGTGGCGTCTAAATAGCTATCATAAATATAGATATTTTACATTCGTCTGACGCAATGATATTCATTCCAGAACACAGATAAACAATATTGGATTTGCAAGCAATCTGTATTTCTTTTGAGCCTGCAAGAAAAGACAGATTACACAGTTGTGATGAATAGCCGTTACCCCACCCTCGACCCCTACGGGTACGGCAAACTACCCGCCCGGCAGTTTGTGTACCCCACCTTGGGTCGTCCTAGGAGCAAAAACAGTAAAATGAAATAATACAACGGTGGCTACGACCGCAACCTGGAAGTGCCCCGCAAAAATAATATTACAACAAATTACATTTACAACAAATGAATTAAACAATAACCCATTGCTAACCCCGGCTATACACCACAACAGTCCAATACAGTTTATATGCACAAACAGATATAACCATTTCAGAAATGTGCAACCCCCTGCCAACCAACATACTAGCAGTTGGGGGAGGTTTACGAATACATTAAACAATCACAGATATAATCCAATATGCAAATACTGTACAATTTCGATCGATTAAACAACATCAATATTGCTCCAAAATCTGCTCTGTTAAACAGTAACCTGAGCAAATATTAAATATTCCAGAAAACCCCAAATATCACAGGGGACCCACACAAGAAAAATGAGTCCATGACTCGGCTAAAGCGCCGCGGAAGGGCGGCGGATCCCACCGATCCGCCGCGCTTCCGCGGCCGAGTTGCCGATTCATGGGCTCGAATTTCTTGGGTGTTCTCCTGGACTCCTTTCTAGCTTTCTGAGCACACCTGAAAAATTTTTGGACTTCATTTTAAGTTCGACAGAAACTGAACAGATTTAGGGTTTTCCGGCTTCGTTTTTCCGTTCGAAATTCGTACAAATTTGCAATTAAGTTATTTATTGTTTAGCGAGGCTCTGATACCAGTGTAAGTCGATGTAGTACACCCCAGTACTTGTGGGGAGGCGGAAATTTCAAAAACGATCAAGTTTAAAGAACGAACATCGACTAACCGCTTGAATCGAAGCTAAACGATAACTAACCAAACAAATAGTTATTCTAAACTACTATGCTTAGGGATTATACCTATCGAAACTAGTCCTTCTTCTTTACGATCTCCTTGTTCTCCTCGGCCTTCTCTAGGTAGTAGACGATCCACCCGAGAGCAAAACTCCAAGCTAAACCTCTAAACTTGAGGCAACTAACCTTCTTGGATTGCTAATCAAAGAAGTTAGGATGAGATAGAGTGATGGTTATGGATTGTTTAGTCTAACTAATCCTTTGATCTCAACTCATGAGGTGTAAGGATTAGGGTTTGAAGATGAGAGCTTGAGGAGAGAGAATGTGAGATAAGATTATGAGATGAGAGAGAGTGTATCATAATATATTATGAAGCATTTTCTAATAATGAGAAAAGAATAAAGAGTGATGATAAATCATGCTTCATAAAATATCTAGTGGTGATTCATTAGCATGAGTCATTAAGCAATAAATGTGCATTAATGAAATGAATGAATCACCACCATGACTCACAATCTCATCCATAAGTAACCTCCTTAGTCACATCTTCTAGAAGCTTCTCGTACAATTACGAGAACGCCCCTCCAATCCGCAAAAATACGGAAAAACTTTAGACTGTAAAAATCCAATAACCGGATACCAGTAACTGGCTTAAACCAAAGCCGACTGGTAAAAACTGTCCGAAAGTCGTACGTGCGTAAACACACGTATGCGTCCGAACCCTTTGTCGTAAAACCATGCAACCTCTATATCGTTTCGCCTGGAGTAGGAAACTCTCTGTGTGGGACTCTAGAGACTCGAGTACTACGCTGGCAGTGGGTTTAACCACAGACTGCAAGCGGCACTAGCTGTACGTAACGGTCCCCAGGTCGTTGTCGATAAGAAGGCCGATGAGAAAACCCATCCGAACTCCTACTGAGTCTGATGTGACAATCTCCATACAGTCCGGTCCGTTCGTCCAAGACTATCGCATATCGGGCCTAGGGGGGCGGCAAGCGTCAGTCCCCTAATAGCGGTATAAGTCGTGTCGGAGGGAAGCCCATTACACCCTGAGAAACTACTGGAACCTACCAGCAAATCTCGCTTGCCCTGGCCAGGGACTTTGCGTAATGGCTCTCTGACACAGCATTATATCTACTCCCAATACCGGGAGGGACGAATCCTGTCTAACCGCCACTGCCTCCAAGTGCTCGGGACTGCACCCAACTGCTACCTGTTTGCACGACTCCTTTGAGCCGTGGTAGGGTAGCAATCTAAGAACAGTGGGACACACTCGAGACGAAGTAGCAGTGTCAAGTCTGCGGACTACGCTGTACTCATGTCACCTGGGAACTGTTCACTGACGACTGGTATCAAACCAACCAACAGTTCCCTGTGAGTCCTGTCCGGTGTACCCGTAACCTAACGAGCACCTGTATACTATCTCCAGTACGACGTACTGACGGCTGTGGGACAGACCATCTCCCCAACTGGGATGAGAAGCATACACACCAGTCTACTCCGGAGTATCGATGCTCTGTCTCGATAATCCAACGACCAGGGACCTGAATAAGGATGTGCTTGTAGACTACCCAGCCCCCACTAGTGTGACTGCCATCACAACGCTGGTAGACAAGCAAGATCCTAAGAGCTCTATCAATACGTACACTTACATATTAAGATAGAAAAACCAAGTAGCATACTACCATGTTTAGCAAGACTGTTATATATATGTGAATATCCCAAGCTTCCATTAAGTAATATACAAGCTAGTATGATACAGTAATGGCCTTCTAGGGCATAAACACTAACAAGATCGTCATAGAGTCTTGTGTGATTCCCACTGTGCTTTGATTTCCATCATACCACGTCCAAGAGGGCGTGCAAAAAGGTGGCTTTTAGGTACAGTCCCGAATCACATGGAGGCAATGAGCGATAGGAGGGGATTCATCTCTCCCGGTATAGGGAGTTGATGTTGTGCTGTGTTCAATTGGCTATAACCAGAAATCCTTGGACAGGGTTGCTGAGATTTACTGGTAAGTGTTATCAGTAGTTTCTCGAACTGTTATAGACCTTATATCGACACGACTTATCGAGCTACTGGGGTCTGACGTTTACCACCCCTAGGCGAGATATGCGACATATCAGACGACGAGACCGGACTGTACGGCAGTGTTACTGTTTGGATTCACAGGAGAATGTACAGGCTTGCTTGTTGATCTTCTGAGCGCTCAATACCTGGGTAGCTATTACGTTTAGCTGACCGCTTGCAGCTTGTGGGTGTTTGATATGATCATCACCTACTGCCGGCGTATTGACGATTCTTTAGAGTCCTACACAGAGGTTTCTTGGCTCAGGCAAAACGGAGTAGGAGCACATATGTGATATGTGCGGGACCGAGGATAATGCGGTATGTGATACCGTATTGGATTCTCGCGATATGAGATATCGGCCGGGTATATGTGATATAGCCGGGTCATCGTATTAGTCGGTTATATGCGATATAGCCGGATTATCGGATCAAGTGTTGATTCGATAATTTAATGTATAATAATATATATGATATATTAAATTACATTAACTAATATTTGCTCACTAAAAGATTCATTTTCTCACGGGATAATACATTAATATATATGCGATATATGTTAATTGTATTATTATCTATTGTTACAAAATATATTGTATATGTGATATATAATATTGTAACATGTTGGGTTATAAATTTAACATTGGATTAGGGTTTAAACTTGGTTAGGGTTTGGATTAGGGTTAGCTTTTGCATGAAGCTTCCATGAAGATTCATGAAGCTTTGACTTTGTGGTTGCTTGATATTTTTGTGAGTTATTATGTTAACCCAATCCAAACCATTAACTCTAGTTAACTCTCTACAAGGGTTAACTCTCTCATGCTTAACCCTTGTTTAGATTTGTAACCACTACAATAATTCATTGTTCATCACAAAAGGATGAAGTTATCATCTTCATTCATGCTTCTTCTTCCTTGAGTTCCTTCATGAAAAAGCTTTCTTTTGTGATGAAAGTGAGTGAGAGAAAGATAATAAATGAGAGCAAAAATCCTACTTCATCATCCTCATCTATCCTTGCCATTTAGATGAGGGTGTTCACTTCATATTATGAGTGTTAGCCTGTGTTAACGAAACTTCAAGGTAGATCATCTTTGTATCGAAGATCGGAAGCAAAGGTTGCATCATTTTCTTCGTGAAGCCTCTCGAGAGTCCAGAACACGATGATCGCAGCGAAGGGACCTCAACATGGAGCTTAAGAAGTGAAGGACCGGATCTACAAAGGTTCTAATCCCTCTCACTTAGTGTTAAAGTGTTTAACATGCATGTTTTCGCCTAAACCTTAGTTTAAAGATCCGGCTTCGGGTTGTTCAGCACGGCTAAAATTTTAATCGGGCAAGGTTGATGCCTCGTAGACCCTTGTGCGCGTGCTTAGCAACCCTACAGGACCAGCCAGAGGGTTTCATTCAGAATGGGAGCAGCGAAAAGGTGTGCAAGTTGCTTAAGTCCATTTATGGACTAAAGCAGGCATCACGGAGTTGGAACATCTGTTTTGATGAGACGGTCAAGGAATTTGGCTTTATCAAAAATCCAGATGAACCATGCATCTATTGTAGATTTGTAGCGAGAACTGTAGTATTCCTCGTTTTATACGTGGATGACATTCTCTTAATAGGAAATGGCATTCCTATGCTACAATCTGTCAAAAGGTTCTTGTCACATAGGTTCTCCATGAAAGACCTGGGTGATGCCTCATACATTCTGGGGATCCGGATCTACCGTGACAGATCCAAGAGGATTTTAGGACTCTCACAGTCCAGGTACATCGACACCATACTGAAAAGGTTCAGTATGGAAGATTCCAAGCGCGGTAATCTACCGGCTTGTCACGGGATCACCCTCTCCAAAGAGATGTCTCCCAAGACTGATTTGGAGAGGGATCGCATGTCTATTATACCCTACGCTTCTGCGGCAGGATCTATAATGTATGCGATGTTGTGTACCAGACCAGATATGGCTTATGCACTGAGCGTGGTAAGCAAGTATCAGTCAAACCCCGGGGAGAAACATTGGATAGCGGTAAAGAACATTCTCAAGTACCTAAGAAGGACTAAGGAGATGTTCTTGGTGTATGGTGGAAAAGACCTCCAGATTGAGGCCTTTGCTGACTCCAGTTTCCAGAGTGACAAGGATGATTCCAAGTCCATGTCGGGTTTTGTCTTTACCCTCAATGGAGGGGCGGTGTGTTGGACCGTTGCTGACTCGACTATGGAAGAGGAATACATCGCTGCATCAGATGCCGGAAAAGAAACTGTCTGGATGAGGAAGTTCTTGAAAGAACTTCAGGTGGTTCCGTCCATTGTTGATCCAATACCTCTGTATTGCGATAACAACGGGGCTATAGCTTTAGCGAAGGAACCCAGGTCCCATCAGAAATCCAGACACATCTTAAGGCGGTATCACCTGATCAGGGAGATCGTGGATCGCCCGGAGATCGAGGTTCGGAGGGTTGCTTCAGAAAATAACACTGAAGATCCATTCACGAAGGCCTTACCCCAGACTCAGTTCGAGTGGCTGATCAAGATGATAGGTCTTCGATACGCCAGTACATGGCCTTAGTGCAAGTGGGAGATTGTTAGTGTATATGCCCTAGAGGCCATTACTGTATCATACTAGTATGTATATTACTTGATGGAAGCTTGGGATATTCACAGTTGTATAGACAATCTTGCTCGAAATGGTAGTATGCTACTTGGTTTGTCTCTGCTTTAATGTGTACATGTGTTTCTTTTATTATATCACCTATACGCATTAGTGGAGCCCTTAGGATCTTTGCTTGATTACTAGCGTTGTGATAGCGCTCACACTCGTGGGGGCTGGGTAATCCATAAGCGCATCCTTATACAGGTCCCTAGTCGTAGGACTATCGAGACAGGGCATCGATACTCCGGAGTAGACTAGCGTATGCGCTTCTCATCCCAGCGTGGGAGACAGTCTGTCCCACAGCCGTCAGTATGTCGTACTTGAGATAGTATGCGGGTGCTCGTTAGGTTACGAGTAAACTAGACAGGACTCGTCGGGAACTGCTGGTTGGTATTATACCTATCGTCAGTTATCAGTTCCCAGGTGATATGAGTACAGCTTAGTCCGCTGACTTGACACTGTCACTTCGCCTCGAGTGTGTTCCCACTGTACTTTGATTACTACCCTACCACGGCTCAAAGGAGTCGTGCAAACAGGTAGTAGTTGGGTGCAGTCCCGAAGCACTTGGAGGCAGTGACGGTTAGACAGGATTCGTCTCTCCCGGTATTGGGGGTTGACATCGCGCTGTGTCTAGGAGAGCCATTACACAAGTAGTGCCTGGCCAGGGTAAGCGAGGTATACTGGTAGGTTTCCAGTGTTATCTCAGGGTGTTCTGGGCTACACTCCGACACGACTTGTACCGCTATTATGGGACTGACGTTTACCGCCCCCTAGGCCCGCCATGCGATGTATCAGACGAACAGACCGGACTGTACGGAGACTGTCACATTCAGGCTCAGTAGGAGTTCAGTAGGGTTCACCTCGTCAGTCTTCTTATCGGCATCTACCTTGAGACCGTTACGTACAGCTAGTGCCGCTTGCGGTCTGTGGTTAAACCCACTGCCAGCGTAGTGTCGAGTCTTTAGAGTCCCACACAGAGAGTTATTCGCCTTTAGGCAAAATGAGTAGAGGTCGCATGGTTTTGCGACAGGGTTCGTTCACATCCGCGCACTTGTGCACGTTTGCTGTCCGGATAGCTTATACTAGAGGGCTTTGGTTTAAGCCAGATCCTAGTATATGATTTGGGATTGGTTTTATCTCATTGTATTCGTGTTCCTCGGATCACGAATACGGGTGCGTATGCACAGTTGACTGAGACAGAGGGAGAGGACTTTGATTAGGGTTAATGACCATTGTCATTTTCTTAACCCTAATGCTTATGTGTGTATTATGAATAATTGATATTAGTTAAATATAATTATGCATGGTTAGGGTTGTTGACCATTTGACTATCTTGACTTGTTGACTTAGGTTGACATGTTGACCGTCATCATTCCATATAAAAGATGCTCTTTGATCCTTGCAATTTGCATTTAATGTGAAATGATAATGGTCATGTCTTGATTAAACCATGATAATTATCTTGCTAATTATCTATTTACATAATTCACACATACTAGAGAGAATGGTTCATTATTTCTCTCATTCTATGATATAGATTCTCTCTCCTCCTCTTCCTCTCTCTCAAGCTCTCCCCTCTCATGAGTTGAGAAACACATGAGCTTGAGATAAACCTCTCTAAAGTAATCTCTACTCTCATCTAAGGTTCTAGGATTAGCACTTCTAGCATCTTAGTTACTTCTAGCTTTAAGTTGAAGCCAAAGGTTGAGGCTCTCGGGTGGATCCTTCTTCGACTAGAGAAGGCGACAAGGTGATCTCTTTCTTCCACTCCAAGGAGCAAGGAGAGAAGGACATAAAGCCCAAGGTATAACCTTTCTTCCATGTAGCTAATACTAGTTAGCTTGTAGTTAGTTTTTGTTTAGCAAAGATCCTCCTTTATTTAGTCCATGTTGCCTAGTTCAATAAAAATACGTTTTTATACCGTTTTCCGCCTCCCCGCAAGCACCGGGGTGGGCAACGTGGACTTACAGATAGGATTCGTCTCTTCCGGTATTGGAGGTTGATATCGTGCTGTGTTCGGAAAGCCATTACATAAAGTCCCTGACCAGGGCAAGCGGGATTTACTAGAAGGTACTCTAATAGTTTATCAGGGTGTATTGGGCTCTACACTGGCACGACTTATTGCGCTATTAGGGGTCTGACGGTTACCATCCCCCTAGGCCCGATATGCGAGTATTTTATATGAACAGACCAGACTGTACGGAGATTGTCACAGATAGGCTCAGTAGGAGTTTGAATGAGTTTTCTCATCGGCCTTCTTATCGACAGATAGCTGGGTAGCTGTTACGTGCAGCTAGTACCGCTGACGAACTTATGGTTAAACCCACTGCCAGCGTACTGTCGAGTTTTTGGTTTAAGCCGGATTCTAGTATTATATTATTGGATTATTATTATCTCATTGTATTCGTATTTTTCGGAATACGAATACGGCTATGTATATGTTGGATATGTATGCCTTAGAGGCCATTATTGTATATGTATACATGTGGATGCTATGTATATGTATATGCAGGACAATCTTGCTCAGATATATAGTATATTATTTGAGCTATCTTTATCATGATATGTGTGTTTGTTTCTTCTGATGCTTTATCCTGCTTGCACATATTGATAAAGACTTGATACAGTAGTATACTATTATGTTTTGACTTTATCTTAACATGTGCATATGTTTTACTCGTTATTACAAATGGCAGTTACATGTTGATAAAGCCCATAAGATCTTGCTTGACTACCAGCGTTATGATGGAGATCATGCTTGTGGGAGCTAGGTAGTCCATAAGCACAACCTTAAAAGGTCCCTAGTTGTGTAAGTATCGAGACTGAGCATCGATATTCCGGAGTAGACTGATGTATACGTTTCTACACCCCTACGAGGGGCGATGGTTGGTCCCGCGGCCATTGGTCTGATGCGCCTAAGATCGTATAAATGTGCTCACTGGGTGTGAGTATACTGGACGGACTCGCCGAGAACCTCTAGATGGTATTATACCTATCATCAGATAGCGGTTCTCATATGACATGCGTACAGGTTAGTCTTAGGACCTGAGATCATCATTTGTCTCATGTAAGTTCCCACTGTGCTTTGATCACTACCCTACCATGGCTCTACTGAGTCATGCAAACAGGTTTTGGTTGGGTACAGTCCCGAGCCACATGGAGACAGTGAGTGATTCTCAGGGATTCATCTCTCCAGGTATTGGGAGTCGATATCGCACTGTGTTCGATTGGTCAGGACCATAAGATCTTGGCCAAGGCTGTTGGGATTTACTGATAGGTTGATCAGTAGTTTCCCGGATTGGTCCTGTGCCGCAGCTGCACAAATTATCGGGTTATTAGGGTCTGACGTTTACCACCCCTAGACCCGGTATGCGATACTCTTAGATGAAGAGACCGGACTGGATGGAGATTGTCACAGATAGGCTCAGTAGGAGTTTCGACGAGTTTGCTCGTCGGCTTACTTTTCGACAGGTACCTGGGTAGCCGTTACATGCTGCTAGTACCGCTGATGTGCTTGTGGTTAAACCCACCGCTAGCATACTGTCGAGCTTTTAGAGTCCCACACAAAGGGTTTCCCTGCTTCGGGCGAAATAATGTAGAGGCCTTATGGTTTTACAGCAGGGGTTCGATCATATACGTGTGCTAGCTACAAGGATCATGATTCGGACGGATAATACTAGTGGGCTTTGGTTTAAGCCGGATCCTAGTATTATATTGTTGGATTATTTTCGTCTCTTTGTATTCGTATTTTTCGGGATACAGATATGGGTATGTTTATACAGTGAGGGGTATTCGTGTAATTTCACAAGGGTGCTTCTAGAAGAAGACACCTCATTATTTATTTTAACCATTTATGTTAAATGGTTAATGAGGTGGAGGTATGAGGTGTTTTGTATGCATTTAATGAAGCATGGCTACTTGGTGACTCACTTAGTGACTCATGGGTTACTATTCTAGTATGCTTAATTCATTGTTTGGTGAATTATTGATATGATTCAATGATTCACAACACTTAGCCCTTTTTCATTCATGATAACACTACACTCTCATCTCCTCTAAGCTCTCTTCTTCTACCTCAAACCCTAAATGTCTCATGTGTTGAGAAATCTAGAGTAAATTGAGACAAATCAATCCACCATCACTCTCTACATTCTCTAGGCTACTTTGATTAGCATACAAAGTACCCTAGTTACATAGGTTTAGAGGTAGGAGCTCAAAGTACACACTATCGGGTGGATCATCTTTGACGCGAGGAGGCCGACGATCAAGCGCAATCCGTAGACTTTTCGAGGAGCTAAAGGAGAGGAGTGAAGACCCGAAAGACTTGAGCCTTTAGGTATAAACTTCTATCATAGTAGATAGAACTCCTTTGCATGCTAGTAAGGTTTATGGTAGATCTGGTTAACGGGTTATTCTAGCGGCAGTTTTAATCGTAGAATTTTTTTTTGTTCCGCAAACAGCCACGGATGATGGCCAGAGCGTTAGTGTAAGCCAACATGGTATCAGAGCCACCCCATAAACCAATACTAGCTGGTTTAGACGTGTTTGAAATATCGATGGACCGAAATTTTCGAAACCGCAATTACAATTTCACTCTTTCTGTCGTTTTTTTAAAGTGTTCAAAAAATATTTCCGGTGACCTTAAAAATACATGCAGGGTTTTTTAGAGAGACACAAGAAATTTGAGACCATGAAGCCTTAACTCCGCCGCGGAAGTGCGGCGAAACATGCTTGTTTGCCGCGGTTTCGCAGCCTGAGTTGGGTTACTGTGCACAAAAATTCTTCTGGGGCTCTAATGTATGGATTTGTGATTTTTGGAATGTATATTTTTGGCCCAGATTTGTTTGAGTACTGGTAGCACGCTTATACGGAAAAGTTTAGCCGATCGAAATTTTAAATATGTGTGTTTGAGTGCATACATCACTATCTGCAACCGTGAATGTCATTGAGCGGTATAACTCGTCTAACTGCTATATGTTCTTTTAGACGTGTTTGCGAACATGACATTCACGTTGAAGTTCTGTGTTTGTGCTGATATTGTGGTTGGATTGTCGTGTGGGATAGCCGATGTTGCATTGATGGTAGTACAGTTCAGATTCATTTGTATATTCATATTGCGGGGCGAGCGTCCGACATGTGGACTATAGTCTTTGCCGGATTGTATATTATTTGATTGGGCCACGACCGGGTTGAGGTCGATGTCACCATTGTACATGTTAGGAATATGTATACCGTAGAGGCCATTATTGTACGATATAGTGGATGCTTGGACATATATATAGAGGACTTTCTTGCTCGACATGATAGTATACTATCCGGTTGCTCTTTATCTTAACATGTACACTAGTATTATTATACTGTCTCTTTGATACATGTTGATAAAGTCCTTAGGATGTTGCTTGACTACCAGGACTGTAGGGTTACTAGGCACTCTCACAAGGTTCTACAAGGCATCAACCATACCCGATTTAAAATTTAGACGTGACGAAAAATCCTAACCAAGATCTTTAAACTAGAGATTAGGCGAAACAAAGCAAGTAAACAACTTTACTTATAAGAGTTTGGGATTACAACCTTTGTAGTTCGGTCCTTCGCTTCATAAGCTCCGTGTTGAGGTCTCTTCGCGGCGATCATCATGTACCCGGACTCTAGAGAGGCTCCACGAAGAGAAAGATGCATGCTTGCTTCCGATCTTCGATAACAAAGATGATCTACCTTGAAGTTTCTTTAACACAAGCTCTCACTCTCAAATGAAGTGAACACCCTAATCTAAATGGCTAGGATAGATTAGGATGATGAAGTAGGATTTTAGCTCTCATTTGTTTTCTTAATCTCACTCATTTTCATCACTTCTCAAAAAGCTAGAAAGCTTTTCAAGCAAGAAGGAAGAAGAAGAAGAAGCTAACTCTTTTGTGATGAATAATGAATAACTCAAGTGTGAGGTTAGAAATGCAACCATGGTATAAGTGAGAAGAACTAACCCTTGTAGTGATTGAACCATGGTTAAAAGGTTTGGTTGGGTTAAACAAATATCTATGCAAAATATCATAACAAATATCTTTGCTTAAAACAAAAGCAAAGCTTCTAGAAGCTACTAGAAAATTTAACCCAAATCAAACCCTAACCATGTTTAATCTCCACTAAACATGTTACATTAATAACCCTAACATGTTACAATATTATATATCACATATACAATATTTATTGTAACAAAATAAAATAATACAATTAACATATATCACATATATATCAATGTATTACCCGAGTGAGAAAAAGAATCTTTTAGTGAGCTTATATTAGTTAATGTAATTTAATATATCAAATATATAATTATACATTAAATTATCGAATCAACACTTGATCCGATAATCCGGCTATTTCACAAATAACCGACTAATATAATCTATATCAGTTCATCGAATCAACACTTGATCCGATGACCCGGCTAGATCACATATACCCGGCCGATATCTCATATCGCGAGAATCTAATACGGTATCACATACACGTATTGTTCTCGGTCTCGCACATATCATATATGTGCTCCTACTCCGTTTTGCCTGAGCCAGGAAACCTCTGTGTAGGACTCTAAAGAATCGTCAATACGCCGGCAGTAGGCTATGATCATATCAAACACCCACAAGCTGCAAGCGATCAGCTAAACGTAACAGCCACCAGGTATTGAGTGATCAGAAGATCAACAAGCAAGCCAGTACATTCTCCTGCAAATCCAATCAGTAACACTCCTGTACAGTTCGGTCTCTTCGTCCGATATGTCGCATATCTTGCCTAGGGGTGGTAAACGTCAGACCCCAGTAGCTTGATAAGTCGTGTCGATATGAGGTCCATAACAGTTCGAGAAACTACTGATAACACTTACCAGTAAATCTCAGCAACCCTGGCCAGGGATATCCAGTTATAGCCAATCGAACACAGCTCAACATCAACTCCCTATACCGGGAGAGACGAATCCCCTCCTATCACTCATTGCCTCCATGTGATTCGGAACTGTACCCAAAAGCCACCGTTTTGCACGCCCTCTTGGACGTGGTATGATGGAAATCAAAGCACAGAGGGAATCACACAAGACTCTATGACGATCTCGGGTCTACAGACTACTCTGTACCAGTGTCACCAGAGAACTACCATCTGACGTGAGGTATAATACCATCTGGGAGTTCTCGGCGAGTCCGTCCAGTGTACCCAGTCTCTACTGAGTACCCGTATACCTTCTCTGATGTCAAACACCAATGGATATGGGATCATCCATCGCCCATCATATGGGTCAAGAAGCGCATACGCTAGTCTACTCTGGAGTATCGATGCCCTGTCTCGGTACTCCCACGACTAGGAACATTTGAAGGATGTACTTGGAGACTACACTGTCCCCACTAGTATGATCCGCATCATAGTCCTGGTAGTCAAGTACTCATTCTAAGGGCTTTATCAACATGTAACATAGAGACAATCAGAGTACATGTTAAGATAAGGAGCAACCAGATAGCGTACTATCATGTCGAGCAAGAAAGTCATCCCTATATATGTCCAAGCATCCACTACAATATACATCGTACGTACAGTAATGGCCTCTAGGGCATACATATAACTAACAATCTCCCACTTGCACTAGGGCCATCAGTTATGGTATCGCATACCCAACAATCAGCTGTGGTTGAAGTATCTCATACTCAACCATCCCATAAAAGTCTCTACTGGGAAATAGGCCTTTGTGAGTGGATCCGCGCTGTTGTCATCTGTGTCTACTCTCCTTACCTCGATCTCCCTGGAGATCAACCATCTCCATGATCAGGTGATACTGCCTAAGAATTATATCTGGATTTCTGATGGGACGGGGCTTCCCAGGCCAAAGCCATAACTCCATTGTCACACAATGGTTGGAACGAAGTTCATCTCATGAACTTATATATATCCAGACTGCCTCTTTGGTAGCATCCTTGGTAACGATGTATCTTGCCTTTAATCATCTAGTAAGTCATGGTATCTAGCTTGGAACTCTTCCAACATACCGTCCCTCCACTGAGGGTAAAGACAATGCCTGCGACTGACATTCAGTCGTCCTTATCACCCTGGAACCTTTTCCAGTGATTCTCCCCAGGATCGATTGATACCATCTCACTACTACTAGTGAGAATCCTAACATCCATTTAGATCTATCTTATAGATATAAAACCTAGGATTTAGGAGGTATCACTTTGATCCTATATGGAGAATCCTTGTGATAAGCGGAGATTGACCAAGCATAGCATAGGAAACTCCTTCCCTATCAAGAGTATGTCATCCACGTACTCTACGAGGATCACCACCATACTCCCTACTACCTTTTTGTATATACAAGGTCCATCTACCATTTTGATGAAGTCAAACTCTTTGACTACTACATCAAAATAGACGTTCTAACTCCGCGAAGCCTGATTTATCGCATAAAACATCTTGCACACGTTTCCGCTGCTCCCACTTTCTATGAAGCCCTCTGGCTGTGTACTTATAGACGCTCTCTTCTAAATCAACATTTAGAAAAGGAGTCTGTAGGGTGTTTTTCGTCACCCTTTTGAGATGGGAATACGCGCGCGCTTGTCAGGCGTACTACAGATTCCCCCTGCCTAGGGTAGGCCGGGGTTTAATGATTGTGGGGATCCGAATCTCCGGCAGCCGCAGACTAAGCTGCCGTTAATTACCCCTCGCCTTTGGAGTGAGGGAACCTCCGATTAACGGGTTAAACTGGTTATGCGAGCTCAATGTGCAGTGTACGTGTGTATTGTTTTGGAAGGGGGGTTTGGATATGTCGGGAGCCATGCAGAGTTTTTACGGGGGTCCCGCTACCCGGATAGCGGGCTGGGGGTCAAAGGGGCTAGCAGCCCCCTTGCAGGGTGCGGGGACAGCGCCCCGTTAGAAAATTTTTTCTAACAGGGACAGTGTCGTGGTGTATGTGTGTGTGCACATATGTAT
Organism: Agapanthus africanus; assembly: GCA_030015575.1. NCBI lineage: Eukaryota > Viridiplantae > Streptophyta > Magnoliopsida > Asparagales > Amaryllidaceae > Agapanthus > Agapanthus africanus. Next base: position 501,482,245 of record CM057339.1, read on the forward strand.
GCATATGTGTGTATATATATATGTATATAAGTATATATATATTTAAAAGAAAGAGTGGGAAAAGGCATCCAAAGGATGCGTGGGGCCAGCGCCTTGGGCGCTGTGCGCCCAGGCGCTGTGCGCCCAGGCGCTGTGCGCCCAGGTGCTAGCATGACACGTGTCGGTACGTGGGCACTCTGCGCTTGAGAGCAGGGCGCTATAGCGCAAGCGCGCCACGTGTCGGCATGTAGGCGCTTTGCGCTCCAGCGCCTGACACTCGAGCGCAAGTGCGCCACGTGTCGGCACGGGGGCGAATTGCGCCAGAGCGCTGTGCGCATGAGCGCAAGCGCGCCATGTGTCGGCACTGGGGTGACCTGCGCTCGAGCGCTTGCGCTTGAGCGCAAGCACGCCATGTGTCAGCACGTGGGCGCTTTGCGCTTGAGCGCAGGGCGCTGTTGTGCAAGCGCGCCATGTGTCGGCACGTGGGTGCTTTGCGCTTCAGCGCTGAGCGCTTGAGCGCAAGCGTGCCACGTGTCGGCACATGGGCACTCTGCGCTTGAGCGCCGGCGAGGAAAAGGAGCTTTTAGCCTAAAAAGATTCTCGGAAGAGAAATCAGAGTGGAGTTGGACTCCTAAGTGTGTTTTTTGGGGGTTAATGGAAGAGGTTCTTCTTCTTCCTCCTCTGTTAGTTGGATCTTGAAGATCAAGAGATGTGAGATCTCATAATCTCTCCTTTTTCGGATCTAAAGACAGATCCAAGTTCCCCTTTGTGGGTTTGGTGGTGAAAAACTATCTTGTTTTTTAAAAGGAAGAGTAAAACTCTTGATTTAATTCAAAAGAAAGAAGAAGGTTTGAGACCTTCAGAAAAGGGAAAGAAATACAAACCATAGGTTTTTTTTGAGAGAATGAAAGTTGTTTTTATTTTATTCATCATGTTGCCTTTTATAGGCTTACATATTTACATATAGCCCCTTGGGCTTCACAAAATGGCATTTTGCTTATCCCATGGCTCATGTGCCATTTCATTTTTGCACATAAGCCATGGGCTTACAAAAATTTGGCTTTCTGCCCGTTTCGTATTCATTCATGTATATAAAAAAAATATAAAAATTATTTATTACATGGTCTATATTTTGGCATGGAGGAGGCTGGCCGTAGGCTCGACTTGGGCATGGGCCTGCTTAACCTGGGCTTGGGCCCACCTAGCTTGGGGGTTGACCCTGATTTTGACTCGGTCAACCGTGGTGTAAATTTTTTCCCCAACATAGTGCCCCCCATCAATAAATGCACACCGCACATTTGAGTTGTGTGCATGAAATTGATGGATCTTGAAGTTGGACTTCTAGGTAGAACATCATTCCAGGGGCGGAGCATCATCCCGGGGAGCATGATTCCCGGGGATCGGAGCATCATTCTGATTCGCGGAGTATAATTCCAGAGATCAGAGCATCGTTCCGATGGGCGGAGCATAATTCCAGAGGTCGGAGCATCATTCCGATTTGCGGAGCATAATTCCAAGGTCGGAGCATCATTCCGAAGGGCGGAGCATGATTCCAGGATTCGGAGCATCATTCCAGAGGATTGGAGCATCATCCGATTTGCGGAGCGTAATTCCGAGGTCGGAGCATCATTCCGAAGGGCGGAGCATGATTCCAAGGATCGGAGCATCATTCCGAAGAGCGGAGCATGATTCCTGGATTCGGAGCATCATTCCGATTTGCGGAGCATAATTCCAAGAATCGGAGCATCATTCCGAAGAGCGGAGCATGATTCCAGGGGTTCGGAGCATTATTCCGAAGGGTGGAGCATGATTCCAAGGATCGGAGCATCATTCCGATGAGCGGAGCATGATTCCGATGAGCGGAGCATGATTCCGAAGAGCGGAGCATGATTCCAGGGGTTCGGAGCATCATTCCGAAGGGCGGAGCATGATTCCAGAGCTCGGAGCATCTTTCCGAAGATCGGAGCATAATTCCAGGGTTCGGAGCATCATTCCGATGGGCGGAGCATAATTCCAGAGATCGGAGCATCATTCCGATGATCGGAGCATGATTCCAGGATTCGGAGCATCATTCCGAAGGGCGGAGCATGATTCCATAGTTCGGAGCATCTTTCCGAAGAGCGGAGCATAATTCCAGAGATCGGAGCATCGTTCCGTTGGCCGGAGCATAATTCCAGAGATCGGAGCATCATTCCAATGATCGGAGCATAATTCCAGGGTTCGGAGCATATTTCCGAAGAGCGGAGAATAATTCCAGGATTCGGAGCATCTTTCCGAAGGGCGGAGCATGATTCCAGAGGTCGGAACATCTTTCCGAAGAGCGGAGCATGATTCCAGGATTCTGAGCATCGTTCCGAAGGGCGGAGCATAATTCCAGAGATCGGAGCATCATTCCGAGGATCGGCAGACATTCTGACCGAAGCATGATTTCGATGCAGAGGTAGATTCCTAGGCGAAGTATAATTCCGACAAGGAAGGCAAATATTCCGAGGCGAAGCATTGATTTCGACACGGGGTATATTCTGAGACGGAGCATGATTCCGGCACAGAGCTTGTTGGCTGACTTGATTCCGAGATGAAGCATAATTTCGACAGGGAAGGCAGGTACACCGAGGTGAAGCATCATTTCGACACGGGGTGCATTCTGATACGAAGCATAATTCCGACACAGAGCTTGCTGGTTGACTTGATTCCGAGGCGGAGCATAATTCCGACGAGGAGGTCGTTGGTTAATTCCGAGCCGAAGCATAATTCCGACAGGGAAGGAAGATACACCAAGGCAAAGCATGATTTCGACACGGGGTGCACATTCTGAGACGAAGCATGATTCCGACGCAGAGCTTGTTGGCTGACTTGATTCCGAGACGAAGCATAATTTCGACAGGGAAGGCAGATACACCGAGGCGAAGCATTAGTTCAACACGGGGTGCACTCTGAGACGAAGCATAATTCCGACGCAGAGCATGCTGGTTGACTTGATTCCGAGGCGGAGCATAATTCCGACGAGGAGGTCGTTGGTTGATTCCGAGCCGAAGCATGATTTCGACACAGGGTAAATTCTGGGACAGAGCATGATTCCGCCGTAGAGGTTGTTGGTTTGATTTGATTTGGGTTGACATCAGCATCGCTACATTGGAATATGGTACCGGGAGCGAATCATCATTTGTCATGAGAGGATTTGGGGATTGTTTTTTTTTTGTTTGGCATCAGCATCGCTACACTGGAATATGGCACCAGCCGCGAATCATCATTTGCGTTTGCTTATTAGGAAACGGTGGGTTAGGAGACAGGTTTTAGGTCCCTATCGCCTAAGACTTTTCAACTTTGTGAGCCGTAAGGGTCTCACAAAGCATTTTCTCCCTACAGGTCGTAAGGATCCCGTAAGTGCATTTTCTCCATGGGAGTCGTGGGGACTCCCAAGTGTGTTGCTCCTCTGTGAGTCGTAAGGATCTCACGCGGGAATTTTCTCCTCACAAAGTCGAGAGGACCTTGTGAGTGCATTTCATCTCTTTCTCACGAGTTTGCGCCCTTTCGGGTTTTCACAAACTCACCGGCAGTCCTGCTGTTTTTACTCACGGAGCCCTTTCGGGTTTTCATCCGTGCCCATTTTGCTTGTGGACATACCTTTTTTTTTAATTATTTTTGGTGAGATTGGGATTGTTTTACGCCCGTGGATTGTATACGGTTTTATAGGATGTATGATCTAGACCGTAGGGCCGGAAAAAAATTTTGGGACTTTCTTGGCGTCTGCATCGCTGCACTGGAATATGGTACCAGGAGCGACTCATCATTCGCCGTTGGGGTATGGGATTTGGAATTTGGTTAGCGTCTGCATCGCTACACTGGAATATGGTACCAGGAGCGACTCATCATTCGCCATTTTTTTTTCTTTTCTCTTTTTTTGTTGTTTTTTTTACCGCGATTACTCTATCATTTCAGCTTTTCTTATCGCGAAGATCGCGATTGCCCCATCATTTCGGCTATTTATTCGCGGTTGCCCAATCATTTCGGCTTTATTTTCATATTTATTTTACTCGCTGATTTTTATTGCGAGTTGCCCCATCATTTCGGCTTTTCTTTTTTTCTTTTTATTTACACATTTTTTTATTTACAATTTTTTTTACATTCCCAGTTTAACGACTTAGAGGTCGATCGTTCCCAGTTTAGTGACATGGTGGTCAATTGTTTTCAGAGAAAGGCAGATGTCTGAGAAAATCAGTTTCACGAAGAACTTTGGTCTCCGTTTGTATGAAATTGGCGGTCGCATCTTGACTGTTTACTAACACGCCTTTGGACAGTTCTATCTCTCCTGCCTTGTATTGCTTTTCGACCCAATCTTTGAAGACGCAGCAGTCCTCAATGGCATGACCTATCACTCTGTGATAGGGGCAGTATTTGGGGTCGTCGGTCCTATTCGCTTCCTGCGGTCTTTTTGACTCTGGCAGTTGTAGACCGTTCTTCAGGGCGTCTTTGAATATTTTACGGATCTTGTCCCTTCTGAAGGAATAGACCTTATCCAGCTTCTCTTTCAGTGGAGATTCTCCTCCCTCTCCGAACACTGGCTTCCGAGGCTGGTTGGTGCTAGGCCCGCTCATCCCTTGCTTATTTCGGTTAGCCGAAATGTTGAAAGATCCAGAATCATCGGAGTTTCCGCCTTTGCGATTATCGTCCTTTCGGTTTCTCCAGGACCTATTGTTATTTTGCGAATCCGAGGAGGACTCCTGCTTTGAGCGCTCCAGCATCTGGACTTTCCTGGTCAGCTCTTGGAATGTTTTGAGATCCGCGGTGCATAGAAATAGGGCCATCCAATTGTTGAGATTTCCGACGAGGAGACTGATAGATTGGTCCTGCTCTATCGGTGGTTCGCATTTGACGGAGAGATTGCGCCATCGGGTTATAAAATCCGTGCTGCTTTCGTCGCTCTTGGGCTTGGTCCTTACGAGCTCGGCAATGGTAATCTTATCGCTGACGCTCATGAATCTCTGTCGAAACAGAGACTCCATTTGGACAAAAGTTGTGACGGAGCCATCCGGTATTCTCGCGTACCAGTCAAAAGCAACATCGGTCAAGCTATTAACGAACTGGAGGAGGAGAAGCGCATCATTTGCCCCAGTATTCCCGCATGAGGCTTTGAAGTGGCGATGTGCTGATTCGCATTTCCCGTCCCATCGAACCTTCCGAATTTGGGGATGACATAGCCGCTAGGAAATTCTACCAGATCATACTTAGCGGGATATGGTCTCCCACTACTGTTGATATCTTTTTGCGCTTCGTCTTCGGCCACCAATGTCTTGACTTTGCTGGCAACCAAGTCCATGATTTGATCTTGAGTTATCGGACTACTATCATCGGTAGCCAAGACATTTCCCGAGATAGGATGCGACCGATTTTCATGTAGTTCGCCCACTTTTGGATTTGAGGGAATAGGCGTCGGCTGCTTTGGGACACCATTTCCTGGTTCACGAGCCGAGCCCTCCGCCTGATTGGGCGGCTGAGAGGCAAGCCGGGCTGTGAGCTGCATCACGACATTCGTCAAGTCGTCGATTTTTGAGTAGAGCCTGGCCATCTCCTTGTCTTTGTTTCTGAGCTGCTTTCGGAGCTCTTGAAGCAGCTCTTGCTCCGAGGTCCTGGGGCGAAAAGTCGGCTCTTCTTCGCTTTCCGAGCCCGACTCCTCATGGACCGAAGGGTCTTTCTGCCTATCATCCTCATCGAGAGGGTTTTCATCACCCAGCAGAGGCGGCTGGTCTTGGGAAGCGGCCACCACATTCAAGCCAGATTGGGTTTGAGATGTGGTAGCCCCGTCCTTGCTCTTGCTGCGCGTGCCCACCGTGTAGACAGTGTGGACCACATACCCAGCCATTTCCTCATCTTCGGCGGAGTAACCCTGTTCTTCGAACCTCATGAGGTTTAGTCTGGCAGGAGCCCTAGCCCTTTTGTTGGCTCTATATCTGAGCCTTTTCTCCCTCAGCTTCTCGATTTTGAAAGCTTGGCGGGCATCCGCTATCCGGGAAGCCATTGTGAGTTGATCAGAGGGGAGCTTAGAGAAGAAACCCGATCGAGCAGTGGTCAAGGGCACAGCTGGAGCTTGCTCGGGACGTGTTGTAGCTTTATTGGTGTGGATGGCCTTGCACCCAGCTGGGGCCATGGAGAGTCGTTCGGAAACGGACTTGCGCTTGGGTTGAGGCGCCCTCGCGACCACCACATTTGGTCTCCTGCCTTTCAAGACCGGTTTGTCTGCCACCGGAGCTTGAGGAGCCGGGATGGCGCCAACAGGCATGAACAGAATAGAGCTGAATGGTAGCAGCGGCTCCTTCCTGTAAGTCGATGTAGTACACCCCAGTACTTATGGGGAGACGGAATTTTCAAAAACAATCAAGTTTAAAGAACGAACATCGACTAACCGCTTAAATCGAAGCTAAACTATAAATAACCGTACACAAAGATTTTCTTATCACTTGTGATTAGGGATTATACCTATCGAAACTAGTCCTTCGTCTTTGTGTCCTCCTTTGTTCTCCTCGGCCTTCTCTAGGTAGTAGACGATCCACCCGAGAGCGAAACTCCAAGCTAAACCTCTAACTTGAGGTAACTAATCAACTTTGATTGCTAATCAAAGATGAAAGGATGATGTAGAGTGAAGGTTATGGATTGTTTAGTCTAACTAATCCTTTGATCTCAACTCATGAGGTGTAAGGATTAGGGTTTGAAGATGAGAGCTTGAGGAGAGAGAATATGAGATAAGATAATGAGAGAAGAGAGAGAGTGTATCATAATATATTATGAAGCATTCTTTTTTAAGAATAATGAATAAATGAAATGAATAAGCATGCTTCATAAAATATCTAGTGGTGATTCATTAGCATGAGTCATTAAGCAATAAATGTGCATTAATGAAATGAATGAATCACCACCATGACTCACAACCTCATCCAAAGTAACCTCCTTAGTCACATCTTCTAGAAGCTTCTCGTACAATTACGAGAACGCCCCTCCGATCCGCAAAAATACGGAAAAACTTTAGACTGTAAAAATCCAATAACCGGATACCAGTAACTGGCTTAAACCAAAGCCGACTGGTAAAAACTGTCCGAAAGTCGTACGTGCGTAAACGCACGTATGCGTCCGAACCCTTTGTCGCAAAACCATGCAACCTCTATATCGTTTCGCCTGGAGTAGGAAACTCTCTGTGTGGGACTCTAGAGACTCGACTACTACGCTGGCAGTGGGTTTAACCACAGACCGCAAGCGGCACTAGCTGTACGTAACGGTCCCCAGGTAGTTGTCGATAAGAAGGCCGATGAGAAAACCCATCCGAACTCCTACTGAGTCTGATGTGACAATCACCATACAGTCCGGTCCGTTCGTCCAAGACTATCGCATATCGGGCCTAGGGGGGCGGCAAACGTCAGTCCCCTAATAGCGGTATAAGTCGTGTCGGAGGGAAGCCCATTACACCCTGAGAAACTACTGGAACCTACCAGCAAATCTCGCTTGCCCTGGCCAGGGACTTTGCGTAATGGCTCTCTGACACAGCACGATATCTACTCCCAATACCGGGAGGGACGAATCCTGTCTAACCGCCACTGCCTCCAAGTGCTCGGGACTGCACCCAACTGCCACCTGTTTGCACGACTCCTTTGAGCCGTGGTAGGGTAGCAATCTAAGAACAGTGGGACACACTCGAGGCGAAGTAGCAGTGTCAAGTCTGCGGACTACGCTGTACTCATGTCACCTGGGAACTGTTTACTGACGACTGGTATCAAACCAACCAACAGTTCCCGGTGAGTCCTGTCCGGTGTACCCGTAACCTAACGAGCACCTGTATACTATCTCCAGTACGACGTACTGACGGCTGTGGGACAGACCATCTCCCCAACTGGGATGAGAAGCGTACACACCAGTCTACCCTGGAGTATCGATGCTCTGTCTCGATAATCCAACGACCAGGGACCTGAATAAGGATGTGCTTGTAGACTACCTAGCCCCCACTAGTGCGACTGCCATCACAACGCTGGTAGACAAGCAAGATCCTAAGAGCTCTATCAATACGTACACTCACATATTAAGATAGAGAAACCAAGTAGCATACTACCATGTTTAGCAAGACTGTTATATACATGTGAATATCCCAAGCTTCCATTAAGTAATATACAAGCTAGTATGATACAGTAATGGCCTTCTAGGGCATAAACACTAACAATCTCCCACTTGCACTAGGGCCATGTACTGGCATATCGTAGACCAATGATCTCGAGTAGCCTCTCGAACTGAATCTGAGGAAGGGCCTTCGTGAATGGATCAGCAATGTTCTCTTCTGAAGCAACTCTCCGAACCTCGATCTCCTGACGATCAATGATCTCCCTGATCAGGTGATACCGCCTCAAGATGTGTCTGGACTTCTGATGGGACCTTGGTTCCTTTGCTAAAGATATAGCTCCGTTGTTGTCGCAATACAGAGGTATTGGATCAACTATGGTAGGAACAACCTGAAGTTCTGTTAGGAACTTCTTCATCCAGACTGCTTCTTTTGCGGCATCGCAAGCAGCTATATACTCCGCTTCCATCGTCGAGTCAGCAATGGTGTCCTGCTTGGAGCTCTTCCAGCACACCGCCCCTCCATTGAGGGTAAAGACATAACCCGACATGGACTTGGAATCGTCCTTATCACTCTGGAAGCCGGAATCGGCAAAGGCCTCCAACCTGAGGTCTTTTCTGCCGTAAACCAAGAATATCTCCTTAGTCCTCCTCAAGTACTTGAGAATGTTCTTTACTGCTATCCAGTGTTTCTCCCCTGGGTCTGACTGATACCGGCTTACCACGCTCAGTGCGTAAGCTACATCTGGTCTGGTACACAACATCGCATACATTATAGAGCCTACCGCAGAAGCGTAGGGTATAATAGACATGCGTTCCCTTTCCAAATCATTCTTGGGAGACATCTCTTTGGAGAGGGTGATTCCGTGACAAGCCGGTAGATTACCGCGCTTAGAATCTTCCATACTGAATCTTTTCAGTACAGTGTCGATATACCTGGACTGCGAAAGTCCCAACATCCTCTTGGATCTATCACGATAGATCCGGATCCCCAGAATGTAAGAGGCATCACCCAGGTCTTTCATGGAGAACCTGTGTGACAAGAATCCTTTGACAGATTGTAGCATAGGAATGTCATTTCCTATCAATAGAATGTCATCCAAGTACAAGACGAGGAATACGACACTTCTGGCCACAACTTTACTATATATGCACGGTTCATCTGGATTTTTGATAAAGTCATATTCTTTGACTGTCTCATCAAAACAGATGTTCCAACTCCGCGATGCCTGCTTTAGTCCATAAATAGACTTAAGCAGCTTGCATACTTTCCCGCTGCTCCCACTCTGATTGAAACCCTCTGGCTGATCCATATAGACGCTCTCTTCTAAATTTCCATTCAGAAAAGCCGTCTTTACGTCCATCTGCCAGATTTCATAATCATGGAAGGCAGCAATAGCAAGAAGGACCCGAATGGATTTGAGCATAGCCACTGGAGAAAAAGTTTCGTCATAGTCCAAACCAGGTCTTTGACGAAAACCCTTTGCAACAAGTCTAGCCTTATAGGTTTCCACCTGTCCATCTACACCAATCTTTTTCTTGAAGATCCATTTGCATCCTATGGGTTTTACCCCATCTGGAGCAAAGTCCAAAGTCCATACTTTGTTGGAGTACATGGACTCCATTTCGGTCCGCATTGCATCTAGCCATCGTACCGAGTCGCCGCTCTGGATGGCCTGTTGGAAGTCAGTAGGTTCATCATCATCTATGATGCAATCCTCTCTATCCCCGTCAATGAGAAAACCGTAGTATCTCTCAGGCGGATGAGACGGCCTACTACTCCTGCGGAGGGGTGCGGGAATGTTCTGTTCTTCTTGAACCTCTGGTTCTACCAAACTTTCAGTAGCAGCTTGTGGTTCTGGAATTTCTTCCAGTTCTATTTCGCTCCCACTCTTCTGATTTTCAAAAAATTCAGTTTCTAAGAAGGTGGCATGACGAGAAACAAATACCTTTTGTTCCTCTGCGTAATAGAAATAATATCCCTTGGAGTTCTTTGGATATCCCACAAGCTTACACTGTACTGAACGTGCCTCGAGCTTGTCCACATGCTGCTTTTTTACAAAAGCTGGACACCCCCATGTCCTAAAATGTTTTAGACAGGGTTTCTTCCCACTCCACATCTGATATGGTGTGGTAGGCACAGTCTTGGTTGGAACCTGGTTCAAAAGATATGCCGCTGATTCTAGCGCATAACCCCAGAAAGATCGCGGTAACTCAGCATTACTCATCATGGATCGTACCATATCCAATAGGGTTCGATTCCGTCTCTCCGATACACCGTTGTGCTGTGGAGTGTATGGAGGAGTAAGCTGAGAGAGAATTCCTCTCTCTTTTAGGTAACCTAGGAACTCGGCACTTAAGTATTCTCCACCTCGATCAGATCTTAGTGTCTTAATACTTTTGCCTGTTTGGTTTTCCGCTTCATTCTTGAATTCCAGGAATTTCTCAAAGGCCTCTGATTTATGCTTCATTAAGAAAACATATCCATACCTAGAGAAATTATCTGTAAAAGTAATGAAGTAGGAATAACCACCTCTCGCATGTGTAGACATTGGACCGCATACATCGCTGTGTATGAGTCCTAAGAGCTCGCTCGCTCTTACTCCTTGTCCAGTAAATGGAGTCTTTGTCATCTTTCCTTTGAGACAGGATTGACAAGTGTCATAAGATTGATATTCGAACGAGTCCAAATATCCTTCTCTATACAACTTAGTCAACCTTCTCTCATTGATGTGACCCAGTCTACAATGCCATAAGAAAGCTTTATTTAAATCTGGAGACTTTCTTTTTAGTGTGTTCTGGACATTGAAAATTTGGAGTTGGTTTAAAACATATATGCCGTTATTTAATGTACTGGACCCAATCAAACCATGATTAAGATGGATGTTGACAACATCTCTTACAAACGTGAAATCATAACCTTTATTTGATAACAAGGAAACTGATATGATATTACACGTTAAGCTGGGTACAAAATAACAGTTATGTAAAACCAAAATGTGTCCACTCGTCAATCCTAGGTGATAATCCCCGACGGACGCAGCTCCCACGCTAGCTCCGTTAGCAACCCTGAGGATCATATCACCTTCCTTCAGCACTCTACGGTTTCTCAGTGCCTGCAATGAATTGCAAATATGAGATCCTGATCCGGTATCCAATACCCAGGAAGTAGAGTTGATCGACAGACAATTCTCAATTACAAACACACCTGAAGTCGAAGCCACAGCTTGCTTCGGTTTCAGGTTCTTGGCGTTCCACGCCTTGCAATCCTTCTTCCAGTGCCCTTTCCTGTGACAATGGAAGCACTCATCCTGGCCAACTATCGGTACTGCTTTCTTTTTCTTTCCCTTCCCTCCCACCTTACTAACACCTCCTCTAGGTCTGGGTGCGGGCTTCTTCTTCCTTCCTTTGGCCCTAGCCTTGGACCCGGAAGAAGATGAACCGCCAACAAACATAGCGGGTGTTTCCCTTGCCTTCTGCAAGGTGCCCTCCGCACTCCTTAACATGTTCAGGAGTTCCGCAAGTTCAACTTCTTTTCCTTGAAGATTGAAGTTGAGGATAAACTGGGCGTAGGTGGGAGGATGGGACTGGAGAACAAGGTCTGTATAGAGCTCATTATCCAAAGTCGTCCCAAGGTCTGCGAGCTCTTCTATATAGCCAATCATCTGTAGGACATGTTCACCTACCGATGACCCGACAGCCAACCTCGCTCGAAACAATTTCTTAGAGGTCTCGTATCTTGCTATACGAGATTGCTCTCCATAAAGTTCCTTTGTATGGAGAAATATGCCATCTAGGGACATATCCTCGTGCCTCCTCTGATGTTCATTGTTCATCGAGGCAAGCACGATGCACTTGGCTCTCGCGCAATCTAAATCCCAGGTTTTGCGGATTTCCTTATCCGCATTGCTGGATTTGGGACCAGGGACAGCAGGTGCCGTAGCGGTGAGGACGTACCCCAGTTTGTCATAGGTCAAAGCCATCTTGACATTCCGCAGCCAATCTTTATAGTTTGGCCCCGTCAGTATATTTTTCTCTAAAAGTAACTTAAGTCCAGTCATTTTCAGGGTCGCTGCAATTAGGAGAGAGAGAAGAAAACTCTTTAGCATGATGCTCTTGCAAGTTTAGAGTGGTTTTTAGTTTATCTAAACTGGATGGCTCCCACTGTTTTTCGAATCCTTCCTCAAACCATAAAAGAAGAATTAGCCAAGACTATTCTCACCGTACAATACTTGCTTAACCGTTCAGCCAGGCCGGTGTCGATACTTCGAGGGAGGTTTTCCAACGCTTTCGCGAAGTTCCTTAATTAAATAACCTCTTTTCTCTGGGGGCGTAACCCCGCTGACACTTTTCTGGACACCTACTAGGTTTATAGCATTGATCGTTAAGTGACGAATATCCTGATAAGTATCATATACTCACAGTAGGATCGGGATCCAAATATCATCGTATGATAATGTTGAAGGAATCCTACCAACATTCATCAAACTCCAAATGGTATGCATCTCTTTGCAAATTTCAGTTTCTTTAGAAATTCCCGATATGGATTTTTGCCCCATGCTCTTATGATCTTGACTAAGGGCCAATAAATCATAAGTCACATGTCAAGTTCTGCCCATCATTATCCTGTTGATTTGAACCCATCCGTATACTCTTGACTAAGGGCCAACAAAGTAATACGACTGTCCCAAACCAACTCATCTATCTATGCAACAAATGAATACCCCAGCAGCTACCAATCACTATGTCTTGACTAAGGGCCAAACAAACATAGCTTGAATACTACTGACCATTCATAAGAAATGACGGAGGGCTACGACTGGTTTTGGCGAAACCGTGAACGTAGTGAACTTGATATAACCGAAGGAACCTGATAGCTTTTTAAAAGGAGTGGTTAAATCTCCGCATTTAAAAATATCTGTTTTAAAAATAACCGAGTGGTTTCTTTTAAATTGTTCCAACGATTTAAACTTTGGTTTATTTTCTTTGCATTATAGATAATGCGTCCCATCATTAACCTATCATTGCAGAAAACAACGAAAATACAACGTCCTCTTATGCCATCCGCATTCGCCACGGGGTCCCGTCATCACCCGTTAGGTTACTTAACTAACGACAGAGCGGGGGCTGGGCTAGCGCGGGTGTAAAACATAAGTGGCGTCTAAATAGCTATCATAAATATAGATATTTTACATTCGTCTGACGCAATGATATTCATTCCAGAACACAGATAAACAATATTGGATTTGCAAGCAATCTGTATTTCTTTTGAGCCTGCAAGAAAAGACAGATTACACAGTTGTGATGAATAGCCGTTACCCCACCCTCGACCCCTACGGGTACGGCAAACTACCCACCCGGTAGTCTGTGTACCCCACCTTGGGTCAGTCCTAGGAGCAAAAACAGTAAAAAGAAATAATACAACGGTGGCTACAACCGCAACCTGGAAGTGCCCCGCGAAAATAATATTACAACAAATTACATTTACAACAAATGAATTAAACAATAACCCATTGCTAACCCCGGCTATACACCACAACAGTCCAATACAGTTTATATGCACAAACAGATATAACCATTTCAGAAATGTGCAACCCCCTGCCAACCGACATACTAGCAGTTGGGGGAGGTTTACGAACACATTAAACAATCACAGATATAATCCAATACGCAAATACTGTACAATTTCGATCGATTAAACAACATCAATATTGCTCCAAAATCTGCTCTGTTAAACAGTAACCTGAGCAATTATTAAATTTTCCAGAAAACCCAAAATATCACAGGGGACCCACACAAGAAAGATGAGTCCATGACTCGGCCAAAGCGCCGCGGAAGGGCGGCGGATCCCACCGATCCGCCGCGCTTCCGCGGCCGAGTTGCCGATTCATGGGCTCGAATTTCTTGGGTGTTCTCCTGGACTCCTTTCTAGCTTTCTGAACACACCTGAAAAATTTTCTGACATCGTTTTAAATTCGACAGAAACTAGCATTTTTTAGGGTTTTCCGGTTTCGTTTTTCCGTTCGAAATTCGTACAAATTTGCGATTAAGTTATTTAGTGTTTAGCGAGGCTCTGATACCACTGTAAGTCGATGTAGTACACCCCAGTACTTATGGGGAGGCGGAATTTTCAAAAACAATCAAGTTTAAAGAACGAACATCGACTAACCGCTTAAATCGAAGCTAAACTATAAATAACCGTACACAAAGATTTTCTTATCACTTGTGATTAGGGATTATACCTATCGAAACTAGTCCTTCGTCTTTGTGTCCTCCTTTGTTCTCCTCGGCCTTCTCTAGGTAGTAGACGATCCACCCGAGAGCGAAACTCCAAGCTAAACCTCTAACTTGAGGTAACTAATCAACTTTGATTGCTAATCAAAGATGAAAGGATGATGTAGAGTGAAGGTTATGGATTGTTTAGTCTAACTAATCCTTTGATCTCAACTCATGAGGTGTAAGGATTAGGGTTTGAAGATGAGAGCTTGAGGAGAGAGAATATGAGATAAGATAATGAGAGAAGAGAGAGAGTGTATCATAATATATTATGAAGCATTCTTTTTTAAGAATAATGAATAAATGAAATGAATAAGCATGCTTCATAAAATATCTAGTGGTGATTCATTAGCATGAGTCATTAAGCAATAAATGTGCATTAATGAAATGAATGAATCACCACCATGACTCACAACCTCATCCAAAGTAACCTCCTTAGTCACATCTTCTAGAAGCTTCTCGTACAATTACGAGAACGCCCCTCCGATCCGCAAAAATACGGAAAGACTTTAGACTGTAAAAATCCAATAACCGGATACCAGTAACTGGCTTAAACCAAAGCCGACTGGTAAAAACTGTCCGAAAGTCGTACGTGCGTAAACGCACGTATGCGTCCGAACCCTTTGTCGCAAAACCATGCAACCTCTATATCGTTTCTCCTGGAGTAGGAAACTCTCTGTGTGGGACTCTAGAGACTCGACTACTACGCTGGCAGTGGGTTTAACCACAGACCGCAAGCGGCACTAGCTGTACGTAACGGTCCCCAGGTAGTTGTCGATAAGAAGGCCGATGAGAAAACCCATCCGAATTCCTACTGAGTCTGATGTGACAATCTCCATACAGTCCGGTCCGTTCGTCCAAGACTATCGCATATCGGGCCTAGGGGGGCGGCAAACGTCAGTCCCCTAATAGCGGTATAAGTCGTGTCGGAGGGAAGCCCATTACACCCTAAGAAACTACTGGAACCTACCAGCAAATCTCGCTTGCCCTGGCCAGGGACTTTGCGTAATGGCTCTCTGACACAGCACGATATCTACTCCCAATACCGGGAGGGACGAATCCTGTCTAACCGCCACTGCCTCCAAGTGCTCGGGACTGCACCCAACTGCCACCTGTTTGCACGACTCCTTTGAGCCGTGGTAGGGTAGCAATCTAAGAACAGTGAGACACACTCGAGGCGAAGTAGCAGTGTCAAGTCTGCGGACTACGCTGTACTCATGTCACCTGGGAACTGTTTACTGACGACTGGTATCAAACCAACCAACAGTTCCCGGTGAGTCCTGTCCGGTGTACCCGTAACCTAACGAGCACCTGTATACTATCTCCAGTACGACGTACTGACGGCTGTGGGACAGACCATCTCCCCAACTGGGATGAGAAGCGTACACACCAGTCTACCCCGGAGTATCGATGCTCTGTCTCGATAATCCAACGACCAGGGACCTGAATAAGGATGTGCTTGTAGACTACCCAGCCCCCACTAGTGTGACTGCCATCACAACGCTGGTAGACAAGCAAGATCCTAAGAGCTCTATCAATACGTACACTCACATATTAAGATAGAGAAACCAAGTAGCATACTACCATGTTTAGCAAAACTGTTATATACATGTGAATATCCCTAGCTTCCATTAAGTAATATACAAGCTAGTATGATACAGTAATGGCCTTCTAGGGCATAAACACTAACACTTCCATTGTCGACCGAGACTGGCCGGAAGAACCGTCCTGGAGTCTATCTTCATCGTGTAGGAGACGGGAGCTGAGTTCATCATCGAAGACATCGTCGGAAGGTGATTGCTTGAAAATCTACATGAAAGAGCATTATTTTTAGTATAAATACAGGTGTGTATATTGATTGAGTTCACATGAACGCTTAACCCGAAATATGGGAGGAGAGATTAGTCCCACCGGGCGTGCCAGAATCTGTAGGGTGTTTTTCGTCACCACATTGAGATGGGAATACGCGCGCGTTTGTCAGGCGTACTATAGATTCCCCCTGCCTAGGGTAGGCCGGGGTTTAATGATTGTGGGGATCCGAATCTCCGGCAGCCGCGGACTAAGCTGCCGTTAATTACCCATCGCCTTTGGAGCGAGGGAACCTCCGATTAACGGGTTAAACTTGTCACGCGAGCTCAATGTGCAGTGTACGTGTGTGTTGTTTTGGAAGGGGGTTTGGATATGTCGGGAGCCACGCAGAGTTTTTACGGGTGTCCCGCTACCCGGATAGCGGGCTGGGGGTCAAGGGGGCTAACAGCCCCCTTGCGGGGTGCGGGGACAGTGCCCCGTTAGAAATTTTTTTCTAACAGGGACAGTGTCGTGGTGTATGTGTGTGTGCACATATGTATGCATATGTGTATATATATATATATATATAAGAAAGAGGGGGAAAAGGCATCCAAAGGATGCGTGGGGCCATCTCCTTGGGCGCTGTGCGCCCAGGTGCTGTGCGCTCAGGCGCTAGCGTGCCACGTGTCGGCACATGGGCGCTC
Source organism: Agapanthus africanus (assembly GCA_030015575.1). NCBI lineage: Eukaryota > Viridiplantae > Streptophyta > Magnoliopsida > Asparagales > Amaryllidaceae > Agapanthus > Agapanthus africanus. The sequence continues at coordinate 501,499,086 of CM057339.1, forward strand.
TGCGCTTAAGCGCAGGGCGCTGTAGCGCAAGCGCGCCACGTGTCGACACATGGGCGCTTTGCGCTCCAGCGCCTGACACTCGAGCGCAAGTGCGCCACGTGTCGGCACGGGGGCGACTTGCACTTGAGCGCAAGTGCGCCACGTGTCGGCACGGGGGCGACTTGCACTTGAGCGCAAGTGCGCCACGTGTCGGCACGGGGGCGACTTGCGCCAGAGCGCTGTGCACTTGAGCGCAAGCGCACCACGTGCCGGCACTGGGGCGACTTGCGCTCAAGCGCAAGCGCGCCACGTGTCGGCACTGGGGCGACTTGCGCTCGAGCGCTTGCGCATGAGCGCAAGCGCGCCACGTGTCAGCACTTGGGCGCTTTGCGCTCGAGCGCAGGGCGCTGTTGTGCAAGCGCGCTACGTGTCGGCACGTGGGCGCTTTACGCTTGAGCGCTGAGCGCTTGAGCGCAAGCGCTCCACGTGTCGGCACGTGGGCGCTCTGCGCTTGAGCGCCAGCGAGGAAAAGGGGCTTTTAGCCTAAAAAGATTCTCGGAAGAGAAATCAGAGTGGAGTTGGACTCCTAAGTGTGTTTTTTTGGGGTTAATGGAAGGGGTTCTTCTTTTTCCTCCTCTGTTAGCTGGATCTTGAAGATCAAGTGATGTGAGATCTCAAAATCTCTCCTTTTGGGGATCTAATGACAGATCCAAGTTCCCCTTTGTGGGTTTGGTGGTGAAAAACTATCTTGTTTTTGAAAAGGAAGAGTAAAACTCTTGATTTAATTCAAAAGAAAGAAGAAGGTTTGAGACCTTCAGAAAAGGGAAAGAAATACAAACCCTAGGTTTTTTTTTTGAGAGAATGAAAGTTGTTTTTATTTTATTCATCATGTTGTCTTTTATAGGTTTACATATTTACATATAGCCCATTGGGCTTCACAAAATGGCATTTTTCCTATCCCATGGCTCATGTGCCATTTCATTTTTGCATATAAGCCATGGGCTTACAAAAATTTGGCTTTCTGCCCGTTTCGTATACATTCTTGTATATAAAAAAAATATAAAAAATATTTATTACATGGTCTATATTTTGGCATGGAGGAGGCTGGCCGCGGGCTCGACTTGGGCATGGGCCCGCTTGACCTAGGCTTGGGCCCACCAAGCTTGGGGGTTGACCCTGATTTTGACTCAGTCAACAGGGGTGTAAATTTTTTCCCCAACAGAGTCATGACACCCAACCGCCAGATATCGTAGTCATGGTATGTAACCGTGGCAAGTAGGATCTGGATGGACTTAAGCATAGCTTTGAAAGTCTCAACTTTTCCATATACACCAAGTAATCTTCTCAAGATATACTTGCTCCTGATAGGGATTTAACCTTTCAGATAAAGCAACCAAAGTCCATACTTTGTTGGTGTATAAGGATTCCATCTCAGATCGCTAAGCATCCAGCCATTCTTACAGAGTCCCACTCCTGATGGCTTGCTCGAAATAAGTTGGGTCATCATCTCATGATGCAATCCTCGCTCCCACTGTCATAGAGAAACCGACGTATCTTAGATGGATGAGGAACCCTACTAGATCAGCGGAGAGGCTGAGGTTCGTTAGAAACTATTGAATACTCCGGTTCTACCAAATCATCAGCTGCAGTTTGTATAGCTGGAACTCTTTCCTGTTCTACCTCATGACCACTAATTTCTTTACAAGAAATTCCCTTTCACAAAGGTGGCATGCTGAGAAACAAAACATCTTTTGTCCCTCGGTTAGGTAGAAGATATTCCCTTGCTAATGCTTGGGATATCCAACAAACTTCTTCAGAACTGACTTTGCCTCGAGGTTGTGCGGATTATGCCTTTAGACATAGGATGGACAACCAGAAATCTTAACATACTTAAGATATGGGCTCTTCCCATTTCATATCACATATGAAGTGGTAGGAAACTGATTTGATTGGAACCCTATTCAATAGGTTTGCAGCTTCTCAAGTGCATAACTCCCAAAAGGAAATAGGAAACTCAGTAGTACTCATCATAGAGCACACCATATCATATAGGGTGTGATTGCTCCGCTCCGATACACCGACATACTGTGGTGTATACGGAGGAGTAATGCTGAGAGAGAATCTCATTCTCCTTTAGAATAGTCCAGTAATTCCGTACTCAAGTGTTCTCCTACTTGATCTCATCAAAGGACATAATAGTTATACCCGTTTTTGATTCTCTACATCTAACTCATATTCATTGAATTTCTCAAAAGATTCAGACCTGTATTTCAATAGGAACATATGTCCGAATCTTGAGAGATAAACAGCGAATGTAATGAAGTATAAAGAACCGATCTTGGCATTTGTAGACAGGGGACCTTACATACATCATCATGTATCAATCCCATGAGTTCACTAACTTTTTCTCTGTTTCCAATAAACAGAGCTATGGTCATCTTATCTTTGTGACATGACCGACTGTAACAGCCCTATTTGAATGCAATAATTCAAGAGTTTATCAAGATTCTTTTCCCATAATTTTTGAATTTTTAGTTGGCCGCTAAAATATTTTAATTTGGATTTTTTCTCTGTAAACAATTTTGATATGGAAAATATTCAGTTTTTATATTATATAAATAATAATTTCTAGTGACAGCAAAATAACATTTTGCGTATCTGTTTACTGTTAAAATGAGAACGAGAAAATCTGCACCGAATCTCTGAGTGCAACCAATTAAAGATATCTATCTTTATAAATATATTTTTAAAAATAATTTATATATACACTCAAAACATAATCTCTCTCCCTCTCTCATACCCGCATCTCACTCTCTCTTTCCCCGTTGCTCATCAAATCCCTCACCCACGAAACCCTAACCTTAGTCGTCGCCACCAACACCGCCGCAGACCCCGACCCCTCCTCTCGCCTCCATCAACTCCGCGACCCTCTCCTCCCTCCTTCACCTTCGCCCTCGCTCTCGTCCTCCTCCCGTCGACGCCGCCTCCATCCCTCGCGCGGCCACAACCCCGATCTCCTCATCTCATCCCATCACCGTAGCCATCGTCCCCTCGCGCGGCCATCTCCGACTCCACCACAACCTCCAGCGACCTGCACAGAGCCCTCGACGTCGCCGCAGCCCTCGTCTTCGCCTCGTCGCCGCTCCAATCACCCAGATCTCCACAGCTCCCTGCAGCAACATCATCTCTGTCCTTCCATCGTCAGATCTGAACCCTAGCAACTGCAATGATTCCCCCTGTAAGCTTTCCCTGGTTCCTGTTTTATTTTCAGAAAAAAAAGAGGGAAATAAATAAATAAAATGGTATGAAATCAGTGAGCAATTGAAAAGGGAAAATTGGTATCAAAACCCTAAATTGAGATAATTTTGTTTTGGTTGTGTGACAATTTTTATGTAAATATTTATGATTTAAATCGATGAAATTTATCTAGGCGGATCGTATAACTCAGATCCAAAGTCACACCTTAGCTGAGATCGTGCCTGAATTTTCGTACATCGTTTTTTCGTGATCGCTATCCTCAGGCAAGTACCCTTGCTCTTTTCATTTTGTCGATGCAACATCGGCGATTATCTAAATTAGTTCTTAGCCTGTACAAGTTTGGGTATTGGAAGAAAGAGGTTTCTTTCACAGTTTTATCATCTGTCCTTATCGGAACACTTGATAATATATATTGCTGACTGCTGCTTGCTTTTTCTTTATGTAATGCTATGACATGAATATTATGCACAAGAACCCTTTTACATGCTTTATACACATTCGAGACTCATGTTGATTACATGTATAGAACACCTTGATTTGACATGCTTATTCATGATCCTTATTATTTATTTCTTTTAAAAATGAAATCATTAATTAGAGTGCTGGACTACATGCCATGACACCACTATTCACCAGTTTTATTTCCATACAATTACCATACTACAAATTCCTGTCTTTTCAGCATTCTTAATTAGTGATTTTAATCTTTACCATAGTAGCTATAAATAGGTTGGTGTTAGGGTAGTTTGAGTGTTCGTTGTACAACAGGATCTCAGGAGTCCCATGCCGGCAGCTCGTACCGGGCTATAGCGGTCACATGATTACAGCTCGTACCGGGCTATAGCGGTCACATGTTTACAGCTCGTACCGGGCTATAGCGGTCTCTTGTTCATTCCACAGTTGGGCCCGTGTTTCTCCCTAGGGCACCACTCTTGGGTTAGGAATACTCCTGCAGAGGTTGACGCACACACTCAAGCTTACGATAGGATAGTTCACCTTTTAGTGGCCAGTTAGGTTATGACCTGATTCCTTACATACATGTTTCATAGTGTTAGTGCATTTAATTACTTATATACATGTTTCTTTCGCACCGGGCTTTACTTTTATATATTCTTTTTATTATGCTACACACACTTTATACGTTAAGTACTTGCTGGGATGTTCTGACATCCCTGAGATTTGCCATCTCAGGTTTAGAGACAGATCTGCAGGCTGTGCAGGATCAGAGCGGCTGCTAGGACTTTGCTGAAGATCATTAATCGTAGGTTTATTTTCCTTTACTTTTAGCTTTTAGCATGTGCGCCCTTATGGGACATTAGGACTTTTGTTTCTCTTTCGGATCTTATTTTATTCCGAATCTTTTGTTTTGGATCTTTAATTGCATCAATTATCTAGTGGACCCATTTTTAGGATTTCTTGTGGTTTCATTGCAGCATGATTATCAGTATTATTTCTTTTGGTATTGGATTTTATTTTGACAGATTAATCTAGACAGCCTTATGTGACTATGGAAGGACTTTTCCTTACCGTAGGTAGCACGGCTGTCCTTCGTCGCTTCCCGTATTCCACATTTTTGGGAAGCGGGGCATGACACCGACAAGTTTCATAAGATGTAAATTCAAACTAATTTAAATATGCATCTAAATGTAACTTCAGCTAGTCGGGTCGCATTGATATGACCTAGTCTACAATACCTCAAGAAGGATTCGTTCATTTCTGAACTCTTCCTCTTGTGTGTGTTCTGTATACTAAGAACTGTGGTTTGATTTAGAACGTCTATGCTTTTAGATAACGTGCCTGAACCGATCAACTCTTGATATAGGAAATGTTCAAAACATTATCCAACAATACAAAATTATATCCTTCTTTATTAAATAAAGAGACTGATATGATGTTGTATATCAGGTTCGGTATTTAATAACATTCGTTCAGAATCAATGTATTCTGGTAAACAGGGTGATAACTGCCAACAGACTTGGCTGCAACACTTGCATCATTTCCAACTCATGAAACTTATCACCCGTTCTCAGTCCTCTACCTATCTGTAGCCCATGTTACAAATTACATATGTTGGATCCTGATCCGGTATCTCATACCCAGGACGTGAAGGATACTGAGAAACAGTTCTCTGTAATGAACACACCCGAAGAAGATGTATCAGCATGCACTTTCTTCGTTTGGGCGGCACGGGAATTCTGGTAATCCCCTATTTCCTGCTCGGTCTTATAACAATTATAAGTTGGAGCGGGACCAACGTTCCCTAGCGCAGTATAACAAGCGGGTTCGGTCAATACATCCGTCTTATTATCTTGATTAAAGCGTGGCATAGTCGCTACCTGGAGAGAGAGAGAAGAAAACACTCAGCGTATACTCTTGCAAGATTAGATTGGTTATTTAATATACCTAATCAGGATGTCTCCCACTGTTTTAGTCAAATCTTCCTTCAAACCCTAAAAGGAAAGACTAGCCGGGATTAATTACACGTTACAAGTTCACCAATCTTTCAGCCAGACCAGTGCCGATACTTTGAGGGAGGTTCCCCGTGCTTTCGCATGGACCTAATTAAGGTAAACCTCGTTTTCCCAGGGGCGTAACCCCGTTTACACCTTTCTAGACACCTACTTGATCGGCTAATTGTAATGTGTAAAACTCTCCCAGGAGTAACTCTTACTCGCAGCGGGTATCGGGATCCAACTATCTCATAGAAGGTATGCAATCTCATTACAAATTTCAACATTTGAAATTCCCAATAATATTTTGCCCCTGGCAACTTATGACCATGGCTAAGGTCAACAAATCATAAGTGCTAGCCAAGTTCAACCCGTCATTTCCCGATTGAATTAAACCCACCCGCACGACCCTTGGCTAAGGTCAACAAAGTCGCACGACTAGCCTAACTCAATCGCATCATATACTTATACAGATAAGCACTAATTAGCTACCGCACACTACACCTTGGCTAAGGTTAACAAACGCAGCACGAATACTAAGTAGTACTTATCTGAAATGACGGAGGGCTACGACAGGTTTTTAAGAAAACCCTTTGCGTAATGAACTTGATATCGTCGTAGAATCGAGTGATTTTAAATGGAGTGTTTTTTAGGCTTTTCTAGTTTCGCTAAAGAGGTCACTCCCGGTGAAGGGATTTAGGCTCTTTCCTTATCGAATAAGGTGCAGGATATTTCACAAATATCACTATGCAAAGCAAAGACTATAAAAGCAATCAAAAGACAAACTGTATATGCAGCATCTGCTAGTTTCGCTAAAGAGGTCACTCCCGGTGAAGGGATCTCGGACCTTATCGAATAAGGTGCTGGATGTTCTACAAGGAATACCGCTATGCAAATCAAGAACTAGAGCTACCAGTTTTTAAACAAGTTTCTACAACATCTTTAGGTTTCTTTTAGTTTCATTAATCTCATTAATGAAGTCCCGTTTTAATTATTCTTCACAAGCATCACTTTTGAAACGAAATCTACAATATAACATATATCTCATATATATAATATAAACATTCGTCTCAGGCAGTAATATGATCTCATCACAGAACATTGCAGCAGAAGAACATATATGAGATATTGGATATACTAGGAGGTCCGTGTTTTAATACGAGCCTGTATAAAACACGGATTCCACGGTCGCGATGAATAGCCAAACCCATATCCTTAGACCCATTCGAGAGCGGCAAGTAACCCTGCCAGTTCTAGAGTTAGGAGACCCGGTCTCGACTCCTCGAGATGGTCTCCCACTGGACCCTAGAACCAGGTTACTTGTGCTCCCCGTCTAGGGTCTGCCTAATGCGGAAAAGTAAATAATATACAATGGTGACATCATCCTCAGCCCGGAAGTGCCCCAATAAAAGAATATTACATACAAATGAATTTTACATGAATGAAAAAGAAAAACTCTTATCTCACATAAAACCCCCGGCTATTCAAAACACGACGATCCAATATAACATATCACAGCAACACATAATATCACATATCATCAACGTAAGTAAATATGCGTATCCCAATTGTCGTTGATGTATAGCAACGAAACCGGAGATACACCACATATTACACTTACGGTCGCAGAAAAGAAAGTGTAAAACTTCAACAGTTGGAATCCGCAACCTTCTTAGACATCGCATGCCTAACCAAATGAATTCCTTAGACATCGCATGCCTAACAATTATAAACCCTGCATTTTAGTCTCGATCTCGAAAACACTTTTCAATATCAAGTCGGGCAATTCAACAAGATTCCCGACATCCAGATCGAATGCTCGTCACAAACTTTAGTAGACGGCCGCACCCCCGGATGCCGTCGACGAAGTGCACTAAGGCGGAACACCGCTGCCGCGAGCACCCGAACGGATGCTTTTGGCGACGGGGTTCTCCTACAGTCACTTGGTCGGGGCTATGGGGCGTGGCTATCTTTTAAGTTTACCCGGCGAGTATCCGCGAACGCTACGTGATTGCGACGGACTTTTGATCACATCAAAATCCCGTCGCAACCGATCAAATGAGACTAAACTGCTAGATTTATAACATTCAAATTAGTTATCTCATAACTACTTGTGGATTCCAAATATTGTATCACATTCCAGATAAATAGACATTGTTAAACTTTCCGATCGAATAAACAAACACCTAAGATTTCCCAAATAGCTCAACACTTGAGCGGAGTTCAAAAAGTATCCATCACATGCCACAGTACCAATGGTCCAGCCGTAGAAGGGTCAAACCAACGCCTCACATGTGGCAACGTCGTACTGCCCCAAACCCTAAGATTTAGAGGCAATTCAGACGGTCACATAATCGAGTTAAGGTTTGTGTTCTTCTAGAGGGTCCACCGCGTTACTTGCAAGACTTAGAACGTTCTTAAACTACGGAAAAATCCAACGCTTGGAAATTTTCCGACAGGGGTAAAAGTGAGTTATTGATATCCGTTCGAACTTTTTAACACGTTCTAAAATTATCCGGAAAAACTTAAGCGAAGCTAAACTTTCTGATCGAATCAACGAATACAAAAGATCTCCAGAAAACTCAACTCTTGAGTAATATTAAAAAATTCCCAGAAGCATACAAAATGGACCAAGAATAAACTACAGAAGCATGGGCCCACAGGTCCCAAGGGTGGCCGCGGAACCGCCGCCAAACCCATGGTTTGGCCGCGGTTCCGCGCTCCCTTTAGGGAATTTTGGGCTCGTACTTCACGGTAACTCTTGTAATTCCCTGCTTATATTTCTGAGTATTTTTAATACGAAAAAAATCAACATTTTTGAAAAATTTCCAGAGAAGGGTATAAATCGGGGTTTCCGGGTTCGATCGGACTTTAAACTTCGTCTACACTTCGCCTAAAGCTTTAGCTTGGCTCTGATACCACTGTAGGGTTACTAAGAACTCTCACAAGGTTCTACAAGACATCAACCATGCCCGATTTAAAATTTAGACGTGCCGAACAACCCTAACCAAGATCTTTAAACTAGAGATTAGGCGAAACAAAGCAAGTAAACAACTTTACTTCTAAGAGTTTGGGATTACAACCTTTGTAGTCCGGTCCTTCGCTTCAAAAGCTCCGTGTTAATGTCCCTTCGCTGCGATCATCATGTACCCGGACTCTAGAGAGGCTCCATGAAGAGAAAGATGCAAGCTTGCTTTCGATCTTCGATAACAAAGATGATCTACCTTGAAGTTTCTTTAACACAAGCTCTCACTCTCAAATGAAGTGAACACCCTAATCTAAATGGCTAGGATAGATTAGGATGATGAAGTAGGATTTTAGCACTCATTTGTTTTCTTAATCTCACTCATTTTCATCACTTCTCAAAAATCTAGAAAGCTTTTCAAGCAAGAAGGAAGAAGAAGAAGAAGCTAACTCTTTTGTGATGAATAATGAATAACTCAAGTGTGAGGTTAGAAATGCAACCATGGTATAAGTGAGAAGAACTAACCCTTGTAGAGATTTAACCATGGTTAAAAGGTTTGGTTGGGTTAAACAAATATCTATGCAAAATATCATAACAAATATCTTTGCTTAAAACAAAAGCAAAGCTTCTAGAAGCTACTAGAAAGTTTAACCCAAATCAAACCCTAACCATGTTTAATCTCCACTAAACATGTTGCAATAATAACCCTAACATGTTACAATATTATAAATCACATATACAATATTTATTGTAACAAAATAAAATAATACAATTAACATATATCGCATATATATCAATGTATTACCCGAGTGAGAAAAAGAATCTTTTAGTGAGCTTATATTAGTTAATGTAATTTAATATATCAAATATATAATTATACATTAAATTATCGAATCAACACTTGATCCGATAATCCGGCTATTTCACAAATAACCGACTAATATAATCTGTATCAGTTCATCGAATCAACACTTGATCCAATGACCCGGCTATATCACATATACCCGGCTGATATCTCATATCGCGAGAATCTAATACGGTATCACATACACGTATTGTTCTCGGTCCCGCACATATCATATATGTGCTCCTACTCCGTTTTTCCTGAGTCAGGAAACCTCTGTGTAGGACTCTAAAGAATCGTCAATACGCCGGCAGTAGGAGATGATCATATCAAACACCTACAAGCTGCAAACGGTCAGCTAAACGTAACAGCCACCCAGGTATTGAGCGATCAGAAGATCAACAAGCAAGTCTGTACATTCTCCTGCGAATCCAATCAGTAACACTCTCGTACAGTCCGGTCTCTTCGTCTGATATGTCGCATATCTCGCCTAGGGGTGGTGTTAGGTTTACCTAGCACCTCATGAAGGGTTTGGAAGCATCACATGTCTCAAAATCAAATTTTTATGGTGCTAAGTGAACATACAAAGAATCATCACTAGAAATTTAGGGTTTCTTAACATAGACATCATCACAAGTAATAAAAGCTAGGGTTTTGAGAGTACAACCTTTGTAGCTCCCTACGCTAGACTCCTTGGCTACTTTAGAGTTGGAAAAAGGTTCGCTTGAGATCTTCTTGGTCCACGACGATCCACCCGAAGCTCCTTTGCCCAAAGCTCCTTGCTTTACTCGATATGTGAATGAAGTATAGCAAACACCATACACAAATGGTCTAGATGTGTGTAGTATGATGATGTGGTTTGTTTTCTATAATCAAAACTCTTTCTTTTTATCAACCTCACTCAAGGAAATTATCAAGAGAGGAAGAAGAAGATGGTGGCTACGCTTTTTCACAACAGAGAAGTTATGAGAGTGAATATAATTGAAATGAGAAAAGAATAATATATGTTAATTCTTTCTCACTTCAACCATGGTTAGAATCATCTAGATTTTTATCAAATGGGTTAAAGATGAAAGGATAATTAACTCAAGATTAAATGGTGGTTGAAGCATGGTCAAAGATGATAAGTATAAATCTTGTGTGAATTATCCTTTCTATTTTTCTAAATGATAAATAAATAGATAATTCTACAATGTAAGTCTTGCATTGCCACCAAACATGTATCAACAACCATGATACTATGTATGTATGTATGTATCCATGCACATCATCATGTGCATACATGCATGCATACAAAAATAGAAAAAGAGTTTGATTAAAGAATTAATCTAAAAGTCATTTGTTAAATCAACACTTGATTTTGCAAACCGGTCATATCACAAACGACCCGACCAATAGAAAATGCCCGATTAATATACGGTATCACATATCCGTATTTAATCGGGTCCCCGCGCATATCTCATATGCACACCACATCTTTTTGCCTGAGCCAGGAAACTTCATTGTGGGACTCTAACACTCGTCAATACGCCGGCAGTAGGTAATGATCATATCAAATACTTACAAGCCGCAAGCGGTCAGCTAAACGTAACGGCCATCCGGGTATTGAGCAATCAGAAGAAAACAAGCGAACCTGTTACAACTTCCGTCGAGCCAACTGGCAACACTACCATACAGTCTGGTCTCTTCGTCAGATATGCTGCATATCGAGTCTAGGGATGGTAACGTCGACCCCAATAACTCAATAAGTCGTGCCGATGAATGGTCTATAACAGATCGAGAAACTACTGATAACACTTATCAGTAAATCTCAACAGCCCTGGCCAGGGACTTACTGATATAGCCAGTCGAGCACAGCACAGCATCAACTCCCAATACCGGGAGAGACGAAACCCCTCCTATCGCTCATCGCCTTCGTGCGTCTCGGGACTGTACCCTACGGCCACCTGTTTGCACGACTCAGTACAGCCGTGGTAGGGTGGTAATCAAAGTACAGTAGGAGAACACACAAGACTCTATGACGATCTCGGGTCTACAGACTAACCTGCACCAGTGTCACCTGAGAACTGCTATCCGACGATAGATATAATTCCATATAGGAGTTCTCGGTGAGTCCGTCCAGTGTACCCAGTCACCAATGAGCACCCGTATACGAACTCGATGTCAAACATCAATGAATGTGGGAATATCCATCGCCCATCATATGGGTCTAGTATCATATATGCTAGTCTACTCTGGTATATCGATGCCCCATCTCGATACACCTACGACTAAGGACATTCCAGGATATGCTTATAAACTACAGATGTCCCACTAGTATGATCTCTATCATAATCACAGTAGTTAAGTCTATATCCTCAGGGCTTTATCAACATGTGTGAATGAATAAAAGCACGATCAAATCAACATGTCAGATAAAGAAGAACCAGATAGCATACTATCATGTCGAGCAAGAATGTACACTGAATATATATATACATGTATAAATACATCCACTATCATATAATGGCCTCTAGGGCATACATATATCCAACAATCTCCCACTTGCACTAAGGCCAGTTATTGGCGTATCTCATACCCAATATCTCAAAAAGTCGCTCATGCTGCGGCTGAGGGAGGGCATTGGTGAGTGGATCCTCGACGTTATTCTTTGTGTCTACTCTCCTAATCTCGATCTCCCGGCGATCTACAATCTCCCGGATCAAATGAAAGCGCCTCAGGATGTGTCTGGATCGCTGATAGGACCTGGGCTCCTTGGCTAACGCCATAGCCCTATTATTATCACAATATAATGGTATTGGATCAATAATGGTTGGAACTACTCCTAGCTCCGAGACGAACTTCCTCATCCAGACGGCTTCCTTGGCGGCATCATTTGTAGCAATGTACTCAGCATCCATCGTAGAGTCTGCAATGGTATCCTGTTTGGAACTCTTCCAACTTACCGCCCCTCCAATGAGGGTAAATACAAACCCTGAGATAGATTTGTTGTCGTCCTTATCGCTCTGGAAGCTCGAATCGGTAAAGGCCTCCATTTGGAGATCTCCATTACCATACACCAAGAACAGTTCTTTAGTCCTTCGCAAGTACTTAAGAATGTTCTTCACAGCTATCCAGTGATTCTCCCCTGGGTTGGATTGATACCTGCTTACAACACTAAGTGCATAAGCTACATCTGGGCGTGTACATAACATCACATACATTATAGATCCTACTGCCGAAGCATAGGGTATAATGCTCATGCGAGCTCTCTCTTCATCGGTCTTTGGGCAAGAGTCCTTGGAGAGAGTGACCCCATGGCAAGAGGGTAAGGCACCCCGCTTGGAGTCTTCCATACTAAACCTTTTTAGGATGGTGTTGATGTACCTGATTTGGGACAATCCCAATAACCTCTTGGATCTATCCTTATAGATCCTAATGCCCAGAATGTATGTGGCATCATCCAGGTCCTTCATGGAGAACCTTAGTGATAAGAAAGATTTGACCGACTGTAGCATAGGAATATCATTTCCTATCAGAAGAATGTCATCCACGTACAATACGAGGAATGTGACAGCTCTTCCTACAGCCTTCTTATAAACACAAGGTTCATCTGGATTTTTGATGAAATCAAACTCTTTGATAACATCATCGAAACAGATGTTCCAACTCCGTGATGCCTGCTTTAACCCATATATGGATTTAAGCAATCTACATGCTTTCCCGCTGCTCCCACTGTCAATGAAGCCCTCTGGCTGATCCATATAAACGCATTCTTCTAAATCCCTATTTAGAAATGTCGTTTTAACGTCCATCTGCCAGATTTCATAGTCGTAGTGAGCAGCAATAGCAAGTAGGATCCAAATGGATTTAAGCATGGCTACGGGCGAAAAAGTCTCGTCATAGTCCAAACCTGGTCTTTGACGAAAACCCTTCACCACAAGTCTTGCTTTATAGGTCTCTACCTGCCCATCTACACCAATCTTTCTTTTAAAGATCCATTTGCACCCCACAGGTTTTACCCCAGGGGTTACAACGTCCAAAGTCCATACTTTGTTGGTGTACATAGACTCCATTTCGGATCTCATGGCATCCAGCCACTTCACAGAGTCTCCACTCATGATAGCTTGCTGAAGACTGGTAGGATCATCATCCTCCATGATGAAATCTTCTCTGTCACCATCAATGAGGAAACCATAGTACCTCTCCGGTGGGCGAGAAGTCCTACCAGACCTACGGAGTGGCCGAGATTCCTCAGTTTCTATTGCAACAGCCGGTTCAACCAAGTCGTCATTTGTAATTTGTGTCTCTAGAACCTCTTCTAGATCCACCACCTTGCCATCATCTTTATCTGTGAAAAACTCTTTTTCTAAGAATGTGGCATACTGAGAAACAAACACCTTTTGTTCCTCCTTGTGGTAGAATAGATATCCATAAGAGTTCCTTATATCCCACAAAGTTACACATGACTGACCGTGTCTCGAGTTTGTCCGGATTCCGCTTTTTAACATAGGCCGGGCAACCCCAAATCTTAATTCTCTTAAGAGATGGTCTCTTCCCATGCCATATCTCATATGGCGTGGTAGACACGGTTTTGGTTGGAACCCTGTTCAGTAGAAACGCTGCAGTCTCTAATGCATGCCCCCAAAATGAGACAGGTAACTCAGCGTCACTCATCATGGATCAGACCATATCTAATAGGGTCCTATTCCGTCGTTCAGACACACCGTTGTGCTGTGGTGTGTAAGGAGGAGTGAGCTGAGAGAGAATCCCATTCTCTTTTAGGAAGTTTGCAAATTCTGTACTGAGGTACTCCCCACCTCGATCTGATCGAAGCATCTTGATACTCAAGCCGGTTTGTTTTTCTACTTCTTATTTATATTCAGTGAATTTCTCGAAAGCTTCGGATTTGTGCTTTAACAAAAATACATGACCGAATCTTGAGAAATCGTCAGTGAAAGTAATGAAGTATGAAAAAACGCCTCTAGCCAGTTTAGACATTGGCCCACATACATCACTATGTATGAGTCCTAGGAGCTCGGTAGCTCTTTCTCCGTGTCCGGTAAATGGAGTTTTGGTCATTTTACCCTTGATACAAGACTGGCAAGTTGCATAAGATTTATATTCAAAAGGGTTTAAATATCCATCTTTGTGTAACTTGTTTAGTCTTGTTCCCTTAATATGACCAAGTCTACAGTGCCAAAGAAAAGCTTCATTTATTTCTGAAAGTTTTCTTTTATTAGTGTGTTGTATGCTGAAAACTGTGCGTTGATTTAGGACGTATATCCCGTTATTAAGCGTACCATACCCAACCAACATTTGATTCAGGTGAATGTTCATAACATTGTTCTGCAATACAAAATTATATCCTTCATTGTCTAACAAAGAAACAGATATTATATTACAAAGCATACTTGGTACAAAATAACATGGGTTCAAAACCAATATACACCCAGATGGCAACCCTAAGTGATACTCTCCCACTGCGACTGTATGTACATTGGAACCATTTCCAACGCGGAGAGTATGGTCACCTGTCTTCAAAACCTTTTTATTTCTCAGCCCCTGCATATAATTGCAAATTTGAGAACCTGAACCGGTATCTAATACCCAGGAAGCAGAGTTTAATGAAAAACAGTTTTCTGTCACAAACACACCTGAAGCGGAAGCATCCCCATGCTTCTTCTTGAGATTTAAGTACCCCGTACAGTTGCGCTTCCAATGTCCTGTTTTGTGGCAATGAAAACATTCCCCTTTTCCCGATTCTCCAGCTTTGGACTTGTCCTTCCCTTTAACCTTTTTAACTCTACCCCTAGGCTTGGTGGGCTTCTTCTTGAGCTTTCCCTTGGCCTTAGCCTTTGGGCGAGAAGAAGAAGATTGCCCAACACTCAAAACGGGAGTTTTCACTGATTTTAGTGTGCTCTCTGCACTCCTTAACATATTAAGCAGTTCAGGTAGTTACCTCTCCATGTTGTGCATGTTGAAGTTAACTATGAATTGAGCAAAGGTGGAGGGGGGACTGCAGAATAATATCCGTATATTGTTCATCGTTCATCGTCCATCCAAGGTTCTCAAGCTCTTCTATTAGAGCTATCATCTTCAGAACATGGTCTCCTACTGGTGTGCCACGGGCCATTCGCATCTGAAATAATTTCTTTGATGCTTCGTATCGTAATACGCGGGATTGCTCTCCATACAACTCCTTTGTATGGAGGAATATGGCTTGAATGTCTATATTCTCGTGCTGCTTTTGATGTGTGTTGTCCATCGATGCAAGCGCGAGGCATTTGGCCGTGGCACAGTCAGCGTCCCATGTCTTGCGGACTTTTTTGTCCGCAACTGAGGATTTTGGATCTGGGATGGGAGGGGCTGAAGCCGTGAGGACATATGATATTTATCATAAGTCAAGGCTATTTTCAGATTCCTCAGCCAGTCTTTATAATTGGTCCCATTGAGTTTATTTTTATCTTGTAGAAGCTTGAGTCCAGTCATTAGTATCTGCCATTAAGAGAGAGAAAAGAATACACTCAGCGAATGCTCTTGCAAAGATCAGATTGGTTATTATCTTGTCTAATCGATGTCTCCCACTGCTTTAATCAAGTTTTTCTTTCAAACCTCAAAAAGAAAACTAGCCAGGATTAATTACAGTCTACAACTTCGCTAACCATTCAGCCAGGCCAGTGTCGGTACTTGAGGGAGGTTCCTCGTGCTTTCGCACGGACCTAATTAAAGTAAACCTCGTTTTCCCAGAGGCGTAGCCCCATTAACACCTTTCTAGACACCTAATGAGTTAGCTAATTGTAAACTGCAAAACTCTCCTAGGAGCAACTATTGCCCACAGTGGGATCTGGATCCAACCATCATATGGAAGGTATGCAATCTCATTGCAAATCTCAACACTTGAAATTCCCGATGCGGTTTTTACCCTTAGTACCTATGAACTTAACTATGGTCAACAAATCATAAGTACCAGTCAAGTTCTACCCGTCATTTCTTGATTAATTAGACCCACTCATATGACCCTTAACTATGCTCAACAAAGTCGCATGAATGTCCTAATTAATCTGCATCATATGCAGTGTAGGAAGACATCACTTAGCTACCGTATACTACGCCTTAACTATAGTTAACAAACGTAGCATGAATACTAAGTACTCTACTTCCTAAAATGACGGAGGGTTGCAGATGATTTTTAAGAAAATCTTTAACGCTTTGAACTTGATATCGTCGTAGAATAAAATGGTTTTCAAAAGGAGTGGCTTGAGCTCCGCAGTTTTGAAATGTAGCTTTTTCATAAAGAGCCGAGTGGTTTTTAAATCCGATTCTACAACATCTTTTTAGGTTTATTTTCTTTACATTAATCATATTAATGTACTCCCATCATTTAAGTCCTTAAGCCAATCACAGAAAAGAAACGAAAATACAACGTACGCTTATGCCATCCGCATTCGCCGCAATGTTTCGTTATGCACCGTTAGGTTACTTAACTAACGGCATACCGGGACGGGACTAGCGCGGGTGTAAAACATAAGCAACGTCTACTATATATCTCATATATAATATATCATTCGTCTCAGATATCACAGAACACAGGAAGCAGAAACACAGATATAATATGGGATATACTAGGACGTCCGTATTTAGTATTTAGCCAACAATAGAAAATACGGATTCCACAGTCGCGATGAATAGCCAAGCCCACACCCCTAAACCCCTACGAGAGCGGCAAGCGACCCTACCAATCCTTGAGTTTCGGAGACCCTGTCTCGACTTCTCGAGATGGCCTCCCACTGAACCCCAGAACCCGGTCACTTGTGCTCCCCTCCTTGGGTCTATCCTAATGCGGAAAAGTAAATAATATACAACACTGGTGACAACAACCTCAACCCGGAACTGCCCCAAATAAAAGAATATTACATTACATTTGAATTTTACATGAATGAAAATAAAACTCTCATCTCACATAAAAAAAAACCCGGCTATTCAATCGCGACAATCCTGCACATCATATCTCAGCAACACATAATATCATATATCATCAACGTAAGTAAGTATGCGTACCCCGATTGTCGTTGATGTATAGCAACGAAACCGGCGATAAGCGACATACTACACTTACGGTCACAGAAAAGAAAGTGTAAAACTACAACATTTGGAATCCACATTCTCTTTAGACATCGTAAATCTGAAATATCACATACTTCGCATTTCATGCCTAACTATATGAATTTCACATATTGTATCACATTCCAGATAAATAGACAGTATTAAACATTTCGATCGAATAATCAAATACCCAAAATTTCCTAAAGCTCAACACTTGAGCGGAGTTCAAAAAACCCGGAATGTGTCAAAGTAGCAGCGGTCCAGCCGTAGAAGGGTCAAGCCAACGCCTCACATGTGGCACGCCGTACTGCCCCAAACCCTAAGGTTTAAAGGCAGTTCAGACAGTCACATAATCGAGTTAAGGTTTGTGTTCTTCTAGAGGGTCCACCACAAAACTTGCACGTATTTCCGAAAGATTTAAACTCGAGAAAAAATTCAACACTTGAAAAAAATTTCGTGCCGGGAAAAAGTGAGTTAATGATATCCGTTCGAACTTTTTAATACTTTCTAAATTATCCGAAAAAGGCACGAAATTAAAATTACGATCGAATCACCGAATCCAAAACCATCCCCAGAACATTCAACACTTGAATCAGATTAAAAATACCCAAAAATATATAAAAGCAGGTGAGAAGATTACTGTACAAATATGAGGCATTAACACTTCAGTACGACCGCGGATCCGCGGCCTAAGCAAGGTACGGCCGCGGTTCCGCGGCGTAATGTACGGTTTAGGGCTTCGTATTTTACAGTATTTCTTATATTTGCCTGCTGAATTTTTTAAGCATTTTTAATACTGAAAAAACACAGTTTTAAAAAATTGTCCAGAGAAGGGTTAAAAATCCGTATTTTTGGTTCGATCGGAGTTTTAACTTCGCTAAAGTGTCGCCTAAAGCTCTAGGTCGGCTCTGATACCAATGTTAGGTTTACCTAGCACCTCATAAAGGGTTTGGAAGCATCACATGTCTCAAAATCAAAATTTTAAGGTGCTAAGTGAACATACAAAGAATCATCACTAGAAATTTAGGGTTTCTTAACATAGACATCATCACAAGTAATAAAAGCTAGGGTTTTGAGAGTACAACCTTTGTAGCTCCCTACGCTAGACTTCCTGGCTACTTGAGAGTTGGAAAAAGGTTCGCTTGAGATCTTCTTGGTCCACGACGATCCACCCGAAGCTCCTTTGCCCAAAGCTTCTTGTTTTACTCGATATGTGAATGAAGTAGAGCAAACACCATACATAAATGGGCTAGATGTGTGTAGTATGATGATGTGGTTTGTTTTCTATAATCAAAACTCTTTCTTTTTATCAACCTCACTCAAGGAAATTATCAAGAGAGGAAGAAGAAGATGGTGGCTATGCTTTTTCACAGAAGAAAAGTTATGAGAGTGAATATAATTGAAATGAGAAAAGAATAATATATGTTAATCCTTTCTCACTTCAACCATGGTCAGAATCATCTCGATTTTTATCAAATGGGTTAAAGATGAAAGGATAATTAACTCAAGGTTAAATGGTGGTTGAAGCATGGTCAAAGATGATAAGTATAAACCTTGTGTGAATTATCCTTTCTCTTTTTCTAAATGATAAATAAATAGATAATTCTACAATGTAAGTCTTGCATTGCCACCAAACATGTATCAACAACCATGATACTATGTATGTATGTATGTATCCATGCACATCATCATGTGCATACATGCATGCATACAAAAATAGAAAAAGAGTTTGATTAAAGAATTAATCTAAAAGTCATTTGTTAAATCAACACTTGATTTTGCAAACCGGTCATATCACATACGACCCGACCAATAGAAAATGCCCGATTAATATACGGTATCACATATCCGTATTTAATCGGGTCCCCGCACATATCTCATATGCACACCAGATCTTTTCGCCTGAGCCAGGAAACTTCATTGTGGGACTCTAAGACTCGTCAATACGCCGGCAGTAGGTAATGATCATATCAAATACCTACAAGCCGCAAGCGGTCAGCTAAACGTAACGGCCACCCGGGTATTGAGCGATCAGAAGAAAACAAGCGAACCTGTTACAACTCCCGTCGAGCCAACTGGCAACACTACCGTACAGTCCGGTCTCTTCGTCAGATATGCTGCATATCGAGTCTAGGGATGGTAACGTCGACCCCAATAACTCAATAAATCGTGCCGATGAATGGTCTATAACAGATCGAGAAACTACTGATAACACTTATCAGTAAATCTCAACAGCCCTGGCCAGGGACTTACTAATATAGCCAGTCGAGCACAGCACAGCATCAACTCCCAATACCGGGAGAGACGAAACCCCTCCTATCGCTCATCGCCTTCGTGCATCTCGGGACTGTACCCAACGGCCACCTGTTTGCATGACTCAGTAGAGCCGTGGTAGGGTGGTAATCAAAGTACAGTGGGAGAACACACAAGACTCTATGACGATCTCGGGTCTACAGACTAACCTACACCAGTGTCACCTGAGAACTGCTATCCGACGATAGATATAATTCCATATAGGAGCTCGGTGAGTCCGTCCAGTGTACCCAGTCACCACTGAGCACCCGTATACGATCTCGATGTCAAACATCGATGAATGTGGGAATATCCATCGCCCATCATATGGGTCTAGTATCATATACGCTAGTCTACTCTGGTATATCGATGCCCCATCTCGATACACCTACAACTAGGGACATTCCAGGATATGCTTATAAACTACAGATGTCCCACTAGTATGATCTCTATCATAATCACAGTAGTCAAGTCTATATCCTCAGGGCTTTATCAACATGTGTGAATGAATAAAAGCATGATCAAATCAACATGTCAGATAAAGAAGAACCATATAGCATACTATCATGTCGAGCAAGAATGTACACTGAATATATATATATATATATACATGTATAAATACATCCACTATCATAAAATGGCCTCTAGGGCATACATATATCCAACAGGTGGTAAACGTCAGACCCCAGTAGTTTGATAAGTCGTGTCGATATGAGGTCCATAACAGTTCGAGAAACTACTGATAACACTTACCAGTAAATCTCAGCAACCCTGGACAGGGATTTCCAGTTATAGCAAATCGAACACAGCGCAACATCAACTCCCTATACCGGGGGAGACGAATCCCCTCCTATCGCTCATTGCCTCCATGTGATTCGGGACTATACCCAAAAGCCACCGTTTTGCACGCCCTCTTGGATGTGGTATGATGGAAATCAAAGCAATGTGGGGATCACACAAGACTCTATGACGATCTCGGGTCTACAGACTACTCTGTACCAGTGTCACCAGAGAACTGCCATCTGACGTGAGGTATAATACCATCTGGGAGTTCTCGGCGAGTCCGTCCAGTGTACCCGGTCTCCATTGAGCACCCGTATACCTTCTCTGATGTCAAACACCAATGGATATGGGATCATCCATCGCCCATCATATGGGTCAAGAAGCGCATACGCTAGTCTACTGTGGAGTATCGATGCCATGTCTCGGTACTCCCACGACTAGGAACATTTGAAGGATGTACTTGGCGACTACACTGTCCCCACTAGTATGATCCGTATCATAGTCCTAGTAGTCAAGTACTCATCCTAAGGGCTTTATCAACATGTAACATAGAGACAATCAGAGTACATGTTAAGATAAAGAGCAACCAGATAGCGTACTATCATGTCGAGCAAGAAAGTCCTCCCTATATATGTCCAAGCATCCACTACAATATACATCGTATGTACAGTAATGGCCTCTAGGGCATACATATAACTAACAAGGACTATGATGCAGATCATACTAATAGGGCTTGTGTAGTCCGTAAGCACATCCTTTAACAGTTCCTAGTTGAGGGAGTATCGAGACAGGGAATCGATATTCTAAAGTACACTGGGGAGAAACACTGGATAGCGGTAAAGAACATTCTCAAGTACCTGAGAAGGACTAAGGAGATGTTCTTGGTGTATGCCGGAAAAGACCTCCAGATCGAGGCCTTTGCTGACTCCAGCTTCCAGAGTGACAAGGATGATTCCAATTCCATGTCGGGTTATGTCTTTACCCTGAATGGAGGGGCGGTGTGTTGGAAGAGTTCCAAACAGGAAACCGTTGCAGACTCGACGATGGAAGCGGAATATATCGCTGCATCTGATGCCGCAAAAGAAGCCGTCTGGGTGAGGAAGTTCTTGATTGAACTTTAGGTGGTTCCGTCCATTGTTGATCCAATACCTCTGTATTGTGACAACAACGGGGCTATAGCTTTAGCGAAGGAACCCAGGTCCCATCAGAAGTCCAGGCACATCTTGAGGCGGTATCACCTGATCAGGGAGATCGTGGGTCGCCAGGAGATCGAGGTTCGGAGAGTTGCGACGGAAGATAACACTGTTGATCCACTCACAAAGGCCTTACCCCAGACTCAGTTCGGGCGGCTGATCGAGATGATAGGTCTTCGATACGCCGGTACATGGCCTTAGTGCAAGTGGGAGATTGTTAGTGTATATGCCCTAGAGGCCATTACTGTATCATACTAGTTTGTATATTACGTAATGGAAGCTTGGGATATTCACAGTTGTATAGACAATCTTGCTCAATGTAGTAGTATGCTACTTGGTTTGTTTCTACTTTAATGTGTGCATGTGTTTCTTATAGCATATCTCCTTTACACATTAGTGGAGCCCTTAGGATCTTTGCTTGATTACCAGCGTTGTGATGGCAGTCACACTCGTGAGGGTTGGGTAATCCACAAGCACATCCTTATGCATGTCCTTAGTCGTAGGACTATCGAGACAGGGCATCGATACTCCGGAGTAGACTAGCGTATACGCTTCTCATCCCAGCTTGGGTGATGGTCTGTCCCACAGCCGTCAGTACGCCGTACTTAAGATAGTATGCGGGTGCTCGTTAGGTTACGAGTACACTGGACAGGACTCGTCGGGAACTGTTGGTTGGTACTATACCTATCGTCAATTATCAGTTCCCAGGTGACATGAGTACAGCTTAGTCCGTTGACTTGACACTGTCACTTCGCCTCAAGTGTGTTCCCACTGTACTTTGATTACTACCCTACCACGGCTCAAAGGAGTCGTGCAAACAGGTAGTTTTTGGGTGCAGTCCCGAAGCACTTGGAGGCAGTGACGGTTAGACAGGATTCGTCTCTCCCGATATTGGGGGTTGATATCGCGTTGTGTCTAGGAGAGCCATTACACAAAGTCCCTGGCCAGGGCAAGCGAGATATGCTGGTAGGTTTCCAGTGTTATCTCAGGTGTTCTGGGCTACACTCCGACACGACTTGTACCGCTAGTAAGGGACTGACGTTTACCGCCCCCCTAGGCCCGCCATGCGATGTTCTCAGATGAACAGACCGGACTGTACGGAGATTGTCACATTCAGGCTCAGTAGGAGTTCAGATGGGTTTCACCTCGTCCGTCTTCTTATCGGCATCTACCTGGGGACCGTTACGTACAGCTAGTGCCGCTTGCGGTCTGTGGTTAAACCCACTGCCAGCGTAGTGTCAAGTCTTTAGAGTCCCACACAGAGGGTTATTCGCCTTTGGGCAAAACAGAGTAGAGGTCGCATGGTTTTGCATGGTTTTGCGACAGGGTTCGTTCACATCCGCACACTTGTGCACATTTGGTGTCCGGACAGTTTTTACAAGCGGGCTCTGGTTTGAGCCAGATCCTAGTATATGCTTTGGGGTTAGTTTTATCTCATAGTATTCGTGCTCCTCGGAACACGAATGCGGGTATGTATGCACAGTTGACTGAAGCAGAGGAAGAGGATTCTCATTAGGGTTTTGGTACGGGTGTGTATGCACAGTTGACGGTTGTTGTTTACCAAACCCTAATGATTATGTGTAATATCAATTGATAATGTTATTTAAATGAAATTGTGTCATGGTTGGGTTTGTTGACTTGTTGACCAAGGTTGACTAGTTGACCATGGTTGAAACTTTGACCATCATCATTTCTTTTCAAGATGCTCTTTGATCTTTGCAAAAACATTTAATGTGAAATGATAATGGTCTTATCAAACCAACCATCACCTTTTTCATTTTGATTAATATTATTAATTAGATTAATTCACATATATTTGATATGGTTGTAAAACTATTCTCATTCTATCATAACCATTCTCTCTTCTCCATTTTGCTCTTCCTCTTCCTCTAGTTCAAGGAGAATCATTCTAATGAGTTGAGAAACCTTTCCTTAGAGATTAAACACCCAAAGCCACTCTCTACTCATCCTAAGGTTGAAGATCTAGCAAGCCGGACACTTTAGTTCTCTCAAGATCGAGAAAGGAGCTCAAGGTAGAAACCCTCAGGTGGATCCATCTTCGACAAGAGAAGGCAACGAGGAAAGCACCATCCGACCACCATCAAGAGTCAAAGAGAAGGAGTTCAAGTTGAGGTATAACCCCTAACCGAGTAGCAATAGCTCTTGTTAGTTGCTAGTGTGTAGTTTATCAAAGATCCGTGTTTTATAGTCCATGTTGCCATGACCCGAAAAATCGTTTTTCATCATTTCCACAAGCCCGAAAGAACCGGGAGAGGTAACGTGGACTTACAACTACGCCTTGGCTAAGGTCAACAAACGCAGCACGAATACTAACTAGTTTTTATCTGAAATGACGGAGGGCTACGCAGGTTTTTCAGAAAACCATGAGCGTAATGAACTTGATATCATTGTAGAAACAAGTGATTTTGAAAAAGGAATGTTTTTGAGGCTTTTCTAGTTTCGCTAAGGAGGTCATTCCCGGTGAAGGGATCTCGGCTCTTTCCTCATCGAATAAGGTGCAGAATATTTCATAAATACCGCTGTGCAAAGAAAGAACTGTATAAGCAATCAAAAACCAAACCGTTAGTTTGTAGCATCTGCCAGTCTTGCTAAAGAGGTCACTCCCGGTGAAGGGATCTCGGCTCTTTCCTCATATAATAAGGTGCAGGGTATATCATATATACGGCTATGCAAAACAAAACTGTAGCTACCCTTTTTATAAAGTTTTGATTCTGCAACATCTTTTAGGTTTCTTTTCTTTTTATTAATCTCATTAATAAAACCCATCAATTAAGCTTTCTAAGCATCACAGAAGAAACGAAAGCAGCAATATATATATATATATATATATATATATATATATATATCAGCATATAGTATAAGCATTCGTCTCAAGCAGTAATATGATCTCATCACAGAACATTGCAGCAGAAGTCAACATATGAAATATTGGATATACTAGGACATCCGTGTTTTATTTTGAGCCTGTATAAAACACGGATTCAACAGTCGCGATGAATAGCCAAACCCACATCCCTAGACCCCTACGGAGAGGCAAGTAACCCTGCCAATTCTAGGGTTAGGAGACCCGATCTCGACTCCTCGAGATGGCCTCCCACTGGACCGTAGAACCCGGTTACTTGTGCTTTCTGCCTTGGGTGTATCCTAATGCGGAAAAGTAAATAATATACAATGGTGACATCAACCTCAACCCGGAAGTGCCCCAATAAAAGAATATTACATACAAATGAATTTTACATGAATGAAAAAGAAAACTCTCATCTCACATAAAAACCCCGGCTATTCAATACACAACGATCCAATATAACATATCACGGCAATATATAATCATCACAGATAACTAGGCGAAGTTAGATAATTCGACAGACACAACGAATTCCTAAAATACCCCAGTGATCTCAACACTTGAGCAGTAAATAAAAATTCCCAGTAGCATGCCCCAGCACCTATGGACCGTCGCTGAAGTGCCTGTCCCAAGCCTCCACAGTGGCGCCGCGGAACCGCCGCCAAAACCAGGTTTTAGCCGCGGTTATGCGGTCACTGTAGCGAGTTAGGGATCCTTTCATTAGGTGGGTCCATAAAATTCCCTGCATGATTTTCTGAGTATTTTTAATATGAAAAATTTCAACTTTTGAAAAAATTTCCAGCAAGGGGTCAATTTTGGGGTTTCGGGGTTCGATCGGACTTCTAACTTCGTCTAGACAACACCTAATGCTCTAGCTTAGCTCTGATACCATTGTAAGGTTACTAGGCACTATCACAAGGGTCTATAAGGCATCAACTATTCCGAATTAAAATTTTTCAAGTGCCGAACAACCTAAAGCGAGGATCTTTGCTAGATAATTAGGGTTAACAAAGTATGTAAACAACTTTACATCTAAGAGAGAAGGATTACAACCTTTGTAGTCCGTTCCTTCACTTCATAATCTCCGAGTAGTAGTCCCTTCGCCGCGATCCATGAACACCCGGACTCTAGAGAAGCTCCACAAGCCGAATGATCCATGCTTGCTTGAAGTCTTCCTATTCGAAGATGATCTACCTTGAAGAATCTTTAACCCAAGCTTACACTTCACTAAACAACTTATTAGAGAAGTGAACACCCTAATCTAAGTGGCTAGAATATATGAGGATGATGAAGTAGGAATTATGCTCTCTTTTGTTTTTAATTTCTCACACAAAATTCATCACATGTAAAAAGCTAGAAAGCTTTTTCAAGAGGAAGAAGAAGACGAAATCTATTTGTGATGAATAATGAATTGTGTTATAGTTACAAATGACAACCATGAGTTAATAATGAATGACCTAACTCATGTAGAGAATAAACCTAAGGTAAAGGGTTTGGGTTGGGTTAAGAAATATCTACACAAAATATCGACACAAAATATCTGGGCATAAAACAAAAGAAAGCTTCATGAAGCTTCATGAAAAAGCTAACCCAAATTCTAACCCAAATCAAACCCTGACTTTTTTAATCTCCACAAATCATGTTGCATTTGTAATCATAACTTGTTACAATATTATATATCACATATATAATATATTTTTGTAACAAAAGAAAATAATACAATTAAGATATATCGCATATATATCAATGTATTACCGGTGAGAAAATGAATCAATAAAGAGAGCTAATATTAGTTAACGTAATGTAATATATCACATATATAATTATACATTAAATTATCGAATCAACACTTGATCCGACAATCCGGCTATAGTACATATAACCGACTAATATAACAAGTACCAATTCATCGAATCAACACTTGATCCGATGACCCGGCTATATCACATATACCCGGCCGATATATCATATCGCGAGGATATAATACGGTATCTCATATCGTATTATTCTCGGTCCCGCACATATCACATATGTGCTCCTACTCCGTTTTGCCTGAGCCAGGAAACCTCTGTATAGGACTCTAAAGAATCGTCAATACGCCGGCAGTGGGTGATGATCATATCAAACACTCACAAGCTGCAAGTGGTCAGCTAAACATAACAGCCACTCAGGTATTGAGCGATCAGAAGATCAACAAGCAAGCCTGTACATTCTCCTGTGAATCCAATCAGTAAACACTACCGTACAGTCCGATCTCTTCGTCTGATATGTTGCATATCTAGTCTAGGGGTGGTAAACGTCAGACCCTAGAAACCGATAAGTCGTGTCGATGTAAGGCTCATAACGGGTCGAGAAACTACAGATAACGCTTACCAGTAAATCTCCATATCATCCCTGGCCAGGGACTTCCAGTTATAGCCAATCGAACACAACACAACATCAACTCCCTATACCGGGAGAGACGAAACCCCTCCTATCGCTCATTGCCTCCATGTGATTCGGGACTATACCCAAAAGCCACCGTTTTGCATGCCCTCTTCGACGTGGTAAGGTGGAAATCAAAGCACAGTGGGAATCACACAAGGCTCTATGACAATCTCGGGTCTACAGACTAACCTGTACCAGTGTCACCGGAGAACTGCTATGTCACGACCCGAAATTGGCACGTGACGGCCCTAAAACTACGCAACGTCTACAGGCGTAACGCAGTAAAAGAAAGCCAAAACCCAGAAATCTAAACCATTAAAAGACAAGAAAAGATAAGAAACATTATTTAAACCCTTAAAAAAAATCTCAATTATAAATTCTTTAAGTCCAATTTTCTTTCTTGAAAATTTCGGCAGCACCTCCTTTATAAAAACCAACCCCAAAAATGGGTACAACATAAATAAAAAGTAAAGCATCCCCAAATGGGAGCAAATACACGCCTAAAGGCGAAAAACAACCACCACAACAAATATACGACGCCGTAGCGAAGAAATAAAAGACGATAGAAAGGAAACTGTATAAAAGACAACAAGTCACAACATAATATACAACATCGTCCTCACCAAGTCTCTAGATCAATATGAAAATAGAAGATGGAGAGTACAGTGATACAACGAATATACAATACAACGAATAACCAAAAAACCCACCTAAGCAAACTGCACATTGTGAGCTAATGCGGTATCCGTAGCAAAAGATGATAAGATGGGTGATAATAGCCTGCCTCTGACTATCCTGAGGAACACCTGCAAAAACTGTAGCACAACGGAGGTGAGTTACCAACTCGTGAATAGTAAATAACATATGCAGATAATCGCGAGTATACACGTACAGCGCGAATCTAACATGTGCAATTAATAGCAATAAAAAGTCATATGAATGCCATAATCATGAAAAGTACACTAGCAGGTACAACTAATACATGAAGCAATGCATATAATTAAAGGTATGTGAATGCAACAGTCATGAAAAATACTCTAACAGGTACTACTAATACATGAAGAAATGATATGAATAAAGGTATGTAAACGCAACAGTCATGGAAGGTACTCGGACAGGTACACTAATACATGAAGCAGTGCATAAACAGTAAATGTAGAGTATGGAATGAAATATGTCATTTCCACGGAATCCTGACATCGTGGTAGGATCAAAATCCATCAAGACAATCCAAATCCCAATTTCCTCAAATCAGCCCCCAATTTGGCTATCATATCAAGTAAGTCTCACATATCCTTAATGTACAATATCAAGTAGATCTCACATATCCCGTATGTACAATATCAAGTATACCTCACATACCCCGAATTTACAATATCAAGTAGATCTCACATAAATCCTGTAATCAATATCAAATAAATTCTCAAATGTCCTAAATCCAATGTCAATGAGTCCTTTACATTCTAGGTATATTTGCATGAATAAATATGATGATGTATATAATTTAATGTCAATAGACATATATTAGCGTCCCATTCCACTAATATTGGTGTAAAGGCATATATAACAGCGACCTAAACCCCTGTTATATATACAAAGGAGTAAAAAGAAATATCATGAAACCAATGTGTCAAGCATCGACACAGAAATGCAGGTCAATCAGGTGCTGTCATCACGACTGGCACCCTGATAGGTACGTATCATACGCTATCCCGAAAGCTCGAGTGCCTAGCTCTGACCCTCGCCTCTCGACGTATCTATACGTACATGACTCACGTCGGTATCCCCTTGATAACCGCTGAGTCATTGGTAATGTCACCGGAAAGTATGGTTCCCTCACTAACTCATCTCCTCACTGAGATTCTTGCCCCGGGGTACCTCCGAGCCCCACCATGTACCCGCAGACGGTGCCTCCCGCTCCTCGAATCGGGTATATAATCAGAACCGACAAATCTCATGGTGGATGCTGTAATATCATATCAACAAGGGAAACCGGGTTTTTCAAATAATGCATAATTTCATGAACTACCACGGTCCCCAAATCCAGAAAACATCATGAAAAATCCATATCTTAATGCGAAAATCCATGAATATAATATATGCAACAGAAAACTGTAATGTAAGCATATAAAGGAAAAGCCGCTATTTAACTGCAACAAGTCAAATATAAATATATGTGGTTCCTAATTTCTCCAATTCTAAATAACATCAAGTAAACATAAACATGTAGCTATAACCAGATATGTGTGTAAACATGAAGGTATAGCAAGGTATATGTATCTACCTATCAGTAATGATGTAATATACCCTCCAGGTATAAGTGAAGTATGTATTCAAGGTATACATTTAGTTATGTCATTATGCGTGTATGTCCTATCACTAATGGTACAATACCCTATAGGTATACATGTAACTAGCATGTAAGCATGTCAAGGCATGTATGTAAGCATATAGATATACAGGTATGCTATAAGTCAATGCGTAAAGAAATATGAATCAAAGTCTCAATGTACCTAACCAAGCAATATCATATCTATAAGTGGGTTTGCGTGACATGGCAATTATTGACGGTGTGTGTAGCATACAATCAGTGCTCGTGCAACATGAATCGTCAATAATATGTGCAGTGTCCTAAGGATACTAGTCCAAGCACAACAATATCTAAGTAAGAGGGTAAATGCGCAATTCTAAATATGACATAGAATATGCGACAGAAATAACATCTCTAGCCCAGGCGCATAACGCAATGCGGGCGATTCCCCTGTAGATGTTAAACCTACTCACCAACGCTCCTGGCTAAGTGAAGCCTACCACCTGTTTTCCCTTATCGTAGCGTTCGAAGTCCCCGCTTGCGAACCTAAAATTTCACAAACACATCACATAAGCAAATATCCTACATCGACGAAAAGACATCGAAACGCAAGAATAACGCCCTGAAAATTACACTGCGCACTTAGCGCATCTATCGCGCACGACATCGGCCAAAAACCCTAATTGGGGTGGCAAAACTACAAAACACTAAGTCTAGACCCCGATCGTGCAACACAACACAAACAATTACGAGGAATAAAATAGATATAACCTCGCAACGACCAATCGAACCCACGTCGGAAAAACCCCAAAACCTAGTAAGCAACTTATCGCAATATTTCGCACTAGTTTCAAGCTAACGCATATCTAGCGATTACAAACACCTTAAAATAGCTTAACTAATCTATCTAAACCATTTCTATATTTTTAACACTTGCTAAATAAATTTTAGCAAAAACCTAGTAAGCAAAATTGCATAATTAAACAAAGTGTTCATTAGCAAAAGTTAATATTTTCTACTAGGTTAATCATCTCCAAAACACAAATTAACTCTTTAAATGAACATTAAGCACATAAATCAAGTTTTACCCTAACTATATTATCATAAAAATCAAGTCTTGAATTTCAAATATGAAATTGAAAGCTTAAATAAACAATTAATATACTAATTAGAAATTTAGAAACAACAGAAAGGATTAGGGTTAGGGTTTTATACCTCCACAAAACCTCAAAACCAAGAAACCAAACTCATCATCTTTTCCTCCAAAATGATGTTTTGAATGAAGATCTATGCAACTTTTGTGAAGAAGAATGAAGGTTTTGGATTTTATTTGAATTTCAATGAATTTATTTGGATATTTCTTGATTATTTTGAAGCAAAATGAGAAGAAAAGGGATGGAAATGATAAGGGGCCGCAAGGGGAAGGGAAGGGCCGGCCAAGGAGGTGAGGGGGGTATTTTTGTGAATTTTTGTGAAGAAATTGCTAGGAAAAATAGTAATAAATGCTATATGCCACTTTTACACATTTTCTTTTCTTTTTAAAATAAAAGATTTTGCACTCAAAAAAATATCTAGATATTTAAAAAGAAGTTTCCAAAATATTCTAGTGACAAAAAAATTAATTTATTCTTAAGAAAAGAAATTTCCCGATTTACGTGCACAAAATATTGCTTAAAATAATATTTTATTTGGGAAAAATTCTATCTGAACCAAAACCTCCCAAATACCCCTAAAGTTCGCGCACAACCTTTATTTTAGCTAAAAAAGGTGCCGGTAAGCTTATACGGACGTTTGATCGAAATCGGGTTAAAACGGAAAATACCGACAATTTTGCCTAAAACGGGAAAATTCGCAAAACGATTTCTGAAACGTTACAATCTCCCCCCCTTATAAAAATTCTTCCCCGGATTAAAATTTTTTACTAAGCGTACCTTCAAAGAGAGGATTACTAAACTCTCATATCTCGTTCGCAGCCTCCCAAGTGATTACCTCACTATACGGCTACGTCCAAGAAAAACCCTTCACAGATGGTAAGACCCTTGACCGAAATTTCTCCACCCGCCTAGCCATTAATACAATTGGCTGCTGGTGAATGAAAGATCGCGTCCAAGCTAATTGGTCTGGTGGTGAATCATGTGAGAAAGGTCATGAAGGTAATTGCAAAGTATCGACACAAGGAATACGGGGTGAATACTCAATAATCTGGGCGGAAGTGCCAAATTAAAGGCAACGGAACTAACTCACTTTAAGGATCTCGAAAGGACCTACAATTCTGGGTAAGTTTCCCAAAACTCAACACGTCCTTCATCGGAAAAATCCGTAGGAATACATGATCTCCCACTGCGAACTCGAGCCTGCGATCACCATGGTCGGCATAAGACCTCTGTCCGCACAGGACTGTCATCATCCTCGCCTGAAACAGCTGGATCATTTCCGAAGTCTCTAGACTAGCTGGGGTCCAAAAATCCTACTACGCAGAGTCAGAAAAACAGACTGGAGATCGACACTACCTAACAAACAAAACTTAAAGGTTGCCAATTGGAATGTCTCCTGATAACTGCTATCGAAAGAGAATCCTAACAATGGAAAGTGACGATCCCAACTGCCGACAACAATTAGTACGTATGCACGAGTATAACCTCTAGAGTCGGTATAGCCAGCTCTCACAAAACCATCATCCTGCGGATGGAAAGACGGAGCTAAAGCTCAACCAGTACCCAAGGCTTCCTGAAGCTCTTGCCCAAGACGGCAAGCGAACAGGGTGCCTTCATTGGATACGACCCTCGAAGGAACTCCATGCAACTTACAAACATAACAAAGAACAACTGAGCAGACTGAGAAAAACCGGACAACAAGCATACGAATGGAGTCACACCCTGACTAAACCTGGGTAGACACCATAACGAATTTCATGGAGATCTGCTCCCATTCCCACTTCGGAACAGTAAAAGATTGCAACTCTCCAGCCGGTCTCAGATGCTCAACCAAAACACACAACAAGACAACACCTTGAAACGAAATCCGAAACTTCTCTTTACATTCTTGCCCACCCGTAACTATCTCACAAGTCACGTCAAATGCTGGTGGAACTTGAATGAGTACAGAGAGTTGACAGATGTGCCTGCTCTAGGATTTCACGTCTCTACCCAATAGTATCAGGTACATAAACGCATCCCTAAACTCATCACACCCTTGTCACAAATCAAGGACTCCGAATCATTACCCAGCCGAGTATGCTCAAGTATTTCTGACGAACGAGCATTGGCGGGCAGTGTCTCGCGAAAGCGATTAAGGAAAAGTGGTCAGGCGCAGACATGAGCAAGATGTCCCATCAGTAGAGGCAAACCTATGCTGTACTCCACGATCGCACAAGAACTGTAAATCTGCAGAAGACTGTCTCTGACTGCGCACAACTGGAACAAACTAACCCTGGGCCTACGACTCCAGCATCAGCTACCACAATCGCCTTGCCAAGGGTAATAAAGGATCTCACAAACACAATCCTCCACACGTTCCATCCAACCGCGCTGTCTCAACAATCAAAACCCGCTGCAGGAAGATGTACATTAAGCTCTGGTGGTCCGTGAAAATCTGACACGACTCTCGAACAAGTAGTGTCTCCAATCCCCAACGCACTACCACCGCGGCCATCTCCAGATCATGAGTGAGATATCCTGCTCGTACTTCCTCCAAATGTAGGGAAGCAAAAGCGATAACTCTATAGTGTCACCTCAGTACACAATCGAGCCCCACTCGCGAAACATCATAGTTAAAACAACAAAGTCGTCCGAACCAAAAAGCAAGAAAGAACTGGTGCAGTTCTTAACCGAATCTCCAACTTCTGAAAAACTCCGCACGCATGCCTCAGTCCAAAGAAAAGAAACCTCCTTTCAGATCAGTCCAGTCAACGGTGCAGCACTACACTAGCAATCCTGCACGAAACGGCGGTAAAAACCTGCTAAGCCCAAAAATCTGCGGACTTCAGTCCGAACACTAGCCTGGGACTAAGCTGTACGGCCCCGATCTTCCTCGGGACCATACGAAAAACCGTCTCCCGTAACTACAATACCTAGGAGTCAACACAAACAAGCCTGAAAGAACACTCCGAGAATCTAGCAAACGGCCGGGGCTCTCCCAATGTCTGCAAAAAAAATCCTCAAGTGCTGCTCATGTCCCTCAAGACACAAAGAATAGACCAGAATGTCATCAATAACACAACAATAACTGGTCGAGGAACAGCCTGAAGAAATCCAGTTCATCATATATACGAATGCTGCTAGGGCATTGGTGAGTCCGACGACACCACCAAAACACACAAAGCTCGTAGCACGCACAAGGCAGTCTTCGGAATGTTATCACTCCGAACCCGCAGCAATGATGACCTGATCCCGAACAAACTTAGAAAATGTCTCGCACTCTGGAGCCGATCGAAGAAATCGTCAATACGAGGTAAAGGATACCTATCCGCACCGTAAGCCGGTTCAATTGGCGATCCATCAATACACAACCTAAATTGTCGTATTCCTCCTTGACGAACAGAAATAGGAGCTCCCCAATGCGAAACACTCAGATGCACAATCCCCCCAACAAACAACTCTGCAGCTGATCCTTAAGCTCCCTAAGCTCCGCCGGCTCATCTGGAACAACGTCGGAAAACTCTCGCACGATAAGAACCCGATCCAACAAACCCACTGTGGCTCCAGTATCACGAATGAATGCCAAGAATTCTCGACATCCTCTCCTCAAAAGCCGACTAGCGAAAAAGGCTGAATTCGAGCTGTGAGAGGCGGCACCACTGCCCCCCTGCACAACAAGAACTGACTTGCCGGGAAAAAAAACCTGACTGTTTCCTCGCGGTAGTCCACAGACGCCAAGCACGTAACTAACCAGTCCATGCCCAGGAGAACGTCAAATCTAAGATCTCTAGAAGGATCAAGTGACGGATGAATCTCCTAACCGATTGGCATACGACTGAAATACGTGTCGCGCAACAAAAGAATCGCTGATAGAAGTTAACACAACAAACGGCTGATCTAGCTAACACGAATCCCCTCGTCCCAAACCTTTGCTACTCCCGCAACGATCACGAAAGCTGTCTCGACGACTAAGCCTCTGTCTCTGGGATGGTACACCGGTACGAGTCCTCCACTGTTCCGGAACTCCTAAAGTCTCAGGAATACGTGTCTCGTCAACTAGGGCTGCATCCACTGATGCTATGTAGGTGACGGAATGCTGTGCGCTGATCGCAGGAACAACTGGGTAACAGGGATGACAACCTCCTGTCGCTGCGCTCGAATGGTCTCCACCAAAGAACTCATCGTCTGGCGCATGTCCTGCATCTCTGCCACAAGCCTAGCGATACTATTTGTGGAAGGCGGATCCGTCTGCACCTGTGCAACGAGCGTGCCATCCTGGTCAGTCATTGACCCACCCGAGTCAACTCTGACCCCGGCCCTCGCTGCACCTCACTGAGTCCCCATAGTCGTCGGCGGCAAAGGCTATAAATAGGGATAGGATTCGATATGAACACGGAAATCGAATCAAAAGGATATGAATGCCAACATCGTGAGTATGCTGCAGACATACACACACTATGTTACTCTGCTTAAGCTACCTACTCCATCATACCAAGGTCATCCTACACTCCGTAAGGTAAAAACCTAGCGCTCTGATACCAACTTTGTCACGACCCGAAATTGGCACGTGACGGCCCTAATACTACGCAACGTCTACAGGCGTAACGCAGTAAAAGAAAGCCAAAACCCAGAAATCTAAACCATTAAAAGATAAGAAAAGATAAGAAACATTATTTAAACCCTTAAAAAAATCTCAAGTATAAATTCTTTAAGTCCAATTTTCTTTCTTGAAAATTTCGGCAGCACCTCCTTTATAAAAACCAACCCCAAAAGTGGTTACAACATAAATAAAAAGTAAAGCATCCCCAAACGGGAGCAAATACATGCCCAAAGGCGGAAAACAACCACCACAACAAATATATGACGCCATAGCGAAGAAATAAAAGATGATAGAAAGGAAACTGTATAAAAGACAACAAGTCATAACATAATATACAACATCGTCCTCATCAAGTCTCTAGGTCAATATGAAAATAGAAGATGGAGAGTACAGGGATACAACGAATATAAAATACAACGAATAACCAAAAAACCCACCTAAGCAAACTGCACACTGTGAGCTAATGCGGTATCCGTAGCAAAAGATGATAAGATGGGTGATAATAGCCTGCCTCTGACTATCCTGAGGAACACCTGCAAACACTGTGGCACAACGGGGGTGAGTTGCCAACTCGTGAATAGTAAATAACATATGTAGGTAATCGCGAGTATACAAGTACAGCGCGAATCTAACATGTGCAATTAATAGCAATAAAAAGTCATATGAATGCCATAATCATGAAAGGTACACTAGCAGGTACAACTAATACATGAAGCAATGCATATAAATAAAGGTATGTAAATGCAACAGTCATGAAAGGTACTCTAACAGGTACTACTAATACATGAAGAAATGATATGAATAAAGGTATGTAAATGCAACAGTCATGGAAGGTACTCTAACAGGTACACTAATACATGAAGCAGTGCATAAACAGTAAATGTAGAGTATGGAATGAAATATGTCATTTCCACGGAATCCTGACATCGTGGTAGGATCAAAATCCATCAAGATAATCCAAATCTCAATTTCCTCAAATCAGCCCCCAATTTGGCTATCATATCAAGTCTCACATATCTTTAATGTACAATATCAAGTAGATCTCACATATCCCGTATGTACAATATCAAGTATATCTCACATACTCCGAATGTACAATATCAAGTAGATCTCACATATTCCTGTAATCAATATCAAATAAATTCTCAAATGTCCTAAATCCAATGTCAATGAGTCCTTTATATTCTAGGTATATTTGCATGAATAAATATGATGATGTATATAATTTAATGTCAATACACATATATTAGCGTCCCATTCCACTAATATTGGTGTAAAGGCATATATAACAGCGGCCTAAACCCCTGTTATATATACAAAGGAGTAAAAAGAAATATCATGAAACCAATGTATCAAGCATCGACACAGAAATGCAGGTCTATCAGGTGCTGTCACCACGACTGGCACCCTGATAGGTATGTATCATACGCTATCCCGAAAGCTCGAGTGCCTAGCTCTGACCCTCGCCTCTCGACGTATCTATACGTACATCACTCCCGTCGGTATCCCCATGATAACCGCTGAGTCATTGGTAATGTCACCGGAAAGTATGGTTCCCCCACTAACTCATCTCCTCACTGAGATTCTTGCCCCGGGGTACCTCCGGGCCCCACCATGTACCCGCAGACGGTGCCTCCCGCTCCTCGAATCGGGTATATAATCAGAACCAACAAATCTCATGGTGGATGCTGTAATATCATATCATCAAGGGAAACCGGGTTTTTCATATAATGCATAATTTCATGATACACCACGGTCCCCAAATCTAGAAAACATCATGAAAAATCCATATCTTAATGCGAAAATCCATGAATATAATATATGCAACAGAAAACTGTAATTTAAGCTTATAAAGGAAAAGCCGCTATTTAACTGCAACAAGTCAAATATAAATATATGCGATTCCTAATTTCTCCAATTCTAAATAACATCAAGTAAAGATAAACATGTAGCTATAACCAGATATGTGTGTAAACATGAAGGTATAGCAAGGTATATGTATCTACCTATCAGTAATGATGTAATATACCCTCCGGGTATAAGTGAAGTATGTATGCAAGGTATACATGTAGTTATGTCATTATGTGTGTATGTACCTATCACTAATGGTACAATACCCTATAGGTATACATGTAACTAGCATGTAAGCATGTCAAGGCATATATGTAAGCATATGGATATACAGGTATGCTATAAGTCTATGCGTAAAGAAATATGAATCAAAGTCTCAATATCCCTAACCAAGCAATATCATATCTATAAGTGGGTTATGCGTGACAAGGCAATTATTGACGGTGTGTGTAGCATGCAATCAGTGCTCGTGCAACATGAATCGTCAATAATATGTGCAGTGTCCTAAGGATACTAGTCCAAGCACAACAATATCTAAGTAATAGGGTAAATGCGCAATTCTAAATATGACATAGAATATGCGACAGAAATAACATATCTAGCCCAGGCGCATAACGCCATGCGGGCGATTCCTCTGTAGATGTTAAACCTACTCACCAACGCTCCTGGCTAAGTGAAGCCTACCATCTGTTTTCCCTTGTCGTAGCGTCCGAAGTCCCCGCTTGCGAACCTAAAATTTCACAAACACATCACATAAGCAAATATCCTACATCGACGAAAAGACATCGAAACGCAATAATAACGCCCTGAAAATTACACTGCGCGCTTAGCGCATCTATCGCGCACGACATCGGCCAAAAACCCTAATTGGGGTCGCTAAACTACAAAACACTAAGTCTAGACCCCGATCGTCCCGATCGCGCATCACAACACAAACAATTACGAGAAATAAAATAGATATAATCTCGCAACGACCAATCGAACCCATGTCGGAAAAACCCTGAAACCTAGTAAGCAACTTATCGCAATATTTCGCACTTGTTTCAAGCTAACGCATATCTAGCGATTACAAACACCTTAAAATAGCTTAACTAATCTATCTAAACCATTTCTATATTTTTAACACTTGCTAAATAAATTTTAGCAAAAACCTAGTAAGCAAAATTGCATAATTAAATAAAGTGTTCATTAGCAAAAATTAACATTTTCTACTAGGTTAATCATCTCCAAAACACAAATTAACTCTTTAAATGAACATTAAGCACATAAATCAAGTTTTACCCTAACTATATTATCATAAAAATCAAGTCTTGAATTTCAAACATGAAATTAAAAGCTTAAATAAACAATTAATATACTAATTAGAAATTTAGAAACAACAAAAAGGATAAGGGTTAGGGTTTTATACTTCCACAAAACCTCAAAACCAAGAAACCAAACTCATCATCTTTTCCTCCAAAATGACGTTTTGAATGAAGATCCATGCAACTTTTGTGAAGAAGAATGAAGGTTTTGGATTTTATTTGAATTTCTATGAATTTATTTGGATATTTCTTGATTATTTTGAAGCAAAATGAGAAGAAAAGGGATGGAAATGATAAGGGGCAGCAAGGGGAAGGGAAGGGCCGGCCAAGGAGGTGAGGGGGGTATTTTTGTGAATTTTTGTGAAGAAATTGCTAGGAAAAAGAGTAATAAATAATAATAAATGCTATATGCCACTTTTACACATTTTCTTTTCTTTTTAAAATAAAACCTTTTGCACTCAAAAAAATATCTAGATATTTAAAAAGAAGTTTCCAAAATATTCTAGTGACAAAAAATAAATTTATTCTTAAGAAAAAAATTTCCCGATTTACGTGCACCAAATACCGCTTAAAATAATATTTTATTTGGGAAAAATTCTATCTGAACCAAAACCTCCTAAATACCCCTAAAGTTCGCGCACAAGCTTTATTTTAGCTAAAAATGGTGCCGGTAAGCTTATACAGACGTTTGATCGAAATCGGGTTTAAACGGAAAATACCGACAATTTTGCCATAAAACGGGAAAATTCGCAAAACGATTTATGAAACGTTACATGGTATCTGAAGATAGGTATAATACCATCCAGGAGTTCTCGGCGAGTCCATTCAGTGTACCCAGTCTCCACTGAGCACCCGTACACCATCTTTGATGTCCAACACCAATGGATATAGGATCATCCATCGCCCATCATATGGGTCAAGATGCGTGTACGCTAGTCTACTCTGGAGTATTTGTAACAACCGAGTCCAGTTATACCAATTTTTTTTACCGTATGTGTTGTTTGTGGTGTTTATTTCATTTACCGTGTTTGGTTGTGAATGGTGGTTTACTTTATATTCGACCCACTTGCTTGAGCTTGTTGTTTCATAGTTGTAGAATACCCCAACATCACATATTTTGCATACAACAATTTAAGTCCCTTAAAATAATTTAAAAATACATGGCATGGCCTGCTTGATACCCCTAACCCTGTGGTAGCGTCCTTGCATCGTGTTCTCGTCCCGTTCAGTGAAACGAACGTGTTTGGATGGCTACGCGCACGTACGTGCGTCCATTCTTGGGGGTATGAATTTCTGTTAGATAATCCTTCATTTTAATTTTTGGAACTTGCTAATAAGTTTCATATTTCAAATTCAAAATTTTAGACCCGACCCGGGCGCATTTCTGAAACATTTGTATTTCCGCCAAATTCTAATAATTTTAAAAATCTTTAAAATTCGTTCATGTTTGAATATTGAACAGCCTAAAGATTTTTGTTTTAACCAAAAAATATTTAAAAAAAAATCTAATTCTATTAATATAGTTAACAGCTCACAATATTTTTCCTTAACTAACTTAAATCTTTTTTTAAAAAATTTTATCAATTTTTTTCCCGAGCCAATCAAAGCTCTTTTGTTACACCGGGCCCCACCACTAAATCTCTTCTATTCTCTCTCTCATTTATTCCTCAACCAATCAGAAATCCCCCCTCCTTTCGCTGAGCCCCACTGATTTCCCCTCTCTCCTTTCCCTTTCTCCTTCTCTCCTTCGCGCAGCTCTTTCTCTCTCTCTCTCCCTTCTTTCTCTCTCCTCTCACGCCTTTCTCTCTCTGCTCGTGATCACTGTTCATTTCTCGATTCTCGTCACCACTAACGGATCCCGTCACCTCCCTTCGTTATAATTCTTCTTCTTCTTTTGTTAAAAGCCACAGCTTCTCCTGCGAACCCATAACCCTCATCGCTTCCATCAACCCTAATCCTATCTCCTCGTCTCCGCTGACCTCGTCGACACCCCCTGCACCCCTCGTCACGCTCATCTCCATCTTATTCTCCTTCACTTCTTCTTCCAGAGTCTCTCTCCTCTGCATACACACCCGAGGAAAACCCAAGAACCCAACGCCGCCTTCCATCGCCGCCGACCATCCCCCATTGCCATCGCCATCTCCTCCCTCTCCTCTGCTCTTCCTCCAGCAACCAAAACCCTGCACACAAAACCCCAACAACTTCTAACCCGAGCTCAAACCCTAACCAAACCCTAGCTCTTCTAAAACCCTTCACCGGCGCCCCTCACCGTCGTCGATCTCGCCGCCACTGCTAGCACACCCCTCTGCAACCCAGTAAGCCATCGTACACACATTCCTCCTCTATTCTCTTTTTCTTGCCTTCTTTTTCTTAAGATCTTGTTTTCTTGTGTTCGTTGTTCTGTCAAGATCGCCGGAGTTGGCCACGACGTCGACGATCCCGATGACCCAGCGAGGACCTCTGACCCGGGTGATCCCACTGTTCGTTGTTTGGACTCATTCCGTGTACCGTGTGCGCGTCGCGACTTTTCCCGCCGACGCGTGACGTTCCGTATACCGCTTCACGATCCGTCGCGGTAAGTGAAACTTGCTACATGCTATTTAAATTACTATATACCTATTTTGAGTGCACGTTAAACCTGTAGTTTCCATTTAATACCATAATTTCCATTTTAACATTTCGACGTCCCATTATATCATTTTAGATTCATAGCTCGAAACATACCAGGTTGCATTTAGTTCTATTATACATAGTACCCACATTCATATGTAAATCTTATAACAATTATTTGCATAGCCCACAATACCCCTTTTATATTTTATACCTTGTCGGACGACCATTTGCATACATCTAACCTGATTTATATTCAATTGAATCTTTAGATTATTTAGTACATATTGACATGATTTTAACATCCATATTTGTTATACTGTAGTTAAGTAATGTTGAAACTATCCCTTAAACCCAAACTGATAATTGTGCATCTACATACCTTAATCTGTACCTGATTGCATTTCACGTTACAAGTTCCAGCTTGTTGATTTTTATTAGTACACATGCTTGTTCTGTATACCCATGATTATGCTAGTTTGATTATGAGCACCCACATGATATCTAGTACACCCTAACATGACTTGTTACACCTACTACCTGACCCGACATGGTACCGTGCATCTCTTGACATGTCATGACACCTTTATATATTACCTGGCTTGACCTGATGTACCATGGTCTTACCTGTTACCTGATCTTATGTCTAATGCCAACAAACCTGACCTGTTGTCCTTACGGACCGTTCCTGTTGTCTATCTAGACAAACCTGTACCTGCCTGATCCTGAGTTTGCATTAGCTCTAGATTATTTAATACATGACTTGAACACATATAACTTGGGGGTATGGGGAAATCAATGATAAAACCTGACTTGTAACTCGAGAGTTGCTTGCTTATACTGATCAGTTTTAGAGGCTAGGCCAGCCTCGGGGTGATGCTGCTGACATCGTTCGTCTTTAAATTTTCCTGTTTTAGTGCCTAGCGGCACGTCTCGGTTTCTGCCTGAGAGTCTTAGACCGTGGTCCCGGGCATGCACGGGATACTATTGAGTTACATCGATGATTCATCAAATTGATTTCAAAAACTTGAGAGTAGTTAACCTAATAGACCAGTTTAGATTACTCACTGCACACTACCTTTCACTGCCCTGATTTATATTGCTGTTACACCTGCTTTACTTTTTATGATTACACTTGCATGTCTTGCTACCCTGTTTACATATTATTTCTTGATGTTATGACGCGCTGACGTCTGGGTTTTGCATGGCCCAGATTCCTTACCCTTGTTGCAGTCAGAGCAGGAGTACTTCAGTCAGCAGGCTGAGCAGTGAGGACTCGTTAGTAGTTAGTTCTTTATTTTCTGTATTATTTCATTTCTGATGTGAGCCCGCATTATGGGACATACATTCCAGTTATTCTTGTATTGGATCTTTCGCTTCCGCATTATTTTATTCTTGACTCATTTATTTCTGGCTTATGGACATGTATTAGATAGTTTATTACTGTTCTTGATATCTCTACAGCCGTAATGTGACTGTGGATGGATACTTCCTACCCAAAGGTAGCATGGTTGGCTATGTCACGTGCCCATCTTAGCATACTCTGGGAAGCGGGGCGTGACATGGTTCTTTTGGTATCAGAGACATAGGTTAATCGGGTTGATTCTTTTGTAGTTGGGTATTGGACCCAATACTCAAATCAGAATACTCGTGATTAGGAAACATGTCCTGCCACCTTACCGTTTTACCATTCTTGAATCTAACCTCCTCCTAATTATACTTTTACGGTATGCAAACTTCCTTTGCAAATCGACTCGAAACCTGGTTCCTTGTTTATCTCTAGAACCTATGCGACTTGGGTGGAGTTATGTAATTGTAGCTATGATACCGCGGCATGGTTACAATGCGGTACTCTATTTACGTAACTCGGAGTTCTAGCCTTGATCTGCATTTTGAATCTGTTATCATGCTAATCCTTGGGTGTTTTGATTTCAGGAATATGGCAGACAAGAATCTGAAGACGTACCAAAGGCGTGTTGACGAAGCCGCTATGCCTGGAGTAATACGTGGGATGTTGGAGAACCAAAAGCGGCAGACCGAGCTGATCCAGCAGCAAGCTGAATCTTTTCAGGAAGGTTTGCGGACCGTTCAACAGTCCGTGAACAATGTTGTGGCCAGACCAGTGGATCGTGTGGGAATCGTAGCAGATTTCAGAAGACTGGATCCGTCGGTTTTTACTGGTTTGGAGGAGCCGTTGCCAGCGGAGCAGTGGCTAGTTGACACGGAGAACTTACTCATTGCGGCACAGATCCCTAAAGATAAGAGAGTGGATGTGGTACGTATACAGTTGGTGGATTACCCCCCTGAATGGTGGCTTGTGGAAGAGACCAGCTTGCCCAAGCCGATCAAATGGGCGGATTTTTCAAAGAGTTTCCTGGAGAAGTTCTTCCCGCGGACTACACGGGAGGAAATGGAAAAGAAGTTCATCAGTCTAAGGCAGAACGGTGCACCTGTAGATGTACATGCAGCTGAGTGGACGCGGCTCAGTAGATTCGCTGGACCTTTAGTTGCCAACGATGCGGATAGGGAAAGAAGGTTCATGCGCAGTTTGGATGTGGACATCCAGAGGCAGATTGTCTCCCTGGGTTTGACCACTTTCTCACAGGTACTTACGGCGGCCCGTGAACAGCAGAGCTTATCTAGAAAGACTGGGAGTTCACAGCAGACAGCAATTACAGTACGGAAGCCGGCATTTGCACCGAGCCGAGCACATCGATGCAAAGGTATTCCAGTGGACCGTCGCGGTGTAACACCGATGAAGAAGCCTGCTGTCGTTGATCAGAGAAAGTGCGTGATTTGTAACTACTGCCATTTACCCGGACATTTGCAAAGGGAATGTCGCATGATGCGGGGACTCTGTTTGGTTTGTGGATCGGCGGATCATACTATTAACTCTTGTCCGTCGAAGCTTCGCACAAAAGATGATCTTCAGAAGCCACCGCAGAAACCGTTTCAGGGACAGAAGCAGCTGACTCAAGGCCCCAATCAAGCTCGAGCATTTACCCTGACGGCTGAGGAAGCTAAGGCTTCAGGAGAAGTTGTTTCAGGTATTCTACTGGTTCATGGATTTTCCGCATTAGCGTTATTTGATTCTGGTGCATCCCATTGTTTTATGTCGTCCAAGTTTATAGCTACACACTCGATTACCTGCACGACCCTGTCTAGTTTCTGGGACATACACATTGGGAATGGGAAAATCATATCTAGTAGAGAGTGTAAGGAGTGTGCAGTTGTTGTTTGCGGACAGGAGCTTTTTGCAGATTTCTTGGTGATTGATACAGGCAGCTATGAAGTCGTCTTGGGAATGGATTTTCTCGGCACTTTCCATGCTCACATTGATTGTAGGGCAAAGAAAGCAATTTTCCAGATTCCCGAACATCCCGAGTTTATCTTTACTGGAGGAAGCAGTTCTGTCGGGCCAGTCGAGTTTAGGGCTAGGACGACAGCTAATGTTCATTCGTCGATGGAGGTTGCTCAAGATGAAAAGCCAGCTGTTGTTCGAGATTTTATGGACGTGTTTGAAGATATATCAGGATTACCGCCAAAGCGAGACGTAGAGTTCGCGATTGATCTTATTCCTGGTGCAGCGGCAGTTTCTAAAGCGTATTATCCAATGGCACCTGTGGAGTTGGAAGAAGTTAAGAAGCAGGTTACTGAATTACATGAGAAGGGTTGGATTCGAAGCAGTAACTCGCCTTGGGGAACCCCAGTTCTTCTTGTTAAGAAGAAAGATGGCATGAGGAGGATGTGCATTGACTATCGAGAATTAAACCGGGTGACTATTAAGAACAAGTACCCGATCCCTCGCATTGGCGAACTATTTGAGCAGCTTAGTGGCGCGAGTGTATTCTCGAAGCTGGACTTGCGATTCAGATATCATCAGGTCCGAGTGAAATCAGAGGATATTTGCAAGACGGTGTTCCGAACTCGGTATGGACATTACGAGTACTTAGTGATGCCCTTCGGAGTAACGTATGCACCGG
Organism: Agapanthus africanus; assembly: GCA_030015575.1. NCBI lineage: Eukaryota > Viridiplantae > Streptophyta > Magnoliopsida > Asparagales > Amaryllidaceae > Agapanthus > Agapanthus africanus. Next base: position 501,544,023 of record CM057339.1, read on the forward strand.
CGATATTCATGGACTTGATGAACCGAATCTTTTCACCATTCTTAGACCAGTTTATTGTGGTGTTCATTGATGATATTCTGGTCTATTCGAAGAGTATTGAAGAACACGCAGAACATTTGAAGATCGCACTGCAGACGCTGAGGCAAGAAAAATTATACGCAAAGATGAGCAAGTGCGAGTTTTGGCTGAAAGAAGTAAAGTTTTTGGGGCATGTCGTGTCTGGCGATAGAATCGCCGTCGATCCCGAAAAGATTGCAGCAGTTCGTGATTGGCCGATTCCGAAGAATGTTGCAGAAATAAGAAGCTTTCTTGGACTAGCCGGGTATTACAGAAGATTTGTGGAGAACTTTGCTCGTCTGGCGGAGCCGTTGACCAAACTTACGTGCAAGGAGGTACCTTTTTTGTGGACAGATAGGTGTGCGTCAGCTTTCGAGGCGTTGAAGCAGAAATTGATAACCGCTCCTATTCTGACCGTGCCAGACAGTTCCGGAGGATTGGTGATTCACAGCGACGCATCTGGGAAAGGATCGGGATGTGTTTTGATGCGGGATGGGAAGGTTGTAGCGTACGCATCGAGACAGTTGAAGACCTATGAGAAGAATTACCCAACTCATGACTTGGAGCTTGCGGCCATGATCTTTGCTTTGAAGATTTGGAGACATTACCTTTTGGGCGAAAGGATCGAGGTTTTCACTGATCATAAGAGCTTGAAGTATGTGTTCACGCAGAAGGATCTTAATATAAGGCAACGTAGATGGTTGGAGCTGATGGCTGACTACGATCTTGATCTTAAGTACCATCCGGGGAAAGTTAATGTCGTTCCGGATGCGCTCAGTCGGTTACCAGCAATTCAGACGTATACTGCTCAGAAGGAACTCATTGAAGACTTTTGGAGATTTGATTTGGAGGTTGTGCTACCGCATTCCTCGGGACAGTTGATGCAGCTGCAGGTACATTCGTCGTTGATTGAGAACATTAAGGCAGCGCAATCGCAGGACCCTAGGTTGCAAAAGTTCCGAGAACAGGTTGAAGCTGGACTTCGAACTGACTTACTGATCCATGAAGATGGTTCGTTGAGATATGGTAGCCGTTTATGTGTGCCAAAGGGAGATATTCGTGAAGAACTTATGAAGGAGGCACAAAGTTCAGCATATTCCGTACATCCAGGAGGCACGAAGATGTACCGAGATATACGACAGCATTTCTGGTGGGAAGGGATGAAACGGGAAATTGCTCGCTTTGTGGCAAAATGCTTGGTGTGTCAGCAAGTTAATGCCGAACATCAAAGGGTTGCTGGTTTATTGCAACCACTTCTGATTCCTCGGTGAAAGTGGGAATATATAACCATGGATTTCGTGACAGCTCTACCGCGGAGTCCAAATGGCAACAATGCTCTATGGGTGATTGTTGATCGTTTGACCAAGGCAGCTCATTTCATTCCTTTTCGGGTTGGTCAATCAACAGAAACTTTGGCAGAACGGTACATGCAGGAGATTGTAAGATTGCATGAAGTACCGGTGAGCATCGTGTCCGACCGTGACACTCGGTTCTTATCACACTTTTGGAGGAGCTTAAAGGAAAGTTTGGGGACTCGATTGAAGTTTAGCACAGCTTATCTTCCTCAAACAGATGGCCAGTCGGAGAGGACGATCCAAACTCTTGAAGATATGTTGAGAGCTTGCATGTTGGACTTCAAGGGTTCATGGAAGGATCATCTACATTTGGTGGAGTTTTCTTACAACAACAGTTTTCAGGCGACGATTCAGATGGCTCCATTCGAAGCTTTATATGGTCACAAGTGTCGTTCACCTGTTTGTTGGGACGATATTGGTGAACGAAAATTGTTGGGACCAGATTTGGTTGTGCAGACCGTTGAGAAAGTTAACGCTATCCGGAATCATTTGAAAGCAGTATAAGACTGACAGAAGAGTTGGGCAGATACGTCGAGAAGACCTCTAGAGTTCGCCGTGGGTGATTTGGTATTTTTGAAGATATCACCGACTAGAGGGGTGATTCGTTTCGGAAGTCGAGGAAAACTCAGACCTCGATTCGTCGGACCCTTTGAGATTTTGGAGCGTGTTGGTGAGGTAGCGTATCGATTGGCGTTACCGCAATCCTTGGCGAATGTGCATGACGTGTTTCACGTATCTCAACTCCGTAAGTATGTTCGAGATGAAAGACATGTGTTGGATCATTCGGAGCTGACTGTACGAGAAGACTTGACTTTTGAAGAGCGGCCGATTGCGATTGTGGATCGAAGGGAAGAAGTTCTTAAGAACAAGGTTATCCCTCTTGTACTTGTTTCTTGGGGTAGTCGCTCACATGGAGAGTCAACTTGGGAACGAGAAAATGAAATCCGGCAGAAGTTTTCCCATCTTTTCTTGTAGTTTGTTGGCCGTTTATCCTTTTGTGTTCTTGGAATTTCGAGGACGAAATTCTTTTTGCAGTTGGGTATAATGTAGCAACCGAGTCCAGTTATACCAATTTCTGTTACCGTATGTGTTGTTTGTGGTGTTTATTTCATTAACCGTGTTTGGTTGTGAATGGTAGTTTAATTTATATTCGACCAGCTTGCTTGAGCTTGTTGTTTCATAGTTGTAGAATACCCCAACATCATATATTTTGCATATAACAATTTAAGTCCCTTAAAATAATTTAAAAATACATGGCATGGCCTGCTTGATACCCCTAACCCTGTGGTAGCGTTCTTGCATCGTGTTCTCGTCCCGTTCAGTGAAACGAACGTGTTTGGATGGCTACGCGCACGTACGTGCGTCCGTTCTTGGGGGTATGCATTTCTGTTAGATAATCCTTCATTTTAATTTTTGGAACTTGCTAATAATTTTCATATTTCAAATTCAAAATTTTGGACCCGACCCGGGCGCATTTCTGAAACATTTGTATTTCCGCCAAATTCTAATAATTTTAAATCTCTTTAAAATTCGTTCATGTTTAAATATTGAACAGCCTAAAGATTTTTGTTTTAACCAAAACATATTTAAAAAAAAATCTAATTCTATTAATATAGTTAACAGCTCACAATATTTTTCCTTAACTAACTTAAATCTTTTTTTAAAAAAATTTATGAAATTTTTTCCCGAGCCAATCAGAGCTCTTTTGTTGCACCGGGCCCCACCACTAAATCTCTTATATTCTCTCTCTCTTTTATTCCTCAACCAATCAGAAATCCCCCCTCCTTTCGCTGGGCCCCACTGATTTCCCCTCCCTCCTTTCCCTTTCTCCTTCTCTCTCCTCCGCGCAGCTCTCTCTCTCTCTCTCTCTCTTCTTTCTCTCTCCTCCCGCGCCTTTCTCTCTGTGCTCGCGATCACTGTGCATTCCTCGATTCTCGTCACCGCTAACGGATCCCGTCACCTCCCTTCGTTATAATTCTTCTTCTTCTTCTTTTAAAACCCACAGCTTTTCCTCCGAACCCATAACCCTCATCGCTTCCATCAACCCTAACCCTATCTCCTCGTCTCCGCTGACCTCGTCGACACCCCCTGCACCCCTCATCACCCTCATCTCCATCTTATTCTCCTTCTCTCCTTCTTCCCGAGTCTCTCTCCCCTGCACACACACCCGAGGAAAACCCAAGAACCCAACGCCGCCTTCTATCGCCGCCGACCATCCCCTATTGCCATCGCCATCTCCTCCCTCTCCTCTGCTCTTCCTCCAGCAACCAAAACCCTGCACACAAAACCCCAACAACTTCTAACCTGAGCTCAATCCCTAACCAAACCCTAGCTCTTCTAAAACCCTTCACCGGCGCCCCTCACCGCCGTCGATCTCGTCGCCACTGCTAGCACACCCCTCTGCAACCCAGTAAGCCATCGTACACACATTCCTCCTCTATTCTCTTTTTCTTGCCATCTTTTTCTTTTTCTTAAGATCTTGTTTTCTTGTGTTCGCTGTTCTGTCAAGATCGCCGGAGTTGGCCACGACGTCGACGATCCCGACGACCCAGCGAGGACCTCTGACCCGGGTGATCCCACTGTTCGTTGTTTGGACTCATTCCATGTACCGTGCGCGCGTCGCGACTTTTCCCACCGACGCGTGACGTTCCGTATACTGCTTCGCGATCCGTCGAGGCAAGTGAAACTTGCTACATGCTATTTAAATTACTATATATGCTATTTAAATTACTATATACCTATTTTGAGTGCACGTTAAACCTGTAGTTTCCATTTAATACCATAATTTCCATTTTAACATTTCGACGTCCCATTATATTATTTTAGATTCATAGCTCGAAACATAACAGGTTGCATTTAGTTCTATTATACATAGTACCCATATTCATATGTAAATCTTATAACAATTATTTGCATAGCCCATAGTACCCCCTTTTATATTTTATACCTTGTCGGATGACCATTTGCCTACATCTAACCTGATTTATATTCAATTGCATCTTTAGATTATTTAGTACATATTGACATGATTTTAACATCCATATTTGTTATACTGTAGTTAAGTAATGTTGAAACTATCCCTTAAACCCAAACTGATAATTGTGCATCTACATACCTTAATCTGTACCTGATTGCATTTCACGTTACAAGTTCCAGCTTATTGATTTTTATTAGTACACACATGCTTGTTCTGTATACCTATGATTATGCTAGTTTGATTATGAGCACCCATATGATATCTTGTACACCCTGACATGACTTGTTACACATACTACCTGACCCGACATTGTACCGTGCACCTCTTGACATATCATGACACCTTTATATATTACCTGCCTTGACCTGATGTACCATGGTCTTACCTGTTGCCTGATCTTGTGTCTAATGCCAACAAACCTGACCTGTTGTTCTTACGGACCGTTCCTGTTGTCTATCCAGACAAACCTGTACCTGCATGTTCCTGAGTTGGCATTAGCTCTAGATTATTTAATACATGACTTGAACACATATAACTTGGGGGTATGGGGAAATCAATGATGAAACCTGACTTGTAACTCGACAGTTGCTTGCTTATACTGATCAGTTTTAGAGGCTAGGCCAGCCTCGGGATGATGCTGCTGACATCGTTCGTCTTTACATTTTCCTGTTTTAGTGCCTAGCGGCACGTCTCGGTTTCAGCCCGAGAGTCTTAGACCGTGGTCCCGGGCATGCACGGGATACTATTGAGTTACATCGATGATTCATCAAATTGATTTCAAAAACTTGAGAGTAGTTAACCCAATAGACCAGTTTAGATTACTCACTGCACACTACCTTTCACTACCCTGATTTATATTGCTGTTACACCTTCTTTACTATTTATGATTACACTTGCATTTCTTGCTACCCTGTTTACATATTATTTCTTGATGTTATGACGCGCTGACGTCTGGGTTTTACATGGCCCAGATTCCTTACCCTTGTTGCAGTCAGAGCAGGAGTACTTCAGTCAGCAGGCTGAGCAGTGAGGACTCGTTAGTAGTTAGTTCTTTATTTTCAGTATTATTTCATTTCTGATGTGAGCCCGCATTATGGGACATACATTCCAGTTATTCTTGTATTGGATCTTTCGCTTCCGCATTATTTTATTCTTGACTCATTTATTTCTGGCTTATGGACATGTATTAGATAGTTTATTACTGTTCTTGATATCTCTACAGCCGTAATATGACTGTGGATGGATACTTCCTACCCACAGGTAGCATGGTTGGCTATGTCACGTGCCCATCTTAGCGTACTCTGGGAAGCGGGGCGTGACAATATCGATGCCCTGTCTCGATACACCCTCGACTAGGAACAGTTATAGGATATACTCCTTGACTACCCTGGCCCTACTAATATGATCTCATCATAGTCCTAGTAGTCGAGTACATATCCTAAGGGTTTTATCAACACGTGATCACTAAACAGTATTCGTTAACATGTTAAGATAAAGTGAAACCAGATAGCATACTATCATATCGAGCTAGAAAGTCCTCTCTATATATATCCAAGAATCCTTTATAATATACATCACATGTACAACAATGGCCTCTAGGGCATACATATAACTAACATCACCCCCGTTGTGCCACAGTTTCTTGCAGGTTTTGCCGTACAGGTTTCCTTGGCGGCTTTGCTGGCACATTGCTTATTTTCGGGTGATTGCTTTGGTAGGTGGGTTCACTCGCATCATGACCACCCTTGTGTTTTATTTACATTGTTGTATCTAGTAAACTCCATCAACCAGACTTGTATATTTGATAACCTTAGAAGATGTGTATTTTATTTCGACCTTAGAGTCACGCTTGTATTATTACGGTTTTCTTGATGTTATTGAGTTTCCTTTGAGTTTTGGTCCTCGTCCTTCGGCGTTGTATATTATATTGCTTGCATGGTTGTGACCGCCAATTGGCGAAGAGCTAGCTCCAGCTTGGGGATGCCTTTATTCATATTATGCATGTTGTACCCGTTTGGGGCCAGTATTTACAAAGGAAACTCTGCTGAAATTTTCAGAAAAGACTTGAGATTTTAAAAATGCATACTTCGGCTTATTTTGTTAAACCACGCGCTTTAAAACTAAATTTTTCCTTTACTTTCTTCTTTAAATGGTTCAGATTTCTGGGTTTTTGGCTTGCTTGAATTAGATGGGGTCCTATAGACTTCATATGATTCAAGTGCCAGTCACGTACCATTTCGGGTCGTGACACGCTATCTGGAGAGAGAGAAGAAAACAATAGCGTATGCTCTTGCAAGATTAGATTGGTTATTATCATATCTAATCAGGATGGCATCCACTGTTTTTATCAAATCTTCCTTCAAACCCTACAAGGCAGGACTAGCCGGGATTAATTACACCCTACAAGTTCGCCAATCGTTCAGCCAGGCCAGTGTCGGTACTTTGAGAGAGGTTTCCCATGCTTTCGCACAGACCAAATTAAAATAAACCTCATTTTCCCATTGTAACAACCGAGTTCAGTTATACAAAATTTTGTTTCGTATTTATTATCTGTGGTATTTTACTGATATGTCTTGTTTGGATGCGAATGGTAGTTACACTTTTACATTACATTTGACCGGACCGGCTTGCTTGAACCTGTTTGATTCTTATTTATAGATTACCTTGACTTGTTGCATGGACACGTGCATATCATGTTTAGTACATACTGGTATTTATCTAGTATTGCATCTTTTATCATATAACATTTTAGGTCACAAAAAATAAATTAAAATTGCATTTCATAACCTGCATGATACCCCTAACCCCGTGGTAGCATCCGCACATCTTGTTCTCGTCCCGTTCAGTGAAACAGACGTGTTTGGATGGCTACGCGCACGTACGTGCATCCGTTCTTGGGGGTATGCGTTTTCTTTAACTGGGCATTCATTTTGAAATTTGGAAGTCGCATATATTTTTCGTATTTTAAATCTAAATTTTTGGACCCGTCCCGGGCGCGTTTTGAAATACTTTTGTATCTCGCCAAAAATCATTTATTTAAAATATTTTAATATTAATCGAATAAATTTTCTTCTATACTGTTGGTTACAAAAAAATCTTTTAAAATTTTCTTTCTTCAAAATATTTTTCTAGGCGAATCAGACTCTTCTTTTATGCGCCGACCCCACCTCTCTCTCTCTCTCAATATATCTCTTCCTCTCTCTCAGAATCTCTCTCTTCTCTCTTTCTCTCACCCCGCTAAAATACAATATTATCTCTCCTCTCCCCCTCTCGTCTCGATCTCTATCTTTCTCTCTATCTCTCTCTTCCTCTCTCTCATCTCGATCTCTCTCTCTCTCCTCCTTCTCTCTCTTAGAATCTCTCTCTCTCCTCTCGCTAATTCTTTGTCTCTCCCTCTCTCTGTATAATTCTTCCTTCCTCATTTCTTTTTCATACAAACCCAAAACCCTAACCTTTCCTCCTCGTCGCCGACGCCGCCTCCGCCATCTCGTCGCCGCCTAAACCCCGACCTCACGCTCGCCTCGTCTCCACTTCCTCTCCCTCTCCTCCCTTCACCGAAAGCACACCTGCGCACCCACTTCCACCGCCACCTCTTCGTCGCCGCCACGCCTCGTCGTCGCCGGCGACCGTCCCTGCATCACCACCACATCTCCTCCTCCTCCTCTCCTTTCTCGGCCAACCCAGAACCCGACTCTGCAAACCAAACCTCGCAACCAAGAACCCAGAAACTTTCACCTCACTTCACCCACACCTCGCCGGAAAACCCCGTCGACCCGACTCCATCATCATCATCATCACCACCAGCATCACCTTCTTTCTCCCGACCCCAACTCACAACCCGATCCTAGAAACCCATAGCCCCGACTTCAATATCCCATCTTTCACTGCCAAAACCCTCTTGTATCTATCATTGTTCATCGCCGGAAAACCCACGTCGGCTTCCCGTCGCCTCCTCTGTCCCTGACCCAGAGCCATGCCAAAGGCCCAGTGCAGCCCTTATCTTGCTCTTCTTCTCTCCCTTTCCTCTTCTTCTTCTTATTTTTCTTTCTCTTTCTCTTCTTGATCGTGTTCTTTCCGGTGATCGCCGGAGCCATGACCGTCGCTGCCATTCCAGACGATTTACTGGACATCCCCTACCTGCATGGTCACATTCGTGCATTTCCTGGTCCTGTTCCGTACGAGCGAGCGTGCATCGAGACTTTTACCGACTTTGGACATTGCCGTGCGTATCCGTATCGCGATCCGAGGCATGTGAAACTTGCTACATGCTATTCATAATATTTTATGCTTATTTGATTACATGTTAAACCTATAGATTTAATCCAATGTCTCATGTTACATTTTAACATTCGATGTCCATTTTATCATTTCAGATTCATAACTTGGAACATATCATGTTGCATTTTGATTTACTATACCTAGTACCCACATCCATATTTAAATTACATAATAATTATTTACATAGCCCATAGTACCCTTTTAATAGTTTGTAACCTTGCAAACACCCGTTTGCATCCATCTCGTCTAGTATACATAATATTGCATCCATAGATCACCTGAATATATAATATTACAACATTAACATTCCACATTTGATACATTGTAGTTTAATTAGTATTGGAACTTTAACTGTAACCCTAATCATAAATGTGCATCTATATGCCTTAATCTGTACCTGATTGCTTTTCACTTTACAGTGTTCCAGTTTATTGTTCCATTAGTACTTCATGCTTGTTTTGTATACCCATGCTTAAGTTAGTTTGATTGTGAGCACCCACATGACATTTTGTGCACCCCTGACATGACTTGTTACACCTACTAATTGACACGACATGGTACCGTGCACCTCTCGACATGACATGATACTTATATGCTACCTGACTTGACCTGATGTACCATGGCTTTACCTGTTACCTGATCATGTGACTAATGCCAACAAACCTGACCTGTTGTCCTTACGGACATTTCCTGTTGTCTATCCAGACAAACCTGTACCTGCCTGATCCTGTGTTGGCATTAGCTCCAGATTATTTAATACCTGACTTGAACATATATAACTTGGGGTATGGGGAAATCAATGATGAAACCTGACTTGTAACTCGACAGTTTGCTACCTTTACCGATCAGTTTTAGAGGCTAGGCCAGCCTTGGGATGATGCTGTTGACATCATCCATCGTTATCCACTATCTTTTTAGAGGCTAGGCCAGCCTTGGGATGATGCCATGGACTTCATTCATCGTTACCCCTTTTCCTTTTAGTGCCTAGCGGCATGTCTCGGTTTCAGCCCGAGAATCTTCACCGTGATCCCGGGCACACACGGGATACTATTGAGTTACAACGTTGATTCATCAAATTGATTTCAAAGACTTGAGAGTAGTTAACACAGTAGACCAGTTTAGATTACTCACTGCAAATTACCCTCACTGTCCTCACTTATATTACTGTTTTATTGTTCATACACATACCTGCATGTTTTTCTATCCTGTTTATATTATTGCTTGATGTTATGACGCACTGACGTCTGGGTTTTGCATGGCCCAGATCCTCTACCTATCCAGACAAACCTGTACCTTCCTGATCCTGTGTTGGCATTAGCTCCAGATTATTTAATACCTGACTTGAACATATATAACTTGGGGGTATGGGGAAATCAATGATGAAACCTGACTTGTAACTCGACAGTTTGCTACCTTTACCGATCAGTTTTAGAGGCTAGGCCAGCCTTGGGATGATGCTGTTGACATCATCCATCGTTATCCACTATCTTTTTAGAGGCTAGGCCAGCCTTGGGATGATGCCATGGACATCATTCATCGTTCCCCCTTTTCCTTTTAGTGCCTAGCGGCATGTCTCGGTTTCAGCCCGAGAATCTTCACCGTGATCCTGGGCACGCAAGGGATACTATTGAGTTACAACGATGATTCTTCAAATTGATTTCAAAGACTTGAGAGTAGTTAACACAGTAGACCAGTTTAGATTACTCACTGCACATTACCCTCACTGTCCTCACTTATATTACTGTTTTATTGTTCATACACATACCTGCTTGTTTTTCTACCCTGTTTATATTATTGCTTGATGTTATGACACACTGACGTCTGGGTTTTGCATGGCCCAGATCCTCTACCTTTGTTGCAGACTGATCAGGAGTACTGCCGCTGTTAGACCGAGCGGTGAGGATCCTGTTGGTATCCAGTTTTATTTTCCAGGTGTTTTATTAATTGGATCTTTTGCTTCCGCATATTATTATTTCTTGACTCATTTATTCTGGCTCATGGACATGTACTAGATAGTTTAGTTTATTTTCTTGTTCTTGATATCTCTACAACCGTAATGTGACTGTGGAGGGATTTTTCCTATCCATAGGTAGCATGGTTGGCTATGTCACGTGCCTATCTTAGCGTACTCTGGGAAGCGGGGCGTGACATGGTTCTTTTGGTATCAGAGACATAGGATATAGGTTAATCGAGTGTGATTCTTTTGTAGTTGGGTATTGGACCCAATACACGAATCAGAATACTCGTGATTAGGAACATGTCCTGCCACCTTGTAATCGTGATTCTTGAATCATATCTTTCTCTTATCCTTTTCCTTGACGATATGCAAACCACTTTGCATCTCGACTTGAAACCTTTTTGGTTCTCTATTGTTTTTCCCTGTTTCTTGATTCTGATACTAGGATTTGGGCGACTTGAGTGGAGTTATGTGATTGTAACTATGAACTGCAGCATGGTTACAATGCGGTAATCTATTTAAGTAACTTGGAATTCTAGTTTTGATTCACTTCCTTGTTTTATGATCGTTATATTACCTTGCTTCTCTCGGTTTCATTGCTTACCGGTTCTTGTTTTATTGCCAGCTTGAATCATGTTTGCCGTGCTTAATCCTCTTCAGTATCTTGACTTCGGATGAAGTCATCTCGGTATCTTACTTGTTCTTGTTTTCCCCGCATTAGGATTATTCAATTATGGTGCATCCCATTGTTTGTTGTTGTCTTGGGAATGGATTTCGCGGCACTTCCACGCTCATATTGATTGTAAGGAAAGGAAAGTGATTCTCCAGATTCCCAGACATCCGGAGCTTGTTTTGCTGGAGGAAGCAGTTCTGTCGGGCCAGTCGAGTTTAGGACTAGGCCGACAAATAATGTTCTTTCGTCGATGGAAGTTGATGAGGAAGAAGCGCCAGCTATATTTCGGGAGTTCATGGACGTGTTCGAGGACATCTCGGGTTTACCGCAAAACGAGATGTGGAGTTCGTGATTGATCTTGTTCCTGGTGCAGTTTCAATCTCAAAAGCGTATTATCCGATGGAACCAGTGGAGTTGGAAGAAGTCAAGAAGCAGGTTACTGAATTACTTGAGAAGGGTTGGATTCGCAGCAGTAACTCGCCTTGGGGAGCTCCATTTCTTCTAGTAAAGAAAAGGATCTCACAAGGAGGATGTGCATCGATTATCGAGAATTAAACAGGGTGAATATTAAGAACAAATACCCTATCCCTCGCATTGGTGAATTATTTGAGCAGCTTAGTGGCGCGAGGGTATTCTCGAAACTGGATTTGCGGTCCGGATATCATCAGGTCCGAGCTAAATCATAAGATATTTGCAAGACTGCGTTCCGAACTCGGTATGGACATTACGAGTATTTAGTGATGCCCTTCGGAGTAACGAATGCACCGGCGATATTTATGGACTTGATGAACCGAATCTTTTCACCATTCTTGGACCAGTTTATAGTGGTGTTCATTGATGATATTCTGGTTTACTCGAGGAGCATTGAAGAGTATGCAGAACACTTGAAGATCGCACTGCAGACATTGAGGCAAGGAAATTGTATGCAAAGATGAGCAAGTGCGAGTTTTGGCTTGAAGAAGTGAAGTTTTGGGGCACGTTGTGGCTGGAGATGGAATCGCCGTTGATCCCGAAAGATTACAGCAGTTCGAGATTGGCCAATTCCGAAGAATGTTGCGAGGATAAGAAGCTTCTTGGACTTGCCGGGTAGTATAGAAGGTTCGTGGAGAATTTTTCTCGTTTGGCTGAGCCTTTGACCAAGCTTACGCACAAGGAAGTACCATTTGTGTGGACGGATAGGTGTGCGTCAGCTTTTGAGGCGCTGAAGCAAAAGTTGATAACCGCTCCTATTCTGACCGTGCCAGACATTTCCGGAGGATTGGTGATTCACAGCGACGCATCTGGGAAAGGTTTGGGATGGGTTTTGATGCAGCATGGGAAGGTTATAGCTTACGCATCGAGACAGTTGAAGACCCATGAGAAGAATTACCCAACTCATGACTTGGAGCTAGCAGTTGTGATCTTCGCTTTGAAGATTTGGAGACACTACTTATTGGGCAAAAGGGTCAAAGTATTTACCGATCACAAAAGCCTGGAGTATGTGTTCACGCAGACGAAGCTTAATATGAGGCAGCGTAGATGGTTGGAGCTGATGGCTGACTACGATTTTGATCTTAAGTACCATCCGAGGAAGTTAATGTTGTGCCGGATGTAAGTCCATGTTACCTCTCCCGGTACTTACGGGCTTGCGGAAATGATAAAAAAATGATTTTTCTTTTGGTGGTAACATGGACTCAAAATTCGGATCTTTATTAAACAACTATCTAACAATCCTAACAAGAGTTTTACCTACTCGGTTAGGGGTTATACCTTAACTTGAACTCCTTTGTCTTCAACTCCTTGCGGTGGTCAGATCGGCCTCACCTCGTCGTCTCCTCGCGCCGAAGATGGATCCACCCGAAAGCTTCTACCTTTGGCTTCACTTCAAACTAGAAGAAACTAGAACACTTGGCTTGCTAGACCTTCTGAACTAGAATGAGTAGAGGAGTATGTTGGGTTTTATCTCTATGGTTCTTGCTTCAAAACACATGAGACAAGTGAACCATGAACTAGAGAGAGAGCAAGAGGAAGAGGGAGAGCTCAAGCATGAGAAAGAAAGGAAATGAAAGAATGAGCAAGACTTTTTCCATCCAAGCTCTCATAATCCAAAATCATGATAACAAGTAATAATAATTGAGTATTATGTGATGGTTGTTATCATATCAAATGGAAATATCATTTCTTGCATTAAATGCAATTTGTGAACAAAACAAGCAAGCTCAAGTCAATGCCAAGAAATGATAGCCATTGTCATGATGATGGTCAACAAGTCCAACCTAGTCAATCGGTCAACTAAGTCAACAAAGTCAACCATCAACAACAATGTCACAATAATACTTAATTAATATTATTGTTAATCGTATTTCTTATTCTCATTAGGGTTTAGCAAAAGTCAACAGTCAATAACCCTAATGAGAATCCTCTGCCTCTGTCTTTCTGTCAACTGTGCATACACACCCGCATCCGCGTTCCGAGAAACACGAATACAAACGAGATAAAACCAATCCCAAAACGTACACTAGGATCTGGCTTAAACCAAAGCCCGCTAGTGTTAACTGCCCGGAAACTAAACGTGCACAAGTGCACGGATGTGACCGAACCCTGTCGCAAAACCATGCGACCTCTACTCTTTTTCCTAAAGGCGAATAGCTCTCTATGTGGGACTCTAAAGACTCGACACTACGCTGGCAGTGGGTTTAACCACAGACCGCAAGCGGCACTAGCTGTGCGTAATGGACCCCAGGTAGATGCCGATAAGAAGACTGACGAGGTGAAACCCATCTGAACTCCTACTGAGCCTGAATGTGACAATCTCCGTACAATCCGGTTTGTTCGTCTAAGAATATCGCATGGCGGGCCTAGGGAGGCGGTAAACGTCAGTCCCCTAATAGCGGTACAAGTTGTGTCGGAGTGTAGCCCAGAACACCCTGAGATAACACTGGAAACCTACCAGTATATCTCGCTTGCCCTGGCCAGGGACTTTGTGTAATGGCTCTCCTAGACACAGCGCGATATCAACCCCCAATACCGGGAGAGACGAATCCTGTCTAACCGTCACTGCCTCCAAGTGCTTCGGGACTGCACCCAACTACTACCTGTTTGCACGACTCCTTTGAGCCGTGGTAGGGTAGTGATCTAAGTACAGTGGGAACACACTCGAGGCGAAGTGACAATGTCAAATCAGCGGACTAAGCTGTACTCTTGTCACCTGGGAACAGATAACTGACGATAGGTATAGTACCAACCAACAGTTCCCGACGAGTCCTGTCCAGTGTACTTGTAACCTAACGAGCACCCGCATACTATCTCAAGTACGACGTACTGACGGCTATGGGACAGACCGTCTCCCCTGCTGGGATGAGAAGCGCATACGCTAGTCTACTCCGGAGTATCGATGCCCTGACTCGATAGTCCTACGACTAGGGACCTGCATAAGGATGTGCTTGTGGATTACCCAGCCCCCACGAGTGTGACTGCCATCACAACGCTGGTAATCAAACAAAGATCCTAAGGGCTCCACTAATGTGTATAGGTGATATACTAAAATAAACACATGTACACATTAAAGCAGAAACAAACCAAGTAGCATACTACTATTTTGAGCAAGATTGTCTATACAAGGTGAATATCCCAAGCTTCCATTAAGTAATATACGAACTAGTATGATACAGTAATGGCCTCTAGGGCATATACACCAACACCGGATGCGCTTAGTCGGTTTCCAGCAATTCAAACATTGACTGCACAGAAGGAACTTATTGAAGATTCTCGAAGATTTGATTTGGAGGTTGTGCTACCGCATTCTTCGGGACAATTGGTGCAGCTGCAAAGACAGTTGTCGTTGATCGAGAATATTAAAGCAGCGCAGTTACATGACCCTAGATTGCAGAAGTTTCGAGAACGGGTTGAAGCTGGACTTCGAACGGACTTGTTGATTCATGAAGATGGTTCGTTGCGTTATGGTAGCCGTTTGTGTATGCCAAATGGAGACATTCGCGAAGAAGTTTTGAAGAAGGCGCACAGTTCCGCGTATTCCGTACATCCAGGAGGCACGAAGATGCACCGAGATATACGACAACATTTCTGGTGGGAAGGCATGAAACGGGAGATTGCCCGCTTTGTGACAAAGTGCTTGGTGTGTCAGCAAGTTAAGGCTGAACATCAAAGGGTTGCTGGTTCATTGAAACCACTTCCGATTCCTCAGTGGAAGTGGGAACATATAACCATGGATTTCGTGACGGCTCTACCGTGGAGTCCAAAAGGCAACAATGTAGTTTGGGTGATTGTTGATCGTTTGACCAAGGCTGCTCATTTCATACCTTTTTAGGTTGGTCAATCAACAGAAGCTTTGGCAGAACGGTACATACAGGAGATTGTAAGACTGCATGGAGTATCGGTGAGCATCGTGTCCGACCGTGACACCCGTTTCTTATCACACTTCTGGAGGAGCTTACAGGAATGTTTGGGGACTCGATCGAAGTTTAGCACAGCTTATCATCCTCAGACAGATGGCCAGTCGGAGTGAACGATCCAAACTGTTGAAGACACGTTGAGAGCTTGCATGTTAGACTTCAAGGGTTCTTGGGAGGATCATCTACATTTGGTGGAGTTTTCTTACAACGACAGCTTTCAGGCGACTATTCAGATGGCTCCATTCGAAGCATTGTATGGTCGCAAGTGTCGCTCACTTGTTTTTTGGGACGATGTTGGAGAACGAAGATTGTTGGGACCAGATTTGATTGTGCAAACAGTTGAGAAGGTTAACACTATCCGGAATCATATGAAAGCAGCACAAGACCGAAAAAAGAGTTGGGCAGATACATCGAGAAGACCTCTAGAGTTCACCGTTGGTGATTTAGTATTCTTGAAAATATCACCGACTAGAGGGGTGATCCGTTTCGGAAGTCGAGGAAAGCTTAGTCCTCAATTCTTTGGACCTTTTGAGATTTTGGAGCGTGTTGGAGAAGTAGCATACCGTTTGGCGTTACCGCAATCTTTGGCGAATGTTCATGACGTGTTTCATGTATCTCAACTCCGTGAATATGTTTGAGATGAAACACATGTGTAGGATCATTCAGAGCTGACTGTACGTGAAGATTTGACTTTTGAGAAGCAACCAATGTCGATTGTGGATCGAAGGGAAAGGGTTCTTAAGAACAAAGTTATCTCTCTTGTATTTGTTTCTTTGGGTAATCACTCACAAGGAGAATCAACTTGGGGAACGAGAAGATGAAATCCGACAGAAGTTTCCATATCTATTCTTGAAATTCTTGATTGTTTATCCTTTCTTGTTCTTGGAATTTCGAGGACGAAATTCTTTTTGTAGTTGGGTATAATGTAACAACCGAGTTCAGTTATACAAAATTTTGTTCCGTATTTATTATCTGTGGTATTTTACTGATATGTCTTGTTTGGATGCGAATGGTAGTTACACTTTTACATTACATTTGACCCGGCCCGCTTGCTTGAACCTGTTTGAATCTTATTTATAGATTACCTTGACTTGTTGCATGGATACGTGAATATCATGTTTAGTACATACTGGTATTTATCTAGTATTGCATCTTTTATCATATAACATTTTAGGTCACAGAAAATAATTTAATATTGCATTTCATAACCTGCATGATACCCCTAACCCCGTGGTAGCATCCGCACATCTTGTTCTCATCCCGTTCAGTGAAACGGACGTGTTTGGATGGCTACGCGCACGTACGTGCATCCGTTCTTGGGGGTATGCGTTTTCTTTAACTGGGCATTCATTTTGAAATTTGGAAGTCGCATATATTTTTCGTAGTTTAAATCTAAATTTTTGGACCCGTCCCGAGCGCATTTTGAAATACTTTTGTATCTCGCCAAAGATCATTTATTTAAAATCTTTTAATATTAATCGAATAAATTTTCTTCTATACTGTTGGTTACACAAAAATCATTTAAAATTTTCTTTCTTTAAAATATTTATCTAGGCGAATCAGACTCTTCTTTTTTGCGCCGACCCCACCTCTCTCTCTCTCTCTCAATATATCTCTTCCTCTCTCTTCTCTCTCTCAGAATCTCTCTCTTCTCTCTTTCTCTCACCCCGCTAAAATACAATATTATCTCTCCTCTCCTTCTCTCCTCTCAATCTCTCTCTTTCTCTCTATCTCTCTCTTCCTCTCTCTCATCTCGATCTCTCTCTCTCTCCTCCTTCTCTCTCTCAGAATCTCTCTCTCCCCTCTCGCTAATTCTTTCTCTCTCCCTCTCTCTGTATAATTCTTCCTTCCTCATTTCTTTTTCATACAAACCAAAAACCCTAACCTTGCCTCCTCGTCGCCGACGCCGCCTCCACCATCTCGTCGCCGCCTAAACCCCGACCTCACCCTCGCCTCGTCTCCACTTCCTCTCCCTCTCCTCCCTTCTCCGAAAGCACACCTGCACACCAACTTCCACCGCCACCTCCTCGTCGCCGCCACTCCTCGTCGTCGTCGGCGACCGTCCCTTCATCACCACCACATCTCCTCCGCCTCCTCTCCTTTCTCGGCCAACCCAGAACCCGACCCTGCACACCAAACCTCGCAACCAAAAACCCAGAAACTTTCACCTCACTTCATCCGCACCTCGCCCGAAAACCCCGTCGACCCGACTCCATCATCATCATCATCATCACCACCAGCATCACCTTCTTTCTCCCGACCCCAACTCACAACCCGATCGTAGAAACCCACAGCCCCGACTTCAATAACCCATCTTTCACCGCCAAAACCCTCTTGTATCCATCATTGTTCATCGCCGGAAAACCCACGTCGGCTTCCCGTTGCCTCCTCTGTCCCTGACCCAGAGCCATACCAAAGGCCCAGTGCAGCCCTTCTCTTGCTCTTCTTCTCTCCCTTTCCTCTCCTTCTTCTTCTTTTTCTTTTTCTTTCTCTTCTTGATCGTGTTCTTTCCGGTGATCGCCGGAGATGTGACCGTCGCTGCCATTCCAGAAGATTCAGTGGACGTCCCCTACCTGTGTGGTCACATTCGTGCATTTCCTGGTCCTGTTCCGTACGCGCGAGCGTGCATCGAGACTTTTACCGACTTTGGACATTGCCGTGCGTATCCGTATCGCGATCCATCGAGGCAAGTGAAACTTGCTACATGCTATTCATAATATATTATGCTTATTTGATTACATGTTAAACCTATAGATTTAATCCAATGTCTCATGTTACATTTTAACATTCGATGTCCATTTTATCATTTCAGATTCATAACTTGGAACATATCATGTTGCATTTTGATTTACTATACCTAGTACCCACATCCGTATTTAAATTACATAATAATTATTTACATAGCCCATAGTACCCTTTTATTAGTTTGTAACCTTGCAAACACCCGTTTGCATCCATCTCGTCTAGTATACATAATATTGCATCCATAGATCACCTGAATATATAATATTACAACATTAACTTTCCACATTTGATACATTGTAGTTTAATTAGTATTGGAACTTTAACTGTAACCCTAATCATAACTGTGCATCTATATGCCTTAATCTGTACCTGATTGCTTTTCACATTACAGTGTTCCAGTTTATTGTTCCATTAGTACTTCATGCTTGTTTTGTATACCCATGCTAAAGTTAGTTTGATTGTGAGCACCCACATGTCATTTTGTGCACCCCTGACATGACTTGTTACACCTACTACTTGACACGACATGGTACCGTGCACCTCTCGACATGACATGATATTTATATGCTACCTGACTTGACCTGATGTACGATGTCTTTACCTGTTACCTGATCTTGTGACTAATGCCAACAAACCTGACCTGTTGTCCTTACGGACATTTCCTGTTGTCTATCCAGACAAACCTGTACCTGCCTGATCCTGTGTTGGCATTAGCTCCAGATTATTTAATACCTGACTTGAACATATATAACTTGGGGGTATGGGGAAATCAATGATGAAACCTGACTTGTAACTCGACAGTTTGCTACCTTTACCGATCAGTTTTAGAGGCTAGGCCAGCCTTGGGATGATGCTGTTGACATCATCCATCGTTATCCACTACCTTTTTAGAGGCTAGGCCAGCCTTGGGATGATGCCATGGACTTCATTCATCGTTACCCCTTTTCCTTTTAGTGCCTAGCTGCATGTCTCGGTTTCAGCACGAGAATCTTCACCGTGATCCCGGGCACGCACGGCATACTATTGAGTTACATCGATGATTCATCAAATTGATTTCAAAGACTTGAGAGTAGTTAACACAGTAGATCAGTTTAGATTACTCACTGCACATTACCCTCACTGTCCTCACTTATATTATTGTTATATCTGTTTTATTGTTCATACACATACCTGCATGTTTTTCTACCCTGTTTATATTATTGCTTGATGTTATGACGCACTGACGTCTGGGTTTTGCGTGGCCCAGATCCTCTACCTTTGTTGCAGACTGATCAGGAGTACTGCCGCTGTTAGACCGAGCGGTGAGGATCCTGTTGGTATCCAGTTTTACTTTCCAGGTGTTTTATTTTTTGGATCTTTTGCTTCCGCATATTATTATTTCTTGACTCATTTATTCTGGCTCATGGACAAGTACTGGATAGTTTAGTTTAATTTACTGTTCTTGATATATCTACAACCGTAATGTGACTGTGTAGGGATTTTTCCTATCCACAGGTAGCATGGTTGGCTATGTCACGTGCCTATCTTAGCGTACTCTGGGAAGCGGGGCGTGACACCCATAGGCATAACCCCGTTAACACCTTTCTAGACACCTACTTGATCGGCTAATTGTGATGTGTAAAACTCTCCCAGGAGTAACTTTTTCTCGTAGTAGGTATCGGGGTCTAACTATCTCATAGAAGGTATACAATCTCATAGAAGAGTATAGGCCGGTCCGGATTGCCGGAGCCTGAGGTTTTGAGATTTGATGTTATGGGCCAGCCCGGATAGCCGGAGCCCTAGATTTTAAGATTCGAGGATACAGGCCAGTCCGGAATGCCGGAGCCTGAGATATTGAGATATTAGGATATATGTTTTGTGTCGATGCTTGACACTGATTCTATGTTAATTTCATTGATAATATCTCGATTTATATATTTACAGAAATCTCACTATATAAAGAAAACAGTTTTCTTATTCATGATGTATTCTGTTTTCACTTAATGCATTCATACCTCATATTTATGATATGTTGCTACCTGAGGCACTGACACGAGCACTTGGTATTACAATTATGTATAGATGTTTACCCACGCCATTATTAGATGCTTCAGATTTTTTCATTTTAAGGATATTTATACTATCGTATGACCTAGGATTGAGTCATACATACGATTTCTGCTCGGTGATGTTTTCTACTCACGAGTTTGCAACTCACCCCCATTGTGCCACAGTTTCTTGCAGGTTTTGCCGTACAGGTTTCCTTGGCGGCTTTGCTGGCACATTGCTTATTTCCGGGTGATTGCTTTGATAGGTGGGTTCACTCGCATCGTGACCACCCTTGTGTTTTATTTACATTGTTGTATCTAGTAAACTCCATCAACCAGACTTGTATATTTGATAACCTTAGAAGACCAGTGTATTTTATTTCGACCTTAGAGTCGCGCTTGTATTATTACGGTTTTCTTGATGTTATTGAGTTTCCTTTTGAGTTTTGGTCCTCGCCCTTCGGCGTTGTATATTATATTGCATGCGTGGTTGTGACCGCTAACTGGCGAAGAGCTAGCTCCCGCTTGGGGATGCCTTTTTTCATATAATGCATGTTGTACCCGTTTGGGGCCAGTATTTACAATGGAAACTCTGCCGAATTTTTCAGAAAAGACTTGAGGTTTTAAAAATGCATACTTCGGCTTATTTTGTTAAACCACTCGCTTTAAAACTAAAGTTTTCCTTCACTTTCTTCTTTAAATGGTTTAGATTTCTCGGTTTTTGGCTTACTTGAATTAGATGGGGTCATATAGACTTCATATGATTCAAGTGCCAGTCACGTGCCATTTCGGGTCGTGACAAAGTTGGTATCAAAGCGCTAGGTTAACCTTGGTTCGAGTCTATGTCTGACTATGCGGAGTCTAGGGCGTTTATATATATTCGGAACTTAGGCTTGACCTTACGGAACTTAGACTTGGTCGAGAGGGTATTAGACCCAAACTTTCTTCGCATACGTTGACCTTGGTTGATGGAGTAGGTGACTTCAGTAGAGTGACGTACCGTGTGTATGTTCCGCGGCATACTTAAGATACGCTACTCCGCTTAAGAAGCCTTAGGATGTACATTTCCTTGCACAGTTTATATTCATTCTTATGATCTATCCTCATCGATATCGGTTTATGGTTTTGCTACCACGATTGCATAGGCAGAGAGAGCTACAGCTAGAGTTGCGGTCAGCATGAGCTCGTCACGGACGAGGACTGACCAGGGCGTGATTCCAGGGACACATGATTGCATAGATGTGTCATTTTATTGTGTTTTTCGCACCATAAGCGTTTGATGGATTGCTTTTACAAATTTCTCGAACGTGCAGATCAACACCAGAGGATTGGGCTACTGTTAGAGGCCAGCCAGAATGTGATGACCGTCAATGCACCGATTATTTTGATGGTTGAGGCACTGTTCAGCGTGCGGACAAATGAGCCAGTTGTTGCTGCGAATAACGAGATATCGCCCCAGATGTTTGAAGCTACTACCACACGAGTTGTACTTAGAGATATGATAGAAGATCGCTAGTCACCCAAGGAGGAATGATTAGGACATGTGATTCGTTGCCCACCCCAATGCGAGGTCATCAGATTGATTGATTCCGGCTAGAGACGACTTCACGCAGGTACGTTGGGAGTCTGAAGGAAACGATCGAATGTCAGAAACCCACTTTTCCAAGTTTAAAGTATTCCGAAAAACAAGCAAGTAATTCCGTGGACCCTCTATAAGAATGAAACCCTAACTCGATATAATGACCATGAGAACGCTTTGAAACCTTAGGGTTTGCGGCAGTTTCGTGGTGCCATTAATGAGGCTTGGGTTTGTCCTTCTACGGTTGGTCCACAGGTACTGTAGCATGTACTGGATACTATTAAACTATACTCAAGATGTTGAGCTCTTTGGGGATTATGGAGCTTTGAAGAACTGATCGAAAGGTTCGACGTCGTTCGGATATCATGTGATGGGATACATTGCTTTGGAGACTCCAGATATGAGTATAGTCGTTGGAGTGCAGTCCATGCAGCCACGTGGAGACAAGTCCGAATCATTCGACATTAAAGAAAAGTGGAGTAAGAGCTTCGTACGAGATCTTGATGAGATGACGTTCCACTCCGCTGACATCAGAGATGTGATACGCATGCAGAGGCGTTGTATATGGATATATCTTCCAGAAGGAGCCGTGATGAGTTTGCAGCCGTTCCGGAATAAGAAACAAATTTAGCAAAGGATGATGACTTCCGGGCTGTTCAGCAGAAACGAGATTTGGGAGAGACCTCACCAGAACCTTTCTGGAATACTATACGAGAAGACTTGGACCCAGGAGCGGTCATATTGTGCACACCCAGTAGGCCAGAGTTCGGCATCGCCGACGAGGCATGTTATGAGTGACCATGATAGTTGGCCAGAGATCTTTAGAGGATGTGCTAGAGCGGGACTGTTTCCGTCATCGTTCCATATTGGGCGATTTATTTGCACGATTGAGATTTTGTGCACCACAGTTGCACTTGATTTCGATTTGATGTCATTCGATATGTTGATTTTGATTTCATGCTTATGGTATTCATGTGATTTTACTTGTGCTTTCGGCATAGTTCCATGCACTTCAGTATTTTTAATTCGATTTGTGCACACCGATGCACATGGTTGTGAGATTATATACCACAGTATACCTGATTTGGATTGAGATATGTTGTATACAGTCGATTTCAATTGTGATATTCGATATTTGTTTTCATGCACCTTGTGCACTTGATTTGGATTCTTACGCATACTTGGGCGCTTGATGCGAATTTGGTGCACACCAGATGCACTAAATCGAGATTCTTCGTGCATATCAGATGCACCTGATATTGTTGTCAGGTACACACCGTTGCCCTTGACAAGTGTTTTCGTGCACACCCGTTGCACTTAGATTTTGTTTCTGTGCACATGTAGGGTATATTTATTGATTTCGATTTCCGTGCGCACCAGACGCACGTGGATTTCATATACACATTTTGGGGATTGATTTCTTTTGGAGCGGTATGTTTTATGATACTTACTATACGGTATAGTAGTTGAGCAGGACTAGTCCGAGGACAGTACCTGAATATATTTTTGCATGCATTGATAGTTATCGAAGGGATTTCCAAAAAGGAGCTATAGTCTCAGTATTTACCTACGTGTCCGAGATGACACGAGACATTTAACAAGGAACCCCTTCTAAATTATTTTTTTCAAAACGGGGGGACGTGTATGTTAAACAAAGGGTATATATATATATAGTTATTTCTTACAATAGACGTCCGCCACTGTGCAGTGATATAGGCATCGCACAGCAACTTGAAAAGGTTTGGCATGCGTTTCTTTCAGTTGTTTTAATGATGTGTACATGTATAGTTTGATATACATCATGTTGGTTTCGTATTGGGCTTTGACATTGGTGTCTTCGCCATACCTCCGATGATTGCGGGATGCTTGACGGAGTTTTGATTTTGGTTTATATACTCATTTTTCATGCGCATGCATTGCGCTACGATGTGATTTATGTATTTATGATTTCGGAGCCCCGACGACTTGACCTTTTTACTGAAATATTTTAGTATTTGAGGGGTTTAAATTTAAATTCGGGGACCGAATTTTTTTAAGGGGGGAAGATTGTAAAATTTCTGAAAAATAAAATATTATTTTTGGGAATTTTTATAATTAAATAATAAATATTATGAATATTTTAATAATGCGGTATATTTATATACCGATAAATTGGGAAATAATGTTAATTATTGAATCTGAAAGAAATTATTAGAATGGAGCATTCATAGGTTTTATATAATTAATTATATTCCATTCATTATGCTAATCGCGATTAAATATCACTAATCGTGCATTAAGCTTGATTTGTGCACATGACATGCACCATGTCATATTTCGCATTTTTACATTTTCCTACCTTGGTCTTTTCTTTTATCATGCATGGCGTTTTGAAAAGAAAAGATTAGAAAAGAAAAAGAAAAAGAAAAGGAAATGAATAAACAAAGAGGGATGCACATGAGAGAGAGAGAAGTGAGGGGTTTCTTTTGACTTGGCCATTTCTTTTCCCTCCTCATTTTCTTCATCTTTCCTCCCCCTTTTCTCTCCCATGGCAGCCACTCCCTCCACCTCCTCTTCAACCCTCACAAACACCCTCAATCCTACATCAAAACATCATCCCCCTTTCACTAAAAACATGCACAAGCTCATCACAAACACTTTGGACCAAGAAAAATTGGATTTTGAAGACTTGGGGCAACTCAAGAATTTTCTTGAGTTGCCAAATGAGGTAATTCTTGTATCATTAGTGTAGTATTTCAATTGCTTTTACATCTATGTTAGTTTAGATTGGATTATGTGTAGATTAGTGAACTTGGAAAATTCCAAGTTGAGGTTAGGGTTTGTTTTGACTTGTGATGGTGCAATTGAGATTAGTAGAGACCATATAACCCCTCTAGTGTTAGTTTCATGGACTGAAACCAGAGAATTAAACCCCAATTCACAAACTTAGAAACCCCGATATCGGGAATTTGTGGAAACTTGAGGTGTTATTGGAGATCTGCTAACACCCGGAGGCTCTGAAAATTATTTAGCCAACACAGTGAGTAGTGCAGGCAGCCTAGATGATAACCCCAAGACCTGAGACCCCCGGTACAATTCCTGGCCGCAAATATATTCCCCATGGTCGCAATTTGCGGCCTGGGTACCCCATTTTGGCTTCGTGCTTCGTCTGTAGCTCATATATCAAGTAAACTAGATCCCTCCCATATGCAAAATTGGCTAATTTCACTTAGGGTAAAATCTGGAGGTGTTTTCTTGAGTTGCTGCTTTGTTTTGCGACTTCGTTTTAACTTGAGTTTTGGTATTTGATATATTGTTCCGTCGTGTGGCTTTTGAATGTCAACGACTAGGATTATTTGATCGTGTTTTGCATGCAAGGCTATAGGTTTTAACCTATGAGCGAACCGTGTGCCGTATTGGTTTTCCG
Organism: Agapanthus africanus; assembly: GCA_030015575.1. Lineage (NCBI taxonomy): Eukaryota > Viridiplantae > Streptophyta > Magnoliopsida > Asparagales > Amaryllidaceae > Agapanthus > Agapanthus africanus. The sequence goes on from CM057339.1 coordinate 501,569,468, forward strand.
AACTCGATTTTTATAGCATTTGCGATTGTGTATTGATGTTGTAGGTACCTCCGTGAGGACTTCGAACGATGGAGAAGAGGATGGCGACATCTACTTCGGCAAGCAAGGATCTAGGTGGGTAGATATATATCTACAGGGGAAGTCGGGTGGATGGCGTATAGCACCCCCGCAGTTTCGTAGTACAATGTACAATATGTTATTATGTGTTATTATAGATGTGTATACATAGCTAGAAATGCTTTAGGTGAATTTGGGTTAGTGTTAGCGTATTTAGAAGTTAATGCTATAGTTTAGTGTTAGTCGCGAAACTCTAGAATAGTTGTTACACACACACGCACACGCACACGCATACATTTGCTTACTTGTGCGTATATGGGGATATGTATATACATATAGGTATGAGAGTATGTATATATATATATATACACACATATACATGGATAATGAGGATAGTATATGGTACTTGGAGATGAGTCGATGAGATTGAGCATGATGCCATGAGATCGGTGATGTGATTTGGTTCGTATTATGAGATACGACATGATATTATAGCGGGTCTTTAGGCGATGAGTTTTCATACACACGCATATATTATGTTGATGGTATCAGAGTGTAATAGACTATAGATCAGTACCCCTAATTCAGGATATGATGATAAGGATACCAGATGAATAATGAGATAAATGTGATATTCGACCCGTACCCAGATTTGGGATGTCGTACGATGGATTTACCGTACGAGATATAATTATGATGATTGATCCGCACTCTTGACTCGAGGATGTCATATATATATATATATATATATATATATATATATATATATATATATATATATATATATATATTGTATCGTATGCGATACTATAGAGTCGGGATCACCGACTGCTAGATATATTTATCGACTCGGACTCAGGTGGTTTTCCTTACCCCTTTCGGCTAGTCTGTTAGTTTAGTCTTGTAGTTTACTTGTAGATGTTAGACTAGACTCGAGTCATACCTATTTCAAACTAACGAATCATAAGTATTTTAAAGACAGGTCAAAGGATTCTACAGACATTTCAAATGACGCACATTTTCTTAAAAACACCGTAGCCCTTATTTTCTAAACACCACGATTCGTGTTATTTCAAATGGCAAGACCGTATTACTCTTATATATTAATGTTGATTCTTTATTGTTGCATTTACTATTAATTTGCCATATATTCTTGTTGTTCATATCGCATTGCATGCTTATACTTGTGCTTTTATTGCTATTATGAAACCATGATGTCAGGACACCAGCACCATTACCGATGATGCGTATGCCATACATACACCTGCTTGCCGGCTCACACGCATCATCATCGGTAATTGACATGTCACGTACACTTTAGAGAATATTATTTCATTGTTATCGCTTGCTAGCTGATAGTTCCGATATATCATTATTGTGCTATTTTAGATGTTGCATTTATTACTGTGATTTTTCATGTATATTTATATATTCATTTGCCATGATATTATGGGCCAGTCCGGATTGCCGGAGCCCAATATTTATTGTTATTAACCCTTTATTTTGGGATTTCGGATTTTCCATGAGATTTCTGGATTTGGAGAAACCGCAAAGATTTATTAAACTCATTTTCATTTCAAAAGATAAAAAGTGTGGTTTTCTCATGACATGAATTGAGATATGTCAACCATGAGTTTTCTCGGCTCTTGAGCGATATCATACACCCGATTCGAGGAGGAGGATGAACTGTCTGTGGTTGCATGGTGGACCCGGTGCGGTACCCCAGGGCAAGATAGTCGCAGATGATGGCGTTGAGCCTGACAGGGGAGCGCTACCGACCAGTGATTTTATTGTGACTCGACGGATATCCGGAGGATACCGATCGGAGTATAGGCCAGTCCGGATTGCCGGAGCCTGAGGTTTTGAGATTTGATGTTATGGGCCAGTCCGGATAGCCGGAGCCCTAGATTTTGAGATTCGAGGATACAGGCCAGTCCGGATTGCCGGAGCCTGAGATATTGAGATATTGGGATATATGTTTTGTGTTGATACTTGACACTGATTCTATGTTGATTTCATTGATAATACCTCGATTTATATATTTACAAAAATCTCACTATATAAAGAAAACAGTTTTCGCATCCTTGATGTATTCTGTTTTCACTTAATGCATTCATACCTCATATTTATGATATGTTCCTACCTGAGGCACTGACACGAGCACTTGGTATTACACTTATATATAGATGTTTACCCACTCCATTATTAGATGCTTCAGGTTTTATCATTTTGAGGATATTTATACTATCGTATGACCTAGGATTGAGTCAAACATACGATTTCTGCTCGGTGATGTTTTCTACTCACGAGTTGGCAACTCACCCCCGTTGTGCCACAGTTTCTTGCAGGTTTTGCCGTACAGGTTTCCTTGGCTACTTTGCTGGCACATTTCTTATTTCTGGGTGATTGCTTTGGTTGGTGGGTTCACTCGCATCGTGACCACCCTTGTGTTTTATTGTTGTATCTAGTAAACTCCATCAACCAGACTTGTATATTTGATAACCTTAGAAGACCAGTGTATTTTATTTCGACCTTAGAGTCGCGCTTGTATTATTACGGTTATCTTGATGTTATTGAGTTTCCTTTTGAGTTTTGGTCCTCGTCCTTCGGCGTTGTATATTATATTGCTTGCGTGGTTGTGACCGCAAATTGGCGAAGAGCTAGCTCCCGCTTGGGGATGCCTTTATTCATATTATGCATGTTGTACCCGTTTGGGGCCAGTATTTACAAAGGAAACTCTGCCGAAATTTTCAGAAAAGACTTGAGGTTTTAAAAATGCATACTTCGGCTTATTTTGTTAAATCACGCGCTTTAAAACTAAAGTTTTCCTTCACTTTCTTCTTTAAATGGTTTAGATTTCTGGGGTTTTGGCTTGCTTGAATTAGATGGGGTCCTATAGATTTCATATGATTCAAGTGCCAGTCACGTACCATTACGGGTCGTGACACGCTATCTGGAGAGAGAGAAGAAAACTCTAGCGTATGCTCTTGCAAGATTAGATTGGTTATTATCTTATCTAATCCGGATGGCTTCCACTGTTTTTATCAAATCTTCCTTCAAACCCTACAAGACAAGACTAGCTGGGATTAATTACACCCTACAAGTTCGCCAATCGTTTAGCCAGGCCAGTGTCGGTACTTTGAGAGAGGTTTCCCGTGCTTTCACACGGACCTAATTAAAATAAACCTCGTTTTCCCATAGGCATAACCCCGTTAACACCTTTCTAGACACCTACTTGATCGGCTAATTGTGATGTGTAAAACTCTCCTAGGAGTAAATTTTTCTCGTAGTGGGTATCGGAATATAACTATCTCATAGAAGGTATACAATCTCATTGCAAATTTCAACTCTTGAAATTCCCGATATGGTTTTTACCCCTAGTGACTTATGACCTTAACTATGGTCAACAAATCATAAGCACTAGTCAAGTTCTACCCGTCATTTCGTGATTAATTAGACCCACTCATAAGACCCTTAACTATGGTCAACAAAGTCATATAAATGTCCTAATTAATCGCATCATATGCTATGTAGGAAGACATCACTTAGCTACCGTACACTACTCCTTAACTATGGTCAACAAACATAGCACGAATACTAAGTACTCTACTTCCTAAAATGATGGAGGGTTGCGGATGGTTTTTATGAAAACCTTTAATGCTTTGAACATGATATCATTGTAGAATCGAGTGATTTGAAAAGGAGTGTTTTTTAGGCTTTTGCTAGTTTCGCTAAAGTGGTCACTCCCGGTGAAGGGATCTCGGCTCTTTCCTCATCGAATGAGGTGCGGGATATTCATGAATACCACTCTGCAAAGCAAGAACTAGAGAAGCAATCAAAAGGCAAAACTGAGGGGGTGAAGGGATCTCGGCTCTTTCCTCATCGAATGAGGTACGGGATATTCATGAATACCACTCTGCAAAGAAAGAACTAGAGAAGCAATCAAAAGACAAAACCGAGTGGGTTGTAGCATCTGCTAGGTTTTTCTAAAGAGGTCACTCCCGGTGAAGGGATCTCGGCTCTTTCCTCATCGAATGAGGTGCTGGATATTCATCAAGGAATACCACTATGCAAAGCAAAAACTAGAGCTACCCTTTTTGAAAGAGGATTCTACAACATTTTTAGGTTTTTTTTCTTTTCATTAATCTCATTAATGAAGTCCCATCATTTATGATTCCTAAGCATCACAGATAAAGAAACGAAAATACTTATATAACGTACGCTTATGCCATCAGCATTCGTCATGGGGTCCCGTCATGCACCGATAGGTTAGATAACTAACAACAGAACGGGGGCAGGGCTAGCGCGGATGCAAAACATAAGCAACATTTATTATTTATCATATATATAATATAAAGCATTTGTCTCACACAGTTATACGATCTCATCATAGAACATTGCAGCAGAAGTCAACATATGAAATATTGGATATACTAGGAGGTCCATGTTTTAAATTAAGCCAGTAAAAAACATGGATCCCACAGTCGTGATGAATAGCCAAACCCACATTCCTAGACCCTTACGAGAGCGGCAAGCGACCCTGCCAATTCTACAGTTAGGAGACCCGGTCTCGACTCCTCGAGACGGTCTCCCACTGGACTCTAGAACCCGGCTACTTGTGCTCCCCGCCTTGGGTCTATCCTAATGCGGAAAAGTAAATAATATACATCAATGGTGACATCATCATCAACCCGGAAGTGTCCCAATAAAAGAATATTACATACAAGTTTTTACATGAATGAAAATGGAAAACTCTCATCTCACACAAAAAAAACCCGGCTATTCGAACACGACGATCCAATATAACATATCCCAGCAACACATAACATCACATGTCATCAACGTAAGTAAATATGCGTATCCCAATTGTCGTTGACGTATAGCAACGAAACCGGCGATACATCACATATTACACTAACGGTCGCAGAAAAGAAAGTGAAAACTACAATAATTGGAATCCGCATCCACCTTAGAAATCATAAACCCGAAATATCACATATTTCGGATTTCATGCCTAACCATATGAATTCCTTAGACATCATAAACCCAGAATATCACATATTCCGAATTTCATGCCTAACATTATAAATTCCCTTAGACATCATAAACCCGGAATATCATATATTCTGAATTTCATGCCTAACATTATAAACCCGGCATTTTAGTCTCAAATTGAAAACACTTTTCAATATCCAATCGGGAAATTCAACAAGATTCCCAACATATGATCGAATGCTCATCGGAAACATTAGTAGACGGACGCACCCCCGATGCCGTCGACGGAGCACACTTAGGCGGAACACTGCGGCTGCGAGCACCCGAACGGATGCTTTTGGCTATGGGGTTCTCGTACAGTCGCTTGGTCGGGGCTATAGGGCGTGGCTATCTAGTAGTGTTACCCGGCGAACGTTCGCGTACTATACGAGATTGCGACTGAGTTTTGATCCGAATCGAAACTTCGTGGCAATCTATCAAAAGAGACTAAATTGGTAGATTTATAAAACACTAATTAGTTTTCACAAAACTAATTATTACGGATTCCAAATATTGTATCACATATATAAACCCGAAACGATGTTAAAATTACGAATACGAAACACTCCAAATTGCCGTTACAGAAAGATAACATCACATGCAATCTTAGTAAAAACAAACAATACCTGAAATACCAAACACCAGAGACTGGAACACCAAAGAAAATTGAGGCACAAACATCAATACAAAACCGTCCATATCGATTTTTTGATATATTTCGCCGGCAAAAATCCGATGGAGTGGGCTCATTTTTCTCTGGTGTTCATATTACATCACATGTAACATTCTGCACCTGTTTAAAAAAAATTCAGAGAACTTTTTAAAAACGAAAGAAACTAGGGTTTTGGTTTCGAGGTTTCGGAGTTGTTTCGGTTTCGTAATTCTACTAACATCGTCTAATTCTCTGGCTTGCCTCTGATACCACTGCTGGGTTCCTTAGCATCCTCGCTATGTTTTCTAAGACATCAAGCATGCAATTTTAAAAAATCTAGAGAGTTAAGAAACCCATAACCGAGGATCTAACTAGAGAATTAGGTTATTAAAACATGTAAACATCTTTACACTAAGTGAAATGGGAATACAACCATTGTAGACCGCTCCTTCATTTCTAAAGCTCCGTGTAGTAGTCCCTTTGCTCCAAGTAGTGGTCTCCCGGACACTCGTTAGGCTCCACTAGGCGAAAGGAACAAGCTTTCTTGAAGAACTTCAAGGCCGAAGATGATCTACGTCGAGGAATCTTTAACTCAAGCTACCTCTTCACTAATTGATAATTAGTGAAGCAAACAACCTATACTAAATGGCTAGTCTAGTGTTGATTGATGAAGTAGGAATTTTGCTCACTTTAGAATTATTTTTCTCACGTTTTCTTCACTTCAAGAAAACCTAGAAAGCTCAAAAGAGATCAAGAAGAAGATGAAGTGGTGAATGAATCAAGAATAGAATGTTAACCATGGGTGAGAAAATATCTCATATAACTCTTGTAGAGACTATTCAACCACAAATACACCCGAATTTGAAACCACAATATGCTTCGGATTCTGGATTCTGGCTTTCCAAGCCCTGCATTCCTTCTGCCAATGCCCTTTCCCGTGACAATAGGAACATCCCTCCTTTCCTATTGTTAGCCCTCAAACTTTTTCCTTTCCCTTTTCTTCTACCTTACTGACACCGCCTATCGGCTTTGTAGAGGTCTTCTTCTTCTCATCCTTGGCATTCGCCTTGGATCTAGAAGAGGAGAATTCCCCAATAAGCAGAGCGAGTGTCTCCCTGGTTTCCTTCACGGTGCCCTCAACTGGAAGTATAACTTTCTTCCCCTGGACGTAAGTAGAAGGTAGGGACACTAGAATTAAGTCAGCATATGAATTGTTCTCCAAAGTGGTCATCAGGTCCGTGAGCTATTTAATACAACTGATCATTGTAGGGATGTGGTCCCCTATAGATGACCCGATAGCGAACTTCGCTTGAAACAATTCCTTCGAGGTCTCATATCTTGCGATACGAGATTGATCTCCATATAAATCTTGTTATGGAGGAAGATGGAAACTAAGTCCATCTTCTCGTGCTACCTCTGGTATACACCATCTACTGTGGCCAACACGAGACACTTGGCATTCGCACAGTCTTTTTCCCTTGTCTTACGGATATCATCCGCGACAGTGGAATTTGAACCTGGGATGGCAGGGGCTTTAGTAGTAAGAAGGTGGTCCAGCTTGTCATAGGTAATGGACATCTGGACAAACCTTTGCCAGTCAATATAGTAAAACTCAGTCATGTTATTATCTAACTGTAACCTAATCTGGTCATCTGGTCGCTGCAATTAGGAGAGAGAGAAGAAACACTCAGCATGATGCTCTTGCAAGTTTAGATTAGTTTTTAGTTTATCTAAACAGGATGGCTCCCACTGTTTCTCGAATCTTTCCTCAAACCATAAAAGAAGAATTAGTCAGTATTAATCTCACCCTACAATACTTGCTTAACCTTTCAGCCAGGTTGATGTTGGTACTTCGAGGAGGTTTTCCAACGCTTTCGTGAAGTTCCTTAATTATATAACCTCTTTACCCTGGAGGCGTAGCCCCGCTAGCACCGTTCTAGACACCTACCTGGTTTATAGCATTGATTGTGTAAGTGAAATATTTCTCGAGGAGTAGCGGATACTCACAGTAGGATCGGGATCCAAATATCATTGTGTAATAAAGCTGAAAGAATCCCACCAAAATTATCACACTCCAAATGGTATGCAGCACTAGCAGGTTTCAGTTTCTTTAGAAACTCCCGATGTGGATTTTTGCCCCATGCTCTTATGACCTTGACTAAGGCCAACAAATCATAAGTCACATGTCAAGTTCTACCCGTCATTGTCCAGGTTAATTTGAACCCCGCCTGTATATACCCTTGACTAAGGCCAACAAAATAGTACGACTGTCCCAAACCAACGCATCTATCTATGCTACATATGAATACTCAGCAGCTACCAATCACTATGTGTCACGACCCAAAATTGGCCCGTGACGGCCCTAATACTACGCAACGCCTAAAGACGTAACGCAGTAAAAGAAAGCCAAAACCCACAAATCTAAACCATAAAAATACGGAAAAGATAATATAAGTTTTTGAAACATTTGAAATCGCAACCCCAGATTCTTTAAAAGTCCCACTTTCTTTTTTAAAATTTTGGCAACACCACCTTTCTGTAAAAACTAGCCAAGATGAATACAATACAAATATACGACGCCGTAGCGAAGAATAAGGACAATAGAGAGAATGCTGTATATAAAAATGAAACAAATCCATAAATAATATACAATATCGTCCTCACGAAGTCTTTAGGTCAACAACATGATAGTAGATGGAGAGTACAAATACAACGAAGGTACAATACAAAATACAGATAACCACCAAAACCCACCTAAGCAAAATAGTACTGTGAGCTAATGCGGTATCTGTAGCAAAAGAGGGTAGCTGAATAGCTGAATAGCCTGCCTCGACTGCTCTGGGGAACAACCTGAAACACCTGTGGCACAACGGGGGTGAGTTACCAACTCGTGAATAGTAGATAACATATGCAGGTAATCGCAGGAATGTACGTACAGCATGAATCTAAGATATGCGATTACAGTAATAACATGTCATGCAAATGCTGAATAAAGGAAAGTACACTAGCAGGTACAATCAATATGTAAAGCAATAATAACATGACAAGAGTGTGCAATAACTATGCAATAGGAATATGAGAAGGCAAATATGCAGCTATCATGAAGGGTACACTAACAGGTACTCCTAAAACATGGAACAGTACATAGGTGAAAAGGTACGAGGTATGGAGAGAAATATGTCATCCACGGAATCCTGTCATCGTGGTAGGATCACAATCCATCAAGACACTCAAATCCCAATTCCTCAAATCAGCCCCCACATTGGGCTCTCACATCATATAAGTCTCACATCTCCTCAATGTACAATATCGAGTAATCTCCTATATCCCAAATGTACAAATCAGTAATCACATAGGTATGTCCAATATCCAATCTCAATGAATCACCTAATATCCCAAGTCAAATCTCAAGTAAGAATCTAACATCCTAAAGGTAAATATGTACAGAAATAAATATGACGGGGGCAATACACATATATTAGCGTCCCATTCCACTAATATTGGTGTAAAGGTATATATAACAACAGCTAAATCCCCTGTTATATATACAAAGGTGTTAAAGAAATATCATGAAAACCAAGTGCCAATCATCGACACGGAAATCCTGATCACGTATCATACGCTATCCCGAAAGCACGAATGCCTAGCTCTGACCCTCGCTTTTTGACGTATGCATTCGTACATGACTCCTAATGGTGCCTCCGTGATCCCCAGCCGAGTCATGGGTACTGTCACCGGTAGGTACTCGCCCGCCTCTAGGATCAATTGGCAAGGTCCATCGATCTTCTTGCCGAGGGGAACCATACCGGGCCCCACCATGTACCCTCATACGGCAACCACACCTCGTATGGAGTATATAATCAGAACCGATAAATCTCATGGTGGCTGCGCAAATATCACATCAAGGAAACTGGGTTTTTCAATGTATGCATAATTTCATGAACTCCCGCGGTTCCCAAATCCAGAAAACATCATGTAAAATCCAAATAACAAGGCGCAAATCCAGGAATAAATATATGCGATATATCAGAATTGGAGCATATAAATGAGAACATATAGCTGAAACCAGATGTATGCGAAATCAATAAGGTACAGCTAAGTATAGGTGTCTATCTATAAGTTAAAGATGTTGTATACCCCCCTGGGTATAAGTAGAATATGAAGGGTACCCCCCGGGTATAAGTAAAATATGTGCAAGGTATACCTGTAGCTGTATCGCAAGGTGTAGATACACTATAGGTATACCGATAAGCTAGGTATACCGATAAGCTAGATGTCATGTATGATACACTATAGGTATCACTAAGGTTAAGATACACTATAGGTATACCGATAAGCTAGATGTCATGTATGATAAGCAATAAAGTATCTATAATGATTAGTGTGTGACATGGCAATTATTGACGGTGTGTGTGTAGCATACAATCCGTGCTCGTGCAACATGAACCGTCAATAATGTGTGCAGTGCCCTACCGCTACTAGTCACAGTACAACTATATCTAAGTAAATAGGTAAAGGCGCAATTCTAACAATGACGTAGAATATGCGACAAGTATTAGAATCCTAGCCTAGACGCATAACGCCATGCGGGCGATTCCCTTGTAGATGTTAAATCTACTCACCTACGCTCCACGCTAGGTGAATCCTACCATCTGCTCCCCCCTGTAGCCGTGTCCGTAGTCCCTGCATGCAACCCTGCAAATAAGACATGGAAATCAAATATAAGCCAAATATTCCGCAAGACGCGATATCGAACCAAAACGAGAAACTCGCGTCGCGAACTAAGCGTGCGTGTGCACGATACGCTGAATCGTGTGTATACGCGTCTAAAACCATCGCGACACGCCGCGATACGCTGGATCACAGAACCCTCTCACATATCGCGCGTATCGCGCAAACAAACGGACATGCAAAACGATATATAGTCCCAGATTTTCCTACAGGTCAAATATTACAAAACTAGACATGCCAAAGCACTAGACAACACTGCAGACAACCCTAGCCAAGACCCCTACACCCCTGTCCCCTACTTGGCCGCAAATTGCGGCCAAACCTAATAAAACTGCGGCCATCTTTGGGAATTACGGGCTCGTGCTCAGGTGGTGGTATCTAGACCTAGTGTACATGCCCCAGTTTTCTCAATTTTAACCTGAAGGTCCCGGGTCAATAGCAGATCACAGAAAGCCAATACATCGCTTTAAAATCCCCAATTTTGCACAAAACACAAACCCTATGGTATTTTAGTGTAATCCAGGGTTAAACTCAGTTAAGGTGACCCTAACAACTCTTAAATAAGCTAGGTTAGCTAACACAATCACATTCTAACCAAAATTCCACATAAATCACCATTTTAGCACAAAACTAACTATTTAACACAAACCGATGCTAAAGTACACACAACATAAGCAAACCATGAAATGGGGTTCAAGAAATATACCCTAATGAACCCTAGAAGGCAGGTGAAGAAGTGAAAGGAGCTGCTGCAAGTCGCTGGAGCTCCTGCTACTGCTGTTGCTGCCTACTGCTCCTGCAGCTGCTGATGATGATGGTGATGATGCTGTTGCTGATGATGCTGGTGGAGCCGATGCTGGAGCTGCTACTGCCTCTGTTGCAGGTGAGTGTGTGTGTGTTGTGAGTTTGAGAGTGAGAGGATGAGAGAAATGAGTGAGAATGAGAGAACACTAACAAGTCAACCCTCCTCTTTCTCTCTCTTCATTAAATGAAGGCATGGGCAAGCCATCATGCCTCATAATGCACACACTCTCTCTCTCTCACCAAGTCAACACAAAGCAATCATTTATAAACCCTTTTTAAATTCATTTTATTTTTGAAAAGAACCATATACAAATAAAACCCAAAAGCTCCTAATACAATATTAAACTAGATTAGGGGAAAAAAATGGTTAGTTCACCATGTTGCTAATCATGGTTAAACCCCCAAAACAACCCTAGTTAACATGCACAAGTGTGTGCAAGCCTAGGAAAAATCTAATAAAATACTCATTAAATAGGATAAAATATTTGAAAACTAATTTGGTAAACTTTTTATTAAAAACCATACATTAAAATATAATTAACCACAAAACACAATCTAAGGTGTTACAATCTCCCCCCTTAAAAGAAATTCGTCCCCGAATTTAAAAATATACTGCTACGCGTACCTTCAAGGAGAAGATTACAACTCCCAAATCTCGTTCGCAGCCTCCCAAGTGATTATCTCACTATACGGCTACGTCCAAGAAAACCCTTCACAGACGGCAAGACCCTTGACCTACGTTTCTCCACCTGCCGAGCCATTAACACGCATGGCTGCTGGTGAACGAAAGATCGTGTCCAAGCTAATTGGTCTGGTGCCAAATCATGTGAGAAAGGTCAAGAAGGTAATTGTAAAATATCATCACAAGGAATACGGGGTGAAAACTCAATAATCTGGGCGGAAGTGCCAAATTAAAGGCAACGGAACTAACTCGCTTATAGGATCTCAGAAGGACCCAAATTCTGGGATAAACTTCCCAAAATCCAACACGTCATTCACCGGAAAAATCCGCAGGAATACATGATTTGCCACCGCGCACTTAAGTCTACGACCAACACAGTCGGCATAAGACCTCTATTTGCGCTGGGCTACTCTCATCCTGACCTGAACAACCGGATCATCTCCGAAGTCTCAAGACACAGCTGGGGTCCAAAATCCTACTTACGCAGAGTCAGAAAAACAACAGACTGGTGATCGACACGACCTAACCTCTAAACCTAAAGGTGGCCAATTGGAGTGTCTCCTGATAACGGCTATCGAAGGAGAACCCTAACGATGGCGAGTGACGATCCCCAACTGCTGACGACAACTAACACAAACACACAGCTTAACAAGAAACAAATGTGCAAATTGAGTATAACCGGATGACAAGAATCCGAATGGAGTCACACCCTGACTAAACTTGGGTAGAAACCATAACGAAATTCGTGGAGGTCTGCTCCCACTCCTACATCGGAACGGTAAAAGGTTGCAACTCTCCAGCCGGCCTCAGATGCTCGACCCAAGCACACAACAAGACAGACACCTTGAAACGAAATTTGAAACTTCTCTTTACATCTCTGTCCACCCGTAACTATCTCACAAGTCACGTTAAATGTTGGTGGCACTTGAATGCATAGAGAGAGTTGACAGATGTGCATGTTCTAGGATTACACGTCTCTACCTGATAACATCATGTACACCCACGCGTCCCTAACTTAGCACACCATTGTCACAAATCAAGGACTTCGAATCATTACCCAGACGAGTATGCTCAAGTATCTCTGACGAACGAGCATCGGCGGGCAGTGTCTCGCGAAAGCGATTTAAGAAAAGTGGTCGGGCGCGGACATGAGCAAGTTGTCCCCTCCGTAGAGACGAACTTAAGCTATACTCAACGATCACACAAGAACTGTAAATCTGCAGAAGACTATCACAACAATCAAAATCCGCTGCAGGAAGATGTACATTAAGCTCTAATGGTCCGTGGAAAATCTGACACGACTCTCGAACAAGTAGTGTCTCCAAATCTCCAACGCAAAACCACCGCGGCCATCTCTAGATCATGAGTGGAATATCCTTTTCGTACTTCCTCCAAATGTAGGGAAGCAAAAGCGATAACTCTGTAGTGTCACCTCAGTACACACTCGAGCCCCACTCAAGAAACATTACAGTTAAACAACAAGGTCGCCCGAACCGAAGGTAAAGAAGGAACTGATGCAGTCGTTAACAGAATCTTCAACTGCCGAAAACTCCGCACATGCCTCAGTCCACAGAAAAGAAACCTCCCATCCGGTCCATTCAGTCGACGGTGCAGTACCACTCTAGCAATCCTGCACGAAACGGCGGTAAGAACCTGCTAAGCCCAAAAATCTGCGGACCTCCGTCCTGCACACAAGTCTGGACCTAAGCTGTACGGCCACGATCTCTCTCGGGACCATACAAAAACCGTCTTCCGTGGCTACAAGACCTAGGAGTCAACACAAAACAAGCTTGAAGAAACACTCCGAGAATTTAGCAAACTGCTGGTGCTCTCTCAGTATCTACATAACAAATCCTCAAGAGCTGCTCCTGTTCCTCAAGACACATTAGATAGACCAGAATGTCGTAAATAACACAACAACACTGGTCGAGGAACGGTCTGAAGAAATCCGGTTCATCACATCTACGAATGCTGCTAGGGCATCAGTGAATCCAATGACTCACTAACACACACAAAGCCCGTAGCACGCATAAGGCAGTCTTCGGAATGCCATCACCCCGAATCCGCAATAATGATGACCTGATCCCAAACAAACTTAAAAAAAATGTCTCGCGCTGTGGAGCTGATCGAAGAAATCGTCAATGCGAGGTAAAGGATACCTATCCACACCGTAAGCCGGTTCAATTAACGATCCGTCGATACACAACCCTAAACTGCCGTCTTTCTCATTGACGAACAGAAATAGGAGCTTCTAAAAGCGAAACACTCAGACGCACAAAACTCCCCAAACCACTACTCTGCAGCTGATCCTTAAGCTCCCAAGCTTCGCCGGCTCACCCGGAACAACGTCGGAAAATCCCTCGCACGAAAGGAACACCGGTCCAACAAACCCTCTGTGGCTACGGTATCACGAATGAACGCCAAGAATCCACGACATCTCCTTAGTAGCCGACTAGCGAAAAAGGCTGAATTCAAGCTGTGAGAGGCGGCACAACTATCCACCTGCACAACAAGAACTGACTCGCCGGGAAAACCATTCCTGACTGTTTCCTCACCGTAGTCCACAGACGCCTAGCACGTAATTAATCAGTCCGTGCCCAGGAGAACGTCAAATCCAACATCTCTAGAAGGATCAAAACGACGGACGAATCTCTATCTCCTATCCGATTGGCACACAACTGAATACGTGACGCGTAACAAAAGAATTGCTGACAGAAGTTAACACAACTACGACTAGTCTACCCAACCATGGCACAAGCATGAAAAACAAACGAATAGTCAAAAGAACATGCGAAATAAGGATACCTGAAAACTCTACATTGGACGTCTGCGCGTCCCGATGAGTAGAAGCAAACTCCTGTGTCTGCCCTCTACCCGCAACTGGTTGAACTCCTCTGGTAGACTGAGCCCTCTGAGCGAACCTTCCACGTCCACGGCCTCTCTGAAAACGATCCTGACGAGGTGCTAAGGAACAATCCCTGACGAAGTGCTGAAGGCTCCCGCATCGAAAACATCCACGTGGTGACTGCTGACCATCCTGGGGATGAGAGCTTAACGGCTGTCCTCGTCCTAAGCCTCTGCTACTCCCACGATGGCCACGAAATCTGTCTCGATGACCATACCTCTGTCTCTGGGCTGGTACGCTGGTACGCTGGTACGAGTCCTCCACCGTCCGGAAACTCTCTGAGCCTCTGGAATATGCGCCTCGTCAACTGGAGCTGCAACCACTGGTGCTATGTAGGTGACGGACTGCTGCATGCTGATCGTAAGTGACAACTGAGTAACAGGGGTGACAACCTCCTGTCGTAGCTCCAGAACGACATCAACCAATGAACTCATAGTATGACGGAATTCCTGCATCTCTGCCAAAAGTCTATCGATAGTATATGTCGTAGGCTGATCCGTCTGCACCTGCACAACTAGAGTGCCATCCTGGTCAGTACTCGTCTCACCCGAGCCAACTCTGACCTCGGCCCTCGCTGCATCACTCTGAGTCCCCATAGTCATCGGCGGCTAGGATATAAATAGATATAAGATTCGATGAGAATAAGGAATCGAATCTCAAGGATATGAATCATCAAGGATGGAATTTCAAGCAAATTGTACTTAGGTCACTTAAGGCGAAGTACCGCATCATGGGTATGCTGCAGACATACACACACTACGTTACTCTGCTTAAGCAACCTACTCCATCATACTAAGGTCATCCTACACTCCGAAAGGTAAAACCTAGCGCTCTGATACCAACTTTGTCACGACCCAAAATTGGCCCGTGACGGCCCTAATACTACGCAACGCCTAAAGACGTAACGCAGTAAAAGAAAACCAAAACCCAGAAATCTAAACCATAAAAATACGGAAAAGATAATATAAGTTTTTGAAACATTTGAAACCGCAACCCCAAATTCTTTAAAAGTCCCACTTTCTTTCTTTAAAATTTTGGCAACACCCCCTTTTTGTAAAAAACTAGCCAAGATGAATACAATACAAATATACGACGCCGTAGCGAAGAATAAGGACAATAGAGAGAAAGCCATATATAAAAAGGCAACAAATCCACAAATAATATACAATATCATCCTCACAAAGTCTCTAGGTCAACAACATGATAGTTGATGGAGAGTACAAATACAACGAAGGTACAATACAAAATACAGATAACCACCAAAACCCACCTAAGCAAAATAGTACTGTGAGCTGATGCAGTATCTGTAGCAAAAGAGGGTAGCTGAATAGCCTGTCTCGACTACTCTGGGGAACAACCTGAAACACCTGTGGCACAACGGGGGTGAGTTGCCAACTCGTGAATAGTAGATAACATATGCAGGTAATCGCAGGAATGTACGTACAGCATGAATCTAAGATATGCGATTACAGTAATAACATGTCATGCAAATGCTGAATAAAGGAAAGTACACTAGCAGGTACAATCAATATGTAAAGCAATAATAACATGACAAGAGTGTGCAATAACTATGCAATAGGAATATGAGAAGCAAAATATGTAGCTATCATGAAGGGTACACTAACAGGTACTCCTAAAACATGGAACAGTGCATAGGTGAAAATGTACGAGGTATGGAGAGAAATATGTCATCCACGGAATCCTGTCATCGTGGTAGGATCACAATCCATCAAGACACTCAAATCCCAATTCCTCAAATCAGCCCCCACATTGGGCTCTCACATCATATAAGTCTCACATCTCCACAATGTACAATATCGAGTAATCTCCTATATCCCGAATGTACAAATCAGTAATCACATAGGTATGTCCAATATCCAATCTCAATGAATCACCTAATATCCCAAGTCAAATCTCAAGTAAGAATCTAACATCCTAAAGGTAAATATGTACAGAAATAAATATGATGGGGGCAATACACATATATTAGCGTCCCATTCCACTAATATTGGTGTAAGGGTATATATAACAACGGCTAAATCCCCTGTTATATATACAAAGGTGTTAAAGAAATATCATGAAAACCATGTGCCAAGCATCGACACAGAAATCCTGATCATGTATCATACGCTATCCCGAAAGCACGAGAACCTAGCTCTGACCCTCGCCTTTCGACGTATGCATACGTACATGACTCCCAACGGTGTCTCCGTGATCCCTCGCCGAGTCATGGGTACTGTCACCGGTAGGTACTCGCCCGCTAATCGGCAAGGTCCATCGATCTTCTTACCGAGGGGAACCATACCGGGCCCCACCATGTACCCTCATACGGCAACCACACCTCGTATGGAGTATATAATCAGAACCGATAAATCTCATGGTGGCTGCACAAATAACACATCAAGGAAACCGGGTTTTTCAATGTATGCATAATTTCATAAACTCCCGCGGTTCCCAAATCCAGAAAACATCATGTAAAATCCAAATAACAAGGCGCAAATCCAGGAATAAATATATGCGATATATCAGAATGTGAGCATATAAATGAGAACATATAGCTAAAACCAGATGTATGCGAAATCAATAAGGTACAGCTAAGTATATGTGTCTATCTATAAGTTAAAGATGTCGTATACCCCCTGGGTATAAGTAGAATATGAAGGGTACCCCCCCGGGTATAAGAAAAATATATGCAAGGTATACCTGTAGCTGTATCGCAAGGTGTAGATGTACCTATCACTAAGGGTAAGATACACTATAGGTATACCGATAAGCTAGATGTCATGTATGATAAGCAATAAAGTATCTATAATGATTAGTGTATGACATGGCAATTATTGACGGTGTGTGTGTAGCATACAATCCATGCTCGTGCAACATGAACCGTCAATATTGTATGCAGTGCCCTACGGCTACTAGTCACAGTACAACTATATCTAAGTAAATAGGTAAAGGCGCAATTCTAACAATGACGTAGAATATGCGACAAGTATTAGAATCCTAGCCCAGACGCATAACGCCATGCGGGCGATTCCCCTGTAGATGTTAAATCTACTCACCGACGCTCCACGCTAGGTGAATCCTACCATCTGCTCCCCCATGTAGCCGTGTCCATAGTCCCTGCCTGCAACCCTGCAAATAAGACATGGAAATCAAATATAAGCCAAATATTCCGCAAAACGCGATATCGAACCAAAACGAGAAACTCGCGTCGCGAACTAAGCGCACGTGTGCACAATACGCTGAATCGTGTGTATACGCGTCTAAAACCATCGTGACACGCCGCGATACGCTGGATCACAGAACCCTCTCACGTATCGCGCGTATCGCGCAAACAAACGGACATGCAAAACGATATATAGTCCCAGATTTTCCTACAGGTCAAATATTACAAAACTAGACATGCCAAAGCACTAGACAACACTGCAGACAACCCTAGCCAAGACCCTTACACCCCTACACCCTACTTGGCCGCAAATTGCGGCCAAACCTAATAAAACTGCGGCCATCTTTGGGAATTAGGGGCTCGTGCTCAGGTGGTGGTATCTAGACCTAGTGTACATGCCCCAGTTTTCTCAATTTTAATCTGAAGGTCCCGGGTCAATAGCAGATCACAGAATGCCAATACATCGCTTTAAAATCACCAATTTTGCACAAAACACAAACCCTATGGTATTTTAGTGTAATATAGGGTTAAACTCAGTTAAGGTGACCCTAACAACACTTAAATAAGCTAGGTTAGCTAACATAATCACATTCTAACCAAAATTCCACATAAATCACCATTTTAGCACAAAACTAACTATTTAACACAAACCGATGCTAAACTACACACAACATAAGCAAACCATGAAATGGGGTTCAAGAAATATACCCTAATGAACCCTAGAAGGCAAGTGAAGAACTGAAAGGAGCTGCTGCAAGTAGCTGGAGCTCTTACTACTGCTGTTGCTGCCTACTGCTCCTTCTGCTGCTGATGATGATGGTGATGATGCTGTTGCTGATGATGCTGGTGGAGCGGATGCTGGAGCTGCTGCTGCCTCTGCTGCAGGTGAGTGTGTGTGTGTTGTGAGTTTGAGAGTGAGAGGATGAGAGAAATGAGTGAGAATGAGAGAACACTAACAAGTCAACCCCCTCCTCTTTCTCTCTCTTCATTAAATGAAGGCATGGGCAAGCCATCATGCCTCATAATGCACTCTCTCTCTCTCTCTCTCTCACCAAGTCAACATAAAGCAATCATTTAAAAACCCTTTTTAAATTCATTTTATTTTTGAAAAGAACCATATACAAATAAAAACCCAAAAGCACCTAATACAATATTAAACTAGATTAGGGGAAAAAAATGGTTAGTTCACCATGTTGCTAATCATAGTTAAACCCCCAAAACAACCCTAGTTAACATGCACAAGTGTGTGCAAGCCTAGGAAAAATCTAATGAAATACTCATTAAATAGGATAAAATATTTGAAAACTAATTTGGTAAACTTTTTATTAAAAATCATACATTAAAATATAATTAACCACAAAACACAATCTAAGACTAAGGCCAACAAACATATTTTAAATACTATTGAATATTCATATGAAATGACGGAGTGCTACGAATGGTTTTGGCGAAACCGTGAATGTAGTGAACTTGATATAATCGAAGGAACTATGATAGCTTTTAAAGGAGTGGTTTAAGCTCCGCATTATAAAATTTTCTATTTTGAAAAAACCGAGTGGTTTTAATATTTGTTCCAACGATTCAACTTTCGTTTGTTTGCTTTGCATTAATCTAATGCAGTCCCATCATTTACACCTATCATTATAGAGAGAAACGAAAATATGACGTACGCTTATGCCATCCGCATTCTCCACAGGGCCCCGTCTAACACCGTTAGGTTACTTAACTAACGCCAGAGCGGGGGCAGGACTACCGCGGTTGCAAAACATAAGCAACGTTTAGTATATAGCATACATATAATAATCATTCGTCTTCCGCAATAATAGGCATCCCAGATAACAGATGAACATATTGGATATACTAGGAATACCGTGTTTCGTTTAAGCCTGTAACGAAAGACGGATTCCACGGTCGTGATGAATAGCCAAACCCCACCCCAGACCCCTACGGGTGCGGAAAAATACCCACCAAATTCCCGAAGCGAAGCAACCTTCCTCACCAAAGTGAGTAGGCCAGTCAGCACTTCAAAGAACCCGGTAGTTTGTGCACCCCACCTTGGGTCTATCCTAGGAGCAGAAAACAGTAAAAAGATATAATACAACGGCGGCTACAACCTCAACCCGGATGTGCCCCGTAAAATAATATTACATCAAATTACAATTTACATCGAATGAAAGAAAAACAACTCTCTTCTCACATTCCCGGCTATTCATCAACGACGATCCAACAAAGTTCATATACACAAGCCAACAGATATGTGCAACTTCAAACTAACCGACATATAGCAAATAGCTGTAGTTTAAAAACACATATAAACAACATAGAAGATCCGGTTAGCCAAGAACAATTAGAATTTCGATCGAAATATATTTTCCGTCTCTACCCCAAGTGCAAACTAACACACCAAAAACCAATGGGTTGAAACCAAATATTCTAGAAGACTAAACACCAAAATTAAGAAATAACAGAATAAAACTGACCTGAATCGTCCTTGACTCGGCCGCGACTCCACGGTGGAACGAACCGATCCGCCGCGCTTCCACGGCCGTCTTAGCGATTCAGGGGCTCAATTTTCTTCTGTATTCTTAGAATACCCAGCACTTAATTTTAGTACATCTGAAATAATTTTTTCGACAATTTTCAAAATCGACAGAAACTATGGCTTCGAGTGTTTTGTTTTCCGGTTTTTCCGACGATCGAAGTTCTAACACTTGCTAACGAGCTAGTAAAGGGTTTAGTTGGCTATGATACCACTGTAAGTCGATGTCGCGCACCCCGCGGGTCCGCGGGGAGGCGGAATATTTAAAAAACGAATTTTTCAAAGATCGCAACACCGACTTGAACTCCAGGATCGATCCTAAACCTTAACTAGCAAACATGCACGAGGTTAACTACTCGGAAAGAAGTTTTACCTCATGAAAACATGTGCTTCGGGTCTTCTTGTCGCTGTCCTCCTCGTCGTCATAGACTCCATGGATCGCTCGGATCGGACCTCCTCGTCGGTCCTCTCATGTCGAAGATGATCCACCCGAAAGTCTGTGCATCGAACTCCCACCTCAACTGAAGCAACTAGGGCACCTAGTTCGCTACACTAGATGTCGTAAATGATGTAGAGAATGTAGATGGAATACTTTATCTCTCATATCCATAAGATTCTCAACTCATGAGACAAGAATGGCTTGAGGTAAGTAGAAGAAGACTTGAAGGAAAAAAGCTAATGAGAAAAATGCATAAGGAAAGAGAATAGCTTTCTTGTTGTGAACAGAACCATACCTTTTCCATAATCAATAAATCATATTGGAAAATGAAATATGTTTCAATAATTAACTTGGTGAGTCATGGGATGAAAACCCCACAAGTGTCACCTAAAGCCATGCTCAAGTTTATGCAAAATACACCTCATTTCCTCCACTCATAAAATGAGTAATCATTTAACTAAAATGATTAATACAAATATGTTATGTCATCTTCTAGAAGCATCTTTCAATAAATTACAAAAACGCCCCTCGTCCGTATACACACACCTGTATCCGTATTCCGAAAAATACGAAAACAAAAGAGACAAAAACAATCCATCAGTATAATACTAGGATCTGGCTTAAACAAAAGCCCACTAGTATTATCTATTCGAATCGTCATCCGTGCACAAGTACACGTACGCGATCGAACCCTGTCATAAAACCATACGACCTCTACATCTTTTGCTCGATGCAGGGAAACCCTCTGTGTGGGACTCTAAAGACTCGACACTACGCTGGCAGTGGGTTTAACCACAGACCGCAAGCAGTACTAGCTTCACGTAACGGCCCCCAGGTATGTGTTGATAAGAAGGCTGATGAGAATAACTCATCCGAACTCCGATTGAGCCTGTCTGTGACAATCTCCGTACAGTCCGGTCTATTCGTCTAAGAGTATCGCATATCGGGCTTGGGGGACGGTAATCGTTAGATCCCTAGTAGCGCAATAAGTCATGTCGGAGAGTAGCCCAAAACACCTTGAGAAACTACTGGAGTACCTACCAGTAAATCTCGCTTGCCTTGGCCAAGGACTTTGTGTAATGGCCATCCGAACAAAGCGTGATATCAACCCCTAATACCGGGAGAGACGAATCCTATCTAACCGCCACTGCCTCCAAGTGCTTCGGGACTGCACCCAACTACTACCTGTTTGCACGACTCCTTTGAGCCATGGTAGGATAGTAATCAAAGTACAGTGGGAACACACTCGAGGCGAAGTAGCAGTGTCAAGTCAACAGACTATGCTGTACTCATGTCATCTAGGAACTGCTACCCGACGATAGCCGTAATACCCACCAGCAGTTCCTGACGAGCCATGTCCAGTGTACTCATAACCTAATGAGCACCTGCATACTATCTCCAGTACGGCGTACTAATGGTTGTGGGTCCTAATGAGCACCTGCATACTATCTCTAGTACGACATACCAATGGCTGCATACTATTTCCAACCAATTTTGTTAATTGCTAAAAAACCATAATTTTAGCATGGTTATGGTGTAAGTCTCACACACCTAATTTGCATATATAACCTAGCATGATACATAATATATATCACATATATATAATGTATGCAAAGTGAGAAAAAGAAATGGTCAAGTGAGCAATATTAGTTAATGTAAATTCATATATCAAATATATAATTATACATTAAATCATTAAATCAACACTTGACTTAATGATCCGGATATATCACATATAACTGACTAATATCAATAATATCAACTTACCGAATCAACACTTGATTCGATAACCCGGCTATATCACATATACCCGTCCGATATGACATATCACGAGAATACAATACGGTATCACATACTCGTATCAATCTTGGTCCCGCACATATCACATATGTGCTCCTACTCCGTTTCGCATGAACCAGGAAACCTCTGTGTAGGACTCTAAAGACTCGTCAATACGCTGGCAGTAGGTGATGATCATATCAAACACCAACAAGCTGCAAGCGGTCTGCTAAACGTAACGGCCACCGGGGTATTGAGCGATCAGAAGATCAACAAGCAAGCCTGCTCATACTCCTGCGAATCCACTCAGTAACACAACCGTACAGTCCGATCTCTTCGTCTGATATGTCGCAACTCTGTTCCTTTGGGCTTTTGAGGAGCGGGAGAAATTGTTGGAATTCTATGAAAGAGTCCCGCATATTATAGCCTGGGGGTGGTATAACGTCAGACCCCAATAGCCTGATAAGTCATGCCGATGCAAGGTCCATAACGGTTCGAGAAACTACCGGTAACACTTACCAGTAAATCTCAGTAACCCTGGCCAGGGATTTCCTATTATGGCCAATCGAGCATAGCGCAACATCAACTCCTAATACCGGGAGAGACGAAACCCTTCATATGGCTCATTGCCTCCATGTGACTCGGGACTGTACCCCAAAACCACCTTTTTGCACGATCTCTTGACCGTGGTATGGTGGAAATCAAAGCACAGTGGGAATCACACAAGACTCTATGACGATCTCGAGTCTACAGACTAACATGTACCAGTGTTACCAGAGAACTGCTATCCAACGATAGGTATAATACCATCTAGGAGTTCTCGGCGAGTCCGTCCAGTGTACCCAGTCTCCACTAAGCACCAGTATACCTTCTCTGATGTCAAACACCAATGGATGTGGGATCATCCACAGCCCATCATAAGGGTCGAGAAGCATATACGCTAGTCTACTCTGGAGTATCGATGCCCTGTCTCGATACTACCACGACTAGGAACATTTGAAGGATGTACTTATCGACTAACCTGTCCCCACTAGTATGATCTGCATCATAATCCTGGTAGTCAAGTACTCATCATAAAGGCTTTATCAACATGTAATAGAGAGACAATAAGTGTACATGTTAAGATAAAGAGTAACCAGATAGCATTATATCATATCGAGCAAGAAAGTCCTCCCTATATATGTCCAAGCATCCACTACAATATACATCGCACGTACAGTAATGGCCTCTAGGGCATACATATAACTAACAAGACCATCTCCTCTAGTGGGATGAAAAGCGTATACACTAGTCTACTCTGGAGTATCGATGCCGCGTCTCGATAATCCTACGTCTAAGGACCTGTATAAATATGTGCTTATTGACCACCCAGCCCCCACTAGTGTGATTGCCATCACAATGCTGGTAATCAAGCAAAGTTCCTAAGGGCTCTACCAATATGTATAAGCGATATTCTATGTAACATATGCACATATTGTTGGAGATAGTGCCCTCAGAGTCAATTATTGGATCACAGGCACGTGATTGCAATGATTGAGGGAGGACCTATCCCGGTAGGACTGTCTTACTCGAGATGATAGTATGCTATCTGGTTTACCTTTATCATCGTGTACTGCTTTAGGTGACCTGACAGGTCGCTATTGCACGTTGATAGAGCCCCTGGGATTCTTGCTTGACTGCCAGCAGTATGAGGGCGATCATATACGTGGGAGCTGGTAGTCTTTAAGCACATCCTTAAAAGGTCCCTAGTCGTGGGATTTTCGAGACTGGGCATCGATTCTCCAGAGTAGACTAGTGTATACAGTCGAGACCCCGACGAGGGGCGGTGGCCGGTCTCACAAGCCACTGGTGTCAGTTGGATCACCTAAGATGTATACAGGTGCTCATTGGGTTATGAGTACACCGGACAGGACTCGCCGGGAACATGCTAGTTGGTCTTATACCTGACGTCAGATAGCAGTTCCCTGGTGACATGTGTACAGGTTAGTTCATCGACCTGAGGATCGTCATTTGTCTCGTGTGAGTTCCCACTGTACTTTGATTACTACCCTACCACGCTCAAAGGAGACGTGCAAACAGGTTTTAGTTGGGTACAGTCCCGAGCCACATGGAGGCAGTGAGCGGATCTTCAGGGGTTCGTCTCTCCCGGTATTGGGGGTGAGTTCGCGCTGTGTCTAGGAGAGCCATTACACGAAGTCCTTGGCCAAGGCAGGAGATTTACTGGTAGGTATTCCAGTAGTATCTCAGGGTGTTCTGGGCTACACTCCGACCCGACTTGTACCGCTTTTGGGGGTCTGACTTTTACCAACCCCCTAGGCCCGCCATGCGATGCTCATAGACGAACGGACCGGACTGTACGGATATTGTCACTGACAGGCTCAGTAGGGTGTCAGGATGAGGTCGCTCATCGACGTCCCTTTTGGTCAATAGCTGGTGGCCCGTCACGTATTGGCTTATACCTCTGACGTGCTAGTGGTTAAATCCACAGCCATAGTATTGACGAGTCTTTAGAGTCCACCACACTTTCAGTTACTCAAGCTTTTGGGCGAAACGCTGTAGAGGCCGTATGGAGATATGGCAGGGTCCGATCAGATACGTGCGGTATTGCACGGATCAGGATCGGACGGTTAGTATTAGAGGCCGTATAGATATATGGCAAGGTTCGATCGGATACGTGCGGTATTGCACGGATCAGGATCGAACGGAGATTACTAGCCGGCTTTGGTTTAAGCCGGATCCTAGTATAGTACTGTGTAGTTTTGTCTCATTGCATTTGTATCCGGTCGGAATACAGATGCGGGTGTGTATGCACAGTATCGGGGTTTTCCTGTAATTTATTACGGGATCAGTTTTCTGAGGTTGCCAGTTTGCATTCCGTTCCGGCCGGTTTTCCTTTGTTCTTTCCCGGCCGGACTTTCCGATGGAAGGGGTTATTTGCAAGTTTGCAAATAACTTATTGAGGAGGGGTTTTATGCATTTGTGGGGCTTCATGATGGTTCATAATCATGAGATGCTTTCTTAGTCTTTTCCTTTGCTTTTTGTGATGAGAAAGGATTAGATATTGATTTGAGTTTTGTTATCATGGCTTTTGATGTGGTCACCCTCCACCTTTTACTACACTCACCTCCCTCATGTTTTATTCATTCTCTCCACCATTTAAATAGAGGAGGCCGGCCACAATTTTGGAGAGGGAGAGAAAAATGAGAGAGGTTCATTTTTGTGTAGATTTGATCATCTCATTTCCTTGCTAAAAATTGAAAGCACCAATTTTTCCTTAAACTCTTCATCCATCCTCCATGGCAACTAAAACCCCAAATGAGACATAGCCTCTACACTACATTCTACAGCAAATCTTGGACGCGTCGGCTAGCCAACATCGCGCCCGAGTTGCCTCGGTATTGAGGTGGGAGCCCGTAAAAGATGCAGGCGATGTGGTGCCCTTCCGGTGAGGAGGCGACGACCGGAGTTTCCGCAGGAGATCGGGACGACGACGAGAAGACCGGAGGACTCGGATCACTCGGTATATCTCTAACCCGTCTTGTAGTTTGCTAGGACTAGTTTAATGGCCCGATCCGGGTGTTTAGTGTGCGGTGATGCCGGTTTGCTAGTTTGCAAAATAAAAGTTAATCACTGCTTCCGCGTTTGGCCGTCGGATTGACGGCCGGGGCGCCGCCGTGCACTTACAGTGGTATCAGAGCCTCGCCATTTACATAGTCTAGCTTTGTCTAATGTGTTTTACGTTTCCGATCGACCAAAATTCCAAAAACCCTCGTTTTCTTCACATCAGTTTTCTGTCGAAATTTTTTGGAGTCCAAAAATTTTTGAGGTTGTAGAAAAGTGATGTAATAGAAGTTCTAAGAGTTCTGTAGAAATTCGACACAGTGAGTCGACTATAGGAGCGCGGAACCGCGGCCAAAACCCCCTTTACGCCGCGGTTCCGCCGCACTATAGTGTGATCACTGCGTCTAATTTCTGCAGTTGCTTTCTGGGTTGATTGTAGGGTTTTTGGAATATTAATTTTGGGCCCAGAATTTCTTGATGTGCTACAGTAGTACTTGGGGGCCCACTTGTTAAAATTTAATCGATCGGATAATTTAAACACATTGGTTCACAGTATTTACATTATATCTGCGACCGTGAATGTCACTTGATCGGTAAATCCAGTCTAACTGCTATAGCCCGGTTAGACGGATTTGCGAACGTGACCTTCACGTTGATGTTCTTTGTATTGCTGTGATGTTGCGGATTGGTCATGGGGGTAGCCTGGTTGCAATGCTAGTACAGTTTTTGGTTGTATTATGTACATTTGATATTGCGGGGCGAGCGTCCGACATGTGGACTGCCGTCACTGCCTGTTTGTATTATTATTTTGGGGCATGACCAGGTTGCGGTCGATGTACCCGTTGTATGTATATTTTACTTTCTGTACTAGGATTACCCCGCGGAGGGTGCACGGGTAGCCGGGTTCAAGAGGGCAACAGGCCCGCATCTCATGGCATTGAGACGGAGGGGGCTTCACTCTAGAATTGGCGGGCTATTCGCCGCACTCGTAGGGGGTACAGGCTGACCCAGGAGGGGTGCCCAAGTTACCGGATTCCGTGAAGTGCTGGGTGGTCTATTCACGGTGCTGAAGGGGGCTGCCTCGCTTCAGGTTTTGGCGGGTGACTTGCCACGCCCGTAGGGGTCTAGGTTTTCATTGCACAGGCTATCCACACGACCAGGGGAACGTCGGGTTTCAGTAGCGGCTCTATGAAACCCGGGGATCCCAGATATCTGTATTATTCTGTGATGCTGTACATTTCTGTGATGTTGCATTTTATCACGCCTTGAGCGAAATATAATATATTGGTATATATATTAGTAGATGTTGTATATGTTTTGCATCCGCGCTAGTCCAGTCCCCGCTCTGTCGTTAGTTAGCTAACCTAACGGGTAATGACGGGACCCAGTGGCGAATGCGGATGGCATATACGTACATCAGTATATTTTCGTTCTTTGTGGTGTGATCAAATGATGGGACTGCGTTGATTCGGATCAATGCAAGTTAGAAACAAACCTAATCTGATGTTGTTGGAACACTTTTCAAAAAGTTGTTATTGCAAGGACGTTCACTTTTGTTTTGCATCGTGGTATTCATTTGGAATATCTTGCTCCTCAGTCGACGAGGCAAGGGCCGAGATCCCTTCACCGGGAGTGACCCCTTGGACAGAAGTTTGCGTCAGGGCATTAACTTCACTATAGCCGATTACTTTTGCTTTGCATCGTGGTATATATTTGGAATATCCTGCACCCCATTCTACGGGGAAAGAGACGAGATCCCTTCACCGGGAGTGACCTCTTTAGTAAAGGTTTTCGTCATTATATTTTCTAAAAAGCTATCCGTTCCTTCAACGATATCAAGTTCATTACGTTAAAGGTTTTCGCCAGAAACCATTCGTAGCCCTCCATCATTTCAGTTAAATATTCGGTAGTATTCAAGCTATGTATTTTGATCTCACGCCAAGGCATAGCGTTTGGTAGCTGCCGGGTATTTATCTGTTGCATAGATAGATGCGTTGGTTTGGGACAGTCGTACTACTATTTTGGCCTACGTCAAGGGTATGTACGGGTGGGTTCAAATTAACCTGGACAATGATGGGTAGAACTTGACATGTGACTTATGATATTTTGACCTCACACCAAGGTCATAAGAGCATGGGGTGAAAATCACATCGGGAGTTTCTAAAGAAACTGAAACTTGCCAGATATGCGCATACCTTCTGGAGTGTGATACCGTAAGCGGATTCCGTCACGTTATCATGCGATGATAGTTGGATCCCGATTCCCACTGATGAGTTGGTTTACTCCTCGGGTGATCCCGACTAATTCTTCTTTCAGGTTTGGGGAAGAATTGACGTTACAGTGGGAGGTTTCCTGATTAGATAAATTGGTAACCATTCTGATCTAGGTTAGAGTGCACGCTGAGTGTTTCTTTTCTCTCTCTCTGGCAGCGACCATTGACCCGACCCTAAGACAATGACTCAGTGACCAAGTTGACCGAACCTTCTTAACACTGGCTTTTGGATTGTCAGAGTTGCAAACCTCATTGCCACTTCTACTTTTACCCTTTTCTCCAGGACACTCCGTATTACTACGAAAGTCCACTTCCATTGGACAAAACCATCGTATGGTTATATACGAACTCGAAGGAATTCGAGGATGGTTTCTGGTTCTGGAGAAAACGAATAGGATTATTCAGTTGTCTTTTCCTTTTACCTTCTCTCAGGTTGCGAGTACTCCTTGGTTTAGGAGTAGTACACCTATTACGCAAATTGGATAGTCTTCTTCCAAACCATAGGCAGGTGCCGACCGGTAGGGAATGAAGAAAGCCAATTAGCCTAAACAGTGTACAGAAGGTATTAAGTTAAGACAAAGAAAGGGATTAGTAAGAGGGCAAAGTAAATTGCGACTGCTATTCACAACCAAACCAAGTATTTCTTCGCCAATCCTAAATCACGTTTGTATTTCTCCAGGACGCTCCGTATCACTACGAAGATCCCAAGTTTATTGGATAATCCATCGTATGGTTATATACAAACTTGAAAGGAACTTGTTCCAGTTCGGGGATGGATCCTGGTTCAGGAGAAATAGGAATAAAGTACATTCAGGTGTCTTTTATCTTCACCTTCTCTCGCGTTGCGAGTGCTCCTAGGATTAGGACAGTACACCCTTTATGCTTATTGGATAGTCTTCTTCCAAACCATAGGCTGGTGCCGAACGGTAGGGTAGGAAGAAAACCATTTGGCCTAAAGGGGTGTACATAAGGTATTGACTAAAGGCATATAAAGGGATTTGGAGAGGTGGCAAAGAATTATACGGTTACAGTTGTGAATATGGATAATGGAAGAGGCATTACTAGGAATACCAGGATACCCCATCGAAACATTTCAATGTTTCAGGTTCACTGTGTACTGTTAATAGAAAACTGATTTCCCAATTAGACACTTGCTCCAGGGTATGTATTTACCAGGTATGATTCTCACATCTATATGGTTTTACAGATGATGAGTGGGAGTAAGTTATTGGAAATTGGGTGATCATCCTCATTATATCGGGATTCGTTGTAATCGGTGATATTTGAGGAAGTCACCTGGGTTGTTTGCCGGACGGCAATTATTTGGTTTTGAATATCCGCTATTATGCACCAATTTCAAATTGATATATCTGTACGTCTATTTTTATAGAGTGAGATATACCTTTGTGAAATTATGTCAGTGACATTTACCTATATCAGTGGATGGTTAGGTAAGGAGCATTGAACAGCGGTGCAATTCTTCTTAACCAAAAGTACAGTTTTCAACCTACGACACACAGTGAATGAGTCACTAGACTCAGGGGACTTATACAGAGTATTGTATATTGTCCAGTGTCCATTAGGACAGAGGGGTTGGTCCTCGTACTATATTCGGTTTACTTATGACTTCTCTGGTTTTTAGACAGGTGTTTCGTAGAAACACAGGGTCCGAATTTTGAGAAGTTATAGGTATAAGAATAGAGTAGGGAACCAGATATTGTAAGTATCGGGATTCTTCAAGGTGATCGAAGATGTAGATATTTGTGCATGGTATTCAGATGATAGTAATGATTAAGAGAACTTGCTTCTCTTACAGGTTACTCATAATTGGAAGTATTTCTAAGTTGAGTAACGCTGATCGGCCTCTTTCCATTAAGTTGACATGTACTGGAGACAGCTGCATGGTTTGAATCTGGTTCAATTAAATCAGTGCCTCTGGTTCTATATTGGATATAGAACAGTTCATATCTTAACGTTGTTAAGGTACGGGGAGTTGTCTGGCTTATGATTAAAACCAGACTCTGGATAACTCAAGGCACGTTTCTGTAATGGCTGTTTATGGGTTGACCCAGGCTATGACGAGGGTTGACTTTCTACCATCTGGATGAACAATAGCGATATTGTTCTAGACTCGCCACAGTTTTATTAAAAATGTATTTTTCAGAAAACAGTAGTGGGAGTATGGTAGAACTGGAAGTGATTCCAGAACCACAAACGATTACTGAAGATTTGATGGGAACCTAAAGATTCAATCTGATTTGACATTCCATTGGCCACTCCGCAGATAAGATGGGTAACCTCAGGCACCCGAGGGGTACTCCGGTAGCCTCAAGGACGGTGACAGGGAGGTTCTTGTTTACCCAGACTTTCCATTGCTGTTGTTCCAGATTGTGAGACCCTGCAGGAGGATGAGTATGGCGTCGTTCTAAACTAGTTTTAGAAGTGCACGTCTATATGACTCTGGCAGAGGGTTGTCGTAGTCAGTGGGAGCAGCGGAAGCTTTGGTGGACATGTGGCTTATGTCTATTTATAGACTAAAGCAGATGTAGCGGAGATAGATCATCTATTTCTGACGTGACAGTCATAGGTTTGACTTCATCAGAATAGGGGATGGATCTGTTAAGAAGGTAGTAGGGTGTGATGTCCTGGTATTTGGATGGCATACACAGAGTAGGAAGTGATATTCCTATACTACGATCGGTTATACTTTGGTCGTCACACAGTGGTTTCTCCACATAGGACTTGGATATTATATCAGACATTCTGGTTACTAGATCTAGATTTGGGTGGTTTCCCAATCAGGGTACTTAGACAGCATTCTAAGAGTATTTAGAATGGACGACTCCTGGCACGGTAGTGTACCTGCAGGTGATGGAGTCACCCTCTCTAAAGGTGTCTTACAGACTAAAGGGGAGAGGGATGTGCATGATTGGCAGATCACTTGCTCAGGCAATTGAGTCAATCATGAGATGTCAAGTACCACACCAGATGTTGTTCTTGCACTACATGCAATAAGTTGATATTGATCCAATCCTGGAGAAACAGTCGGAGGCAGTTTTAGAACATAAGTGTATGTTCTAGGGATTTGATAACGACAGCCTCATTAAGAGAGACAGTTATCATTCCAGGCTTCCAAGGTGACGTGGACGACAGGGAGGTTGTCATAGTTATAGTTTTCCCTCTGACGAGGGGCAGTATTTTGGACAGATGGTCCAGGTGGATACTGAGGGAAGGCATGGCGCAGGATACTGATTAAGTTCAGTTGACGATACAGTCTAAGAAGTTTGGATTTGGAGTTCATTTATGAGCTAGGTCCAATCAGACATCCAGACATTCTAAGACAGGTATTGCTCATTTCGGGAGATGGCTTTCTCCGCGAACTTGAGATATAGAGAGACATAGAAAGAAACATCTAGGCGGATCCACTCACTGAGACTATTCCTCGAACGCAATAGTTTCGCAAACGGATTTTGTGAGACTGACTAGTAGGGGAGTTGGGTGTTCGGTATCACACGGGCTGTGAGTATGCGACATCGCAATAATTAGCCTTGAGTGCAAGTGGAAGATTGTTGGAGATAGTGCCCTCAGAGTCAATTATTGGATCACAGGCACGTGATTGCAATGATTGAGGGAGGACCTATCCCGGTAGGACAGTCTTACTCGAGATGATAGTATGCTATCTGGTTTACCTTTATCATCGTGTACTGCTTTAGGTGACCTGACAGGTCGCTATTGCACGTTGATAGAGCCCCAGGGATTCTTGCTTGACTGCCAG
This sequence comes from Agapanthus africanus, assembly GCA_030015575.1. Lineage (NCBI taxonomy): Eukaryota > Viridiplantae > Streptophyta > Magnoliopsida > Asparagales > Amaryllidaceae > Agapanthus > Agapanthus africanus. Next base: position 501,601,864 of record CM057339.1, read on the forward strand.
CAGTATGAGGGCGATCATATACGTGGGAGCTGGTAGTCTATAAGCACATCCTTAAAAGGTCCCTAGTCGTGGGAGTTTCGAGACTGGGCATCGATTCTCCAGAGTAGACTAGTGTATACAGTCGAGACCCCGACGAGGGGCGGTGGCCGGTCTCACAAGCCACTGGTGTCAGTTGGATCACCTAAGATGTATACAGGTGCTCATTGGGTTATGAGTACACCGGACAGGACTCGCCGGGAACATGCTAGTTAGTCTTATACCTGACGTCAGATAGCAGTTCCCTGGTGACATGTGCACAGGTTAGTTCATCGACCTGAGGATCGTCATTTGTCTCGTGTGAGTTCCCACTGTACTTTGATTACTACCCTACCACGCTCAAAGGAGACGTGCAAACAGATTTTAGTTGGGTACAGTCCCGAGCCACATGGAGGCAGTGAGCGGATCTTCAGGGGTTCGTCTCTCCCGGTATTGGGGGTGAGTTCGCGCTGTGTCTAGGAGAGCCATTACACGAAGTCCTTGGCCAAGGCAGGAGATTTACTGGTAGATATTCCAGTAGTATCTCAGGGTGTTCTGGGCTACACTCCGACCCGACTTGTACCGCTTTTGGGGGTCTGACTTTTACCAACCCCCTAGGCCCGCCATGCGATGCTCATAGACGAACGGACCGGACTGTACGGATATTGTCACTGACAGGCTCAGTAGGGTGTCAGGATGAGGTCGCTCATCGACGTCCCTTTTGGTCAATAGCTGGTGGCCCGTCACGTATTGGCTTATACCTCTGACGTGCTAGTGGTTAAATCCACAGCCATAGTATTGACGAGTCTTTAGAGTGCACCACACTTTCAGTTACTCAAGCTTTCGGGCGAAACGCTGTAGAGGCCGTATGGAGATATGGCAGGGTCCGATCAGATACGTGCAGTATTGCACGGATCAGGATCGGACGGTTAGTACTAGAGGCCGTATAGATATATGGTAAGGTTCGATCGGATACGTGCGGTATTGCACGGATCAGGATCGAACGGAGATTACTAGCCGGCTTTGGTTTAAGCCGGATCCTAGTATAGTACTGTATAGTTTTGTCTCATTGCATTTGTATCCGGTCGGAATACAGATGCGGGTGTGTATGCACAGTATCGGGGTTTTCCTGTAATTTATTACGGGATCAATTTTCTGAGGTTGCCAGTTTGCATTCCGTTCCGGCCGGTTTTCCTTTGTTCTTTCCCGGCCGGACTTTCCGATGGAAGGGGTTATTTGAAAGTTTGCAAATAACTTATTGAGGAGGGGTTTTATGCATTTGTGGGGCTTCATGATGGTTCATAATCATGAGATGCTTTCTTAGTCTTTTCCTTTGCTTTTTGTGATGTGAAAGGATTAGATATTGATTTGAGTTTTGTTATCATGGCTTTTGATGTGGTCACCCTCCACCTTTTACTACACTCACCCCCTCATGTTTTATTCATTCTCTCCACCATTTAAATAGAGGAGGCCGGCCACAATTTTGGAGAGGGAGAGAAAAATAAGAGAGGTTCATTTTTGTGTAGATTTGATCATCTCATTTCCTTGCTAAAAATTGAAAGCACCAATTTTTCCTTAAACTCTTCATCCATCCTCCATGGCAACTAAAACCCCAAATGAGACATAGCCTCTACACTACATTCTACAGCAAATCTTGGACGCGCCGGCTAGCCAACATCGCGCCCGAGTTGCCTCGGTATTGAGGTGGGAGCCCGTAAAAGATGCAGGCGATGTGGTGCCCTTCCGGCGAGGAGGCGACGACCGGAGTTTCCGCAGGAGATCGGGACGACGACGAGAAGACCGGAGGACTCGGATCACTCGGTATATCTCTAACCCGTCTTGTAGTTTGCTAGGACTAGTTTAATGGCCCGATCCGGGTGTTTACTGTTAGTCCATGCTACCTCTCCCGGTACTTTCGGGAATGCGGAATTTGGTAAAAAAACGATTTTTACGGAGGTGGTAACATGGACCTATAACCCGGATCTTGGTTAAACATCTATCTAACAACCTAACTATGAGTTTCTAGCTACTCGGTTAGGGGGTTATACCTTGCTTGTCTTGAACTCCTTCGTCTTCAAGCTCCGATGGTGGTCCGGATTGGCTTCTTCTCGTCGTCTCCGTACGCCGAAGATAGATCCACCTGAAAGCTCCAACCTTTAGCTCCTTCTTCGTTCTTTGAAGAAACTAGTTCACTCGGTTTGCCAAACCTTGTGAACTAGAATGAGTAGAGAATAGTTTGTGTGGGATTTTATCTATGGTTCTTGATTCTCAACTCATGAGACAAGAGAACCATAGATTAAGGAGAGGGGGCAAGAGCAAGAGGGTGAGAGCAAAAGGAGAGCTCAAGAACAAGAGAGAGAATGAGCAAGAAAGAATGAGCAAGTATTTTGTCGCTCACCCTCTCATAATCCAAAGTCATGATAACTCATCATACCAAAAAAGTCTTATGTGATGGTTGAAGCAACCATAACCATATCATATCATGCACTCATTTTACATAAATGAGCAAGCAAGTAAAAGTCTTTGCCATGAAATGATGGCTATGGTTATCATGATGGTCAACTAGTCAAGCCTAGTCAACCGGTCAACAAAGTCAACAAGTCAACAAAGTCAACAAAAGTCAACAACCATGTCACCATAATACTTAATTAATATAATAGTTAATCACATATCATATTCTCATTAGGGTTGAGCAAAAAGTCAAATAGTCAACGGTCAACTGTCAACAACCCTAATGAGAATCCGCTGCCTCTGCCTCCCTGTCAACTGTGCATACACACCCGCATCCGCGTTCCGAGGAACACGAATGCAAACTGGATAAATCCAATCCCAAAAGGTACACTAGGATCTGGCTTAAACCAAAGCCCGCTAGTGTAAACTGTCCGGACACTGTACGTGCACAAGTGCACGGATGTGACCGGACCCTGTCGCAAAACCATGCGACCTGTCGCAATACCATGCGACCTCTACTCTTTTGCCTAAAGGCGAAAAGCTTTCTGTGTGGGACTCTAAAGACTCGACACTACGCTGGCAGTGGGTTTAACCACAGACCGCAAGCGGCACTAACTGTGCATAACGGTCCCCAGGTAATGCCGACAAGAAGACCGACGAGGCGAAACCCATCTGAACTGCTACTGAGCCTGAGTGTGACATTCTCCGTACAGTCCGGTCTGTTCGTCTGATACATCGCATGGCGGGCCTAGGGGGCGGTAAACGTCAGTCCCCCAATAGCGGTACAAGTCGTGCCGGAGCGAAGCCCAAAACACCCTGAGATAACACTGGAAGCCTACCAGTATATCTCGTTTGCCCTGGCCAGGGACTACTCGTGTAATGGCTCTCCTAGACACAGCGCGATGTCAACCCTCAATACCGGGAGAGACGAATCCTGTCTAACCGTCACTGCCTCCAAGTGCTTCGGGACTGCACCCAACTACCACCTGTTTGCACGACTCCTTTGAGCCGTGGTAGGGTAGTAATCAAAGTACAGTGGGAACACACTCGAGGCGAAGTGACGGTGTCAAGTCAGCGGACTAAGCTGTACTCATGTCACCTGGGAACTGATAACTGACGATATGCATAATACCAACTAGTCAGTTCCCGACGAGTCCTGTCCAGTATACCCGTAACCTAACGAGCACCCGCATACTATCTCAAGTACGACGTACTGACGGCTGTGGGACAGACCGTCTCCCACACTGGGATGAGAAGCGCATGCGCTGGTCTACTCCGGAGTATCGATGCCCTGTCTCGATAGTCTTGCGACCAGGGACCTACATAAGGATGTGCTTATAGATTACCCAGCCCCACTAGTGTGACGGCCATCACATCGCTGGTAATCAAGCAAAGATCCTAAGGGCTCCACTAATGTGTATAGGCGATATATAAAGATAAACACATGTACACATTGAAGTAGAAACAAACCAAGTAGCATACTACTATTTTGAGCAAGATTGTATATACAAGGAGAATATCCCAAGCTTCCATTAAGTAATATACAAACTAGTATGATACAGTAATGGCCTCTAGGGCATATACACTAACAATCTCCCACTTGCACTAAGGCCATGTACTGGCGTATCGAAGACCTATCATCTCGATCAGCCGCTCGAACTGAGTCTGGGGCAGGGCCTTGGTGAATGGATCTGCAGTGTTATCTTCTGATTTTACTCTCTTTACCTCGATCTCCCGGCGATCAATGATCTCCCTGATCAGGTGGAACCGCCTCAAAATGTGCCTGGACTTCTGATGGGACCTGGGTTCCTTCGCTAAAGCTATAGCGCCGTTGTTGTCACAATACAGCGGTATTGGATCAACACTGCTAGGAATCACCTGAAGTTCCGTGAGGAACTTCTTCATCCAGACAGCTTCCTTTGCGGCATCGCAAGCAGCTATGTACTCCGCTTCCATGGTTGAGTCAGCAACGGTTTCCTGCTTGGAACTCTTCCAGCAAACCGCCCCTCCATTGAGGGTAAAGACATAACCCGACATGGACTTGGAGTCATCCTTGTCACTCTGGAAGCTGGAGTCAGCAAAGGCCTCAATCTGGAGGTCTTTTCCGCCATACACCAAGAACATCTCCTTAGTCCTTCTCAGGTACTTGAGAATGTTCTTTACTGCTATCCAGTGTTTCTCCACTGGGTCCGACTGATACCGGCTTACAACGCTCAATGCGTATGCTACATCTGGTCTGGTACATAACATCGCATACATAATAGAGCCTACCGCAGATGCGTAGGGTATTGATGACATGCGAGCCCTTTCCAAATCAGTCCTGGGAGACATCTCTTTGGAGAGGGTGATTCCGTGACAAGCCGGGAGATTACCGCACTTGGAATCTTCCATACTGAATCGTTTCAGTATGGTGTCGATGTACCTTGACTGTGAAAGTCCTAACATCCTCTTAGATCTATCACGATAGATCTGGATCCCCAGAATATAGTTGGCATCGCCCAGGTCCTTCATGGAGAACCTCTGTGACAAGAATCCTTTGACTGACTGTAGCATAGGAATATCATTTCCTATTAGGAGAATGTCATCGACGTACAAGACGAGGAATACCACATTTCTCCCTACAATCTTACTGTAAATGCATGGTTCATCTGGGTTTTTGACAAAGTCGAATTCTTTGACAGTATCATCAAAGCAGATGTTCCAACTCCGCGATGCCTGCTTAAGTCCATAGATGGACTTGAGCAACTTGCACACTTTACCGCTGCTCCCACTCTGAATGAATCCTTCTGGCTGATCCATATAGACGCACTCTTCCAAATTTCCATTTAGGAAAGCCGTCTTTACGTCCATCTGCCAGATCTCATAATCGTGGAAGGCAGCAATGGCAAGAAGGATCCGAATGGATTTAAGCATGGCTACCGGAGAAAAGGTCTCGTCATAGTCCAAACCAGGTCTTTGACGAAAACCCTTTGCAACGAGCCTAGCTTTATAGGTTTCAACCTGCCCATCTACACCAATCTTCTTTCTGAAGATCCATTTGCAGCCTACGGGTTTTACCCCTTCTGGAGCAAAGTCCAAAGTCCAAACTTTGTTGGTGTACATGGATTCCATCTCGGTCCGCATTGCATCCGGCCATTTTACCGAGTCACCGCTCTGAATGGCTTGCTGGAAGCTAGTAGGCTCATCATAATCTATGATGCAATCCTCTCTATCCCCGTCTATGAGAAAACCGTAGTATCTCTCGGGCGAATGAGACTGCCTACTACTCCTGCGGAGCGGCGTAGGAATGTCCGGTTCCCCTGAACCTTCTGGTTCTACTAAGGTCTCAGTAATAGCTTGTGGTTCTGGAATTTCTTCCAGTTCTATTGCGCTCCCACTTATCTGATTTTCTAAAAACTCAGTTTCTAATAAGCGGGCATGACGAGAAACAAGGACTTTTTGCTCCTCTGCGTAATAGAAAAGATACCCCTTGGAGTTCTTTGGGTATCCCACAAACTTGCACTGCACTGAGCGTGCCTCGAGCTTGTCCGCATGCTGCTTTTTTACAAAAGCCGGACATCCCCATGTCTTAAAGGATTTAAGACAGGGTTTCTTCCCACTCCACATCTGATATGGTGTGGTAGGCACTGTCTTAGTAGGAACTTGGTTCAAGAGATGTGCAGCTGTTTCCAGTGCATAACCCCAGAAAGATCGCGGTAACTCAGCCTTACTCATCATAGAACGAACCATATCTAATAGGGTTCGATTCCTTCTTTCCGATACACCGTTGTGTTGTGGTGTGTATGGAGGAGTACGCTGAGAGAGAATTCCATTCTCTTTTAAGTAGTCCAGAAACTCGGCACTCAAGTATTCACCACTTCGATCCGATCTTAGGATCTTGATACTTTTGCCTGTTTGTTTTTCTACTTCATTCTTATATTCTCGAAATTTCTCAAAGGCCTCGGATTTGTGCTTCATTAAGAAGACATGTCCAAACCTAGAGAAATCATCTGTGAAAGTAATGAAGTATGAATAACCGCTTCGCGTATGTGTAGACATTGGACCACACACGTCACTGTGTATAAGTCCCAAGAGCTCGCTCTCTCTTACTCCGTGTCCAGTGAACGGAGTCTTTATCATCTTTCCTATGAGACAAGATTCACAAGTGGCATAAGACTGGTACTCGAACGGATCCAAGTATCCTTCTTTATGTAACTTAGTCAACCGTGTCTCATTGATGTGACCCAGTCTACAATGCCATAAGAAAGCCTGATTTAATTCAGGAGACTTTCTTTTAAGTGTGTTCTGGACACTGAATATCTGAGCTTGATTCAATACGTATATACCGTTATTTAATGTACCTGACCCAATCAGTGCTTGATTTAGGTGGATGTTTACTACATCGCTTACAAAAGCAAAATCATATCCTTCCTTAGAAAGTAAGGATACAGATATGATATTACAAGTCGCACCTGGTACATACAAACTGTCACGCAGAATCAATATCTGCCCAGTTGTCAGTCCTAGGTGATATTCCCCTACGGATACAGCATTCATGCTCATTCCGTTAGCAACCCTGAGAGTCATATCACCTTTCCTGATAACCCTACGGTTTCTCAGACCCTGTAACGAATTACAGATATGAGATCCTGATCCGGTATCCAATACCCAGGAAGTAGGGTTAACTGACAAACAGTTCTCAATTACAAACACACTCGAAGCCGAAGCCACAACATGCTTCGAATTCTGGCTACTGGCTTTACAAGCCCTGCAATCTTTCTGCCATAGTTCATTCCCGTTACAATAGGAACGTCCCTCTTTTACTATATCCAGTCCTGAAACTTTTGCCCTTGTTTTTCCTTTTTCTTCCCTGGTTTCTTTCAGGGTATAAGCAGAGGGCAGGGACTGTAGAATTAGGTCAGTACCTGACCCATTCTCCAACGTGGTCTCCAGGTCCGTGAGCTTAAAATAGCTGGTCTCTGTAAGGACGTTGCCCCCTACAGATGACCCGACAGCCAACCTCGCTTGAAGCAATTCGTTCGAGGTCTCATATCTTGCGATACGAGATTGCTCTCCATATAAAACTTTGTTATGGAGGAAGATAGAAACTGAGTCCATCTTCTCGTGCTGCCTCTGGCTTGCACCATTAACTGAGGCTAACACGAGGCACTTGGCTTTCGCACAATCCTTTTCCGATGTCCTGCGGATGTGAACATCCGTGACAGGGGAAACTGGACCTGAGACAGCAGGGATTTGATTAGTTAAGAGGTGTCCCAGCTTGTCATGGGCAATGGACATCTGGACAGACCTTTTCCAGTCATAACAGTCAGGTTCAGTCATATTTTTATCTAGATGTAACCTAGGTGCGGTCACAGGGTCGCTGCAATTAAGAGAGATAGAAGAAAACACTCAGCATGATGCTCTTGCAAGTTTAGAGTGGTTTTTAATTTGTCTAAACAGGATGGCTCCCACTGTCTCTCGAATCCCTCCTCAAAACCAAAAAGGAAGAATTAGTCAGGATCAATCCCACCGTACAATACTTGCTTAACCGTTCGGCCAGGCTGGTGTCGGTACTTCGAGGGAGGTTTTCCAACGCTTTCGCGAAGTTCCTTAATTAAATAACCTCTTTTCCCTGTGGGCGTAGCCCCGCTAACACCTTTCTAGACACCTACTTGGTTTATAGCATTGATCGTTAAGTGAGAAATTTCCCGAGGAGTAGCATATACTCACAGTAGGTTCGGGATCCAAATATCATCGCGTGATAAAACTGAAGGAATCCTACCAGAATCATCACACTCCAAATGGTATGCAACGCTAGCAAGTTTCAGTTCTTTTGAAACTCCCGATGTGGATTTTTTCCCCATGCTCTTATGACCTTGACTAAGGCCAACAAATCATAAGTCACATGTCAAGTTCTACCCGTCGTTGTCCAGGTTAATTTGAACCCATCCGTATATACCTTTGACTATGTCCAACAAAGTAATACGACTGTCCCAAACCAACGCATCTATCTATGCAACATATGAGTATCCACCAGCTACCAATCACTGTGCCTTGATTAAGGCCAACAAACACAACTTGAATACTATTGAATATTTATATGAAACGACGGAGGGCTACGAATGGTTTTGGCGAAACCGTGAACGTAGTGAACTTGATTTAGTCGATGGAACGAGATAGCTTTTAAATGGAGTGGCTCAAACTCCGCATTTTTAAAAGTTTGTTTTGAAAAGAACCGAGTGGTTTTTCGAAAGTGTTCCAACGACTTTTACTTGGTTTATTTTCTTGCATTAGTTCTTTTAATGCGTGATATTCTTGCATTAGTTCTTTTAATGCGTCCCATCATTTAATCCTACCATTGCAGAAAACAACCAAAATATGACGTACGCTTATGCCATTCGCATTCGCCACTGGGCCCCGTCATTACCCGTTAGGTTACTTAACTAACGACAGAGCGGGGGCTGGGCTAGCGCGTCTGTAAAACATAAGCAATGCCTAAATAATATCATATATAGATATACTGCAATGATAAACATTTCAGATCACAGATGAATACATTGGATATACTAGGAATCTGTAATTCGTACGAGCCTGTAACGAAAGACAGATTACACGGTCGCGGTGAATAGCCAATACCCCACCCAAGACCCCTACGGGTGCGGCAGACTACCCGCCAAGTACCCGAAGCGTAGCAACCTCCCTCATCTCCATGAGTAGGCCACTCGACACTTCGGCATACCCGGTAGTTTGTGCACCCCCTCCATGGGTCTATCCTAGGAGCAAAAACAGTAAAAAGAAATTATACAATGACGGCTACAACCCCGATCCGGTTGTGCGGCCATACAAATAATTATTACATCAATTTACAAATTTACATGAATTGAAAGAAAAGAAAACTCTCGTCTCACAACCCCCGGCTATTCACCCGCGACAATCCAACATATTCATATACACATTCCAGCAACATTACAGATCACAGATTTGTATAACCCCCACTAATCGACATATAGCGATTAGTAGACGTTCAATACAAATACCACATTACAGAAAAACCCGTTAGCTTAAGTCTTTTAGAAGTTCGATCAAAAATACGGATTTTCGGGACCCCAAAATAGAATTTTCGTTCTGGAAAATCTGGGTTGAAAATACATGTACCAAAATTCCCAAAATACCCCCAGAAGCACACTGTAGCAAAGAAACACCAGAGAGGGGCCAAGGAGGCCGCGGAACCGCGGCAATAGCAAGCTATTGCCGCGTTTCCGCGGTCGTTTAGAGGGATCGCTTGGTGATTTTTCTACAGTGGCTTCTAAAAACCCTGAGCCGATTTTAGGTGTTAAAATAATCAACTTTTGAACAGTAAAAAAATCGACAGAAACTCGAATTTTTGGGGTTCGTTTTCGGGACATTTTCTTTGATCGATCTTCTAGTTACTTGCTAACATGTTAGATAGAGTTTAACTAGGCTCTGATACCACTGTAAGTCCATGCTACCTCTCCCGGTACTTTCGGGAATGCGGAATTTGGTAAAATAATGATTTTTACGGAGGTGGTAACATGGACCTATAACCCGGATCTTGGTTAAACATCTATCTAACAACCTAACTATGAGTTTCTAGCTACTCGGTTAGGGGGTTATACCTTGCTTGTCTTGAACTCCTTCGTCTTCAAGCTCCGATGGTGGTCCGGATTGGCTTCTTCTCGTCGTCTCCGTACGCCGAAGATAGATCCACCTGAAAGCTCCAACCTTTAGCTCCTTCTTCGTTCTTTGAAGAAACTAGTTCACTCGGTTTGCCAAACCTTGTGAACTAGAATGAGTAGAGAATAGTTTGTGTGGGATTTTATCTATGGTTCTTGATTCTCAACTCATGAGACAAGAGAACCATAGATTAAGGAGAGGGAGCAAGAGCAAGAGGGTGAGAGCAAAAGGAGAGCTCAAGAACAAGAGAGAGAATGAGCAAGAAAGAATGAGCAAGTATTTTGTCTCTCACCCTCTCATAATCCAAAGTCATGATAACTCATCATACCAAAAAAGTCTTATGTGATGGTTGAAGCAACCATAACCATATCATATCATGCACTCATTTTACACAAATGAGCAAGCAAGTAAAAGTCTTTGCCATGAAATGATGGCTATGGTTATCAAGATGGTCAACTAGTCAAGCCTAGTCAACCGGTCTACAAAGTCAACAAGTCAACAAAAGTCAACAAGTCAACAAAAGTCAACAACCATGTCACCATAATACTTAATTAATATAATAGTTAATCACATATCATATTCTCATTAGGGTTGAGCAAAAAGTCAAATAGTTAACGGTCAACTGTCAACAACCCTAATGAGAATCCGCTGCCTCTGCCTCCCTGTCAACTGTGCATACACACCCGCATCCGCGTTCCGAGGAACACGAATGCAAACTGGATAAATCCAATCCCAAAAGGTACACTAGGATCTGGCTTAAACCAAAGCCCGCTAGTGTAAACTGTCCGGACACTGTACGTGCACAAGTGCACGGATGTGACCGGACCCTGTCGCAAAACCATGCGACCTGTCGCAATACCATGCGACCTCTACTCTTTTGCCTAAAGGCGAAAAGCTTTCTGTGTGGGACTCTAAAGACTCGACACTACGCTGGCAGTGGGTTTAACCACAGACCGCAAGCGGCACTAGCTGTGCGTAACGGTCCCCAGGTAATGCCGACAAGAAGACCGACGAGGCGAAACCCATCTGAACTCCTACTGAGCCTGAGTGTGACATTCTCCGTACAGTCCGGTCTGTTCGTCTGATACATCGCATGGCGGGCCTAGGGGGCGGCAAACGTCAGTCCCCCAATAGCGGTACAAGTCATGCCGGAGCGAAGCCCAAAACACCCTGAGATAACACTGGAAGCCTACCAGTATATCTCGTTTGCCCTGGCCAGGGACTACTCGTGTAATGGCTCTCCTAGACACAGCGCGATGTCAACCCCCAATACCGGGAGAGACGAATCCTGTCTAACCGTCACTGCCTCCAAGTGCTTCGGGACTGCACCCAACTACCACCTGTTTGCACGACTCCTTTGAGCCGTGGTAGGATAGTAATCAAAGTACAGTGGGAACACACTCGAGGCGAAGTGACAGTGTCAAGTCAGCGGACTAAGCTGTACTCATGTCACCTGGGAACTGATAACTGACGATAGGTATAATACCAACTAGTCAGTTCCCGACGAGTCCTGTCCAGTGTACCCGTAACCTAACGAGCACCCGCATACTATCTCAAGTACGACGTACTGACGGCTGTGGGACAGACCGTCTCCTACACTGGGATGAGAAGCGCATGCGCTGGTCTACTCCGGAGTATCGATGCCATGTCTCGATAGTCCTGCGACCAGGGACCTGCATAAGGATGTGCTTATAGATTACCCAGCCCCACTAGTGTGACGGCCATCATATCGTTGGTAATCAAGCAAAGATCCTAAGGGCTCCACGAATGTGTATAGGCGATATATAAAGATAAACACATGTACACATTGAAGTAGAAACAAACCAAGTAGCATACTACTATTTTGAGCAAGATTGTATATACAAGGTGAATATCCCAAGCTTTCATTAAGTAATATACAAACTAGTATGATACAGTAATGGCCTCTAGGGCATATACACTAACATTTAGTGCGCGGTGGTGCCGGTTTGCTAGTTTGCAAAATAAAAGTTTATCACCGCTTCCGCATTTGGCCGTCGGATTGACGGCCGGGGCGCCGCCGTGCACTTACACATATTGAGGTAGAAACAAACCAGGTAGCATACTACCATTTTGAGCAAGACTGTTACGATATCCGTGTATATCCCAAGCTTCTATTAAGTAATATACAATCCAGTATGATACAATAATGGCCTCTAGGGCATATATCACTAACAATCCAGTGAATTGCTAGGTGGCCCATTCACTTTGTTGATTGGGGTTGCCTCACTTTTGGGATTGGCGGGTAACTTGCCGCGCTCGTAGGGGTCCAGGTTTTCCATACACGGGCTATCCACACGACAGGGAACGTCGGGTTTTATTTGCGGTTCAAATGAAACCCGATGCTCCAAGATTATCCACCATTCTGTATTGCTTGCTGAGATTCTGTGCTGTTGCTTATATCATGCCTGGGACGAATGTTATATATATTTATATATATACTGGTAGTTGTTGTATATGTTTTGCATCCATGCTAATCCAGCCCCCGCTCTGCCGTTAGTTAAGTAACCTAACAGTGCATGATAGGGCCCCGTGGCGAATGCGGATGGCATATACATACATTGTATTTTCGTTCTTTTCTGGTGTGATAGGATTAATTGTTGGGACCGTATTAATTTTGATTAATGCAAGATAAGAAACCTACAAAGATGTTGTTGGAACAAATTTTCGAAAAACTATAGTTATATTCTTTCGCTTTGCATAGTGGTATTCGGTCGTGAATATCCAGCACCTCATTCTAGAAGGCAAGAGCCGAGATCCCTTTGCATGGAGTGACCTCTTGAGCAAAAGTACATACTGTAGATTACTCGGTTCTTTCCAAAACCACAAGTTTTCAAAAGCGGAGCCTAAACCACTCTTTTTCAAAACTGCTCAGGTTCCTTCAATGATATCAAGTTCATTACGTTAAAAGGTTTTTTCGCCAAAAACCCAGCCGTAACCCTCCGCAATTTCAGATAAGTAGCAGTTAGTATTCGTGCTATGTACGTTGGTCTCTATCAAGGCATAGTGAACGGTAGCTAAATGTTACTTATCTGTTGCATTTGAGGATGCGATTAATTGGGACAGTCGAATAGCCACGTTGGTCTCTATCAAGGGCTTAGACGGGTGGGTCTAAGTTAATACAGGACAATGACGGGTTGAACTTGACTTGCGACTTATGGTACGTTGGTCTCTATCAAGACCATATGACACTTGGGAAAAAAACCACATCGGGTATTTCAAATATCCAGGAAACTTGCTAGTGTTGCATACCTTTTGGAATGTGGTGACTAGAGTGGCTTCAATCTAGGTTATCACACAATGATAGTTGGATCTCGATCCCACTAATGAGTATGATTACTCTTGGGAGATTATTTCACATAACAATCAATGCTATAAACCAAGTAGGTGTCTAGAACGGTGTTACCGGGGCTATGCCTACAGGGAAAAGAGGTTACATAATAAAGGAACTTCACGAAAGCGTTGGAAAACCTCCCTCGAAGTATCGACACCAGCCTGGCCGAAAGGTTAAGCAAGTATTGTGACGTGCAATTAATACTAAGTAGTTCTTCTTTTAGGGTTTGAAGAAGAATTCGAGGAAACAGTGGGAGCCATCCTGATTAGATAAACTAATAACCAATCTAATCTTGTAAGAGCGCACGCTGAGTTTTTCTTTTCTCTCTCTCCAGGTAGAAACCATTTCACGCCCTAATCAAGATAATAAAATGTCACTCTTGACCGATCTGAATTCTTATTCGGGGCTGGGGAACGTCGGTTCGGCTCTAACTTATGACAGCTGTCATGAGTATGAGCAAGGGAAGGAGGATTGCATGAATTCCTTGATGACCCCAACGAAGAAGAAGCACACTATTGTGTTTTCTTCAGGTGTTCTTGTTATTGAGAATTGCTTTTCGGTCAATCCTACCTCCTCGGTACTAGATACCGGATCAGGATCTCATATCTGTAATTTATTGCAGGGACTGAGAAAATGTAGGATGGTTGGACCTGGTGATATGTCCCTCAGAGTAGGGAACGGAGCACAAGTTGATGCTACGGCCGTCATTGAATATCACCTTGTGTTTCCAAATGGCAATCTATGATTTTGAACAATTGCTACTATGTACCTTCCATGGTTTACAACATCATATCAGTTTCTTTACTTGAAAAAGATGGAAATAACTTTGTTCTTGATAGAAATATCATGAACATTTACCTTGATAAGGTATTGGTTGCAGAAGGTACACTGTTTAATGGTATCTATGTTCTAAATCAAAATGCAGTTTTTAATATACAAAACACACGTAGGAGGAAGAGTTCAGAAGAGAATGGATCCTACTTGTGGCATTGTAGACTTGATCATATCGGAGAGAAAATACTGAATAAATTGCATAAGGATGCGACCTCTACTCTTTTTGCCTAAAGGCGAATAGCTCTCTGTGTGTGACTCTAAAGACTCGACACTACGCTAGCAGTGGGTTTAACCACAGACAGCAAGCGGCACTAGCTGTGCGTAACGCACCCCTGGTAGATGCCGATAAGAAGACTAACGAGGTGAAACCCATCTGAACTTCTACTGAGCCTGAATGTGACAGTCTCCGTACAGTCCGGTCTGTTCGTCTGAGAATATCGTGTGGCGGGCCTAGGGTGCGGTAAACGTCAGTCCCCTAATAGTGGTACAAGTCGTGTCGGGGTGTAGCCCAGAACATCCTGAGATAACACTGGAAACCCACTGGTATATCTCGCTTGCCCTGGACAGGGACTTTGTGTAATGGCTCTCCTAGACACAGCGCGATATCAACCCCCAATACCGGGAGAGACGAATCCTGTCTAACCGTCACTGCCTCCAAGTGCTTTGGGACTGCACCCAACTACTACCTGTTTGCACGACTCCTTTGAGCCATGGTAGGGTAGTAATCAAAGTACAGTGGGAACACACTCGAGGCGAAGTGACAGTGTCAAGTCAGCGGACTAAGCAGTACTCATGTCACCTGGGAACTGATAACTGATGATAGGTATAGTACCAACCAACAGTTCCCGACGAGTCCTATCCAGTTTACTCGTAACCTAACGAGCACCCGCATACTATCTCAAGTACGACGTACTGACGGCTGTGGGACAGACCGTCTCCCATGCTGGGATGAGAAGCGCATACGCTAGTCTACTCCGGAGTATCGATAGCCCTACGACAAGGGACCTGTATAAGGATGTGCTTGTGGATTACCCAGCCCCCACGAGTGTGACTACCATCACAACGCTGGTAATCAAGCAAAGATCCTAAGGGCTCCACTAATGTGTATTGGTGATATATTAAAAGAAACACATGTACATATTAAAGTAGAAACAAACCAAGTAGCATACTACCATTTTGAGCAAGATTGTCTATACAGCTGTAAATATCCCAAGCTTCCATTAAGTAATATACAAACTAGTATGATACAATAATGGCCTCTAAGGCATATACACTAACCATCTCCCACTTGCACTAAGGCCATGTACTGGCGTATCGAAGACCTATCATCTCGATCAGCCGCTCGAACTGAGTCTGGAGTAAGGCCTTCGTGAGTGGATCGGCAGTGTTATCTTCCGTAGCAACTCTCCGAACCTCGATCTCCTGGCGACCCACGATCTCCATGATCAGGTGATACCGCCTCATGATGTGTCTGGACTTCCAATGGGAGCTGGGTTCCTTCGCTAAAGCTATAGCCCTGTTGTTGTCCCAATACAATGGTATTGGATCAACAATGGATGGAACCACCTGAAGTTCCGTTAAGAACTTCTTCATCCAAACGGCTTCTTTTGCGGCATCAGCAGCAGCGATATATTCCGCTTCCATCGTCGAGTCAGCAACGGTTTCCTGTTTGGAACTTTTCCAACACACCGCCCATACATTGAGGGTAAAGACATAACCCTACATGGGCATGGAATCATCCTTGTCACTCTGGAAGCTGGAGTCAGCAAAGGCCTCGATCTGGAGGCCTTTTCCGCCATACACCAAGAACATCTCCATAGTCCTTCTCAGGTACTTGAGAATGTTCTTTACCGCTATCCAGTGCTTCTCCCCAGGGTTTGACTGATACCGGCTTACCACACTCAGTGCATAAGCTACATCTGGTCTGGTACACAACATCGCATACATTATAGAGCCTACCGCAGAAGCATAGGGTATAATAGACATGCGATCCCTTTCCAATTCAGTCTTGGGAGACATCTCTTTGGAGAGGGTGATCCTGTGACAAGCCGGTAGATTACCGCGCTTGGAATCTTCCATACTGAATCTTTTCAGTATGGTGTCAATGTACCTGGACTGTAAAAGTCCTAATATCCTCTTGGATCTATCAAGATGGATCCGGATCCCCAGAATGTAAGAGGCATCACCCAGATCTTTCATGGAGAACCTGTGTGACAAGAACCCTTTGACAGATTGTAACATAAGAATGTCATTTCCTATCAAGAGAATGTTATCCACGTGTAAAATGAGGAATACGACCGTTCTTGCTACAAATCTACTATAGATGCATGGTTCATCTGGATTTTTGATAAAGACAAATTCTTTGACCGTCTCATCAAAACAGATGTTCCAACTCCGCGATGCCTGCTTTAGTCCATAGATGGACTTAAGCAACTTGCACACCTTTCCGCTGCTCCGACTATGAATGAAACCCTCTGGCTGGTCCATATAGACACACTCCTCTAAATTTCCATTTAGAAAAGCAGTCTTTACATCCATCTGCCAAATCTCATAATCGTGGAAGGCAGCAATGGCAAGAAGGATCCGAATGGATTTCAGCATAGCCACTAGAGAAAAGGTTTCGTCATAGTCCAAACCAGGACTTTGACGAAAACCCTTTGCAACAAGTCTAGCCTTATAGGTCTCGACCTGTCCATCTACACCAATCTTCCTCTTGAAGATCCACTTGCATCCTACGGGTTTTACCCCATCTGGAGCAACGTCCAAAGTCCATATTTTCTTGGTGTACATGGACTCCATTTCGGTCCGCATTGCATCCAGCCATTTTACCGAGTCAACGCTCTGAATGTCCTGCTGGAAGCTAGTCGGCTCATCACTATCAATGATGCAATCCTCCCTATCCCCGTCTATGAGAAAACCGTAGTATCTCTCAGGCGGATGAGACTGCCTACTACTCCTGCGGAGCGGCGTAGGAATGTCCTGATCTTTCGAACCCTCTGGTTCTACTAAGCTTTCAGTAATAGCTCGTGGTTCTGGAATTTCTTCCAGTTCTATTGCGCTCCCACTTATCTGATTTTCCATAAACTCAGTTTTCAAGAAGTGGGCATGACGAGAAACAAAAACCTTTTGTTCCTCTTCGCAATAAAAGAAATATCCCTTGGAGTTCTTTGGATATCCCACAAACTTGCACTGTACTGAGCGTGCCTCGAGTTTGTCCGCATGCTGCTTTTTGACAAAAGCTGGACATCCCCATGTCTTAATGTGCTTAAGATAGGGTTTCTTCCCACACCAGATCTGATATGGTGTGGTAGGCACAGTCTTAGTTGGAACTCGGTTCAAAAGGTATGCAGCTGATTCTAGTGCATATCCCCAGAATGATCGCGGCAACTCAGCTTTACTCATCATGGAATGTACCATATCCAATAGGGTTCGGTTCTGTCTCTCCGATACACCGTTATGTTGCGGAGTGTATGGAGGAGTAAGCAGAGAGAGAATTCCATTCTCTTTTAGGTAATCCAGGAACTCGGCACTCAAGTATTCACCACCTCAATCAGATCTTAGTGCCGTGATACTTTTGCCTGTTTGTTTTTCTACTTCATTCTTGTATTCCTGGTGTTAGTGTTTATGCCCTAGAAGGCCATTACTGTATCATACTAGCTTGTATATTACTTAATGGAAGCTTGGGATATTCACATGTATATAACAGTCTTGCTAAACATGGTAGTATGCTACTTGGTTTTTCTATCTTAATATGTGAGTGTACGTATTGATAGAGCTCTTAGGATCTTGCTTGTCTACCAGCGTTGTGATGGCAGTCACACTAGTGGGGGCTGGGTAGTCTACAAGCACATCCTTATTCAGGTCCCTGGTCGTTGGATTATCGAGACAGAGCATCGATACTCCGGAGTAGACTGGTGTGTACGCTTCTCATCCCAGTTGGGGAGATGGTCTGTCCCACAGCCGTCAGTACGTCGTACTGGAGATAGTATACAGGTGCTCGTTAGGTTACGGGTACACCGGACAGGACTCACAGGGAACTGTTGGTTGGTTTGATACCAGTCGTCAGTGAACAGTTCCCAGGTGACATGAGTACAGCGTAGTCCGCAGACTTGACACTGCTACTTCGTCTCGAGTGTGTCCCACTGTTCTTAGATTGCTACCCTACCACGGCTCAAAGGAGTCGTGCAAACAGGTAGCAGTTGGGTGCAGTCCCGAGCACTTGGAGGCAGTGGCGGTTAGACAGGATTCGTCCCTCCCGGTATTGGGAGTAGATATCGTGATGTGTCAGAGAGCCATTACGCAAAGTCCCTGGCCAGGGCAAGCGAGATTTGCTGGTAGGTTCCAGTAGTTTCTCAGGGTGTAATGGGCTTCCCTCCGACACGACTTATACCGCTATTAGGGGACTGACGCTTGCCGCCCCCCTAGGCCCGATATGCGATAGTCTTGGACGAACGGACCGGACTGTATGGAGATTGTCACATCAGACTTAGTAGGAGTTCGGATGGGTTTTCTCATCGGCCTTCTTATCGACAACTACCTGGGGACCGTTACGTACAGCTAGTGCCGCTTGCGGTCTGTGGTTAAACCCACTGCCAGCGTAGTAGTCGAGTCTCTAGAGTCCCACACAGAGAGTTTCCTACTCCAGGCGAAACGATATAGAGGTTGCATGGTTTTGCGACAAAGGGCTCGGACGCATACGTGCGTTTACGCACGTACGACTTTCAGACAGTTTTTACCAGTCGGCTTTGGTTTAAGCCAGTTACTGGTATCCGGTTATTGGATTTTTACAGTCTAAAGTTTTTCCGTATTTTTGCGGATTGGAGGGGCGTTCTCGTAATTGTACGAGAAGCTTCTAGAAGATGTGACTAAGGAGGTTACTTTGGATGAGATTGTGAGTCATGAGGTGATTCATCATTATCATTAATTGCACCATAAATGATAATGACACATGCTTAATGAATCACCATTAGATATTTGTGAAGCATGCTTATTCATCACTCATTTTCTTTTGTTGATAAATGAGAATGCTTCATAATATATTATGATACACTCTCTCTCTTCTCATTATCTTATCTCACATTCTCTCTCCTCAAGCTCTCATCTTCAAACCCTAATCCTTACACCTCATGAGTTGAGATCAAAGGATTAGTTAGACTAAACAATCCATAACCATCACTCTATCTCATCCTAACTTCTTTGATTAGCAATCCAAGAAGGTTAGTTGCCTCAAGTTTAGAGGTTTAGCTTGGAGTTTCGCTCTCGGGTGGATCGTCTACTACCTAGAGAAGGCCGAGGAGAACAAGGAGATCGTAAAGACGAAGGACTAGTTTCGATAGGTATAATCCCTAAGCATAGTAGTTTAGAATAACTATATGTTTGGTTAGTTATCGTTTAGCTTCGATTCAAGCGGTTAGTCGATGTTCGTTCTTTAAACTTGAACGTTTTTGAAATTTCCGCCTCCCCACATGTACTGGGGTGTACTACATCGACTTACAGTGGTATCAGAGCCTCGCTAAACAATAAATAACTTAATTGCAAATTTTTACGAATTTCGAACGAAAAATCGAAGCCGGAAAACCCTAAATATTATCTGTTTCTGTCGAACTTAAAATGAAGTCCAAAAATTTTTCAGGTGTGTTCAGAAAGCATGAAATGAGTCCAGGAGAACACCCACGAAATTTGAGCCAATGATTCGACTAACGCGCCGCGGAAGGGCGGCGGATCCCACCGATCCGCCGCGCTTCCGCGGCCGAGTTGCCGAGTCATGGGCTCATCTTTCATGGGTGGGTCCTCTCTGGTGTTTGGGGTTTTCTGGGATGTTTAATTATTGCTCAGGTTTTGGTTTGACAGAGCAGATTTTGGAGCAATATTGATGTTGTTTAATCGATCGAAATTGTACAGTATTTGCATATTGGATTATATCTGTGATTGTTTAATGTGTTCGTAAACCTCCCCTAACTGCTAGTATGTCGGTTGGCAGGGGGTTGCACATTTCTGAAATGGTTATATCTGTTTGTGCATATAAACTGTATTGGACTGTTGTGGTGTATAGCCGGGGTTAGCAATGGGTTATTGTTTAATTCATTTGTTGTAAATGTAATTTGTTGTAATATTATTTTCGCGGGGCACTTCCAGGTTGCGGTTGTAGCCACCGTTGTATTATTTCATTTTACTGTTTTTGCTCCTAGGACTGACCCAAGGTAGGGTACACAAACTGCCGGGCGGGTAGTTTGCCGTACCCGTAGGGGTCGAGGGTGGGGTAACGGCTATTCATCACAACTGTGTAATCTGTCTTTTCTTGCAGGCTCAAAAGAAATACAGATTGCTTGCAAATCCAATATTGTTTATCTGTGTTCTGGAATGAATATCATTGCGTCAGACGAATGTAAAATATCTATATTTATGATAGCTATTTAGACGCCACTTATGTTTTACACCCGCGCTAGCCCAGCCCCCGCTCTGTCGTTAGTTAAGTAACCTAACGGGTGATGACGGGACCCAGTGGCGAATGCGGATGGCATAAGAGGACGTTGTATTTTCGTTGTTTTCTGCAATGATAGGTTAATGATGGGACGCATTATCTATAATGCAAAGTAAAACAAACCAAAGTTTAAATCGTTGGAACAATTTAAAAGAAACCACTCGGTTAATTTTAAAAACAGATATTTTTAAATGCGGAGCTTTAACCACTCCTTTTAAAAGCTATCAGGTTCCTTCGGTTATATCAAGTTCACTACGTTCACGGTTTCGCCAAAACCAGTCGTAGCCCTCCGTCATTTCTTATGGATGGTCAGTAGTATTCAAGCTACGCTTGTTGGCATACGTCAAGGCATAGTGTTTGGTAGCTGCTGGGGTATTCATTT
The DNA here is from genome assembly GCA_030015575.1 of Agapanthus africanus. Taxonomy (NCBI): domain Eukaryota; kingdom Viridiplantae; phylum Streptophyta; class Magnoliopsida; order Asparagales; family Amaryllidaceae; genus Agapanthus; species Agapanthus africanus. The sequence continues at coordinate 501,623,053 of CM057339.1, forward strand.
GTTGCATAGATAGATGTGTTGGTTTGGGACAGTCGCATTACCTTGTTGGCATACGTCAAGGGTATATACGGGTGGGTTCAAATTAACAAGATAATGATGGGCAGAACTTGACATGTGACTTATGATTTGTTGGCATACGTCAAGGTCATAAGAGCATGGGGCAAAAACTTATATCGGGAATTTCTAAAGAAACTGAAATTTGCAAAGAGATGCATACCATTTGGAGTTTGATGAATGTTGGTAGGATTCCTTCAACATTATCATACGATGATATTTGGATCCCGATCCTACTGTGAGTATATGATACTTATCAGGATATTCGTCACTTAACGATCAATGCTATAAACCTAGTAGGTGTCCAGAAAAGTGTCAGCGGGGTTACGCCCCCAGAGAAAAGAGGTTATTTAATTAAGGAACTTCGCGAAAGCGTTGGAAAACCTCCCTCGAAGTATCGACACCGGCCTGGCTGAACGGTTAAGCAAGTATTGTACGGTGAGAATAGTCTTGGCTAATTCTTCTTTTATGGTTTGAGGAAGGATTCGAGAAACAGTGGGAGCCATCCAGTTTAGATAAACTAAAAACCACTCTAAACTTGCAAGAGCATCATGCTAAAGAGTTTTCTTCTCTCTCTCCTAATTGCAGCGACCCTGAAAATGACTGGACTTAAGTTACTTTTAGAGAAAAATATACTGACGGGGCCAAACTATAAAGATTGGCTGCGGAATGTCAAAATGGCTTTGACCTATGACAAACTGGGGTACGTGCTCACCGCTACGGCACCTGCTGTCCCTGGTCCCAAATCCAGCAATGCGGATAAGGAAATCCGCAAAACCTGGGATTCAGATTGCGCGAGAGCCAAGTGCATCGTGCTTGCCTCGATGAACAATGAACATCAGAGGAGGCACGAGGATATGGACCTTGATGGCATATTTCTTCATACAAAGGAACTTTATGGAGAGCAATCTCGTATAGCAAGATACGAGACCTCAAAGAACTTGTTTCGAGCGAGGTTGGCTGCCGGGTCATCGGTAGGTGAACATGTCCTACAGATGATCAGCTATATTGAAGAGCTCGCAGACCTTGGGACGACTTTGGATAATGAGCTCTATACAGACCTTATTCTCCAGTCCCTTCCTCACACCTACGCCCAGTTTATCCTGAACTTCAACCTTCAAAGAAAAGAAGTTGAACTTCCGGAACTCCTGAACATGTTAAGGAGTGCAGAGGGCACCTTGAAGACATCAAGGGAAACACCCGCTATGTTTGTTGGCGGTGCATCTTCTTCCGGGTCCAAGGCTAGGGCCAAAGGAAGGAAGAAGAAGGCCGCACCCAGACCTAGAGGAGGTGTTAGTAAGGTGGGAGGGAAGGGAAAGAAAAAGAAAGCAGTACCGATAGTTGGTCAGGATGAGTGCTTCCATTGTCACAGGAAAGGGCACTGGAAGAAGGATTGCAAGGCGTGGAACGCCAAGAACCAGGAACCGAAGCAAGCTGTGGCTTCGACTTCAGGTGTGTTTGTAATTGAGAATTGTCTGTCGATCAACTCTACTTCCTGGGTATTGGATACCGGATCAGGATCTCATATTTGCAATTCATTGCAGGCACTGAGAAACCGTAGAGTGCTGAAGGAAGGTGATATGATCCTCAGGGTTGCTAACGGAGCTAGCGTGGGAGCTGCGTCCGTCGGGGATTATCACCTAGGATTGACGAGTGGACACATTTTGGTTTTACATAACTGTTATTTTGTACCCAGCTTAACGTGTAATATCATATCAGTTTCCTTGTTATCAAATAAAGGTTATGATTTCACGTTTGTAAGAGATGTTGTCAACATCCACCTTAATCATGGTTTGATTGGGTCCGGTACATTAAATAACGGCATATATGTTTTAAACCAACTCCAAATTTTCAATGTCCAGAACACACTAAAAAGAAAGTCTCCAGATTTGAATAAAGCTTTCTTATGGCATTGTAGACTGGGTCACATCAATGAGAGAAGGTTGACTAAGTTGCATAGAGAAGGATATTTAGACTCGTTCGAATATCAATCTTATGACACTTGTCAATCCTGTCTCAAAGGAAAGATGACAAAGACTCCATTTACTGGACAAGGAGTAAGAGCGAGCGAGCTCTTAGGACTCATACACAGCGATGTATGTGGTCCAATGTCTACACATGCAAGAGGTGGTTATTCCTACTTCATTACTTTTACAGATGATTTCTCTAGGTTTGGACATGTCTTCTTGATGAAGCATAAATCCGAAGCCTTTGAGAAATTCCTGGAATACAAGAGTGAAGCGGAAAACCAAACAGGCAAAAGTATTAAGACACTAAGATCTGATCGAGGTGGAGAATACTTAAGTGCCGAGTTCCTAGGTTACCTAAAAGAGAAAGGAATTCTCTCTCAGCTTACTCCTCCATACACTCCACGGCACAACGGTGTATCGGAGAGACGGAATCGAACCCTATTGGATATGGTACGATCCATGATGAGTAATGCTGAGTTACCGCGATCTTTCTGGGGGTATGCGCTAGAATCAGCGATACATCTTTTGAACAGAGTTCCAACCAAAACTGTGCCTACCACACCATATCAGATGTGGAGTGGGAAGAAACCCTATCTTCAGTACCTGAAGACGTGGAGATGTCCAGCTTTTGTAAAAAAGCAGCGTCCGGACAAGCTCGAGGCACGCTCAGTAGAGTGTAAGTTTGTGGGATATCCAAAGAACTCTACGGAATATTGCTTCTATTACGCAAAGGAACAAAAGGTTTTTGTTTCTCGTCATGCCCGCTTCTTAGAAACTGAATTTTTGGAAAATCAGAAGAGTGGGAGCGAAATAGAACTGGAAGAAATTCCAGAACCACAAACTGCTACTGAAAGTTTGGTAGAACCAGAGGTTCAAGAAGAACAGAACATTCCCGCACCCCTCCGCAGGAGTAGTAGGCCGTCTCATCCGCCTGAGAGATACTACGGTTTTCTCATAGACGGGGATAGAGAGGATTGCATCATAGATGATGATGAACCTACTGACTTCCAGCAGGCCATCCAGAGCGGCGACTCGGTACGATGGCTAGATGCAATGCGGACCGAGATGGAGTCCATGTACACCAACAAAGTATGGACTTTGGACTTTGCTCCAGATGGGGTAAAACCCATAGGATGCAAATGGATCTTCAAGAAAAAGATTGGTGTAGATGGACAGGTGGAAACCTATAAGGCTAGACTTGTTGCAAAGGGTTTTCGTCAAAGACCTGGTTTGGACTATGACGAAACTTTTTCTCCAGTGGCTATGCTCAAATCCATTCGGGTCCTTCTTGCTATTGCTGCCTTCCATGATTATGAAATCTGGCAGATGGACGTAAAGACGGCTTTTCTGAATGGAAATTTAGAAGAGAGCGTCTATATGGATCAGCCAGAGGGTTTCAATCAGAGTGGGAGCAGCGGGAAAGTATGCAAGCTGCTTAAGTCCATTTATGGACTAAAGCAGGCATCGCGGAGTTGGAACATCTGTTTTGATGAGACAGTCAAAGAATATGACTTTATCAAAAATCCAGATGAACCGTGCATATATAGTAAAATTGTGGCCAGAAGTGTCGTATTCCTCGTCTTGTACGTGGATGACATTCTATTGATAGGAAATGACATTCCTATGCTACAATCTGTCAAAGGATTCTTGTCACACAGGTTCTCCATGAAAGACCTGGGTGATGCCTCTTACATTCTGGGGATCCGGATCTATCGTGATAGATCCAAGAGGATGTTGGGACTTTCGCAGTCCAGGTATATCGACACTATACTGAAAAGATTCAGTATGGAAGATTCTAAGCGCGGTAATCTACCGGCTTGTCACGGAATCACCCTCTCCAAAGAGATGTCTCCTAAGACTGATTTGGAAAGGGAACGCATGTCAATTATACCCTACGCTTCTGCGGTAGGCTCTATAATGTATGCGATGTTGTGTACCAGACCAGATGTAGCTTACGCACTGAGCGTGGTAAGCCGGTATCAGTCAGACCCAGGGGAGAACCACTGGAGAGCAGTAAAGAACATTCTCAAGTACCTGAGGAGGACTAAGGAGATGATCTTGGTTTACGGCGGAAAAGACCTCAGGTTGGAGGCCTTTGCTGATTCCGGCTTCCAGAGTGATAAGGACGATTCCAAGTCCATGTCGGGTTATGTCTTTACCCTCAATGGAGGGGCGGTGTGCTGGAAGAGCTCCAAGCAGGACACCGTTGCTGACTCGACAATGGAAGCGGAGTATATAGCTGCTTGCGATGCCGCAAAAGAAGCAGTCTGGATGAAGAAGTTCCTAACAGAACTTCAGGTGGTTCCTACCATAGTTGATCCAATACCTCTGTATTGCGACAACAACGGAGCTATAGCTTTAGCAAAGGAACCAAGGTCCCATCAGAAGTCCAGACACATCTTGAGGCGGTATCACCTGATCAGGGAGATCATTGATCGTCAGGAGATCGAGGTTCGGAGAGTTGCTTCAGAAGAGAACATTGCTGATCCATTCACGAAGGCCCTTCCTCAGATTCAGTTCGAGCGGCTACTCGAGATCATCGGTCTTCGATACGCCAGTACATGGCCCTAGTGCAAGTGGGAGATTGTTAGTGTTTATGCCCTAGAAGGCCATTACTGTATCATACTAGCTTGTATATTACTTAATGGAAGCTTGGGATATTCACATGTATATAACAGTCTTGCTAAACATGGTAGTATGCTACTTGGTTTTTCTATCTTAATATGTGAGTGTACGTATTGATAGAGCTCTTAGGATCTTGCTTGTCTACCAGCGTTGTGATGGCAGTCACACTAGTGGGGGCTGGGTAGTCTACAAGCACATCCTTATTCAGGTCCCTGGTCGTTGGATTATCGAGACAGAGCATCGATACTCCGGAGTAGACTGGTGTGTACGCTTCTCATCCCAGTTGGGGAGATGGTCTGTCCCACAGCCGTCAGTACGTCGTACTGGAGATAGTATACAGGTGCTCGTTAGGTTACGGGTACACCGGACAGGACTCACAGGGAACTGTTGGTTGGTTTGATACCAGTCGTCAGTGAACAGTTCCCAGGTGACATGAGTACAGCGTAGTCCGCAGACTTGACACTGCTACTTCGTCTCGAGTGTGTCCCACTGTTCTTAGATTGCTACCCTACCACGGCTCAAAGGAGTCGTGCAAACAGGTAGCAGTTGGGTGCAGTCCCGAGCACTTGGAGGCAGTGGCGGTTAGACAGGATTCGTCCTTCCCGGTATTGGGAGTAGATATCGTGCTGTGTCAGAGAGCCATTACGCAAAGTCCCTGGCCAGGGCAAGCGAGATTTGCTGGTAGGTTCCAGTAGTTTCTCAGGGTGTAATGGGCTTCCCTCCGACACGACTTATACCGCTATTAGGGGACTGACGCTTGCCGCCCCCTAGGCCCGATATGCGATAGTCTTGGACGAACGGACCGGACTGTATGGAGATTGTCACATCAGACTCAGTAGGAGTTCGGATGGGTTTTCTCATCGGCCTTCTTATCGACAACTACCTGGGGACCGTTACGTACAGCTAGTGCCGCTTGCGGTCTGTGGTTAAACCCACTGCCAGCGTAGTAGTCGAGTCTCTAGAGTCCCACACAGAGAGTTTCCTACTCCAGGCGAAACGATATAGAGGTTGCATGGTTTTGCGACAAAGGGCTCGGACGCATACGTGCGTTTACGCACGTACGACTTTCAGACAGTTTTTACCAGTCGGCTTTGGTTTAAGCCAGTTACTGGTATCCGGTTATTGGATTTTTACAGTCTAAAGTTTTTCCGTATTTTTGCGGATTGGAGGGGCGTTCTTGTAATTGTACGAGAAGCTTCTAGAAGATGTGACTAAGGAGGTTACTTTGGATGAGATTGTGAGTCATGAGGTGATTCATCATTATCATTAATTGCACCATAAATGATAATGACACATGCTTAATGAATCACCATTAGATATTTGTGAAGCATGCTTATTCATCACTCATTTTCTTTTGTTGATAAATGAGAATGCTTCATAATATATTATGATACACTCTCTCTCTTCTCATTATCTTATCTCACATTCTCTCTCCTCAAGCTCTCATCTTCAAACCCTAATCCTTACACCTCATGAGTTGAGATCAAAGGATTAGTTAGACTAAACAATCCATAACCATCACTCTATCTCATCCTAACTTCTTTGATTAGCAATCCAAGAAGGTTAGTTGCTTCAAGTTTAGAGGTTTAGCTTGGAGTTTCGCTCTCGGGTGGATCGTCTACTACCTAGAGAAGGCCGAGGAGAACAAGGAGATCGTAAAGACGAAGGACTAGTTTCGATAGGTATAATCCCTAAGCATAGTAGTTTAGAATAATTATATGTTTGGTTAGTTATCGTTTAGCTTCGATTCAAGCGGTTAGTCTATGTTCGTTCTTTAAACTTGATCGTTTTTGAAATTTCCGCCTCCCCACATGTACTGGGGTGTACTACATCGACTTACACCTGGAATGTTCCAAAGGTTTCAGATTTATGTTTCATTAAGAAAACATATCCGTACCTTGAAAAGTCATCCGTAAAAGTAATGAAGTAGGAAAAACCGCTTCGCGCATGTGTAGACATTGGACCGCACACATCTCTGTGTACGAGTCCTAAAAGCTCGCTCGCTCTTACTTCGTGTCCAGTGAACGGAGTCTTTGTCATCTTTCCTTTGAGACAGGATTGACAAGTTGCATATGATTGATATTCGAACGGATCAAAATATCCATCTGTATGCAACTTCGTCAACCTTCTCTTATTGATGTGACCCAGTCTACAATCCCATAAGAAAGCATGATTGATTTCTGGAGACTTTCTTTTGTGTGTATTCTGGACATTGAAAATCTGTGGTTGGTTTAATACGTATATACCATTGCTTAATGTACCTCACCCAATCAGAACTTGATTAAGGTGAATGTTTACAACATTGCTTACAAATGAAAATTCATAACCTTCTTTAGATAATAAAGATACATAAATGATATTACAAGTTGCATTGAGTACAAAATAACATTTACGCAAAACCAAAACGTGCCCATCTGACAATCCCAGGTGATAGTCCCCAACGGACTCAGCATCCATGCCAGCTCCGTTTGCAACTCTGAGGGTCATATCACCTGCCTTCAAAACCCTACGCTTTCTCAGTGCGTGCAAAGAATTACAGATATGAGATCCTGATCCGGTATCCAATACCCAGGGAGTAGAGTTTATTGATAGACAGTTTTCATTAACATACAAACCTGAAGCCGAAGCCGCAACTTGCTTCGGGTCCTGGTTTCTGGCTTTCCAAGCCCTGCAATCCCTTTTCCAGTGTCCACTCTTGTGACAGTAAAAGCACTCTTCCTTTCCCACAAGCTTTCCCGCTACCTTTGTTGCTTTTGCCTTCACTTCGTTTCCACATTACTAACACCGCCCCTTGGTTTGGTGTGGGTTTTCTTTTTCTTTCCCTTGGTTTTCGCCTTGGACCTAGAAGAGGAAGATCCTCCAACAAACAAAGTGGATGTTTCCCTTACTTTCTATAGGGTGCCCTCTGCACTCCTCAGCAGGTTGAGGAGTTCTGAAAGTTCAACTTCCTTTTCTTGCAAGTTGAAGTTCAGGATAAACTGGGCGTAAGTGGAAGGATGGGACTGGAGAATCAAGTCAGTATAGAGCTCGTTCGCTAACGTGGTCCCAAGGTCCGCGAGCTCTTCAATATAGCCAATCATCTTAAGCACGTGTTCCGCTACCGATGATCCGACGGCCAATCTCGCCGAAAACAGCTTTTTCGAGACTTCGTATCTGGCGATACGGGATTGCTCTCCATACAGTTCTTTTGTACGGAGAAATATGGATTCAAGGTCCATATTCTCGTACCTCCTCTGATGTTCATTGTCCATAGAGGCAAGCACGAGGCACTTGGCCTTCGCGCAGTCGATTTCCCAGGTCTTACGGATTTCCTTATCCGCGACGCTGGTTTTGGGACCTGGGATAGGGGGAGCTTTGGTGGTAGGTTTTCCAACTCTTTCGCAAAGTTACTTAATTAAATAACCTCTTTTCCCTGGGGGCGTAGCCCCGCTAATACCTTTCTAGACACATACTTGGTTTATAGCTTGATCGTTAAGTGAGAAATTTCCCGAGGAGTAGCATATACTCACAGTAGGATCGAGATCCAAATATCATCGCGTGCAAAACTGAAGGAATCCTACCAGATTCATCACACTCCAAATGGTATGCAGTGCTAGCAAGTATCAGTTTCTTTAGAAACTCCCGATGTGGATTTTTGCCCCATGCTCTTATGACCTTGACTTTAGCCAACAAATCATAAGTTACATGTCAAGTTCTACCCGTCATTCTCCAGGTTAATTTGAACCCACCCGTATCCACCCTTGAATTTGGCCAACAAGGCAGTACGACTGTCCCAAACCAACGCATCTATCTATGCTGCACATGAATACCCAATAGCTACCAATCACTATGACTTGACTTTGGCCAACAAACATAGCTTGAATACTATTGACTATCCATGTGAAATGACGGAGGGCTACGAATGGTTTTGGCAAAACCGTGAACGTAGTGAACTTGATATAATCGATGGAATGAGATAGCTTTTAAAAGGAGTGGCTTAAGCTCCGCGTTTAAAAGTTGGTTTTTGAAAAGAAACCGAGTGGTTTTTTGAAATTGTTCCAACGACTTTACGTTGGTTTATTTTCTTGCATTAATTTAATGCGTCCCATCATTTAATCCTACCATCGCAGAAAACAATGAAAATATGACGTACGCTTATGCCATCTGCATTCGCCACTGGGCCCCGTCATTACCTGTTAGGTTTCTTAACTAACGACAGAGCGGGGGCTGGACTAGCGCGGATGCAAAACATAAGCAACGCCTAAATAGATATCATATATAGATATATACATTCGTCACATGAAATGATAGGCATTCGAGATCACAGATGAATACTTTGGATATACTAGGAATCCGCGATTCGTTCGATCCTGTAACGAAAAACGGATTACACGGTCACGATGAATAGCCAATACCCCACCCTAGACCCCTACGGGTGCGGAATACTACCCGTCAAATACCCGAAGTGAAGCAACCTCCCTCAACAACGTGAGTAGGCCACTCGGCACTTCGAGGTACCCGGTAGTTTATGCACCCCCTCCTTGGGTTTTTCCTAGGAGCAAAAACAGTAAAAGAAATTAAACAATGGCGGCTACAACCTCATCCCGGATGTGCGGCCATATAAATAATATCATCAATTACAAATTACATGAATTGAAAGATAAAGAAAACTCTCATCTCACAACCCCCGGCTATTCATCCGTGACAATCCAACGATTTCATATACACAAACCATCAACATTACAGATCACAGATATGTATAACCCCCACTAATCGACGTATAGCGATTAGCAGACGTTCAATACATATATCACATCACAGATATAACCCGTTAGCTAAAGTCTATAGAAGTTCGATCAAAATACGGATTTTTAACCACCCCAAAAACAAATTTTGTTTTTTGGAAAATCTGGGCAGAAAAAACATATTGTAAAAATCCCAAAACACCACAGAGAACACACTGCAGTAAAAACGATCCACGGCCGAGTCAACTCGGCCGCGAATCCGCGGCAAGAAGCTCTTCTTGCCGCGGTTCCGCGGTGAGTTGGTCGGTTCGTTGGCTCGTTTTTCTGCTGTGTTCAAATAAAACCCTGAGACGATTTTTCAGATGTGTTAAATAATTTTTTGAGCTGTAAAAAAATCGACAGAAAGTACATGTCCCGGGCGTGTTTTGTGATTTTCTTTTCGATCGAACTTCTAGTTACTTTGCTAACATGCTAGATTGTGTTTTGCTAGGCTCGGATTCCACTGTAAGTCCACGTTACCCGTCCCGGTTCTTTCAGGGATGCGGAAGCGGTGAAAAACGATTTTTTCGGTGGAGGTAACATGGACTCTAAAAACGGATCTTTGCTAAACAAACTATCTAACAACCTAACTAAGAGTTTAACTACTATGTTATGGGTTATACCTTAACTTGAACTCCTTCTCTTCGACTCCTTGTGGTGGTCGTATCGTCCTCACCACGTCGTCTCCTTGTGCCGATGATGGATCCACCCGAAAGCTTCTACCTTTGGCTCCAACCTCAATCTAGAGGAAACTAGAATACTTGGCTTGCTAGACCTTATACACTAGGATGAGTAGAGAAGTGTTTTGGGTTTTATCTCCAAGGCAAATGGTTCTCAACACATGAGAGATTTTTTCCTTAAGCTAGAGGAAGAGGGAGAGCAATGGAGAGAGAGTGCAAATGATAGAATGAGTGAAGACTTTTGCAACCATTCTCTCATAATCCAAAATGATCATAATAATAATAATAATTGAGTATTATGTGATGGTTCTTGTCAATGGCATTATCATTTCATGCACTCATTTTGTAAAGAATAACAAGCAAGCAAAAGTCTATGCCATGAAATGATAGTCATTGTAATGATGATGGTCAACAAGTCCAAGATAGTCAACCGGTCAACAAAGTCAACAAGTCAACAAAGTCAAACTTTCAACCCAACCATGGCACAATAATACTTAATTCATTTTATTACTAATCATATTTCCTATTCTCATTAGGGTTTAGAAAAAGTCAACAGTCAACAACCCTAATGAGAATTCTCTGTCTCTGTCTCGGTCAACCGTGCATACACACCCGCATCCGCGTTCGGGGGAACACGAATACAAACGAGATAAAACCAATCCCAAAACGTATACTAGGATCTGGCTTAAACCAAAGCCCGCTAGTAATAACTGTTCGGACACTAAACGTGCACAAGTGCGCGGATGTGACCGAACCCTGTCGCAAAACCATGCGACCTCTACTCTTTTTACCTAAAGGCGAATAGCTCTCTGTGTGGGACTCTAAAGACTCGACACTACGCTGGCAGTGAGTTTAACCACAGACCACAAGCGGCACTAGCTGTGCGTAACGGCCCCCAGGTAGATGCCGATAAGAAGACTGACGAGGTGAAACCCATCTGAACTCCTACTGAGCCTGAATGTGACAGACTCCGTACAGTCCGGTCTGTTCGTCTGAGAATATCGCATGGCGGGCCTAGGGGGGCGGTAAACGTCAGTCCCCTAATTGCGGTACAAGTCCTGTCGGAGTGTAGCCCGGAACACCCTGAGATAACACTGGAAACCCACCAGTATATCTCGCTTGCCCTGGCCAGGGACTTTGTGTAATGGCTCTCCTAGACACAGCGCGATATCAACCCCCAATACCGAGAGAGACGAATCCTGTCTAACCATCACTGCCTCCAAGTGCTTCGGGACTGCACCCAACTACTACCTGTTTGCACGACTTCTTTGAGCCGTGGTAGGGTAGTAATCAAAGTACAGTGGGAACACACTCGAGGCGAAGTGACAGTGTAATACCCAGCCTCTTTTATACTAACTTTGTATTTTGTACTTTTGAATTCTATTTATTTTAATTATAATTTCATTTATTTTAATTAGAAATTTAATTCTTCAAAACCCTATTTTCTTTTACCAATAAAACCCAAACATATATTCTTCAGCCTATTTTTCCATTAATAAGCCCGGGCCCTCTCCATTATTATTTCTTCCATTCATTAAGATTTAAACCTATCCCAACTCCCATAATTCTTCTATCTGAAAGCTAAACCCTAAAACCCAACACCATTTTCCCCTTACAATTAAATCTTCCCTCGGCCCAATGTTCTTATAAAATTAAATTCAATTTCTTTTTCTGGCCCGTTCCCCAAACAACCCACACACATTCTAAATTAAATTCCTAATTTAACCCCCAGCCCACCGAGCCAGCCCACTCCATTAAAATTCTCTATTTAAAATTTCCTTTCTCTTCAACTATTCTCCTGGCCCGGCCCAGTCTCCCTCTCCAAGCCCGCTTCGCCTCGAGCCGTACCCGCTTCCTCGACCCGACCCGCTCCTATTCATCCTTCTCCCCCAACGGCTATTTCCTGATTTCAGCGCGCGTTTTCTGCCGTTGCGCCCACGTCGCCGCCCGACACGCGCCGTGCCTCGTTCACCGTTACCCCACGACGCGCACCCCGTCTCCTCAATCTCTTTCTCTCCTCCTTCTACCTCCATCACCATCGCCCTCGTGCTCCTTTTTCCTCCTCTCTCGCTCCCACTCTCGAGCCACGTCCACGCCCCTCCATCGCCATCACCCCACTCTGCCGGCCATCTCGTCGGGCCCTCAACACCGCCCTCATCTCCTCACCACCTCCCCTCACTCTTCCCTGCCACCATCACCCAATACCCCTAAACCCACTGCCAGCTCGAACCCCTGCACCCGAGCTCGACCTCCCCTGCACCGACGACCGGTGAGCATCTCGTCTCGTCGTCGACTCCCCGCGTCATCGTCGCCATCAAACTCTTTCCCCCTCACTCCCGCTCTCCCCTCTTCCCCTGCTCCTCTCTCTTCCTGCTCACCATCCCTCAGGCCACGCACTCAAGCTCGGCCACCTTTCCCTCTCGCCGGCGAGCCCCCTGCACCCTCCTCATCATCACCATCATCGTCATGATCTCTCTCTCTCTCTCAACTCTCTCTCCCTCTCAGTTTCTCTCTCTTTCTCTCTCAATCCTGTCCCTCTCTCTCTCCCTCAGTCTACACTCTCTCTCTGTCTACTCTCTCTCTCTCTTATTTCTCTCTCTCTCTCTCTAGCACTCTCTCTCTCTCTCCAAATCTCACCGTCTCTCCATCCTCTATAAACCTACTACCACCATACGACATTGCCCGAGCCCGCAACAGCCCATTCCCAAGCTCGAGCCAAGCCCAAGTCTAGCCGAGACTCGTCGCGTGGTTGCTACCCCGTGCCCGGGACGTGTCACTACTGCTTTAGCTGCCGCACCATCAGTTCGCCGTGTCCAGGAAAGTTTTATACTTGCTACATGCTAATTAGTATTTGTTACGAACTATAATCTTATAAGTTTTATACTAAACATCCTCGATAAATTACACGATGCAACCGCTTGATGTGTGATCCCAATGAAATTACTTGTCTAATTTGACGGAACTAGATTGTTCTTGTTGGCCCTTGGTGTGATGAATATCTTGTGCAAATTTCGTTTGATAATATGACTGCTAAAGACCAAAACGGCTACCCCCAAGTTTAATCGTAAAACTGAAATTTTATTGTACCTGAAAATCGTTAAATTCACCATAAATCATATACATACTAGAATGGTGCGTTCGAGGGCTCAATTCGAAGCCGACTCGACGAACTTTAACCTTATACCAGTTTCCGGACATTCCTGTACGTAAATTGTGATGATAATTGGATCGGAGTGCGACTCTGGACTGCAGTTGTTTCTTGCTGTTCCGTAATGGGTACTGCAGTTTTTCCTAAACTCGTAGGTTGCGGAACTCCGCTGTTTATTATAGGGGAATCTGTTATCTAGAAAACACGAGTGGTTCTATCCTATTTCGTTATCATTTGTTATATAATCTACAATTTAAAAGATCGGGACGCATAACAGTCCCAACAGAACCAGAACTGACATATTGGTATTGATTAGTGTATAACTTCTGACGTACAGACGCGACGTACAGACGCGATCGAAGATCCGTCTGTTGCGTTGAAAACCTTACTGAAAACCTTAGATTTCATCTAACTGTAGCGTCGCTAAAATCTGATTCCAACTGGGATTAAAATGCGTTGCGAAACGGACTTCTGATTCTGAAACCAGATTTCCAGCCGTGAACGCTTAAAATGAAATGGCCATAAATTATGATCCTGAAAACCGATTGGCTTGAAACTAAATTCGATGGATGGACAACAGAACATACTAATTTTTTCCTGTTTATCATTTCTCTAAACTATACACGTACGTTTCATGATAAATCGTGCAAGTGATAGAACACTATTTTTATGACACCTTAATCATGCTTCATATACTGTTTACGTATCATATCATACTCATATCAGTGCAGTGATAACCTAGTGATATCGTACATTTACCCAGTGTTAGATTTTAGTGATGATTGTGGCAAGTACGTCAGTGTTCGTGTATCCGTGAATAAGTGAAAGTGATACGTACTTGTGCACAATCAGTGACCCTATTATTCTCTTGCATTGTCGACGTCTGTGGGATGCGTGTACGTGTGACTATAAGTGGTATGGGACACTTATGGAAGCGCTTGCATGGGTGTCACAGATAAGGCATCCGACACTGCCATCTATCTTAGGTATTAGTCGAGACGTGCTTGATAGAGGTCCTGCCTCCAGTTCTCGCGCAGACTTGTCACGGATCGATTAGTATTTAGGGTTATGGTTAGCGTTTGATGTAGACCACGGGGTGTGGGGTAGTTTTAAGTGTGAGTTCAACAGAATCTCGGGAGTCCCATGCCGGCTTATATATTTAGGGAGATATATGGAGATTTACAGGGTATGTGATATTCGCCGTGATATACATGTTACATGTTGGGCCCGTGGTCCCTTGTCCTTGGGTTCTACCCTTGGGTGGAGGACACTCACGAGTGGTTGACTCTCACACTTGGACTGACAGTAGGCTTAGTGGCCTGTACAGTGAGACTTAGAGACTGATAGGGATACTGGCGTTGAGATATCTTATTTACTGTGTTGACATACGTGACATATCGTTCTACTGCTTTACTGTTCCGCTGCATTGATTACTGCACATTTATATTCATGCTGTCATCGATTTACTGTTTCACATATCTATTACCACTGTTAGAATTGTCACATGATTTTATATATATTATATTGCTATTGTGTCGCTCTGACGACCTGAGTATGCATGCTCAGTGTGAGGAGAAGATTTAGCCTGGACCAGAACTAGACGTGCATCACAGACTCCTTGACTTGCCATTCCGAGTTACATTCGTTTGTTTCCCATCAGGTCAGTTTATATTATTGTTTCTTTCAGTTACTGCATTTCTCATTACCTGCGCATCATTTACTGTTTACCATGAAAAACTAGAAGCCGAAGTGTGACTACGGCAGGACATTTCCTTGACCGTAGGAGCATGGCTGGCCTTGTCTACCCCTCGTATTCCGTATTTTGGGAAGCGGGGCGTGACATGGTTTAGTTGGTATCAGAGCCAGGTTTTGCTTCGATTGGGATTGCAGTTTTCCTTGTAAAGCTTGACAATCCAAGACATCCCTCAGTCCGGATTGTAAACTTCATATCCTTGATCCATATTCATGTTGATTGTTCAGTTATCCATTCGCTAGGGCTTCGGGTGACTTGACAAAGTTACGTAGTTGCAATGGCGCTACCGTACTCTCTTAAGTGACTTAGAATGCTACCGTTGATTCCCCACTTATAATAAATTCATCACCTCTGAGATTCTTGAATCTTTGTCCTATCCATATTATATTTTGATTCATTTAGCTTGTGACTTATATCATTCGCAAAATTGTTGTCTCAGGATCATGTCTTCCAACGACTCTTCATCCATATCCGCTCCCCAGAATCTGACCATCGAGATTCTGAGTGTACTGCAAGGTCTAAAGAAAGCCCAGGAGCGAACAAACGACTTGTTGGCTGAAGGAATGAGAAGACAGGTGAATCAGGCACCAGCGGGAGTCTCAAATCATAAAGGGGTCCCCGTTACACGAGGAAAAGAGAGGAAGATGAAGCGCCAATTTGTTTCTCCGCAGCAAAAGCAGCAGAAGACCCCATGTTGTGGGTACTGTAAGAGGTCAGGACATCTTCAGAGGGATTGTCGCCGCGCCCAGAGGGAAATGTTTGATATGCGGGTTCAACAAACATCTCATCAACGGTTGCCCAGAAAGAAAGGAACTACAAGGAGGAAACTCGTCCACTCTCCCCACTTCTGCCAAGTGAGGATTACTGCGTAGTTCGAACTCTGAGAATAAAGCAGACCCAACACAGGATTCAACTCGCGTAACGATGATGCAGCGGTCTAGCGATCGAAGAAGAATTTTTATGTTTTCCAATTTCAGTATTATGTTGCCATCCTCTTATAAATATTTCTTTCCGTTTGAACCTTTGTATCCGTCGAACTTTTAGTTGAATGAAATAAAGTTGGAATCACAATATATGTATCATTCTCTTGCTTTCTCTTTATCTAATTCTATTCACTATCACAGTATTTTAATCCTGATCTCTCAGTTCCTGCAACCGCATATTTTCCTATACTTCGTACCCTGAGCTTTTTCCTTGATGTATTCCACTGTCTGATCGTAACTTTTCTTTTCAGACCATGGCCCACCCTGGAGCAGCACCGCATCTAGACGAGGATGCACAGTCATGCGTTTCCTTAGACCGCACGCTGATGAGTTCTGATGATGAGGTCAACGGTCCCCAGGTCAACTTCAGAAACAACGATTCAGAGGACGAAGGAGTAGCCGCCCCAGAGTTTAACATGATAGCTGATTCCGACGAAGAAGAAGGAGATCCTGAAGAGAACCCTATAGAGGAAGATCCCGATGAAGACCCGATAGAAGAAAATCTAGTTGAGGAAAATCCCGTGGAAGAAAATCCAGAAGAAGAGAATCACATGGAATCGGACCTCGATGAAGAAGCTTCATCCGAGGAAGAAGGACCAGAAAAATCAAGACCCTGCTGTGGAAGAACTTCTAGTGGCGATGCCTACGAGACGATATGGGAATGGACGCCCCTACCTGAGCACGCGAGCCTACCGCAACCTGCTGAATCTCCACAACCGCGACTGACAGGATTTCTTTTGATGTTGTCCTTCTGGCCAAATAAAATGTGTATAGTTTAGGGCCACTCTTCGCCTTTGGGAATGCTTTGTTTCAAATTTTCTTAAATGAAATAAATCTTCTGAATTCGTAAACCTTTTGATTATTGGTTCGCTTGATACTTGTTTATTGCCCATATCCATTTATTTTTCTGCTGAGATTCCTGACTGTCCACCCCTACTCATTGTATAGTTTTCACCCTTGATTCGACTAGAAAGTACCGCACCCTGATCCTTGGAATGAGCCACCATTCATCCTTCGTCTGTACCCTGTTTGAGATCCTTCTGGGAGGAGGACATTTCTTATGAATTACCGAGTTCGTTAACTTTTCAAATTCTTGATTCATAGAATGTACCGACCGTTATCCTACCCAAACTTCTTCCCATGTAGTCATTTGGTGGTTCGCCCTTGCATCCTGTGCTGACCCGATCCCAATCTCCTTGATCTTCAGCCTAAAACCGCCACATTCTGACCTTTGAGTGAACCACACTTCCTTGAAACCCTTACCCTAGCTAGCCTACATTGTTGTGTTCTTCCTATTACCCTAACTATATAAAGGGACAGTGTTATTCAAAAATTTAGTTTTCATTATCTTGGTGCGTGTTGTTGATTACTCCGTTTTATGTATTTTAAGTACACTACTATTATTCCCATTTTCAGTAGCGCAACCTTACACCGCGCATACTTTTGGTCCATGTTTCTTAATTTCACTGTACAAGTTTTCTAAATTATTTTAGACCTATTTTATCGATACATTATCCTAAAATGTTTTAACCTATCGACAAATTTTCCACTACTTTATTATCGTTACCTTATTACGAGTATTATGCCTATGCTTACTATTATAAGTGGTTGAGCCTTATACTTATTATTTCTGCTTGCTATTTTGATATTCTTAGATGTGCACATATTTGAGTTTCGATTTTTATCGAGTACGTCCCGAATATCATTGTTCATTATTGTTGTTATTGCTATTCTTATATACATATAGGATACCTTTGTATATTGTTCTTATATATATAAACCTTCAAATTTCGTTATCTGCCTATTTCTAATAAAGCATTATGTGTTAGTTGTAGTATAATTGCTTTTGCCTATGTTTGTATAACTTATTGTTTATTTTAAATTTCGAGGACGAAATTTTTGTAAGGGTGGTATGATGTAATACCCAGCCTCTTTTATACCAACTTTGTATTTTGTACTTTAGAATTCTATTTATTTTAATTATAATTTCATTTATTTTATTTAGAAATTTAATTCTTCAAAACCCTATTTTCTTTTACCAATAAAACCCAAACATATATTCTTCAGCCTATTTTTCCATTAATAAGCCCGGGCCCTCTCCATTATTATTTCTTCCATTCATTAAGATTTAAACCCAGCCCAACTCCCCTAATTCTTCTATTTGAAAGCTAAACCCTAAAACCCAACACCAATTTTCCCTTATTATTAAATCTTCCCTCAGCCCAATGTTCTTATAAAATTAATTTCAATTTCTTTTTCTGGCCCGTTCCCCAAACAGCCCACACACATTCTAAATTAAATTCCTAATTTAACCCCCAGCCCACCGAACCAGCCCACTCCATTAAAATTCTCTATTTAAAATTTCCTTTCTCTTCAACTATTCTCCTGGCCCGGCCCAGTCTCCCACTCCAAGCCCGCTTCGCCTCGAGCCGTACCCGCTTCCTCGACCCGACCCGCTCCTATTCATCCTTCTCCCCCAACGGCTATTTCCAGATTTCCGCGCTCGTTTTCTTCCGTTGCGCCCATGTCTCCGCCCGACACGCGCCGTGCCTCGCTCACCATTACCCCACGACGCGCACCCCGACTCCTCAATCTCTTTCTCTCCTCCTTCTACCTCCATCACCATCGCCCTCATGCTCCTTTTTCCTCCTTTCTCGCTCCCACTCTCGAGCCACGTCCACCCCCCTCCATCGCCATCACCCCACTCTGCCGGCCATCTCGTCGGGCCCTCAACACCGCCCTCATCTCCTCACCACCTCCCCTCACTCTTCCCTGCCACCATCACCAAATACCCCTAAACCCACTGCCAGCTCGAACCCCTGCACCCGAGCTCGACCTCCCCTGCGCCGACGACCGGTGAGCATCTCGTCTCGTCGTCAACTCCCCGCGTCATCGTCGCCATCAAACTCTTTCCCCCTCACTCCCGCTCTCCCCTCTTCCCCTGCTCCTCTCTCTTCCTGCTCACCATCCCTCAGGCCACGCACTCAAGCTCGGCCACCTTTCCCTCTCGCCGGCGAGCCCCCTGCACCCTCCTCATCATCACCATCATCGTCGTGATCTCTCTCTCTCTCTCAGCTCTCTCTCCCTCTCAGTTTCTCTCTCTTTCTCTCTCAATCCTGTCCCCCTCTCTCTCCCTCAGTCTACACTCTCTCTCTGTCTACTCTCTCTCTCTCTCATTTCTCTCTCTCTATCTCTCTAGCACTCTCTCTCTCTCTCATTTCTCTCTCTCTATCTCTCTAGCACTCTCTCTCTCTCTCTCTCTCTCATTTCTCTCTCTCTCTATCTCTCGAGCACTCTCTCTCTCTCTCCAAATCTCACCGTCTCTCCATCCTCTATCAATCTACTACCACCACACGACATTGCCCGAGCCCGCAACAGCCCATTCCCAAGCTCGAGCCAAGCCCAAGTCTAGCCGAGACTCGTCGTGTGGTTGCTACCCCGTGCCCGGGATGTGTCACTACTGCTTTAGCTGCCGCGCCATCAGTTCACCATGTCCAGGCAAGTTTTATACTTGCTACATGCTAATTAGTATTTGTTACAAACTATAATCTTATAAGTTTTATACTAAACATCCTCGATAAATTACACGATGCAACCGCTTGATGTGTGATCCAAATGAAATTACTTGTCTAATTTGACGAAACTAGATTGTTATTGTTGGCCCTTGGTGTGATGAATATCTTGTGCAAATTTCGTTCGATAATATGACTGCTAATGACCAAAACGACTACCCCCAAGTTTAATCGTAAAACTGAAATTTTATTGTACCTGAAAATCGTTAAATTCACCATAAATCATATACATACTAGAATGGTGCGTTCGAGGGCTCAATTCGAATCCGACTCGATGAACTTTAACCCTATACCAGTTTCCGGACTCGACGAACTTTAACCCTATACCAGTTTCCGGACATTCCTGTACTTTAATTGTGATGATAATTGGATCGGAGTGCGACTCTGGACTGCAGTCCAGAGCGACTCCAGTTGGTGCTTGCTGTTCCGTAATGGGTACTGCAGTTTTTCCTAAACTCGTAGGTTGCGGAACTCCGCTGTTTATTATAGGGGAATCTGTTATCTAGACAACACGAGTGATTCCATCCTAGTTCGTTATGATTTGTTATATAATCTACAATTTAAAAGATCGGGACGCATAACAGTCCCAACAGAACCAGAACTGACATATTGGTATTGATTAGTGTATAACTTCTGACGTACAGACGCGATCGAATATCCGTCTATTGCGTTGAAAACCTTACTGAAAACCTTAGATTTAATCTAACTATAGCGTCGCTAAAATCTGATTCCAACTGGAATTAAAATGCGTTGCGAAACGGACTTCTGATTCTGAAACCAGATTTCCAGCCGTGAACGCTTAAAATGAAATGGCCATAAATTATGATCCTGAAAACCGATTGGCTTGAAACTAAATTCGATGGATGGACAACTGAACATACTAATTACTTCCTGTTTATCATTTCGCTAAACTATACACGTACGTTTCATGATAAATCGTGCAAGTGATAGAACACTATTTTTATGACACCGTAATCATGCTTCATATACTGTTTACGTATCATATCATACTCATATCAGTGCAGTGATAACCTAGTGATATCGTGCATTTACCCAGTGTTAGATTTTAGTGATGATTGTGGCAAGTACGTCAGTGTTCGTGTATCCTTGAATAAGTGAAAGTGATACGTACTTGTGCACAATCAGTGACCCTATTATTCTTTTGCATTGTCGACGTCTGTGGGATGCGTGTACGTGTGACTATAAGTGGTATGGGACACTTATGGAAGCGCTTGCATGGGTGTCACAGATAAGGCATCCGACACTGCCATCTATCTTAGGTATTAGTCGGGACGTGCTTGATGGAGGTCCTGCCTCCAGTTCTCGCGCAGACTTGTCACGGATCGATTAGTATTTAGGGTTATGGTTAGCGTTTGATGTAGACCACGGGGTGTGGGGTAGTTTAAGTGTGAGTTCAACAGAATCTCGGGAGTCCCATGCCGGCTTATATATTTAGGGAGATATATGGAGATTTACAGGGTATGTGATATTCACCGTGATATACATGTTACATGTTGGGCCCGTGGTCCCTTGCCCTTTTGTTCTACCCTTGGGTGGAGGACACTCACGAGTGATTAACTCTCACACTTGGACTGACGGTAGGCTTAGTGACCTGTACAGTGAGACTTAGAGACTGATAGGGATACTGGCGTTGAGATATCTTATTTACTGTGTTGACATACGTGACATATCGTTCTATTTCTTTACTGTTCCGCTGCATTGATTACTGCACATTCATATTCATGATGTCATCGATTTACTGTTTCACATATCTATTACCACTGTTAGAATTGTCATATGATTTTATATATATTATATTGCTATTGTGTCGCTCTGACGACCTGAGTATGCATGCTCAGTGTGAGGAGAAGATTTAGCCTGGACCAGAACTAGACGTGCATCACAGACTCCTTGACTTGCCATTCCGAGTTACATTCGTTCGATTCCCATCAGGTCAGTTTATATTATTGTTTCTTTCAGTTACTGCATTTCTCATTACCTGCGCATCATTTACTGTTTACCATGAAAAACTAGAAGACGAAGTGTGACTACGGCAGGACATTTCCTTGACCGTAGGAGCATGGCTGGCCTTGTCTACCCCTCGTATTCCGTATTTTGGGAAGCGGGACGTGACAGACAGTGTCAAGTCGGACTAAGCTTTACTCATGTCACCTGGGAACTGATAACTAACGATAGGTATAGTACCAACCAACAGTTCCCGACGAGTCATGTCCAGTGTACTCGTAACCTAACGAGCACCTGCATACTATCTCAAATACGACGTACTGACGGCTGTGGGACAGACCGTCTCCCATGCTGGGATGGGAAGCGCATACGCTAGTCTACTCCGGAGTATCGATAGCCCTACTACTAGGGACCTGTATAAGGATGTGCTTGTGGATTACCCAGCCCCCACGAGTGTGACTGCCATCATAACGCTGGTAATCAAGCAAAGATCCTAAGGGCTCCACTAATGTGTATAGGTGATATATTAAAAGAAACACATGTACACATTAAAGTAGAAACAAACCAAGTAGCATACTACCATTTTGAGCAAGATTGTCTAAACAACTGTGAATATCCCAAGCTTCCATTAAGTAATATACAAACTAGTATGATATAGTAATGGCCTCCAGGGCATATACACTAACAGGAATCACCCTCTCCAAAGAGATGTCTCCCAAGACTGATGAGGAGAGGGTTCGCATGAGCACTATACCCTACGGTTCGGCGGTAGGATCTATAATGTATGTGATACTATGTACAAGACCAGATGCAGCATACGCGCTTAGCGTGGTGAGCCGGTATCAGTCAAACCCAGGTGAGAACCACTGGACAACAGTGAAGAACATTCTCAAGTACCTGTGAAGGACTAAAGAGATGTTCTTGGTATTCGGTAATTAAGACCTCAAGATCAAGTCCTTTACCGATTCAAGCTTCCAGAGTGATAAGGATGATAACAAGTATGTCACGGGTTTTGTGTTTACCCTCAATGGAGGGGCGGCGTGTTGGAAGAGCTCAAAACAGGACACCATCGCAGACTCGACGATAGAGGCTGAATACATTGCCGCGAACGATGCCGTAAAAGAAGCGGTCTGGATGAAGAAGTTCATTACTGGACTTCAGGTAGTTCCGTCCATTGTTGATCCAATACCTCTGTATTGCGATAACAATGGGGCTATAGTTTTAGCGTAGGAACCACGGTCCCATCAGAAATCCAGACACATTTTGAGGCTGTATCACCTAATCAAGGAGATCATTGATCGCCAGAAGATCGAGGTGCGCAGAATGGACACAAAAGACAACACGGCGGATCCATTCACGAAGGCCTCAAGGGAAGTTCAAGCAACTTTTTGAGATGTTGGGTATGCGATACGCTAACAGCTGGCCCTAGAGCAGACGTTGGGTACTCGGTACACCAATATATGGCCTTAGTGCAAGTGGGAGATTGTTGGATATGTATGGCTTAGAGGCCATTATTGTATATGTATACATGTAGATGCTAGGGATATATATGTACATGACAATCTTGCTCAGTTATATAGTATATTATTTGAGTTGTCTTTATCATGATATGTGTGTTTGTTTCTTCTGATGCTTTATCCTGCTTGCACATACTGATAAAGACTTGATACGGTAGTTTACTATTATGGTTTGACTTTATCTAAACATGTGCATATGTTTTACTCGTTATTACATATGGAAGTTACATGTTGATAAGGCCCGTAGGATCTTGCTTGACTACCAGCATTATGATGGCGATCATATTTGTGGAAGCTGGGTAGTCCATAAGCACATCCTTAAAAGGTCCCTAGTCGTGCGAGTATCGAGACTGGGCATCGATATTCCAGAGTAGACTGGTGTATACATTTCTAAACCCCGAGGAGGGGCGATGGTTGGTCCCGCGGCCATTAGTCTGATGCACCTAAGATCGTATACAGGTGCTCACTAGGTGTTACTACACAGGACGGACCTGCCGAGAACCTCTAGATGGTATTATACCTATCGTCAGATAGCGGTTCTCATGTGACATGTGTATAGGTTAGTCTTAGGACATGAGATCGTCATTTGTATCATGTAAGTTCCCACTGTGCTTTGATCACTACCCTACCACGACTCTACTGAGTCATGCAAACAGGTTTTGGTTGGATACAGTCCCAAGCCACATGGAGGCAGTGAGTGATTGTCAGGTATTCGTCTCTCCAGGTATTGGGAGTCGATATCACACTGTGTTCGATTGGTCAGGACCATAAGACTTTGGCCAAGGCAGTTGGGATTTACTGATAGGTTGATCAGTAGTTTCCCGGATTGGTCTTGTGCCGTATCTGCATGAATTATCGGGTTATTAGGGTCTGATGTTTGCCGCCCCTAGACCCGGTATGCGATACTCTTAGACGAAGAGACCGGACTGTACTCTTAGACGAAGAGACCGAACTGTACAGAGATTGTCACGGATAGGCTAAGTAGGAGTTAGGACAAGTTTGCTCGTCGGCCTTCTTTTCGACAGGTACCTGGGTAGCCGTTACGTGCAGCTTGTACCACTGAAGATCTTGTGGTTAAACCCACTGCCAGCATACTGTCGAGTCGTTAGAGTCCCACACAGAGGGTTTCCTTGCTTCGGGAAAAACGATGTAGAGGCCGTATGGTTTTACGGCAGGGGTTCGATCATATAGTATACTAGCTACACGGATCATGATTTGGACGGATAATTCTAGTGGGCTTTGGTTTAAGCCGGGTCCTAATATTATATTGTTGGATTATTTTCGTCTATTTTTATTCGTATTTTTCGGAATACGGATACAGGTATGTATAAACTGTGAGGGGTATTCTTGTAATTTTACAAGGGTGCTTCTAGAAGAAGACAACTCATTATTTGTTTTAACCATTTATGTTAAATGGTTAATGAGGTAGAGGTATGAAGTGTTATGTATGCATTTAATGAAGCATGGCTACTTGGTGACTCACTTAGTGACTCATGGGTTACTATTCTAGTATGCTTGATTCATTGTTTGGTGAATTATTGATATGATTCACAAAACTTAGCCCTTCTTCATTCGTGATAACACTACACTCTCATCTCCTCCAAGCTCTCTTCTTCTACCTCAAACCCTAAATGTCTCATGTGTTAAGAAACCTAGGGTAAATAGAAACAAATCAATCCATCATCACTCTCTACATCCTCTAGGCTACTTAGATTAGCATACTAAGTAACCTAGTTACCTCGGTTTAGAGGTCAGAGCTCAAAGTACACACTCTCGGGTGGATCATCTTTGACGTAAGGAGGCCGACTATCAAGCGCGATCCGTAGACACTTCCAGGACCTAAAGGAGAGGAGTGAAGACCCGAAGGACTTGAGCCTTTAGGTATAAACTTCTATCATAGTAGATAGAACTCCTTTGCATGCTAGTAAGGTTTATAGTAGATCCGGTTAACGGGTTATTCTAGCGCCAATTTTAATTGTAGAAAAAAAATTGTTCCGAAGAGGGCCACGGATAATGGCCAGGGCGTCAGTGTAACCCAACAATATATTTAGTGAGGGCATTCTTGTAATTTCATAAGACATGCTTCTAGAAAGGGGCACCTCATTATTTGGATTTATCTATTTTGAGAGATAGATTAATGAGGTGGAAATTAGAGATATTTGTGGAATGGAGTGAAGCATAGCTCATTACATTTGTTTATTGGTTTGTATTTACTATTGAAGTATGGTTGCTATTTTCAATTGGAAAATAATCCATTCTTCATGTGAGATAATGAGTGAGCCATTCTTCACTTGCCAAGACCTTAGCCCATATGTAGTTTCACTTTCTCTCTCCATTTTTTCTCTCCTTCTTCCTCAAGACCCTAATCCCTCACATAAGTTGTGAACCATAGGGTCAAGTAAGATTAAATACTCCATTAGATACTATACATCTTCTAAGCTACCTAGCAAAGTAAACTAGGATCCTTAGTTACCTCGGTTTAAAGGTTGGAGCTTCAAGTACATACTCTCGGGTGGATCGTCTTCGACACGAGGAGGCCGACGTTTCAAGCACGATCCGATCATCGAGGAGCTCAAGAAGAGGAGGAGAAGAAGACCCGAAGGACTTGTAAACAAGGAGGTATAAACCCTAACATAGTAGTTAGAACCTCCTAGTAGATATAGCTAGTTAAGGTTTCCGCAATGATTCTGTAGTTAAAGTCGGTGTTGCGAAGTAAGAAAAATCGTTTTTTGTAAATTCCGACTCCCCGCGAACCCGCGGGGTGCGCAACATCGACTTACAGTTGTATCAGAGCCTACTGAACATTAACTAGCTAGTTAGCAAGTGATTAGAACTTCGATCGACGGAAAAATACCCGAAATTAAATTTCCGAGATATGCTAGCTGTCGATTTTTTAAAACTGTTCAAAAAATTATTTCAGTGACCTTAAAAATACATGCAGGAATTTCTAAGACCTAGAAAAAAGTTTGAGCACCTAACTCATCAACTTTGCGGCGGAACCGCCGCCAAATAGGTCATTTGGCCACAGATCCGCTGCCGAGTTGTGGCCGAGTTGCTCCCAATTTGGTTTTGGTTCTTGGAATTATGATTTTTGGTATATTTGGTTTTTACCTAGATTGTTTGTGTACTGGTTTTTGCATGGGGTAAACACGGATAAGTATTATCGATCGAAATTCTAAAGTCTTAGCTAATATGTGATTCTGTGATGATATATGTGCTTCTAAACGTCTGCTAATCACTATATGTCGATTAGTAGGGGTTGCACATATCTGTATTATGATGGTTTATGTATATGAAGTATTGGATCGTCGTGGATGAATAGCAGGGGGATGTAAGAAGAGTGTTTTCTTTTCTTTCATTCATGTAAATTTGTAAATTGATGTAATATTATTTTTGCGGGGCACATCCGGGTTGAGGTTGTAGCCACCGTTGTATTATTTCATTTACTTTTTCTAGCACCAAGGATAGACCCAACGTGGGGAGCACAAACTACCGGGTTTTTGAAGTGTCGAGTGGCCTACTCATTTTATTGAGGGAGGTTGCTTCACTTCGAGAATTTGGCGAGTAGTTTGCCGCACCCGTAGGGGTCTAGGGTGGGGTTTGGCTATTGATCACGACCGTGGAATCCGTCTTTCGTTCTAGGCTAAAACAAAACACAGAATTCCTAGTATATCCAATATATTCATCTGTGATCTGGAATGCCTATTATTATGTGAGATGAATGGCTATATATATATATATATATATATATTGTTAGTTGTATGTATACCCTAGAGGCCAGTATTGTACAGATGATGTATGTTATATTGGATGCTTGGATATATATAGAGAGGACTTTCTTGCTCGTCATGATAGTATGCTATCTGGTTGCTCTTTACTTTAACATGTATACTTGTCTCTTTATACTGTCTTATAGTTACATGTTGGTAAAGCCCTTAGGATGTGTACTTGACTACCTGGAATATGATGCTGATCATACTAGTGGGGACATGGTAGTCCATAAGTACATCCTTCAAGGTCCCTAGTCGTGGGTGTATCGAGACGGGGCATCGATATACCAGAGTAGACTAGCGTATACGCTTCTCGACCCATAAGATGGGCGATGGATGATCCCATATCCATTGGTGTTTGACATCAGAGATGGTATACGGGTGCTCAGTGGAGACTGGGTACACTGGACGGACTCGCCGAGAACTCCCAGATGATATTATACCTCACGTCAGATGGCAGTTCTTTGGTGACACTTGTGCAGGTTAGTCTGTAGACCCGAGATCGTCACAGAGTCTCGTGTGATTCCCACTGTGCTTTGATTTCCACCTTTCCACACTAACGAGGCTCTACATATATATATATATATATAATAATAATAATAATAATAATAATAAACGTTGCTTATGTTTTGCACCAGCGCTAGTCCAGCCCCCGCTCTGCTGTTAGTTAAGTAACCTAATGGTGCATGACGGGGCCCCGTGGCGAATGCGGATGGTATAAGCGTACGTTATATTTTCGTTTCTTTTCTGTAATGATAGAGTTAAATGATGGGACCGCATTAATATTGATTAATGCAAGGAAAACAAACCAAAGTTTAAATCGTTGGAACAATTTCAAAACCACTCGATTTTCTTGAAAAACAACTTTTAAAGGCATAGCCTAAACCACTCCTTTTAAAAGCTATCACGCTTCCTTCGACTATATCAAGTTCATTACGTTCACAGTTTCGCCAAAACTATCTGTAGCCCTTCATCATTTCAGATAGGTATTCAGTAGTATTCAAGCTATGTATTTTGACCTTCGCCAAGGCATAGTGATTGGTAGCTGCTGGGTATTCATCTGTAGCATAGATAGATGCGTTAATTTAGGACAGTCGTACAGCTATTTTCTTCCTTCGTCAAGGGTTTGTACGGATGGGTTTAAATTAACCTGGATAATGACGAGTAGAACTTGACTTGCGTCTTATGATATGTTGACCTTCGTTAAGGTCATAAGCGCGTGGGGCAAAAATCCACATCGGGAGTTTCAATGGAAAATGAAACTTGCTAGAGTTGCATTCCATTTGGAGTGATGATTTTGGTAGGATTCCTTTAAGGTTGTCACACGATGATATTTGGATCCCGATCCTACTATGAGTATCCGCTACTCTTCGGGAGATTTTTTTACTAAACAATCAATGCGATAAACCAAGTAGGTGGCTAGAACGGTGTTAGCGGGGCTACGCCTACAGGGAAAAGAGGTTATGTAATTAAGGAACTTCACGAAAGCGTTGGAAAACCTCCCTCGAAGTACCAACACTAGCCTGGCCGAAATGTTAAGCAAGAATTATAGGGTGAGATTAATCCTGATTAATTATTCTTTTATGGTTTGAAGGAGGAATCGAGGAACAGAGGGATCCATCCTGTTTAGATAGACTAATAACTAATCTAAACTTGAAAGAGCATCATACTGAGTGGTTCTTCTCTCTCTCCTAATTGCAGCGACCTAAATGACCAGGCTTAAGTTACTGCTAGATAATAATAAATTGACTGGGCCAAACTATAAATATTGGCTAAGGAATGTCCAGATGGCCATTACCTATGACAAGCTGGGCTACCTCCTTACTATCAAATCCCCGACCGTCTCAGCTCCAGATTCCACCGTCTTGGATGTTAAAATGCGTAAGACATGGGAAATAGACGGTGGGAGAGCCAAGTGCCTCGTGTTGGCCTCAATGCATAATGAACACCAGTGGCGGCACGAGAAGATGGACTTAGCTTCCATCTTCCTCCATTCCAAAGATTTATATGGAGAGCAATCTCGTATCGCAAGATATGATACCTCAAAGAAATTGTTTCAGGCGAGGTTAGCTGTCGGGTCATCTGTAGGGGACAACATCCTTAAGATGATTAGCTATATTGAAGAGCTTGCGGACCTTAGGACCACATTGGAGAACGAGTTATATACTGACTTAATTCTACAGTCCCTCTCTTCTACCTATACCCAGTTTATCTTGAATTTCAACATTCAAGGGATGAAAGTTTCACTTCCAGAACTCCTCAACATGTTGAGGAGCGCTGAGGGCAACCTGCAGAAATCCAGGAAGACACCCGCTCTGCTTATTAGGGAATCTTCCTCTTCTAGATCCATGGCGAAAGCCAAGGGGAAGAAGAAGAAGGTCTCCACCAAGCTGAAAGGCGGTGTCAGTAAGGTAGAGGGAAAGGACAGGGCAAAAGTTTCGAGGCTGACAGTAGGAAAGGAGAAATGTTTCTATTGTCACGGGAAAGGGTAATGGAAGAAGGACTGCAGGGCTTGGAAAGCCAGAAACCAGGATTCGAAGCACGTTGTGGCTTCGGATTCAGGTGTGTTGATGATTGAAAACTGTCTGTAAATTAACTCTACTTCCTGGGTACTAGATACCGGATCAAGATCTCATATCTGTAATTCATTACAGGCTCTGATAAACCATAGAGTTATCAAGGCAGGTGATATGACTCTCAGGGTTGCTAACGGAATGAGCGTAGATGTTGTATCCGTAGGGGAATATCACCTAGGATTGAAAAGTGGGCAGATTTTGATTTTTCGTAACTGTTTGTGTGTACTTAGTTTGGTATGTAATATCATCTCTGTATCTTTACTATCTAAAGAAGGTTATGATTTTACATTTGTAAGCGATGTCGTCCATATCCACCTTAATCAAGATTTGATTGGGTTAGGTACACTAGATAAACGGTATATACGTATTAAATCTAGCTCGGGTTTTCAATGTCCAGAACACACTTAAAAGAAAGTCTCCATAATTAAATCAGGATTTCTTATGGCAATGTAGACTGGGTCATATCAATGAAACATGGTTGACGGAGTTACATAAAGAGGGATGTTTGGATCCGTTTGAATATCAGTCTTATGCAACTTGTTAATCATGTCTCAAAAGAAAGATGACAAAGACTCCATTCACTGGACATGGGGTAAGAGCAAGCGAGCTCTTGGGACTCATACACAGCGACGTGTGTGGTCCAATGTCTACACATGCAAGAAGTGGTTATTCCTACTTCATTAGCTTTATGGATGATTTCTCAATGTATGGACATGTATTCTTGATGAAACATAAATCCGAGGCCTTTGAGAAATTCCGGGAATACAAGAATGAAGTGGAAAAACAAACAGGCAAAAGTATCAAGACACTTAGATCTGATCGAGGTGGTGAATACTTAAGTGCCGAGTTCTTAGATTACTTAAGAGAGAATGGTATTCTCTCTCAGCTTACTCCTCCATACACATCTCAACACAATGGTGTATCAGAAAGGCGGACCGAATCTTATTGGATATGGTACGTTCGACGATTAGTAACGCTGAGTCACCGCGATCCTTCTGGGGTTATGCACTAGAATCACCTGCATAACTTTTGAACAAGGTTCTTACTAAGTCAGTGCCTACCACACTAAATCAGATGTTGAGTGGGAAGAAACCCTATCTTATGTATCTAAAGATATGGAGATGTCCAGCTTTTGTAAAAAAGCAGCATGCGGGCAAGCTCGAGGCATGCTCAGTACTGTGTAAGTTTGTAGGATACCTAAAGAACACCATGGGGTATCTTTTCCATTAAGCAGAGGAACAAAAGGTCTTTGTTTCTTGGCATGCCTACTTTTTGGAAACTCAATTTCTTGAAAAAGAAATAAGTGGGAGCGCAATAGAACTGGAAGAAATTCAAGAACAACAAGCTATTACTGAAAGCATGGTGGAAGCAGAAGTTTCGAAAGAACCGGATATCCCCACGCCACTCCGTAGGACTAGTAGGCAGTCTCATCCGCCCGAGAGATACTATGGTTTTTTCATAGACGGGAATAGAGAGGATTGCATCATCAACGATGATGAGCGAACTAGCTTCCAGCAAGCCATTCAGAGCAGAGACTCGGTAAAATGGCTGGATGCAATGTGGACCGAAATAGAGTCCATGTACACCAACAAAGTATGCATTTTGGACATTGCTCCAGAAGGGGTAAAACTCATAGGCTGCAAATGGATCTTTAGAAAAAAGATTGGTGTAGATGGAAAGTTTGAAATCTATAAGGCTACACTTTTTGCAAAAGGTTTTCGTCAAAGACCTCGTTTGGACTATGATGAAACCTTTTCTCCAATGACTATGCTCTGTAGGGTGTTTTTCGTCCCCCCATTGAGATGGGAATACGCACGCGCTTGTCAGGCGTACTACAGATTCCCCCTGCCTAGGACAGGCCGGGGTTTATTGAATGTGGGGATCCGAATCTCCGGCAGCCGCAGACTAAGCTGTCGTTAATTACCCCTCACTTTTTGAGTGAGAGAACCTCCGATTGACGGATCAAACTGGTCATGCGAACTCAATGTGATGTATTGGTGTGTTGTGTTTTGAAAGGGCTTTGGATATATCTGGGGCCTCGCAGAGTTTACGGGGGTCCCGCTACCCAGATAGCGATCTGGGGGTCAAAGGGGCTAGCACCCTGTTCATCACAGAAAACTGCATTTTAATACCGCTCATTCATTATCTATTTTGTTATATATCGGTACTATTAATCAGTGTCTTGTCAGTAATTACAGTTTACAGGTATTCGTGATTAAATACTGGAAACACACTCAATATCACGGACAATACTGCAATCAGAACAGGAAACCGACCGATATCCAAAGAGTTCTTTTGCAAATAAATGTGTGCACACAATTTTGGTCCAACACAATACAAGTGTACACACAACTCTTTGGCATGGACCATGGTGGGGCTGCCCATGGCACACACAAATGATGTCTTGTGCAAGTGGGGGGACATGGGTAATAAATGCAAAAAGTTTTGATGTGATATTATCTTTAAGTTTCCTTCCAAATCTCTGAATGCAAACCAGGTTATTATAGACAAATCAAACAGCACCAGGACGATGTTGGAGTTGACACGAGACCACCACATCAATACGAGCCTCATTGCTCGGACCAAGACCGACGACACACCCAATATATCCGATCTTGCCGGCCCCCCTTACCCCATTTGTCCCCATTTTTCTTCTGGTCTTTTATTTAGGTCACATCATCCTATTTTTATTGTTTATTTATTCAGGTTTTGGGCCTATAAATACCAGAACATATTAGAGCCAAGGGGACCATATATGTATATTCATATTCTTTTGTTTTCTTTTGTTTTTGGTTTAGGCTTGAGAGTTGTGTGAGCTTTACTTGGTCTCTTCTTCTTCTTCCTTCTTGAAGCTTTCTCTTGAGAGCTTCATTATGGAGGTTGAACAAGTTACCAATATCTTGTACCTCAACTTCAAGTGTTAATAATATTGCTTTTATTACTTGCTTCTTTTTATTATTTTCTTTTCTTTTTATCATGCTTAACTAATATCTTTGGTTGTGGTAATGGTGAGGAAATGAGATGAAAGGCTTTGCCTCCTCCTCCTCTTGTTAATGTTTAAATGTGCTTATATATATGATTCTAACTTACAAGATTGTTTATGTATTGATGTGGTATGGTATTTTGAAACACGGTTACTTTGTAACCTCCTCATATACCATACTCACTCCCTTTCCCCATTTCAATGTTTAAGTTAAAATCAATTTAGTGTTAAGGTTGCTAGGTTTAGATATGGTATTTTGTTATTAAGTGACTCGACAAATCTCTTGGTTTCATATACTATATACTATCACAAACACTTCGTAAACTCAACACTAAAATCATTTGCTTTCATTCACTAATTTGTGTTTTTGATGTTGTGGTATGCTTGCTAACCCTCGTGCTTAGTGTGATACCCTAAGCTTGGACATACAAACGGTAAGTGAACAAAACGGACTCGTTTCGTGTTTTCGTTGAATATCAGCAACATGACGACTTGTGCCTCGCTACCGCCTTGACGAGTCATGCTTCACGCCGGGATCGACACAAGGACGGACAACTCATGATCAAAGGAGCGTCGAAGGAATCGTCGTGATTCGACCTTCCGAGCCAAAGCCACAACCACTTCTCTTTTAACTTGTTTTCTTTGTTATCTTGTTTTCATATTCTTTTTATTTTAGTAACAAACCAACCAATTCGTTATTAGTTGAACCTTAAACAACAAGAACTAATACACAATTCCGTGCGGATCGACCCGTACTTGTCGGCTTGCTACAACGCGCCGTGCACTTGCGGTTTATAAATTTTAAAACAACAACAAGCTCGCGTGCGCATCCATTTCTTAAAACATATCCATTTCTAAAACATACGTGTTTGCGCGCGTGGGTGAATTCCCAACACAGCCCCCTTGCGGGGTGAGGGGTAGCGCCCCGTTAGAAAAAAAATTTCCAATGGGGGACGTGTTTTGGGTGTGGAGTGCATGAAAAATGAGGGGTGAGGAGCGTCTCAAACGCGTGCGCGGCGCGTGGGCGCCGGGCGCCCGCGGGTCACGTACGCAGCGCGTGGGTGTAGGGCGCTCGCGGGTAACGTGAGGCGCACGTGGGCGCTTAGCGACCGCGGGTCACGTGTCATGCACGCGACCGCTGGACGCCCGCGGGTCACGTGCACGGCACGCGACCATTGGAAACACCGGCGAAAAAGGGGCTTAGCCCCTGGGTTAGAAGTGGATCTTCAAATGGGTTTTTGGAGTTAAACTCCTAACATAGATTATGTATAGATTTGGAGTTAAACTCCTAAAAAGGGGTTTGATTTATGGAGTTAAACTCCAACAGATCTTCAATGGAGTTAAACTCCTAGAAATCTCTGGGATCTTCTTTTGAGCCTCGGATCCTTCCCGGAAGGGGATTTTTGGTGATGGGTATCCTTCTTCTTCCTCTCTGTGGGCTGGATCTTAGGGGGAAAAGGGCAGGTGAGACTTAAAATCTCCCCTTTTAGGGATTTGATGGCAGATCAGAGCTCTCCTTCAAGGGTTTTATAGTGAAAAACTATTTATTTTTCGAAAAGGAAGAGTTAAACTCTTGATTTAATTCAAAAGAAAAGAAGAAGGTTTAGAACCTTGAGGAAGGAGGAGGAGGTACAAACCCTAGAATTTTAGAGAATGGAAAAGTTATCATAGATATTTTCATCATGTTTGCCTTTATAGGCTACACACTTTACATATAGCCCATTGGGCTTTGCCAAATGGCAGTTGTGCCACCCTATGACTTATGTGCTTATTTCTTTTTTGCACATAAGCCATAGGGTTTACAAAATTTTAGCTTTCTGCCCACTTTACATATATTTATTTCTAAAAATTACATTTAGACTAATTTATTGCCTCCTTTTTAGCAAGGAGCCGGCCCCTTCCATGCTTGGTCTTGACTTGGGTTTGGGCTCGGGCCCACTTGACTTGGAGTTAACCTTGGTTTTGACTTGGTCAACTGGGGTGTAATTTTTGACCCCAACATGCTCAAATCCATTCGGATCCTTCTTGCCATTGCTGTCTTCCATGATTATGAAATTTGGCAGATGGACGTAAAGACCACTTTTCTTAATGGAAATTTGGAAGAGTGCGCTTATATAGATTAACCGGAGGGTTTCATAGAGAGTGGGAACAGCGGAAGAGTGTGCAAGTTGCTTAAATCCATTTATGGATTAAAGCAGGCATCGCAGAGTTGGAACATCTGTTTTGATGAGACGACCAAGGAATTCGACTTTATCAAAAATCCAGATGAACCATATATTTATAGTAAGATTGCAGCGAGAACTGTGGTATTCCTCGTCTTGTACGTGTATGGCATTCTCCTGATAGCTAATGAAATTCCTTTGCTACAATCAGTCAAAAGATTCTTGTCACAAAGTTTCTCCATGATTGACTTAGGTGATGCCTCCTACATTCTGGGGATCCAGATCTATCGTGATACATCTAAAAGGATATTGGGACTTTCACAGTCAAGGTACATCGACACCATACAGAAAAAATTTAGTATGGAAGATTCAAAGGGCGGTAATCTACCGGCTTGTCACGGAATCACCCTCTCCAAAGAGATGTCTCCCAAGACTGATTTGGAAAGGGATCGCATGACTATTATACCCTACGCTTCTGTGGTAGGCTTTATAATATATGCGATGTTGTGTACCAGACCAGATGTAGCTTACGCACTGAGCGTTGTAAGCAGGTATCAGTCAAACCCGGGGGAGAAGCACTGGACAGTAGTTAAGAACATTCTCAAGTACCTGAGAAGGACTAGGGAGATGTTCTTGGTTTACGGCAGTGAAGACCTCCAGATCGAAGCCTTCGCCGACTCTAGCTTCTAGAGTGACAAGGATGACTCTAAGTCCATGTCGGGTTATATCTTTACCCTCAATAGAGGGGCGGTCTGTTAGAAGAGCTCCAAGTAAGACACCGTTGCTGAATCTATGATGGAAGCGGAGTATATCGTTGCATGTGACGCCGCGAAAGAAGCAGTTTGGATCAGGAAGTTCATTACAGAACGTCAGGTGGTTTCGTCCATTGTTGGTCCAATACCTCTGTATTGTGACAATAACGAGGCTATAGATTTAGCAAAGGAACCAAGGCCCATCAGAAGTCCAGACATATCTTGAAGCGGTACCACCTGATCAGGGAGATCGTTGATCGCCGGGAGATCGGGGTGTGGAGAGTAGAGACAAGAGAACAACACTGCAGATCTACTCACAAAGGCCATCCCTCAGACACAGTTCGAGAGACTAATTGAGATGATAGGTCTGCGATATGCCGATACATGGCCTTAGTGCAAGTGGGAGATTGTTAGTGATATATGCCCTATAGACCATTATTGTATAGTACTGGATTGGATATTACATTTTGGAAGCTTGGGATATACACAGATATAATAACAGTCTTTCTCAAAATGGTAGTATGCTACTTGGTTTGATTCTACCTCAATATGTGTATATGTTTCTTTTAGCATATCGCTAATACATATTGGTAGAGCCCTTAGGATCTTTGCTTGACTACTAGCGTTGTGATGGAAGTCACACTAGTGGGGGCTGGGTAGTCTATAGCACATCCTTATACAGGTCTCTAGTCGTAGGATTATTGAGACGGGGCGTTGATACTCCAGAGTAGACTAGTGTATATGCTTCTCATCCCAGCAGGGGAGATGGTCTGTCCCACAGCCATTGGTATGTCGTACCGGAGATAGTATACAGGTGCTCATTGGGTTATGAGTTACATTGGACGTACTCGTTGGGAACTGCTGGTTGGTATTATACCTATCGTCACGTGGCAGTTCCCGTGTGGCATGAGTACAGGTTAGTCCGTTGACTTGACATCACTATTCGTCTCGAGTGTGTTCCTGCTGTACTTAGATTACAACCCTACCATGGCTCAAAGGAGTCGTGCAAACAGGTAGTAGTTGGGTGCAGTCCCAGAGCACTTGGAGGCAGTAGCGGTTAGATAGAATTCGTCTCTCCCGGTATTGGGGGTTGATATCACGCTGTGTTCGGAAAGCCATTACACAAAGTCCCTGGCAAAGGCAAGTGAGATTTACTGGTAGGTACTCCAGTAGTTTCTTAGGGTGTATTGGGCTCTACCCCGGCACGACTTATTGTGCTATTAGGGGTCTGACGGTTTCCATCCCCCTAGGCCCGAATGCGAGTATCTTAGACGAACAGACCGGACTGTACGGAGATTGTCACAAATAGGCTCAGTAGGAGTTCGGATGAGTTTGCTCATCGGCCTTCTTATCGACAGATACCTGGGTAGCTGTTACGTGCAGCTAGTTGTGCTGACGGACTTGTGGTTAAACCCACTGCCAGCGTACTATCGAGTCTTTAGAGTCCCACACAGAGCGTTTCCCTGCTTCGGGCGAAACGATGTAAAGGCCGTATGGTTTTTCGGTAGGGTTCCGATCACAAACGTGTACTGGCTACACGGATGTTGTTTGGACGGATAATACTAGTGGGCTTTGGTTTAAGCCGGATTCTAGTATTATATTATTGGAATATTATATTCTCATTGTATTCGTATTTTTTGGAATACGAATACGGGTATATATATATGGTGAGGGCATTCTTGTAATTTCACAAGACATGCTTCTAGAAGGGGACACCTGATTATTTGGATTTATCTATTTTGAAAAATAGATTAATGAGGTGGAAATTGGAGATATTTGTTGCATGGGGTGAAGCATGGCTCATTAGATTTGTTTATTGGTTTTTGTTTACTATTGAAGCATGGTTGCTATTTTCAATTGGAAAATAATCCATGCTTCATGTGAGATAATGAGTGAGCCATTCTTCACTTGCCAAGACCTTAGCTCATTTGTAGTTTCACTTTCTCTCTCCATTTTTCACTCCTTCCTCAAGACCCTAATCCCTCACATGAGCTGTGAACCATACGGCCAAGTGAGATTAAATACTCCATTAGATACTCTACATCTTCCAAGCTACCTGCTTAGCAAACTAGGTACCTTAGTTACCTCGGTATCGAGGTTGGAGATTAAAGTACATACTCTCGGGTGGATCGTCTTCGACACGAGGAAGCCGACGTTTCAAGCGCGATCTGATCTTTGAGGAGCTCAAGAATAGGAGGAGGTGAAGAAGACCCAAAGGACTTGTAAACAAGGAGGTATAAACCCTAACATAGTAGTTAGAACCTCCTAGTAGATATAGCTAGTTAAGGTTTCCGTAAAGATCCTGGAGTTAAAGTCGGTTTTGCGAAATAAGAAAAATCGTTTTTTTGTAAATTCTGCCTCCCCGCGAACCCGCGTGGTGTGTGACCTCGACTTACATCTACATCTTATCTTCTGTACACCACATTTACGCTAACTGGTTTTCTTCTTTCCCTACCTTTTGGCACCGGCCTAAGATTTGGAAGAAGACTAACCAATAAGCGTAATAGGTGTACTCTCCTAATACAAGGAGCTCTTGCAACTTAAGAGAAGGTAAAGGGAAGAGACAACCGAATAGTTCTATTCAATTTCTCCAAAACCAGTGGCCATCCTCGACTGAAATAATTTTTTCGAGTTCGTATGTAACTATATGATGGGATTTCCAAACAATATGGATCATCCTAGTGATATAGAGTGTTCTGGGGAAATGCAAAAGGAAAGCAGCAGTAGAAGGGATATATGCGACTTTGTCGTGAATCATCACAATCCAAAGCCAAAGTGTGTAAGAAGGTTCGGTTAACTTGGTTATTGAGTTTTAGTTTAAGGCAAGTCATGGTCGCTGTAACCAGAGAGAGAGAAAAGAAACACGCAGCATGCACTCTATCAAGATTAGATTGGTTAATCACTTTATCTAATCAGGATGGCTCCCACTGTTTCCTCGAATTCTCCTTCAAACCCTAAAAGGAGAACTAGTCAGGACCATTTACACCTTACAAGTTCGCTAACCATTCAGCCAGGCCAGTGTTGGTACTCCGAGGGAGGTCCTCCGTGCTTTCGCACGGACCCAATTAAATAACCCCGTTTTCGCAGAGGCGTAAACTCATTAACACTTTCTAGACACCTAATAGGTTAACTAATGACGAAGTGAAAATCTCCTGAGGAGTAAAACCTTCTCATCAGTGGGAATCGGAACCCAACTATCATTGTGTGATAGCTTTTGTTAGTTATATGTATGCCCTAGAGGCCATTATTGTACATACGATGTATATTGTAGTGGATGCTTGGACATATATAGGAAGAACTTTCTTGCTCGACATGATAGTATGCTATCTGGTTGCTCTTTATCTTAACATGTTAACTTATATTAGTTTACTATCTTATTCTCACATGTTGATAAAGCCCTTAGGATATGTACTCGACTACTGGGACTATGATGAGATCATACTAGTGGGGCCACGGTAGTCGACGAGTACATCCTATAACCATTCCTAGTCGAGGGTGTATCGAGACAGGGCATCGATACACCAGAGTAGACTAGCGTATACGCATCTTGACCCATATGATGGGCGATGGATGATCCCATATCCATCGGTGTTTGACATCAAGGATGGTGTACGGGTGCTCAGTGGAGACTGGGTATACTGGACGGACTCGCCGAGAACTCTCAGATGGTATTATACCTCACGTCAGATGGCAGTTCTCCGGTGACACTGGTACAGGTTAGTCTGTAGACCCGAGATCGTCATAGAGTCTTGTGTGATTCCCACTGTGCTTTGATTTCCATCATACCACGTCCAATGGGGCATGCAAAACGGTGGCTTTTGGGTACAGTCCCGAATCACATGGAGGCAATGAGCGATAGGAAGGGATTCGTCTCTCCCGGTATAGGGAGTTGATGTTGTGCTGTGTTCGATTGGCTATAACCGGAAGTCCCTGGACAGGGCTGATATAGAGATTTACCGGTAAGTGTTACCAGTAGTTTCTCGACCTGTTATGAGCCTCACATCGACACGACTTATCGGTGACTGGGGTCTGACGTATAACACCACTAGACTAGATATGCAACATATCAGACGAAGAGACCGGATTGTACGGGAGTGTTACTGTTTGGATACACAGGAGAATGTACAGGCTTACTTGTTGATCTTCTGATCGCTCAATACCTGGGTGGCTGTTACGTTTAGCTGACCACTTGCAGCTTGTGAGTGTTTGATATGATCATCACCTACTGTCGGCGTATTGACGATTCTTTAGAGTCCTACACAGAGGTTTCTTAACTCAGGCAAAACGGAGTAGGGGCACATATGTGATATGTGCAGGACCGAGGATAATACGATATGGGATACTGTATTATATTCTCGCGATATTTTGATATAAGCCGGGTCATCGGATCAAGTGTTGATTCGATGAACCGGTACATGATATATTAGTCGGTTATATTCGATATAGCCGGATTGTCGGATCAAGTGTTGATTCGATAATTTGATGTATAATTATATATATGATATATTGCATTACATTTTCTAATATTGGCTCGCTTTATTGATTCATTTTCTCACTGGGTAATACATTGATATATATGTGATATGTGTTAATTGTATTATTTTCTATTGTTACATTAAATATTGTATATGTGATATATAATATTATAACAAGTTAGATTACAAATGCAACATGATTTGTTGAGTTTAACCTAGTTAGGGTTTGGATTAGGGTTAGCATTTGGGTTAGCTTTTTCATGAGCTTTCATGAAGCTTTGACTTTATCTTTTCTCTTTGTATTCTTGTGGAGTCATTGTTAACCCAACCCAAACCCTTTGACTATGGTTAAGTCTCTACAATGGTTAGCCTTCTCATTATCTACCATGGTTGCATTTGTAATGATTAACTAATTTTTCATTATTCATCACAAAAGGAATTCCTTCTTCTTCTTTCTTGAGCTCACAAAAGCTTTCTAGGTTTTTCTTTAGTGATGATTTAGTGTGAGAATTTGATAATAAAAGAGAGCATAAATCCTACTTCATCATCCTCATCTAATCTAGCCAATTAGATTAGGGTGTTCACTTCATTAGAGAGTGAGAAGCTTGAGTTAAAGAAACTTCAAGGTAAATCATCTTTGAAAAGGAAGACTGCAAGCAAGCATGGATCATTCGGGTTGTGGAACCTCTCAAGAGTCCGGGAGATCATGGATCGCGGCGAAGGGACTTCTACTCGAAGCTTATGAAGCGAAGAAGCGGAATACAAAGGTTGCAATCCCTCTCTCTTAGTTCTAAAGATGTTTACTTGCATGTTTAACCCTAATAATCTAGCAAAGATCCTAGCTTTGGGTTGTTCGGCACGTCTAAATTTTAAATCGGGCATGGTTGATGCCTTATAGACCCTTGTAAGAGTGCCTAGGAACCCTACAGTGGTATAAGAGCCTAGCTAGAGCATTAGGCGACGTGTATACGAAGTTAAAACTCCGATCGAACCCTGAAACATCGAACTTGACCCCCTCTCTGGAAATTTTGTAAAAATGTGACTTTTTATGCATTAAAAATACTCAAAAAAAAATCAGCAGGGAATTCTAAGAATTACTGTGAAAAACGACACCAAAATTCCACTAAAGCGCCGCGGAACCGCGACAATACCATGCCTTGCGCGGCGGTTCCGCGGCAGCACAGTAGAATTAGGGTTAGATTTTTGGCACAGTACATCCATAGGTACTTGTACCTGATTCTGGGTATTTTTAATCTTACTCAAGTGTTGAGTGTTCTGGGGATTTTTAATGTATTTGTTGATTCGATCGGAAAGTTTAATTTCGTTCTGATTTCTGGATAATTTAGAAAGTATTAAAATGTTCGAACGGATATCAATAACTCATTTTTACCCCTGCCGGAAAATTTCTAAGTGTTGGATTTTTCCGTAGTTAAAGAACGTTCTAAGTCGTGCAAGTAACGCGGTGGACCCTCTAAAAGAATTCAAACCTTAACTCGATTATGTGACCGTCTGAACCGCCTCTAAACCTTAGGGTTTGGGGCAGTACGGCGTTGCCACATGTGAGGCATTGGTTTGACCCTTCTACGGCTGGACCATTGGTACTGTGGCATGTGATGGATGTTTTAAAACTAATTTCAAGTGTTGAGAACTATTGGGAAATCTTAGGTGTTTGTTTATTCGATCGGAAAGTTTAACATTGTCTATTTATCTGGATTGTGATACAATATTTGGAATCCACAAGTAGTTATGAGATAACTAATTTGAATGTTATAAATCTAGCAGTTAAG
The DNA here is from genome assembly GCA_030015575.1 of Agapanthus africanus. Taxonomy (NCBI): domain Eukaryota; kingdom Viridiplantae; phylum Streptophyta; class Magnoliopsida; order Asparagales; family Amaryllidaceae; genus Agapanthus; species Agapanthus africanus. The sequence goes on from CM057339.1 coordinate 501,664,588, forward strand.
TCTCAGATGATCGGTTGCTACGGGATTTTGATGTGATCAAAAGTCCATCGCAATCATGTAGCGTACGCGGATACTCGCCGGGTAAACTTAATAGACAGACACGCCCTATAGCCCCGACCAAGTGACTTTAGGAGAACCCCGTCGCCAAAAGCATCCGTTCGGGTGCTCGCGGCAGCGGTGTTCCGCCTTAGTGCACTTTGTCGACGTCATCCGGGGGTGCGGCCGTCTACTAAAGTTTGCGACGAGCATTCGATCAGGATGTCGGGAATCTTGTTGAATTGCCCGACTTGATATTGAAAAGAGTTTTCGATAATGAGACTAAAATGCCAAGTTTATAATTGTTAGGCATGAGATGTCTAAGGAATTCATTTGGTTAGGCATGCAATGTCTAAGGAGTTTGCGGATTCCAACTGTTGTAGTTTTACACTTTCTTTTCTGCGACCGTAAGCGTAGTATATGGTGTATCGCCGGCTTCGTTGCTATACATCAACCATAATCGGGATACGCATACTTGCTTACGTTGATGATATGAGATATTATGTGTTGCTGTGATATGTTATATTGGATCGTCGTGTTTTGAATAGCCGGGGTTTTATGTGAGATGAGAGTTTTTCTTTTTCATTCATGTAAAATTCATTGTATGTAATATTCTTTTATTGGGGCACTTCCGGGCTGAGGATGATGTCACCGTTGTATATTATTTAATTTTCCGTATTAGGTAGACCCAAGATGGGGACCACAAGTAACCGGGTTCTAGGGTCCAGTGGGAGACCAACTCGAGGAGTCGAGACCGGGTTTCCTAACTCTAGAACTGGCAGGGTTACTTGTCGCTCTCGTAGGGGTCTAGGGTTGTGGGTTTGGCTATTCATCACGACCGTGGAATCCGTGTTTTATACAGGCTCATATTAAAACACGGACATCTTAGTATATCCAATATTTCATATGTGTTCTTCTGCTGCAATGTTCTATGATGAGATCATATTACTGCCTGAGACGAATGTTTATATCATATATATGAGATATATGTTATATTGCTGATTTCGTTTCAAATGTGATGCTTGTGAAGCATAATTAAATGGGACTTCATTAATGAGATTAATGAAATAAAAGAAACCTAAGATGTTGTAGAAACTTGTTTAAAAACTAGTAGCTCTAGTTCTTGCTTTGCATAGCGGTGTTCCTTGTAGAACATCCAGCACCTTATTTGATAAGGAAAGAGCCGAGATCCCTTCACCGGGAGTGACGTCTTTAGCGAAACTAGCAAATGCTGCATACTCGGTTTGTCTTTTGATTGCTTCTATAGTTTTTTCTATGCATAGTGGTATTTGTGAAATATCCTGCACCTTATCGATAAGGAAAGAGCCGACGATCCCTTCACCGGGAGTGACCTCTTTAGCGAAACTAGAAAAGGCCTCAAAAACACTCCATTTAAAAATCACTAGATTCTACATCGATATCAAGTTCATTACTCAAAAAGGTTTTCTTAAAAACCTGTCGTAGCCCTCCGTCATTTTAGGAAGTAGAGTACTTAGTATTCGTGCTGCGTATGTCGACTTTAGTTGAGGCGTAGTGTACGGTAGCTAAGTGATGTCTTCCTACACAGCATATGATGCGATTAGTTAGGACATTCATGTGATTATGTTGACCATAGTTGAGGGTCATATAGGTTGGGTCTGATTAATCATGAAATGACGGGTAGAACTTGACTAGTGCTTATGATATGTTGACCTTAGTTAAGGTCATAAGTGCTAAGGGTAAAATATTATCGGGAATTTCAAGTGTTGAAATTTGCAATGAGATTGCATACCTTCTATGAGATAGTTGGATCCCGATACCCGCTGCGAGTAAGAGTTACTCCTGAGAGAGTTTTACACATTACAATTAGCCGATCAAGTGGGTGTCTAGAAAGGTGTCAACGGGGTTACGCCCCTGGGAAAACGAGGTTTACTTTAATTAGGTCCGTGCGAAAGTACGGGGAACCTCCCTCAAAGTACCGGCACTGGCCTGGCTGAAAGATTGGCGAACTTGTAGGGTGTAATTAATCCCGGCTAGTCTTTCCTTTTAGGGTTTGAAGGAAGATTTGACTAAAACAGTGGGAGACATCCTGATTAGATGTATTACATAACCAATCTAATCTTGCAAGAGCATACGCTGAGTGTTTTCTTCTCTCCCTCTCCAGGTAGCGACCATATCACGCCTTAATCAAGATAATAATACGGATGTATTCACCGAGCCCGCTTGTTATACTGAGCTGGAGAATGTTGGTCCCGCTCCAACTTATAATTGTTATAAGACAGAGCAGGAAATTGGGGATTACCAGAATTCCCATGCCGCCCAAACGAAGATAGTGCATACTGATGCATCATCTTCGGGTGTGTTCATTACACAGAACTGTTTCTCAATATCCTTTACGTCCTGGGTATTTAATACCGGATCAGGATCCAGATATGTAATTTGTTACATGGGTTACAAATAGGTACAGAACTGAGAACGGATGATAAGTTTCATGAGATAGAAACGGTGCAAGTGTTGCAGCCAAGTCTGTTGGTAGTTATCACCCTGTATTACCAGAATACATTGATTCTGAACGAATGTTATTAGATACCGAACCTGATATACAACATCATATCAAGTCACTTTATTTATTAAAGAAGGATATAATTTTGTATTGTTTGGATAATATTTTGAACATTTCCAATAATAAGAGTTGATCGGTTCAGGCACGTTATCTAAAAGCATAGACGTTCTAAATCAAATTACAGTTCTTAAACGTACAGAACACACACAAGAGGAAGAGTTCAGACATGAACGAATCCTTCTTGAGGTATTATAGACTATGTCATATCAATGTGACCCGACTAGTTGAAGTAACATTTAGATGCATATTTAAATTAGTTTGAATTTACATCTTGTGAAACTTGCCAGTCATGTCACAAAGATAAGATGACCACAGCTCTGTTTATTGGAAACAGAGAAAGAGTTAATGAACTCTTAGGATTGATACATGATGATGTATGTAAGGTCCCGGTCTACACATACCAGGACTGGTTCTTTGTACTTTATTATATTCACTGATAGTCTCTCAAGATTCGCACATGTGTTCCTGTTGAAACACAAGTCTGAAGCTTTTGAGATATTCACAGAATATAAGTTAGAAGTAGAGAACCAAAAACGGGTATAAGTATTATGTCCTTTGATGAGATCAAGGAGGAGAATACTTGAGCACGGAATTCCTCGACTTTTCTAAAGGAGAATGGGATTCTCTCTCAGCATTACTCCTCCGTATACACCGCAGCACGTCGGTGTATCGGGGCGGAGCAAATACACCCTATTTGATATAGTGTGCTCTATGATGAGTACTACTGAGTTGCCTATTTTCTTTTGGGAGTTATGCACTTGAGAAGCTGCATACCTATTGAATAGGGTTCCAATCAAATTAGTTGCCTACCACTTCATATGTGATATGGAATGGGAAGAGCCCATATCTTAAGTATGTTAAGATTTGGGGTTGTCCAGCTTATGTCTAAAAGCATAATCTGGACAAGCTCGAGGCAAAGTCTGTTCTGTGAAAGTTTGTTGGATATCCCAAGCATTCGCAAGGGAATATCTTCTACCAAACCGAGGAACAAAAGATGTTTTGTTTCTCAGCATGCCACCTTTGTGAAAGGGAATTTCTTGTGAAAAAATTAGTGGTCATGAGGTAGAACTGGAAAGAGTTCCAGCTATACAAATTGCAGCTGATGATTTAGTAAACCCGAAGGATTCAATAGTTTCCAACGAACCTCAGCCTCTCCGCCGATCTAGTAGGGTTCCTCACCCACCTGAGAGATACTTCGGTTTCTCTATGAAAGTGGGAGCGAGGATTGCATCATGAGATGATGACCCAACTAGTTTCGAGTTGGCCAACAGGAGTGGGACTCTGTAGGAATGGATGGATGCTTAGCGATCTGAGATGGAATCCTTATACACCAACAAAGTATGGACTTTGGTTGCTTTATCTGAAGGGTTAAATTCCCATCAGGAGCAAGTATATCTTGAGAAGATTACTTGGTGTACATGGAAAAGTTGAGACTTTCAAAGCTATGCTTAAGTCCATCCAGATCCTACTTGCCACTGCTACATACCATGACTATGATATCTGGTGGTTGGGTGTCATGACTGCTTTTCTAAATGATGTTTTAGAAGAGAGCGTCTATAAGTACACAACCAGAGGGCTTCGTAGACTGTGGGAGAAGCGGAAACGTGTGCAAGATGCTTTATAGGATAAAGCAGGCATCGCGGAGTTGGAACATCTGTTTTGATGTGGTAGTCAAAGAGTTTGATTTCATCAAAATGGTAGATGAACCTTATATATACAAAAAGGTAGTAGAGAGTATGGTGATGATCCTCGTAGAGTACGTGGATGGCATACTCTTGATAGGGAAGGAGTTTCCTATGCTACGCTCGGTCAATCTCTTCTTATCACAAAGATTCTCCATATAGGATCAAGTTGATACCTCCTAAATCCTAAGTTTTATATCTATGTGATAGATCTAATTGGATGTTAGGATTTACACTAGTTGTAGTGAGATGGTATCAATCGATCCTGGGGAGAATCACAGGAATGGTTCCAAGGTGATAAGGACGACTGAATATCAGTCGCAGGCATTGTCTTTACCCTCAGTGGAGGGACGGTATGTTGGAAGAGTTCCAAGCTAGATACCGTGACATACTAGATGATTAACGGAAATATACATCGTTACCAAAGATGCTACCAAAGAGGCAGTCTGGATATATATAGTTCATGAGATGAACTTCGTTCCTGCCATTGTGTGACAATGGAGTTGTGGCTTTAGCCAAGGAACCCCGGTCCCATCAGAAATCCAGATATAATTCTTAGGCAGTATCACCTGATCATGGAGATGGTTGATCTCCAGGGAGATCGAGGTCAGGAGAGTAGACACAGAGGACAACAGCGCAGATCCACTCACAAAGGCCTGTTTCCCAGTAGAGACTTTTATGGGATGGTTAAGAATGAGATACTTCAACCACAGCTGATTGTTGGGTATGCGATACCACATCAGATGGCCCTAGTGCAAGTGGGAGATTGTTAGTTATATGTATGCCCTAGAGGTTATTATTGTGCATACGATGTATATTGTAGTGCATGCTTGGACATATATAGGGAGGACTTTCTTGCTCGACATGATAGTACGCTATCTAGTTGCACTTTATCTTAACATGTTGACATATATTAGTTTACTGTCTTACTCTCACATATTGATAAAGCCCTTAGGATATGTACTCGACTACTGGGACTATGATGAGATCATACTAGTGGGGCCACGGTAGTCGACGAGTACATCCTATAACTGTTCCTAGTCGAGGGTTTATCGAGACAGGGCATCGATACACCAGAGTAGACTAGCGTATACGCATCTTGACCCATATGATGGGCGATGGATGATCCTATATCCATCGGTGTTTGACATCAAGGATGGTGTATGGTTGCTCAGTAGAGACTGGGTACACTGGACGGACTCGCCGAGAACTCCCAGATGGTATTATACCTCACGTTAGATGGCAGTTCTCCGGTGACACTGGTACAGGTTAGTCTGTAGACCCGGGATCGTCATAGAGTCATGTGTGATTCCCACTGTGCCTTGATTTCCATCATACCACGTCCAATGGGGCGTGCAAAACGGTGGCTTTTGGGTACAGTCCTGAATCACATGGAGGCAATGAGCGATAGGAGGGGATTCGTCTCTCCCGGTATAGGGAGTTGATGTTGTGCTGTGTTCGATTGGCTATAACTGGAAGTCCCTGGCCAGGGCTGATATAGAGATTTACTGGTAAGTGTTACCAGTAGTTTCTCAATCTGTTGTGAGCCTCACATAGACACGACTTATCGGTTACTGGGGTCTGACGTATACCACCCCTAGACTAGATATGCAACATATCAGACGAAGAGACCGGACTGTACTGGAGTGTTACTGTTTGGATTCACAGGAGAATGTACGGGCTTGCTTGTTGATCTTCTGATCGCTCAATACCTGGGTGGCTGTTACGTTTAGCTGACTGCTTGCAGCTTGTGCGTGTTTGATATGATCATCACCTACTGCCGGCGTATTGACGATTCTTTAGAGTCCTACACAGAGGTTTCTTGACTCAGGCAAAACGGAGTAGGGGCACATATGTGATATGTGCAGGACCGAGGATAATACGATATGGGATACCGTATTATATTATCGCGATATTTTGATATAAGCCGGGTCATCGGATCAAGTGTTGATTCGATGAATCGGTACATGATATATTAGTCGGTTATATTCGATATAGCCGGATTGTCGGATCAAGTGTTGATTCGATAATTTGATGTATAATTATATATATGATATATTGCATTACATTATCTAATATTGGCTCGCTTTATTGATTCATTTTCTCACCGTGTAATACATTGATATATATGTGATATATGTTAATTGTATTATTTTCTTTTGTTACATTAAATATTGTATATGTGATATATAATATTGTAACAAGTTAGGATTACAAATGCAACATGATTTGTTGAGTTTAACCTAGTTAGGGTTTGGATTAGGGTTAGCATTTGGGTTAGCTTTTTCATGAGCTTTCATGAAGCTTCATGAAGCTTTGACTTTATCTTTTCTCTTTGTATTCTTGTGGAGTCATTGTTAACCCAACCCAAACCCTTTGACTATGGTTAAGTCTCTACAATGGTTAGCCTTCTCATTATCTACCATGGTTGCATTTGTAATGATTAACTAATTTTTCATTATTCATCACAAAAGGAATCCCTTCTTCTTCTTCTTCTTTGAGCTCACAAAAGCCTTCTAGGTTTTTCTTTAGTGATGATTTAGTGTGAGAATTTGATAATAAAAGAGTGCATAAATCCTACTTCATCATCCTCATCTAATCTAGCCAATTAGATTAGGGTGTTCACTTCATTAGAGAGTGAGAAGCTTGAGTTAAAGAAACTTCAAGGTAGATCATCTTTGAAAAGGAAGACTACAAGCTAGCATGGATCATTCGGGTTGTGGAGCCTCTCAAGGGTCCGGGAGATCATGGATCGCGGCGAAGGGACTTCTACTCGGAGCTTATGAAGCGAAGGAGCGGACTACAAAGGTTGTAATCCCTCTCTCTTAGTTGTAAAGATGTTTACTTGCATGTTTAACCCTAATAATCTAGCAAAGATCCTAGCTTTGGGTTGTTCGGCACGTCTAAATTTTAAATCGGGCATGGTTGATGCCTTATAGACCCTTGTAAGAGTGCCTAGGAACCCTACAGCTTTGATGGAAGCCAACCAAAATTACCATACTCTAGAAGATATTCGCAAACTTGGCAAGTTTCCCTTATATTTGAAACTCCCGTTATGTTTTTCGCCCTTGGACCCTAAGTACTTGAATAAACATCAACAAATCAAAGGGTCCTAGTTATGTTCTACCTGTCATTTTCTTTATCAGTATAGACCCACCCACACGATCCTTGACTCACGATCAACAAAACCGTACGACTGTCCTACCTAATCACATCACCATGCACAGAAAAGTATTACTTAGCTACCGTACACTACGCCTTGACTAAAGATCAACAAACGTTGCATGAATACTAAGCACTGCATATCTGAAATGATGGAGGGATAGGAATGGTTTTTGGCGAAAAAACTTTTAACGTAATCAACTTGATATCGTTGAAGGAACTCGAGTGGCTTTGAAATGGAGTGGTTTAGGCTTCGCTTTTAAAACTAGTTACATAAACTTTTGCTTAAGAGCGAACTCCCTGTTATAGTTCCTAGCACCTTTGCCGCTACTACCACGGCCTATATGGAACGAAAAATAAAAATTCAAGAAGCGCTAGAAAATCTAAACTAAACATATGAACTAGAAACAACAAAGAGGTTTTAGCTACTATGAAAAGGATTATACCAAATGATCTGGGTCTTTCTATCTTCTACCCTCTTCCTTAGCTCCTCATAGTCTCCGTGATCGAGCTTGACCGCTAGTTTTCCCATTGTCGAAGTTGATCCACCCGAGGGATTTGGTTTATAGCTCTAGCTCTAAACTAAACATCAAGTGGAGCAGATAAAGGTCTTATGTTACTACACTAGGTTGTCTAGAGATGTACTGAGTTGTTCTAGTATTTTTCTACCTCACTTCCATCCTTGATTCTCAATACATGAGAGTGTACGGAGGAAAAAGCAGGAGGAGCTCAAGAAAGGGAGAGAGAAAAAGAATGGTGAAATGAATCATTCAACCCTAAAATGAAAAAGGCTAGCATGGTTTTGATCAAAGCAATTTTCAAATAGAAAATTGCAGCCATGCTTGAATAGTGCATACAAATGCAATAAACAAATACAAAACCATTTCCATCACCATTCTTTCTCCATGCCTCACCTTTATACCTCATTTCTATTTTTAACAAAATAGAAAATCCATAATGAGGTGTCCACCTTCTAAAATGTAATCTTTTATAAATACAAGAATACATTCCCGTATATACATACCCGTATTCGTATCAAAATTAGAATAACACAATGAACATAATACTAGAATATACATATTGAAACATATATATGTAAATTATTAAATCAATACTTGATTTAATAATCCGACATAATCCTAAGACGACCGGCTAGTATTATCATCCGCCTGATTAAAGTACGTAAAGCTAGTACATGTATTTAATCGGAACCCTGCACGTATCAAAATACGGCCACTACATCATTTCTCCTGAACAAGGGAAACCCTCTGTTTGGTATTCTAAAGACTCGACATTACGCTGGCAGTGAGTTAATGGATAAATCCATAACTATAAGCACGTCAGCAGCACTAGCTGTACGTAACGACTATCAGGGTATCTGTCGGAAGGGAAGGTCAACGAGCAAGCTCATCCGAACCCCTACTGAGCCTATCTATGACAATCTTCGTACAGTTCGGTCTTTTTGTCTAAGTTTATCGCATACCGGGTCTAGGGTGTGGTAAACTTCAAACCCTAATAAACCAATAGTTGTATGTATGTATATCCTAGAGGCTATTATTGTACATGATTGTATATTATAGTGGATGCTTGGACATATATAGAGATGACTTTCTTGCTCGACATGATAGTATGCTATCTAGTTACTCCTTATCTTAACATGTATGCTTGTACTGTCTCTCTGTTACATATTGATAAAGCCCTTAGGATGTATACTTGACTACCAGGACTATGATGGAGATCATACTAGTGGGGCCAGGGTAGTCCACAAGTACATCCTTTAATTGTTCCTAGTCGAGAGAGTATCGAGACGGGGCATCGATATTCCAGAGTAGACTAATGTGTAAGATTCTTGACCCTGTATGGGACGATGGTTTATCCCACAACCATTCGTGTTTGACATCAGAGAATGTGCACAGGTGCTCATTGGAGAATGGGTACACCGAACAGGACTCGCCGAGAACTCCTAGATGGTATTATACCTATCGTCAGATAGCAATTCTCTGGTGACACTGGTACAAGTTAGTCTGTAGACCCGAGATCGTCATAGAGTCTTGTGTGATTCGCACTGTGCTTTGATTTCCACCTTACCACGTTCAAGAGACCATGAAAAATGGTGGGTTTTAGGTACAGTCCCGAGTCACATGGAGGCAATGAGTGATAGGAGAGATTTCATCTCCCCCGGTATTGGGGGTTGATGTTGCGCTGTGCTCGATTGGCCATAACAGGAAGTCCCTGGCCAGGGATGATACTGAGATTTACTGGTAAGTGTTATCGGTAGTTTCTCGACCCGTTATGAGCCTCGCATCGGCACGACTTATCAAGTTATTAGGGCCTGGCGTTTACCACCCCCAGACTAGATATGCGACATATCAGATGAAGAGATCGGACTATTCGGTAATGTTACTGATAGTCTTTGCGGGAGTTTAGACAAGCTTGCTTGCTGATCTTCTGATTGCTAAATACCCAGGTAGCCGTTACGTCCAGCTAGTACCGTTGACGGCTTGTGGGTAACTGATATGATCATTACCTACTGTCGGCGTATTGACGAGTCTTTAGAGTCCTACACAAAGGTTTCCTGGCTCAAGTGAAACGAAGTAGGGCACATATGTGATTTGTGCGGGACCGAGATCAATACGTGTATATGATACCGTATTCTAATATCATGATATAGGTTATATGTGATATAACCGGATTATTGAATCAAGTGTTGATTCAATGATTTGATTTTAGTCGGTTATATATGATATAGCCGGATTATTAAATCAAGTGTAGATTTAATAATTTAATATATAATTATATATTTGATATATTAATATACATTAATTAATATATGCTCACTTAAGAATTTCTTTTCTACAAATACATTTAAAATATATGTGATATATATAAATGTATTTATTTTATTTATGTGTCATGCTAGATGATACATAGAACTTGGGTGTATGAGACTCATACCATATTAAAGATAATGTTGGGATTTATTTATTTAGGGAAAACCAAAATTAGGTGGAAATTAGCATAGCTAATGAAGGCTTGAGAAGCTTATAGAAGTCTTGACCTAATTCCACTAATGTTGTTTTTATCCTAGATATTTATTAACCTAACCATTATTTTTAGCCATGGTTAACTCTCTACAAAAGGATATAATATATTCTTTCACCCATGGTTCACCACAAGTTCATCTTCTTCATCCCATTTTCTTCTCTTGGTTTTCTTGAGGCAACGAAAGAAAAAAAGGAAAAATATTCTAAAATGAGCAAAATTCCTAATTCATCAATCTATACTAAACTAGACATTTAGTATATGTTGTTTGCTTCACTAATTCATCAATTAGTGAAGAGGTAGCTTGAGTTAGAGTTTCCTCGACGTAGATCATCTTCGGCATCGAAGATCTTTGAGCAAGCTCGTTCTTTTCGCCTAGTGGAGCCTAAAGAGAGCTCGGGACACCAATACTTGGAGCGAAGAGACTATTACATGGAGCTTTAGAAGTGAAGGACCGGTCTACAAAAGTTGTATTCCTTGTTCACTTAGAGTAATGTTTGATTACTTGCTATAAAACCCTAATTCTCTAATTAGATTCTTGGTTTGAGTTGATTAGCACACTAAAATTTTAAAATTGTATACTCGATGCATCTTTAAAACCTAGTAGTCGTGCTAAGGAACTCAAACATGGTATCAGAGCCAAGCTAGAGCATTAGGAGCAGTCTAGGCGAAATTAAAGTGTTCGATCGAACTTCGAAACTCACTTTTAGCCCCCTCTCTGGAAATTTTTCAAAATGTTGGAATTTTTCATATTAAAAATATTCAGAAAATCATGCAGGGTTTTCTATGGATCCACAGGAAGTACGAAGTCCTAACACGACTATACGACTGTGGAACCGCGGCCAAACCATAGGGTTTGCGGTGGTTCCGCGGCACCGTTGGTGAGGCCAGGAACAACACTTCTTGTGTAGGTCCGTAGGTGCTTGTAGCATGTTCTGGATATTTTTTTCTGATGCTCAAGTGTTGAGCTCTCTTGGAAATGTGGGTATTTGTTGATTCGATCGAAATGTTTAACATCGTCTAGCTATCTGTGATATGCGATACAATATTTGGAATCCACAAAAATTAGTTTTGTGAAAACTGGTTTGAATTTTGTAAACCAAGCAATTTAGTCTCTTTTGATCGGTTGCCACGGGGTTTTGATTTAGATCAAAACTCCGTCGCAATTACGCGGATACTCGCCGGGTAACTTTACTGGATAGCCACGCCCCATAGCCCCGACCAAGTGACTTTAGGAGAACCCCGCTGCCTAAAGCATCCGTTCAGGTGCTCGCGGCCGCGGTGTTTCTCCTAAGTGCACTCCGTCGACGGCATCGGGGGTGCTGCCGTATACTAAAGTTTCCGACGAGCATTCAATCAGGATGTCGGGAATCTTGTTGAATTCCCGGCCAGTTAATGAAAAGTGTTTTCAATATCGAGACTAAAATGCGGGGTTTATAATGTTAGGCATGAAATTCGGAATATGAGATATTCCGGGTTTATGATGTCTAAGGTGGTTGCGGATTCCAATTATTGTAATTTTCACATTATTTTCTGCGACCGTAAGTGTAATATATGGTGTATCGCCGGTTTCGTTGCTATACGTCAACGACAATTGGGATACGCATATTTACTTACGTTGATGACATGTGATATTATGTGTTGCTGTAATATGTTATATTGGATCGTCATGTTTGAATAGCCAGGGGTTTTTGCGTGAGATGAGAGTTTTTTTCATCTTCATTCATGTAAAATCTTGTATGTAATATTCTTTTATTGGAACACTTCCGGGTTGAGGATGATGTCACCAATGATGTATATTATTTACTTTTCCGCATTAGGATAGACCCAAGGCGGGGATGTCACGACTGTAATTTAGCACGTGACCGGCACTTTAAATTATGCAACGTCTAAAGACGTGACGTAAATCAAGTAAGCCGAAGCCTAGAAAATCTATACCTTTTTGCGGAAAATAGTGGGGGTGCAGTTTTGAAATAAAGGTATAATGAATCATGTTTTGTCTTTTAAAAATTTGGGCAACACCTCCCTTGTATATTTTGATCCAAAAACAGATAGACAACAATATATAGGCATCCCCAAGCGGGAGCTAGCTCTTCGCCAACTGGCGGAATCACAACCACGCAATAACATATATATGACGCCCAACGGCGAAGAATCAACCTAGAAAGAACAAATAAAGAAGCAAGACATCAAAACTCAAGAAAGCGATCATAAACCCATCGCTCTAAGTCTCGCACAATACCCAAGTCTGACTAGGTCTACAAATATACAATTCTAGTCTCTGATTTGATGTGATGGAGTTTATCTAGATAAAATAGAATGTAACAGTACGAGAGTGGGCACGATTCAACATGTGTCCCACCTACCAAAGTAAACACCCACCCTGGATGAAGCTGTGTGCCAGCAAAACCGCAACTGATCCTAAGCGGTCAAACCTGCAAGACTGTGGCACAACGGGGGTGAGTTGCCAACTCGTGAGTAGAAAACATCAGCAGGTAGAAATCGAATAAAACAACGATTCCTAGGTCAACTATATCATGAAGGTAATACTATGATATCTAGGGTGACTGTGTCTGTATATATGCCAACAATATAATAAATGCATGTATGCATGTGGATATCATCTACGTGTCCATCAATGACACAAACCATATCATGAAAACGTATATCTGTATGTATGAGGATATCAACAACGTGTGTCTATCAACGACACATCAAAATCATGGAACCTGAGTGCCCAACACCGACACTCGAAACATCATGAAAACCCGTGTCCAGCATCGACATGTTAATCCTCATACCTCAGGCGCCGCATACTCATATCGGCCCTCATATCTATCTCATCTCAGGCGCTGTATCCTCAGATCGGTCCTCATATCCATCTCATATTATAACTCCAAAACGGTATCCTCCGGATATCCTCCGAGCTCTATACAATCACCGGTAGGTAGTGCTCCCCTGCCAAGCTCACCGCCTAACAATACGAGTCTTTTTGCCCCGGGGTACCTCATCGGGTCCACCATGTACCCACAGACGGTGCCTACCGCTCCTCGAATCGGGTATATGTTAGTATTTATTCCCCAGAGGCCATTACTGTATCACTAGATTGTATACTAGATTGTATATTACTAAATGGAAGCTTGGAATATTCACAGTTGTATTGACAGTCTTGCTAAAAATAGTAGTATGCTACTTGGTTTGTTTCTACTTTAATATGTGCATATGTTTCTTTTAACATATCGCTTATACATATTAGTAGAGCCCTTAGGATCTTTGCTTGATTACCAGCGCTGTGATGACAGTCACACTAGTGGGGGCTGGGTAGTCTATAAGCAACATCCTATACAGGTCCCTGGTTATAGGATTATCGAGACAGGGCATCGATACTCCGGAGTAGACTGGGGTATATGCTTCTCATCCCAGCATGGGGAGATAGTCTGTCCCACAGCCATCAGTACGTCATACTGGAGATAGTATGCAGGTGCTCGTTAGGTTACGAGTACACCGGACAAGACTCGCCGGGAACTGCAGATTGGTACTATACCCAACGTCAGATAGCAGTTCCCAGGTGACATGAGTACAGCTTAGTCCGTCGACTTGACACTGCTACTTCGCCTCGGGTGTGTTCCCACTGTACTTAGATTACTACCCTACCACAGCTGAAAGGATTCGTGCAAACAGGTAGTAGTTGGGCACAGTCCCGAAGCACTTGGAGGCAGTGGCGGTTAGACAGGATTCGTCTCTCCCGGTATTGAGGGTTGATATCGCGCTGTGTATGGAGAGCCATTACGCAAAGTCCCTGGCCAGGGCAAGCGAGATTTACTGATATGTTCCAGTAGTTTCTCAAGGTGTAATGGGCTTCACTCCAACACGACTTATACCGCTATTAGGGGTATGACATTTACCGCCCCCTAGGCCCGATATGCGATAGTCCTAGATGAACAGACCGGACTGTACGGAGATTGTCACATACACGCTCAGTAGGAGTTCGGATGGGTTTCCTCATCGTCCTTCTTAACGACATCTACCTGGGGACCGTTATGTACAGCTAGTACCGCTTGCGGCCTATGGTTAAACCCACTGCCAACGTAGTATCGAGTCTTTAGAGTCCCACACAGAGAGTTTCCCTGCACCGGGCAAAAGGTGTAGAGGCCGTATGGTTTTACGGCAGGGCCACGATCACTTACGTACACTTGTGCACGTACTATGATCGGGCAGATAATACTAGCGGGCTTTGGTTTAAGCCAGATTCTAGTATTATACAGATGGATTTATTCAGTCTAAGATTATCCGTGTTTTTCGGAAATACGGATAGGAGGGGCAGTCTCGTAATTTTTCTGGAATCTTCTAGAAGGAGATGACTCATTTGTGTTTATTTCTTTTGTGATTTAAACTAAATGGAGTGGAGGATGAGGTGTAAGTTTCATTAAATGATCCATGACTCATTAGATGACTCATTAGATGATTCATCTAGTGAATTAAATGAAGCATTATGAATATTAGCTAGATATTTATTTTGATGATATTGTTATGCTTCATGATATTCACAAATGAGTATTATTCATTTCATTATCACAAAACACTTCTCTCTCCTCAAGTCTTCATCTTCTTCCTCAAACCCTAAAAGCTCTCATGTGTTGAGAATCCTAAGGTTTAAAGTGACTAAGTAATCCATCTAAATACTCTACACCCTCTAGGACTTCTAGATTAAAAACTAGAAACCGTAGTTATCTCAGATTCGAGATAGGAGCTGGGACTATAGACTCACGGGTGGATCGTCTTTAACTTGAGGAGGCCGTTGAGGTGCCCATGTTCCATAGAGCCTACGAGGTGTGGAGGAAAGCGATGAAGACCCGAAGGATAACTAACGTGAGGTATAACTTCGAATCCGAGTAGTTAAACCTCAAGTAGTTTGCTAGCTACGGTTTTTGTTCGATCCTTGGTTTGAGTCAGTGTTGCGAAGCTCGTAAAAATCATTTTTTGCTATTTTCGCCTCCCCGCGGACATGTGGGGTGCGTAACATCGACTTACAGTGGTATCAGAGCCATTCACAAACCTTAGATAGCTTGTAGCGATATTAGAATTCCGCCGTTTTTGTCGCCGGAAAACTGTCGACAAAAACAGTTTTGAAAAGTGAGGTTTTGAGTTGTTTGCACACCCCGCGGGCTCACGGTTTGAACCGAGAAGCCGCGGGGTGAAGCGTGCGTACCTCGGGGACACCCTGGGGGGACCAACAGCCGGGAACACCCCCCCCCAAGACCACCAATTGGTGGCCTTAGGGGCTGCTGACCTGAGAGACCAGAAACTGGTCTCTCAGGTTTGTCCTCCTTTGGGGGCCACCTCATGGTTGCCCCCAGGGGTAAGCACCCCCCCCCCGAGGCCCCCCCACTCGACGTATTATCATGTATCTTCGCCTCCGCGAAGATTCGGGCGGGTTTCGAGTTCGTTTCGACTCCCGGATTGACTCAAAACTTTCAGCTTTTGAAATTTAGCTCACTGAATTTTCAAGCCTTGGAAAATTGGATGTGTTTGCTAATTGCGTGCGGGATTCTAATGTCGTTGTTACTTTACAATCTTGGTGTTGTTTATATGTGTTCGTAAACCTCCGCTAATTGCTAGTATGTCGGTTAGTTGGGGGTTGCACATTTCTGTAATGGTTACTTGGTATGTGGATATGAACTTCATTGGATTGTCGTGGATGAATAGCCGGGGATGTGAGATGAGAGTTTTTATCTTTCATTCGATGTAAATTGTTATATGTTGTAATATTCTTTTGCGGGGCACATCCGGGTTGAGGTTGTAGCCACCGTTGTATTATTTCATTTATTGTGTTTTTGCTCCTAGGATAGACCCAAGATGGGGTGCACAAACTACCGGGTATTTTGAAGTGTTAAATGGCCTACTCACATCGTTGAGGGAGACTGTTTCACTTCTGGTACTGGGCTGGTAGTTTGCCGCACCCGTAGGGGTCTAGGGTGGGGTTTGGCTATTCATCACGACCGTGTAATCCGTCTTTTGCAGGCTTAAACGAAACGCGGATTCTTAGTATATCCAATATGTTCATCTGTGATCTGGAATGCCTATTATTACGTCTGACGAATGTACAATATCTATATATGATATCTAGTAGGTGTTGCTTATGTTTTGCATCCGCGCTAGCCCAGCCGCCGCTCTGTCGTTAGTTAAGTAACCTAACGGGTGAATGACGGGGCCTAGTGGCGAATGCGGATGGCATAAGCGGACGTTGTATTTTCGTTGTTTTCTACAATGATAGGATAAATGATGGGACGCATTATATTAATGCAAAAAAAATAAACCAAAGTTTAAATCGTTGGAACAATTTAAAAGAAACCACTCGGTTATTTTAAAAACAGCTGATTTTAATTGCGGAGCTTTAACCACTCCTTTTAAAAAGGCTATCTGGTTCCTTCGATTATATCAAGTTCACTACGTTCACGATTTCGCCAAAACTAGTCGTAGCCCTCCGTCATTTCATATGGATGGTCAGTAGTATTCAAGCTATGTTTGTTGGCCTTCGTCTAGGCATAGTGTTTGGTAGCTGCTAGGGTATTCACATGTTGCATAGATAGATGCGTTGGTTTGGGACAGTCGTATTACTTTGTTTGCCTTCGTCAAGGGTATATACGGGTGGGTTCAAATTAAAAAGGATAATGATGGGAAGAACTTGACATGTGACTTATGATTTGTTGGCCATCGTCAAGGTCATAAGAGCATGGGGCAAAAATCCACATCGGGAGTTTCTAAAGAAACTGAAACTTGCTAGTGTTGCATATCATTTGGAGTTTGATAATGTTGGTAGGATTCCTTCAGCATTATCACACGATGATATTTGGATCCCGATCCTATTGTGAGTATCCGCTATTCATCAGGAGATTCGTCACTTAACGATCAATGCTATAAACCAAGTAGGTGTCAAGAACAGTGTTAGCGGGGCTATGCCTCCAGGGAAAAGAGGTTATTTAATTAAGGAACTTCGCGAAAGCGTCGTAAAACCTCCCTCGAAGTACCAACACTAGCCTGGCTGAACGGTTAAGCAAGGATTGTACGGTGAGATAAGTCCTGACTAAATCTTCTTTTATGGTTTGAGTAAGGATTCGAGAAACAGTGGGAGCCATCCTGTTTAGATAAACTAAAAACCAATCTAAACTTGCAAGCGTATCATGATAAAGTGTTTTCTTCTCTCTCTCAACTGCAGCGACCATGTGGCCATGACTAGTTTACATCTAGATAACAACATGACTGAATCTGACTTTTATGACTGGCAAAGGTCTGTCCAGATTTCCATTGCCTATGACAAGTTGGACCACCCTATTACTACTCAAGCCCCCACCGTCCCAGGTCCAGTTTCCACCGTCGCGGATATGGATATCTGTCAGAAAAGGAAAAATGAGATTGTGAATGCCAAGTGCCTCGTGTTGGATTCAGTTGATGGTGTATACCAGAAGCAGCACGAGAAGATGGACTTAGTTTCCATCTTCCTCCATAAAAAAGATTTATATGGAGAGCAATCTCGTAACGCAAGATATGAGACCTCGAACGAATTGTTTCAAGCGAGGTTGGCTGTCGGGTCATCTGTAGGGGACGACGTCCTTACGATTACTTGCTATATTGATGAGCTCACGGACCTGGAGACCACGTTGGGAAACATGTCATATGCTGACTTATTTCCACAGTCCCTACCCTCTACTTACACCCTGAAAGAAACCAGGGAGACACCCGCTCTGCTTAATGGGGGACCTTCTTCTTCTGCATCCAGGGCGAAAGCAAAAGATGAAAAGAAGAAGACCTCCACAAAGCCGATATACGGTGTCAGTGAAGTAGAAGGAAAGGGAAGAGAAAAAGTTTCGGGACTTGGTGTAGGGAAGGAGGGATGTTCCTATTGTTATGGGAACGGGCATTGGCAGAAGGATTGCAGGGCTTTGGAAGCCAGTAGCCAGGATTCGAAGCATGTTGTGGTTTCGGCCTCGAGTGTGTTTGTAATTGAGAACTGTTTGTCAATTAACTCTACTTCCTGGGTACTAGATACCGGAGCAGGATCTCATATCTGTAATTCATTACATGCTTTGAGAAACCGTTATCAGGGTAGGCGATTTGTCTCTCAGAGTTGTGAATGGAATAAGCATGGACGCTGTATCCGTGGGAGAATATCGCCTAGGTTTGACAAGTGGGCAGATATTGATTCTACGTAACTGTTTGTATGTACCTAGTTTGACTTGTAATATCATATCAGTATCCTCACTTTCAAGAGAGGGATATGATTTTACATTCGTAAGCGATGTGGTTCACATCCACCTAAATCAAGTTCTGATTGGGTCCGGTACATTAGATGACGGTATATACGTATTGAATCAAGCTCAAGTTTTCAATGTCCAGAACACACTTAAAAGAAAGTCTCCGGAAATAAATCAGGCTTTCTTATGGCATTGTAGACTAGGTCACATCAATGAAACACAATTGACTAAGTTACATAGAGAAGGATATTTGAATCCGTTCGAATATCAATATTATGCTACTTGTGAATCTTGTCTCATGGGAAAGATGACAAAGACTCCGTTTACTGGACACGGAGTAAGAGCGAGCGAGCTCTTGGGACTCATACACAGCGATGTGTGTGGTCCAATGTCTACACATGCACGAGGTGGTTATTCCTACTTCATTACTTTTACGGATGATTTCTCTAAGTATGGACATATCTTCTCGATGAAGCATAAAACCGAGGCCTTTGAGAAATTCCGGGAATACAAGAATGAAGTGGAAAACCAAACGGCAAAAGTATCAAGACACTGAGATCTGATCAAGGTGGTGAATACTTAAGTGCCGAGTTCCTGGGTTACTTAAAAGAGAATGGAATTCTCTCTCAGCTTACTCCTCCATACACACCACAACACAACGGTGTATCGGAAAGGCGGAATCAAACCCTATTGGATATGGTTCATTCCATAATGAGTAAGGCTGAGTTACCGCGATCTTTCTAGGGTTATGCACTAGAATTAGCTGCATATCTTTTGAACAAGGTTCCAACCAAGACTGCACACCATATTATATGTGGAGTGGGAAGAAACCCTATCTTCAGTACCTGAAGACGTGGGGATGTCCAGCTTTTGTTAAAAAGAAGATGCGGACAAGCTCGAGGTACGCTCAGCACAGTGTAAGCTTGTGGGATATCCAAATAACTCCAAGGGGTATTATTTCTATTACGCAGAGGAACAAAAGGTTTTTGTTTCTCGTCATGCCCACTTCTTGGAAGCTGAATTTTTAGAAAATCAGAAGAGTGGGAGCGCAATAGAACTGGAAGAAATTCCAGAACCACAAGCTGTTACTGAAAGTATGGTAGAACCAGAAGTTTCAGAAGAAAGGGACATCACAGCGCCTATCTGCAGAAGTAGTAAGCAGTCTCATCCGCCCGAGAGAAACTACGGTTTTCTCATAGACGATGATCGAGAGGATTGCATCATTGACAATGATGACCCTGCTAGCTTCCAGCAATCCATTCAGAGCGGTGACTCAGTAAGATGGCTGGATGCAATGCGGACCGAAATGGAGTCCATGTACACTAACAAAGTATGGACTTTGCACATTGCTCCAGATGGGGTAAAACCCGTAGGATGCAAATGGATCTTCAGAAAGAAGATTGGTGTAGATGGACAGGTTGAAACCTATAAGGCTAGACTTGTTGCAAAGGGTTTTCGTTAAAGACCTGGTTTGGACTATGACCAAACCTTTTCTCCAGTGGATATGCTCAAATCCATTCGGGTCCTTCTTTCCATTGCCTCCTTCCACGATTATGAGATCTGGCAGATGGACGTAAAGACGGCTTTTCTAAATTGTAATTTGGAAGAATGCATCTATATGGATCAGCCAGAGGGATTCATTCAAAGTGGGAGCAGCGGTAAAGTGTGCAAGTTGCTTAAGTCCATTTATGGACTAAAGCAGGCATCACGGAGTTGGAACATCTGTTTTGATGATACTGTCAAAGAATTCGACTTTATCAAGAATCCAGATGAACCATGCATATATAGTAAGATTGTAGGGAGAGCTTTAGTATTCCTCGTCTTGTTCGTGGATGACATTCTCCTAATAGGAAATGATATTCATATGCTACAGTCAGTCAAAGAATTCTTGTCACAGAAGTTCTCCATGAAGGACTTGGGTGATGCCACCTACTTCTGGGGATCCAGATCTATCGTGATAGATCAAAGAGGATGTTGGGACTTTCGCAGTCCACGTACATAGACACCATATTGAAAAGATTCAGTATGGAAGATTCTAAGCGCGGTAACCTACCGGCTTATCACGGAATCACCCTCTCCAAAGAGATGTCTCCCAAGACTGATTTGGAAAGGGCTCGCATGTCGATTATACCCTACTACAGTAGGCTCTATAATGTATGCGATGTTATTTACCAGACCAGATGTAGCATACGCATTGAGCGTTGTAAGCCGGTATCAGGCAAACCCAGGGGAGAAGCACTGGATAGCAGTAAAGAACATTCTCAAGTACCTGAGGAGGACGAAGGAGATGTTCTTGGTGTATGGCGGAAAGGACCTCCAGATCGAGGCCTTTGCTGACTCCAGCTTCCAGAGTGACAAGGATGACTCCAAGTCCATGCCGGGTTATGTCTTTACCCTCAATGGAGGGGCGGTCTGTTGGAAGAGTTCCAAGCAGGACACCGTTGCTGACTCAACGATGGAAACAGAGTACATAGCTGCTTGCGATGCCGCAAAAGAAGCTGTCTGGATGAAGAAGTTCTTCACAGAACTTCAGGTGGTTCCTACCAGTGTTTATCCAATACCTCTGTATTGCGACAACAACGACGCTATAGCTTTAGCGAAGGAACCCTGGTCCCATCAGAAGTCCAAACACATCTTAAGGCAGTATCACCTGATCCAGGAGATTGTAGATCGTCGGGAGATCAAGGTGAAGAGAGTAGATACAGAGAATAACACTGCTAATCTATTCACAAAGACCATTCCTCAGACGTGGTTCGAGAGGCTATTCGAGATGATAGGTCTGCGATATACCAGTACATGGCCCTAGTGCAAGTGGGAGATTGTTAGTGTTTATTCCCTAGAGGCTATTACTGTATCATACTAGATTGTATATAACTTAATGGAAGCTTAGGATATTCACAGTTGTATTGACAGTCTTGCTAAAAATAGTAGTATGCTACTTGGTTTGTTTCTACTTTAATGTGTGCATATGTTTCTTTTAACATATCGCTTATACATATTAGTAGAGCCCTTAGGATCTTTCTTGATTACCAGCGTTTCCTAGGCACACTAATGAAGTCTCACAAGTGATCAAACATGCCCAATTAAAAAATTTCATGTGCCTACAAACCCTAATACGGATCGTTAACTAGATGTATAGGCGATGCAATGCAAATAAACGAATTTATAGCTAAAGGGAAGGGGCTACAACCTTTGTAGATCCGGTCCTCCACCTCCTAGGCTCCGTGATGACGTCCCTCCGCTGTCCAAATCCATGACTCTAGCATCGGCTTCATCGGAGAAATGGGCGGGCTAGGTCGCCGACTTCGATGCCAAAGATGATCTACGTCGAGGCTTCACAAGATCAAGCACCAACTTCACCAAGTCATGAAACTTGTGAAGAAAACACCCTATACTACTTGGCAAGAGGTAGAGGATGAAGAAATAGGAAGTGAGTTCACTTTAGAATTTGATTTCTCACTCTTTTTCTCAAGTTGCCATTGATGGTGGCAAGGTTTTCTTCTTGTTGAAGATGAAGAAGAAGAAAAAAGAATATGATAAGTATATTCTAAAAAAGAAAACAAAAATGAATACTTATCATATACCAACCATAGTTAGTTGTAGAGAATAAACTAAGGTTAGTTTGAAGGGTTAGGGTTAAGCATGAAGACAAAATGGTCACTTGGTCAAAGCTTCATGAAGCTTCAACAACAAACAAAAAAGCCACCATTTTCTCTTTTATCTTTTCCAAAATAAATAAACAAAATAAATAAATGAATAAGTAAACAAAACCCTAACCATTCATATAACCATGGTTTAATTCTTTACACAAACCCAAGTGAGCATGTATCATCAAACATGATACAAACAAGTGCACAAAAATATATCACATATACAATGTGCATTTCAAGTGAGAAAATCCTTTTAAAGTGAACCAATACTAGTTAATGCAAAGTAATATATCAAATATATAATTATACATTAAATCATTAAATCAACACTTGATTTAACGATCCGGTCATGTCGCATATAACCGACTAGTATCTAATGTATCGACTTATCGAATCAATCCTTGATTCGATAACTAGGTTATATCGCATACAACCAATCGATACATTCATCGCGAGAATAGAATACGGTATCACATACACGCATTATTCTCGGTCCCGCACATATCTCATATGCGCTCCTATTTCGTTTTGCTTGAGCCAGGAAACCTCTGTGTAGGACTCTAAAGACTCGTCAATACGCCGGCAGCAGGTGATGATCATATCAAACACCCACAAGCCGCAAGCGGTCTGCTAAACGTAACGGCCACCCGGGTATTGAGCGATCAGAAGATCGACGAGCAGGCCCGCTCACACTCCTGTGAATCCAACCAGTAACACTTACCGTACAGTCCGGTCTGTTCGTCTTATATGCGCATATCTCGCCTAGGGGTGGTAAACGTCAGACCCCAGTAGCTTGATAAGTCATGCCGACGTAAGGTCCATAACAATCGCGAAACTACTGATAACTCTTACCAGTATATCACTGCAACCCTGGCCAGGGATTTCCTGTTATGGCCAGTCAAGCATAGCGCAACATCAACCCCCAATACCGGGAGAGACGAATCCCCTCCTATCGCTCATTGCCTCCATGTGAATCGGGACTGTACCCAAAAACCACCTGTTTGCACGACTCAGTAGAGCCGTGGTAGGGTGGAAATCAAAGCACAGTGGGAGACACACAAGACTCTATGACGATCTCGGGTCAACAGACTAAGCTGTACCAGTGTCACCAGAGAACTGCCATCTGACGTGAGGTATAATACCATCTGGGAGTTCTCGGCGAGTCCGTTCAGTGTACCCAGTCTCCACTGAGCACCCGCATACCATCTCCGATGTCAAACACCAATGGATATGGGATCATCCATCGCCTATCACATGGGTCGAGAAGATATACGCTAGTCTACTCTGGAATATCGATGCCCCGTCTCGATATTCCCACGACTAGGAACATTGAAGGATGTACTCATGGAATACCCAGGCCCCACTAGTACGATCTGCATCATAGTCCTGGAAGTCGAGTACAGATCCTAAGGGCTTTATCAAAATGTAACAGAGAGACAGAAAGTATACATGTTAAGATAAAGAGCAACCAGATAGCGTACTATCATGTCGAGCAAGAAAGTCCTACCTATATATGTCCCAGCATCCATTACAATATACATCCAATGTACAGTAATGGCCTCTAGGGCATACATATAACTAACAATCTCCCACTTGCACTAGGGCCATCTGTAGCAGTAGTTATAGTATCTAATACTCAACCATCCCTTAAAAGTCTCTCTTTGGGAAAAGGCCTTCGTGAGTAGATCCACCGTGTTGTCCTCTGAGTCTACTCCCCTAACCTCGATCATCCTGGAGATTATCTATCTCCATGATCAGGTGATGCTGCCTCAGAATATGTCTGGGTCACTGATGGGACCAGGGTTCCAGGGCCAAAGCCACACTTCCATTGTCACACAATGGTAGGAACCTAGTTCATCTTATGAACCACTATACACCCAAACTGCCTCTTTGGTAGTATCTTAAGTAGCGATGTATCCAGCCTTAATCGTCTAGTATGCCACGGTATCTAGCTTGGAACTCTTCCAACATACCGTCCCTTTACTGAGGGTAAAGACAATGCCTGCGACTGACATTCAGTCGTCCTTATCACCCAGGAACCATTCCAGTGATTCTTCCCAGGATCAACTGATACTATCTCACTATAGCTAGTGAGAATCCTAACATCCATTTAGATCTATCTCATAGATCCAAAACCCAGGATTTAGGAGGTATCACTTTGATCCTATTGGAGAATCCTTGTGATAAGAGGAGATCGACCGATCGTAGTATAGGAAACTCTTTTCCTATCAAGAGTATGTTGTCCACGTATAATACGAGGATGACTACCTTACTCTCTACTACCGTTTTGTATATACAAGGTTCATCTACTATTTTTGATGAAGTCAAACACTTTGACTATCACATCAAAACAGACGTTCCAACTCCGCGATGCCTGCTTTATTATGTAAAGCAACTTGCACACGTTTCCGCTGCTCCCACTGTTTACGAAGCCCTCTGGCTGTGTTCTTATAGACGTTCTCTTCTAAATCATTATTTAGAGAAGTAGTCATGGCACCCAACCACCAGATATCGTAGTCATGGTATGTAGCAATGGCAAGTAGGATCTAGATGGACTTAAGCATAGTCCCTAGAAAAGGTTTCATCATTATCCACACCTGGTTGATGACTAAAACCTTTAACAAGTCTAGCTTTGAAAGTCTCAACTTTTCCATCTACACTAAGTAATCTTCTCAAGATATACTTGCTCCTGATGGGGATTTAACCCTTCAGATATAGCAACCAAAGTCCATACTTTGTTGGTGTATGTGAATTCCATCTCAGATCGCTAAGCATCCAGCCATTCTTACAGAGTCCCTACTCTCGATGGCCTGCTCGAAACTAGTTGGGTCATCATCTCATGATGCATTCCTCACTCCCACTGTCATCGAGAAACCGAAGTATCTCTCAGGAGGATGAGAAACCCTACCAGATCGGCGGAGAGGCTGAGGTTCGTCGGAAACTATTGAATTCTTTGGTTCTGTCAAATCATCAGCAGTTTTGTATAGCTGGAACCTTTCCAGTTCTACAGAACTGTCCTTGCCTCGATCTTGTCCGGATTTTGCTTTAGACATAGGCCGGACAATCCTAAATCTTAACTTATTTAAGAGATAGGCTCTTCCCATACCATATCTCATATGGAGTGGTAGGCACTGATTTGATTCGAACCTAATTCAATAGGTATGCAGCTTCTCAAGCGCATAACTCCCAAAAGGAAATAGGAAACTCAGTAGTACTCATTATAGAGCACATCATATCTAATATTGTGCGATTGCTCCACCCCGATATACCGCTGTGCTGTGGTGTATTCAGAGGAGTAACATTGAGAGAGAATCTCATTCTCCTTTAGAATAGTCCAGGAATACCATGCACAAGTATTCTCCTCCCTGATCTCATCATAGGACATCATACTTATACCCGGTTATTGGTTCTCTACTTCTAACTTATATTCTGTGAATACCTCAAAAGCTTCAGACTTATGTTTCAATAGGAACATATGACTGAATCTTGAGAGATTATCAGAGAATATAATGAAGTATAAAGAACCAGTCCTGGCATGTGTAGACAGGAGACCTTACATACATCATCATGTATCAGTCCCAAGAGTTCATTAACTCTTTCTCTGTTTCCTATAAACAGGGCTATGGTCATCTAATCTTTGTGACATGACTGGCAAGTTTCATAAGATGTAAATTCAAACTGATTTAAATATGCATCTACATGTAACTTTAGCTAGTCGGGTCGCATTGATATGACCTAGTCTACAATGCCTCAAGAAGGATTCGCTCATTTCTGAACTCTTCCTCTTGTGTGTGTTCTGTATACTAAAAGCTGTAGTTTGATTTATAACATTAATGCTTTTAGATAACGTGCCTGAACCGATCAACTTTTGATATAGGAAATGTTCAAAACATTATCCATTAATACAAAATTTTATCATTTCTTTACTAATAAAGAGACTGATATGATTTTGTATATCAGGTTCGGTATCTAATAGCATTTGTTCAGAATCAATGTATTGGTAATACAGGGTGACAGTGACCAACAGACTTGGCTGCAACATTTGCCCCGTTTTCTGTCTCATGAAACTTATCACCCGTTCTCAGTTTTTCTACCTTTTCGTAGCCCTATGTAACAGATTACATATCTGGGATCCTGATCCGGTATCAAATACCCAGGATGCAGAGGATACTGAGAAACAGTTCTTTGAAATGAACACACCCGAAGAAGATGCATCATATGCACTTTCTTCGTTTGGGCGGCATAGGAATTCTGGTATTCCCCTATTTCCTGCTCTGTCTTATAACAATTATAAGTTGGAGTGGGACCAACTTACCCCAGCTCAGTATAATAAGCGGGTTCGGTCAATACATCCATATTATTATCTTGATTAAGGCGTGATATGGTCGCTACCTGGAGAGAGAGAGAAGAAAACACTCTGCGTGCGCTCTTGCGAGATTAGATTGGTTATATATTTTATCTAATCAGGATGGCTCCCACTGTTTTTATCAAATCTTCCTTCAAACATTAAAAGGAAAGACTAGCCGGGATTAATTACACTCTACAAGTTCGCCAATCTTTCAGCCAGGCCAGTGTCGGTACTTTGAGGGAGGTTCCCCGTGCTTTCGCACGGACCTAATTACAGAAAACCTCGTTTTCCCAGAGGCGTAACCCCGTTGACACCTTTCTAAACACCTACTTGATCGGCTAATTGCAAAGTGCAAAACTCTCCCAGGAGTAACAATTACTCGCAGTGGGTATCGGGATCCAACTATCACATAGAAGGTATGCAATCTCATTGCAAATTTCAACACTTGAAACTCCCGATAATGGTTTTTACCCCTAGCACCTATGACCTTGGCTAAGGTCAACAAATCATAGATACTAGTCAACTTCTACCCGTCATTTCGTGATTAATTAGACCCACCCACATGACCCTTGGCTAAGGTCAACAAAGCCACATAACTGTCCTAACTAATCGCATCATATGCTGTATAGGAAGACTTCACTTAGCTACCGCACACTACGCCTCGGCTATGGTCGACAAACGTAGCACGACTACTAAGTACTCTACTTCCTAAAATGACGGAGGGTTACGAATGGTTTTTGTGAAAACCTTTAACGCTTTGAACTTGATCTCGTTGTGGAATCAAATGTTTTTTTTAAATGGAATGTTTTTGATGCTTTTCTAGTTTTGCTAAAGGGGTCACTCCCGGTGAAGGGATCGTCGGCCCTTTCCTCGTCGAATGAGGTGCGGGATATATCATATATATCACTGTGCAAAGCATAAACTATAGAAGCAATCAAAAGACAAACCGAGTGTGTAGCATCTGCCAATTATTACTAAAGGAGTCACTCCGGGTGAAGGGATCTCGGTCCTTTCCTCATCGAATAAGGTGCAGGATGTTCTTCAATGAACACCGCGATGCAAAGCAAGAACTGTAGCTACCTGTTTTATTTTGAAATTCGATTCCACAACATCAATTAGGTTTATTTTCTTTCATTAATCTCATTAATGAATGTCCCATCATTTAAGTCCACCTAAACATCACAGATAAATATAACGTACGCTTATGCCATCAGCATTCGCCTCGATGTCCCGTCTGCACCGTTAGGTTAGGTAACTAACTCCAGAACGAGGCAGGGCTAGCGCGGGTGTAAAACATAAGCAACGTCTATATAATATATCATATATACTATATACTATATCTATCTGAACAAATCTCATGATCACATCACAGATAACGCAGCAGAAAATATCATATGAAATATTGAATATACTAGGACGTCCGTATTTTCAATACGAGCCAGTATAAAACACGGATTCCACGGTCGTGATGAATAGCCAATCCCACACCCCTAGACCCCTACGAGAGCGGCAAGCAACCCTACCAATTCTAGGGTTAGGAGACCCGGACTCGACTCCTCGAGTTGGTCTCCTACTGGACCCCAGAACCCGGTTACTTGTGCTCCCCTCCTTGGGTCTATCCTAATGCGGAAAAGTAAATAATATACATCAACGGTGACATCTTCCGCAACGTGGAAGTGCCCCAATAAAAGAATATTACATACAAGTTTTTACATGAATGAAAATGAAAAACACTCATCTCACATAAAAACCCCCCCGGCTATTCAAACCCGACGATCCAATATAACATATCCAGCAACACATAACATCACATGTCATCAACGTAAGTAAATATGCGCATCCCAATTGTCGTTGACATATAGCAACGAAACCGGCGATACCATAAATTACACTTACGGTCACAGAAAAGAAAGTGTAAAACTACAACAGTTGGAATCCGCAACCTCTTTAGACATCGCATGCCTAATCAAATGAAATACTTAGACATCGCATGCCTAACAATTATAAACCCCGCATTTTAGTCTCAAAATCAAAAACACTTTTCAATATAAAGTCAGGCAATTCAACAAGATTCCCGACATTTTGATCGAATGCTCGTCGCAAACTTCAATAGACGGCCGCACCCCCGATGCCGTCGACGAAGTGCACTAAGGCGGAACACCGCTGTCGCGAGCACCCAAACGGATGCTTTCGGCGACGGGGTTCTCCTACAGTCACTTGGTCGGGGCTATGGGGTGTAGCAGTCTATTAAGTTTATCCGGCGAGTATCCGCGTACACTACGTGATTGCGACGGACTTTTGATCACATCAAAATTCCGTGGCAACCGATCAAGTGAGACTAAACTGCTATGTTTATAACATTCATTCAGTTATCTCATAACTATTTGTGAATTCCAAGTATTGTATCACATTCCGGATAAATAGAAAATGTTAAACTTTTCGATCGAACAATCGAACACCCAAGTTTTCCCGATACAGCTCAACACATGAAATAAGTCTAAAAACATTCAGTTCGTGCCTCAGTACCAACGGTCCAGCCGTAGAAGGGTCAAGCCAACGCCTCACATGTGGCATGCCGTACTGCCCCAAACCCTAAGGTTCAAAGGGCAGTTCAAGACGGTCACATAATCGAGTTAAGGTTTGTTGTCTTCTAGAGAGACCATCGCGTTACTTGCACTACTTAGAACGTGATTAAACTACAGAAATATCCAACAATAGGAAATTTCCCGGCAGGGGAAAAATTGGGTATTTATGTCCGGTCGAACTTTTTAACATATTCTAAAATTATCCGGAAAAACACACTGACAAAATTAGACAGTCCGATCGAATCTCCGAACTCCCAATACAACCTAGAAAACTCAACTCTTGAGTTTATATTAAAAATTCCCAGAAAATACAGCAACATAATATAAGAATTACTGTGCAGAAAATATTGTGTGAAGAGACCAAGTGGCCGCGGAACCGCCGCAATAGGCATGCTATTGCCGAGGTTCCGCCGCGCGTTTATCGATTCAGGTTCTCGGGCTTCACAGTAATTCTTAGAAATTCCTGCTTGGTTTTCTGCATATTTTTAATTCTAAAAAATCCCCGTTTTCAAAAAATGTACAGAGAGCAACTTTGAATTAGGGTTTCGGTTCGATCGGACTTCTAACTCCGTCTACGCATCGCCTAAGGCTATAGCTAGACTCTGATACCACTGTAGGTTTCCTAGGCACACTAATGAAGTCTCACAAGTGATCAAACATGCCCAATTAAAAAATTTCATGTGCCTACAAACCCTAATACGGATCGTTAACTAGATGTATAGGCGATGCAATGCAAATAAACGAATTTATAGCTAAAGGGAAGGGGCTACAACCTTTGTAGATCCGGTCCTCCACCTCCTAGGCTCCGTGATGACGTCCCTCCGCTGTCCAAATCCATGACTCTAGCATCGGCTTCATCGGAGAAATGGGCGGGCTAGGTCGCCGACTTCGATGCCGAAGATGATCTACGTCGAGGCATCACAAGATCAAGCTCCAACTTCACCAAGTCATGAAACTTGTGAAGAAAACACCCTATACTACTTGGCAAGAGGTAGAGGATGAAGAAATAGGAA
The DNA here is from genome assembly GCA_030015575.1 of Agapanthus africanus. Lineage (NCBI taxonomy): Eukaryota > Viridiplantae > Streptophyta > Magnoliopsida > Asparagales > Amaryllidaceae > Agapanthus > Agapanthus africanus. The sequence continues at coordinate 501,694,960 of CM057339.1, forward strand.
GTGGGTTCACTTTAGAATTTGATTTCTCACTCTTTTTCTCAAGTTGCCATTGATGGTGGCAAGGTTTTCTTCTTGTTGAAGATGAAGAAGAAGAAAAAAGAATATGATAAGTATATTCTAAAAAAGAAAACAAAAATGAATACTTATCATATACCAACCATGGTTAGTTGTAGAGAATAAACTAAGGTTAGTTTGAAGGGTTAGGGTTAATCATGAAGACAAAATGGTCACTTGGTCAAAGCTTCATGAAGCTTCAACAACAAAAAAAAAGCCACCATTTTCTCTTTTATCTTTTCCAAAATAAATAAACAAAATAAATAAATGAATAAGTAAACAAAACCCTAACCATTCATATAACCATGGTTTAATTCTTTATACAAACCCAAGTGAGCATGTATCATCAAACATGATACAAACAAGTGCACAAAAATATATCACATATACAATGTGCATTTCAAGTGAGAAAATCCTTTTAAAGTGAACCAATACTAGTTAATGCAAAGTAATATATCAAATATATAATTATACATTAAATCATTAAATCAACACTTGATTTAACGATCCGGTCATGTCGCATATAACCGACTAGTATCCAATGTATCGACTTGTCGAATCAATCCTTCATTCGATAACTAGGTTATATCGCATACAACCAATCGATACATTCATCGCGAGAATAGAATACGGTATCACATACATGCATTATTCTCGGTCCCGCACATATCTCATATGCGCTCCTATTTCGTTTTGCTTGAGCCAGGAAACCTCTGTGTAGGACTCTAAAGACTCGTCAATACGCCGGCAGTAGGTGATGATCATATCAAACACCCACAAGCCGCAAACGGTCTGCTAAACGTAACGGCCACCCGGGTATTGAGCGATCAGAAGATCGACGAGCAGGCCCGCTCACACTCCTGTGAATCCAACCAGTAACACTTACCGTACAGTCCGGTCTGTTCGTCTGATATGTCGCATATCTCGCCTAGGGGTGGTAAACGTCAGACCCCAGTAGCTTGATAAGTCATGCCGACGTAAGGTCCATAACAATCGTGAAACTACTGATAACTCTTACCAGTATATCACTACAACCCTGGCCAGGGATTTCCTGTTATGGCCAGTCGAGCATAGCGCAACATCAACCCCCAATACCGGGAGAGACGAATCCCCTCCTATCGCTCATTGCCTCCATGTGAATCGGGACTGTACCCAAAAACCACCTGTTTGCACGACTCAGTAGAGCCGTGGTAGGGTGGAAATCAAAGCACAGTGGGAGACACATAAGACTCTATGACGATCTCGGGTCAACAGACTAAGATGTACCAGTGTCACCAGAGAACTGCCATCTGACGTGAGGTATAATACCATCTGGGAGTTCTCGGCGAGTCCGTTCAGTGTACCCAGTCTCCACTGAACACCCGCATACCATCTCCGATGTCAAACACCAATGGATATGGGATCATCCATCGCCCATCACATGGGTCGAGAAGATATACGCTAGTCTACTCTGGAATATCGATGCCCCGTCTCGATATTCCCACGACTAGGAACATTGAAGGATGTACTCATGGACTACCCAGGCCCCACTAGTACTATCTGCATCATAGTCCTAGAAGTCGAGTACAGATCCTAAGGGCTTTATCAACATGTAACATAGAGACAGAAAGTATACATGTTAAGATAAAGAGCAACCAGATAGCGTACTATCATGTCGAGCAAGAAAGTCCTACCTATATATGTCCCAGCATCCATTACAATATACATCCAATGTACAGTAATGGCCTCTAGGGCATACATATAATTAACATATACTGGTAGCACAGTCTTACTCGAGATGATAGCATGCAATCTGGTTTGCCATTATCAGTCGTGTATAAGTTCAGGTGACTGATCACGATTACACGTTGATAGAGCCTTTAGGATCTTGCTTGACTACGAACAGTATGATGGCGATCATATACGTGAGAGTTGGGTAGTCTATAAGCAAATCCTTAATAGTGGTCCCTAGTCGTGGGAGTTTCGAGACAGGGCATCGATACTCCGGAGTAGACTGGTGTATACAGTTGAGACCCCGACGAAGGGCGGTGGCCAGTCTCACAAGCTACTGGTGTAAGTTGGATCACCTAAGATGTATACAGGTGCTCATTGGGTTATGAGTACACCGGACAGGACTCGGCGGGAACCTGCTAGTTGGTATTATACCTAGCGTCAGATAGCAGTTCCCTGGTGACATGTGTACATGTTAGTTCATCGACCTGCGGTCGTCATTTGCCTCGTGTGAGTTCCCACTGTGCTTTGATTTCTACCCTACCACAGCTCAAAGGAGTCGTGCAAACAGGTCTTTTTTAGGTACCGTCCCGGACCACGTGGAGGCAAGTGAGCGGATCGGCAGGGGATTCGTCTCTCCCGGTATTGGGGGTGAGATCGCGCTGTGTCTAGGAAATCCATTACACCAAGTCCTTAGCCAAGGCAGGTGAGAATTACTGGTAAGTATTCCAGTAGTTTCTCAGGGTGTTCAGGGCTTGTCTTCGACACGACTTATACCGCTATTGGGGGTCTGAGTTACCAGCCCCCTAGGCCCGATATGCGATACTCATAGACGAACGGACCGGAATGTATGTATATTGTCACTGTTAGGCTCAGTAGGGTTTCAGGATGAGTTCGCTCATTGGCTACCCTTGAGGTCAGTACATGGGCAGCCGTTACGCACTGCTAGTGCCGTTGACGTGGTTGTGGTTAAACCCACTGCCAGGGTACTGACGAGTCATTAGAGTCTCCACAGATAGTTTCCCAAGTTCGGGCAAAACGTTGTAGAGGCCGTATGGTTTTATGGCAGGGTTCGGAAAATGCACGTGCATTTACGCACGTGTCATATTTCGGGCAGATAATACTGGTGGGCTTTGGTTTAAACCGGATCCATGTATTTTACTTTGTAGATATAATATCTTTGTCTTAGTTGCATTTGTATTCGGTCGTAATACAAATGCGGGTATATTTATACAGTTACGGGGTTATCCTGAAATTCGTTTCGGGATCGCTTTTGGAAGTTGCCAGTTTTCTATCACCCGCCTTAAACATTAGGTTTATTGCGGATTTATCTTTTCTTCTTTTGGGTGAGTCATGAGGTGAGTCATGAGTGTGGAAGGTTCTAGAAGTGGTGACTAGGTTTATGATTCATTGTTTGCATTAATGAATGGATGACTAGGTTAATTGAGTCACCATTTGCATTAATGTGTTTTTGTTTTGCCTTGGTTTTTTCCTCTTGATCTTTTCCTTTATGGTTACCAACCCTTGCTCCTACACTCACCCCCTCCTCTATATGTGGCCGGCCCCTCCCCTCCTCTTCTCACACTCTCTCACTTGTTGATTAAAAAGATGATAGTTTTGGTTCATGAAAAGAGATATGCTCATTTCTCATTTACCCGATTAAAAAGGCAACTTTATTAACCGTTCATCCATGGCTTCGGATGAAGCGAGACAAAGTGTTCTACTCATTCTCTACATCAATCTTGGTCATCTCTTTTAGCAGACTTGATGACCGAGTTGCCACGGTATAGAGGCAGGAGCCCGTTTAAAGATCCGTAGATGTGGTTCCACCTCAACGAGGAGCCAGGAGATTGGAGCAGCCGCAACGGAGCGTAGGATGATGGTTAAAGAACGAAGGACTCGATCGTTCGGTATAACCTTTCTACCCTCTTTGTAGTTTGTTAGTTTAGCGTTAATGGCAGATCCGGGTTATAGTATGAGATAGCGCTAGTTATAAAAGTTTTTGTTCCGCATTTGGCGTCTGAAAGTTGGCCGGGGCGCTACCGTAGACTTACATTGGTATCAGAGCCACGCCATTAAGCTATACTAACTTGTGCTAACGCGTTTAAAATATCGATCGAACGAAATTTCCGAAACCATGATTTTCAGTGTAAAGTTTCTGTCGAGTTTTTAAACAGGTCTAAAAATTATTTTGAGCATCTCAGAAAATCGTGCAGGCTTTTTTAATAATACTGTAGAAATTTGGTAGACTGAAGCTTCCAAAGCGCCGCGGAACCGCCGCGCGAACCCTAGTTTGGCCGAGATTCCGCCGCCGTTTTGGAGCAACAATAAACCATATTTCTACAGTAGGGTCTTCTTGTAAAATTGTCGTTTCTGGAATATTTCTTTTGGGCCCAGATTTTGTTACTGTACAGCAGATGTACGTGGGGCCCACTTCGGGAAGTTTTGTCGATCGAAATTTTAAACTTGTTAGTTTACAGTACTTACATTATATCTCCGACCGTGAATGTCATTCGAGCGGTAAATTGCGTCTAATTACTATAGTTCTTTTAGACGGGTTTGCGAACGTGACATTCGTGTTGATGTTCTGTGTTGTGCTGTGATGTTGCGGATTTGTCGTGGTGGATAGCAGTGTGCAATGTTAGTGCAGTTTGGATTTATTTGTACATTTGATATTGTGGGGTGAGCGTCCAACATGTGGAATGACGTCACTGCCTGTTTGTATAATATTCTTTTGGGGCACGACCGGGCTGAGGTCGATGTACCCGTTGTATATATTTTTCATTTCTGTACTAGGTTTACCCCGCGACGGAGTGCACGGATAGCCGGGTTCTGGAGGGCAACGGGTCCGCATCTCATGGCTTTGAGAGGCAGAGGGGCCTCACTCTAGAATTGGCAGACTATTCGCCGCACTCGTAGGGGGTACAGGTTGACCTAAGGAGGGGTGCTCAAGTTATTGGATTCCGTGAAGTGAAGGGTGGTCCATTCACTATGCTGTAGGGGGCTGCCTCGCTTCAGGTTTTGGCGGGTAACTTGCCGCACTCGTAGGGGTCTAGGTTTCATTGCACGGGCTTGTAAGTCCACGTTACCTCTTCCGGTACTTACGAGCTTGCGGAAATGATGAAAAACGATTTTTCTTTTGGTGGTAACATGGACTCAAAATACGGATCTTTGTTAAACAACTATCTAACAAACCTAACAAGAGTTTTACCTACTCGGTTAGGGGTTATACCTTAACTTGAACTCCTTCTCTTGGTCTCCTTGTGGTGGTCGGATGGTTCTCTCCTCGTCGTCTCTTTGTGCCGAAGATGGATCCACCTGAAAGCTTCTACCTTTGGCTTCAACCTCAATCTTGAGGAAACTAGAACACTTGGTTTGCTGAACCTTGTGTACTAGGATGAGTAGAGGGGTGTGTTGGGTTTTATCTCTATGGTTCTTGCTTCTCAACACATGAGACAAGTAGAACCATGGACTAGAGAGAGAGCAAGAGGAAGAGGGAGAGCTTGAGGATGAGAGAGCTTTCAAGAGAGAGAGAGCAAATGAATGAATGAGCAAGACTTTTGTCACCCTTGCTCTCATAATCCAAAATCATCATAACACATAATAATAATTGAGTATTATGTGATGGTTGTTATCTTATCAAGTGGCCATATCATTTCTTGCATTAAATGCAATGTGTGAACAAATAAGCAAGCCAAGGTCAATGCCAAGAAATGATAGCCATTGTCATGATGATGGTCAACAAGTCCAACCTAGTCAACCGGTCAACTAAGTCAACAAGTCAACAAAGTCAACCATCAACAACCATGTCACAATAATACTTACTTAATATTATTGTTAATCATATTTCTTATTCTCATTAGGGTTTAGCAAAAGTCAACAGTCAACAACCCTAATGAGAATCCTCTGCCTCTGTCTCTCTGTCAACTGTGCATACACACCCGCATCCGCGTTCCGAGGAACACGAATACAAACGAGATAAAACCAATCCAAAAACGTACACTAGGAACAGGCTTAAACCAAATCCCGCTAGTGTTAACTGGCCGGACACTAAACGTGCACAAGTGCACGGATGTGACCGAACCCTGTCGCAAAACCATGGGCCCTCTACTCTTTTGCCTAAAGGCGAATAGCTCTCTGTGTGGGACTCTAAAGACTCGACACTACGCTGGCAGTGGGTTTAACCACAGACCGCAAGCGGCACTAGCTGTGCGTAACGGCCCCCCAGGTAGATGCCGATAAGAAGACGGACGAGGTGAAACCCATCTGAACACCTACTGAGCCTGAATGTGACAATCTGCGTACAGTCCGGACTGTTCGTCTGAGAATATCGCATGGCGGGCCTAGGGGGGCGGTAAACGTCAGTCCCCTAATAGCGGTACAAGTCGTGTCGGAGTGTAGCCCAGAACACCCTAAGATAACGCTGGAAACCTACCAGTATATCTCGCTTGCCCTGGCCAGGGACTTTGTGTAATGGCTCTCCTAGACACAGTGCGATATCAACCCCCAATACAGGGAGAGACGAATCCTGTCTAACCATCACTGCCTCCAAGTGCTTCGGGACTGCACCCAACTACTACCTGTTTGCACGACTCCTTTAAGCCGTGGTAGGATAGTAATCTAAGTACAGTGGGAACACACTCGAGGCGAAGTGACAGTGTCAAGTCAGCGGACTAAGCTGTACTCATGTCACCTGGGAACTGATAACTGACGATATGTATAGTACCAACCAACAGTTCCCGACGAGTCCTGTCCAGTGTACTAGTAACCTAACGAGCACCCGCATACTATCTCAAGTACGACGTACTGACGGCTGTGGGACAAACCGTCTCCCACACTAGGATGAGAAGCGCATACGCTAGTCTACTCCGGAGTATCGATGCCCTGTCTCGATAGTCCTACGACTAGGTACCTGCATAAGGATGTGTTTGTGGATTACCAAGCCCCCACGGGTGTGACTGCCATCACAACGCTGGTAATCAAGCAAAGATCTTAAGGGCTCCACTAATGTGTATAGGTGATATACTAAATTAAACACATGTACAAATTAAAGTAGAAACAAACCAAGTAGCATACTACTATTTTGAGCAAGATTGTCTATACAAGGTGAATATCCCAAGCTTCCATTAAGTAATATACAAACTAGTATGATACAGTAATCGCCTCTAAGGCATATACACTAACAATCTCCCACTTGCACTAAGGCCATGTACTGGCGTATCGAAGACCTATCATCTCGATCAGCCGCCCGAACTGAGTATGGGGTAAGGCCTTCGTGAATGGATCAGCAGTGTTATCTTCCGTAGCAACTCTCCGAACCTCGATCTCCTGGCGACCCACGATCTCCCTGATCAGGTGATACCGCCTCAAGATGTGTCTGGACTTCTGATGGGACCTGGGTTCCTTCGCTAAAGCTATAGCCCCGTTGTTGTCGCAATACAGAGGTATAGGATCAACAATGGACGGAACCACCTGAAGTTCTGTCAAGAACTTCCTTATCCAGACGGCTTCTTTTGCGGCATCTGCAGCAGCGATATATTCCGCTTCCATCGTCGAGTCAACAACGGTTTCCTGTTTGGAACTCTTCCAACACACCGCCCCTCCATTGAGGGTAAAGACATAACCCGACATGGACTTGGAATCATCCTTGTCACTCTGGAAGCTGGAGTCAGCAAAGGCCTCGATTTGGAGGTCTTTTCCTCCATACACCAAGAACATCTCCTTAGTCCTTCTCAGGTACTTGAGAATGTTCTTTACCGCTATCCAGTGTTTCTTCCCAGGGTTTGACTGATACCAGCTTACCACACTCAGTGCATAAGCTATATCTGGTCTGGTACACAACATCGCATACATTATAGAGCCTACCGCAGAAGCGCAGGGTATAATAGACATGCGATCCCTTTCCAAATCAGTCTTGGGAGACATCTCTTTGGAGAGGGTGATCCCGTGACAAGCCAGTAGATTACCGCGCTTGGAATCTTCCATACTGAATCTTTTCAGTATGGTGTCGATATACCTGGACTGTGAAAGTCCTAATATCCTCTTGGATCTGTCACGAAAGATCCGGATCCCCAGAATGTACGAGGCATCACCCAGGTCTTTCATGGAGAACCTGTATGACAAGAACCCCTTGACAGATTGTAGCATAGGAATGTCATTTCCTATTAAAAGAATGGCATCCACGTACAAAACGAGGAATACGACAGTTCTTGCTACAAATCTACTATAGATGCATGGTTCATCTGGATTTTTGATAAAGCCAAATTCTTTGACTGTCTCATCAAAACAGATGTTCCAACTTCGTGATGCCTGCTTTAGTCCATAGATTGACTTAAGCAACTTGCACACCTTTCCGCTGCTCCCACTCTGAATGAAACCCTCTGGCTGGTCCATATAGACACACTCCTCTAAATTTCCATTCAGAAAAGCGGTCTTTACGTCCATCTACCAAATCTCATAATCGTGGAAGGCAGCAATGGCAAGAAGGATCCAAATGGATTTTAGCATAGCCACTGGAGAAAAGGTTTCCTCATAGTCCAAACCAGGTCTTTGACGAAAACCCTTTGCAACAAGTCTAGCTTTATAGGTCTCAACCTGTCCATCTACACCAATCTTCCTTTTGAAGATCACTTGCATCCTACGGGTTTTACCCCATCTGGAGCAACGTCCAACGTCCATACTTTGTTGGTGTACATGGACTCCATTTCGGTCCGCATTGCATCTAGCCATTTTACCGAGTCAACGCTCTGAATGGCCCGCTGGAAGCTAGTCAGCTCATCATAATCAATGATGCAATCCTTTCTATCCCCATCTATGAGAAAATCGTAGTATCTCTCGGGCGGATGAGACTGCCTACTACTCCTGCGGAGCGGCGTAGGAATGTCATGTTCTTTTGAACCCTCTGGTTCTACTAAGCTTTCAGTAATAGTCTGTGGTTCTGGAATTTCTTCCAGTTCTATTGCGCTCCCACTAATTTCCTTTTCTAAGAACTGGTGTTCCAGAAAATGGGCATTACGAGAAACAAAGATCTTTTGTTCCTCTGCGTAATAGAAGAGATACCCCCTGGAGTTCTTTGGGTATCCCACAAACTTGCACAGTACTGAGCGTGCCTCAAGTTTTTCCGCATGCTGCTTTTTTACAAAAGCTGGACATCCCCAGATCTTCAGATATTGAAAATAGGGTTTCTTTCCAACTCCATATCTCATATGGTGTGGTAGGCACAGTCTTAGTTGGAACTCGGTTCAAAAGGTATGCAGCTGATTCTAGCGCATATCCCCAGAATGATCGCGGTAACTCATCGTTAATCATCATGGAACGTACCATATCCAATAGGGTCCGGTTCCGTCTCTCCGATACACCGTTATGTTGCGGAGTGTATGGAGGAGTAAGCTGAGAGAGAATTCCATTCTCTTTTAAGTAATCCAGGAACTCGGCACTTAAGTATTCACCACCTCGATCAGATCTCAGTGTCTTGAAACTTTTGCCTGTTTGTTTTTCTACTTCATTCTTATATTCCTGGAATTTTCCAAAGGCTTCGGATTTATATTTCATTAAGAAAACATATCCGTACCTTGAAAAGACATCCGTAAAAGTAATGAAGTAAGAATAACCGCTTCGCGCATGTGTAGACATTGGACCGCACACGTCGCTGTGTACGAGTCCCAAGAGCCCGCTCGCTCTTACTCCGTGTCCAGTGAACGGAGTCTTTGTCATCTTTCCTTTGAGACAGGATTGACAAGTTGCATATGATTGATATTCGAACGGATCCAAATATCCTTCTGTATGTAACTTCGTCAACCTTCTCTCATTGATGTGACCCAGTCTACAATGCCATAAGAAAGCCTGATTTGTTTCCGGAGACTTTCTTTTGTGTGTATTCTGGACATTGAAAATATGTGGTTGGTTTAATACGTATATACCATTGCTTAATGTACCTGACACAATCAAAACTTGATTAAGGTGAATGTTCACAACATTACTTACAAATGCAAATTCATAACCTTCTTTAGATAATAAAGATACAGATATGATATTACAAGTTGCATTGGATACAAAATAACAATCACGCAAAACCAAAACGTGTCCATCTGACAACCCCAGGTGATAGTCCCCCACGGACTCAGCATCCATGCCAGCTCCGTTTGCAACTCTGCGTATCATATCACCTGCCTTCAAAACCCTATGCTTCTCAGTTCCTGTAAAGAATTACAGATATGAGATCCTGATCCGGTATCCAATACCCAGGATGTAGAGTTTATTGATAGACAGTTTTCAATAAAATACACACCTGAAGCTGAAGTCGCAACTTGTTTCAGATCCTGGGTTCTGGCCTTCCAAGCCCTGCAATCCTTTTTCCAGTGTCCACTCTTGTGACAGTAAAAGCATTCTTCCTTTCCCACAAGCTTTCCCGCTACCTTTGTTGCCTTTGTCTTTCCTTTCGTATCCACTTTACTAACACCGCCCCTTGGTTTGGCGGGGGCTTTCTTCTTCTTTCCCTTGGCTCTCGCCTTGGACCTAGAAGAGGAAGATCCTCCTACAAACAAAGTGGATGTTTCCCTACCTTTCTGTAGGGTGCCCTCTGCACTCCTCAGCATGTTGAGGAGTTTTGAAAGTTCAGCTTCTTTTTCTTGTAAGTTGAAGTTCAGGATAACTGGGCGTATGTGGAAGGAAGGGACTGGAGAATCAAGTCCGTGTAAAGCTCGTTCTCTAACGTGGTCCCAAGGTCCGCGAGCTCCTCAATGTAGCCAATCATCTTAAGCACGTGTTCCGCGACGCTGGTTTTGGGACCTGGGACAGGGGGAGCTTTGGTGGTGAGGAGATACCCCAACTTGTTATAAGTGATTGCCGTTTTGACATTCCTGAGCCAATCTTTGTAGTTTGGCCCCGTCAGTATGTTTTTATCTAGTAGTAACTTAAGTCCAGTCATGATGTTTGGTCGCTGCAATTAGGAGAGAGAGAAGAAACACTTTAGCATGATGCTCTTGCAAGTTTAGAGTGGTTTTTAATTTGTCTACACAGGATGGCTCCTACTGTCTCTCGAATCCCTCCTCAAACCAAAAAGGAAGAATTAGTCAGGATCAATCTCACCGTACAATACTTGCTTAACCGTTCAGCCACGCTAGTGTCGGTACTTCGAGGGAGGTTTTCCAACGCTTTCGCGAAGTTCCTTAATTAAATAACCTCTTTTCCCTGGGGGCGTAGCCCCGCTAACACCTTTCTAGACACCTACTTGGTTTATAGCATTGATCGTTAAGTGAGAAATTTCCCGAGGAGTGGCATATACTCACAGTAGGATCGGGATCCAAATATCATCGCGTGACAAAACTGAAGGAATCCTACCAGAATTATCACACTCCAAATGGTATGCAGCGCTAGCAAGTTTCAGTTTCTTTTGAAACTCCCGATGTGGATTTTTTTGCCTCATGCTCTTATGACCTTGGCGTGAGGTCAAAATGCCATAAGTCACATGTCAAGTTCTTCCCATCATTATCCAGGTTAATTTGAACCCACCCGTACCTACCCTTGACGTAGACCAAAATGGCAGTACGACTGTCTCAAACCAACGCATTCTATCTATGCAACAGATAAATATCCGGTAGCTACCAATCACTATGCCTTGGCGTGAGGTCAAAATACATAGCTTGAATACTACCGAATATTTAACTGAAATGATGGAGGGCTACGGATGGTTTTGGCGAAACTGTGAACGTAATGAACTTGATATAATCGATGGAACGAGATAGCTTTTAAAAGGAGTGGCTTAAGCTCCGCGTTTTAAAAGTTGTGTTTGAAAAGAAACCGAGTGGTTTTGAAAGTGTTCCAACGACTCAACTTTGGTTTATTTTCTTGCATTAATTTAATGCGTCCCATCATTTAATCCTACCATTGCAGAAAACAACGAAAATATGACGTACGCTTATGCCATCCGCATTCGCCACGGGGCCCCTTCATTACCCGTTAGGTTACTTAACTAACGACAGAGCGGGGGCTGGACTAGCGCGGATGCAAAACATATGCAACGTCTAAATAGATATCATATATAGATATACACATTCGTCACATGCAATGATAGTCATTCCAGATCACAGATGAACACATTGGATATACTAGGAATCCGCAATCCGTACGAGCCTGTAACGAAAAGCGGATTACACGGTCGCGATGAATAGCCAAGACCCTACCCTAGACCCCTACGGGTGCGGCAAACTACCCGCCAAGTACCCGAAGCGAAGCAACCTCCCTCAACACCGTGAGTAGGCCACTCGGCACTTCGAGATACCCGGTAGTTTGTGCACCCCTCCTTGGGTCTATCCTAAGAGCAAAAATAGTAAAAGAAATTATACAATGACGGCTACAACCCCATCCCGGTTGTGCGGCCATATAAATAATATTACATCAATTACAAATTACATGAATTGAAAGAAAAAGAAAACTCTCATCTCACAACCCCCCGGCTATTCATCCGCGATAATCCAATGAATTCATATACACATACCATCAACATTACAGATCACAGATATGTATAACCCCCACTAATCGACGTATAGCGATTAGCAGACGTTCAATACATATATCACATCACAGATATAACCCGTTAGCTTAAGTCTTTAGAAGTTCGATCAAAATACGGATTTTTAGACCCTAAAAACAAAATTTTCTTTCTGGAAAATCTGGGCAGAAAAATCACATTCCAAAAATCCCAAAACAGCCCCAGAAAAACACTGCAGGAGAATTGTGCCACGACCGAGTCTACTCAGCCGCGGAACCGCGGCGGGAGCATGCTCCCGCCGCGTTTCTGCGGCGCTTTGACCGAGTCGGTGGACCAATTTTCTTGTGTGGGTTTTAAAAAGCTTGAGCCGATTTTTAGTGTCAGATTAATTATTTTTTTAACAGAAAACTGAATCGGCAGAAACTTGAAAATACGGGCATGTTTCGCGACTTTTTCTCCGATCGAACTTCTAGTTACTTTGCTAACATGTTAGATAGTGTTTAACTAGGCTCTGATACCACTGTAAGTCCACGTTACCTCTCCCAGTACTTACGGGCTTGCGGAAATGATGACAAACGATTTTTCTTTTGGTGGTAACATGGACTCAAAATACGGATCTTTGTTAAACAACTATCTAACAAACCTAACAAGAGTTTTACCTACTCGGTTAGGGGTTATACCTTAACTTGAACTCCTTCTCTTGGTCTCCTTGTGGTGGTCGGATGGTTCCCTCCTCGTCATCGCTTTGTGTCGAAGATGGATCCACCTGAAAGCTTCTACCTTTGGCTTCAACCTCAATCTTGAGGAAACTAGAACACTTGGTTTGCTGAACCTTGTGTACTTGGATGAGTAGAAGAGTGTGTTGGGTTTTATCTCTATGGTTCTTGCTTCTCAACACATGAGACAAGTAGAACCATGGACTAGAGAGAGAGCAAGAGGAAGAGGGAGAGCTTGAGGATGAGAGAGCTTTCAAGAGAGAGAGAGAGCAAATGAAAGAATGAGCAAGACTTTTGTCACCCTTGCTCTCATAATCCAAAATCATCATAACACATAATAATAATTGAGTATTATGTGATGGTTGTTATCATATCAAGTGACCATATCATTTCTTGCATTAAATGCAATGTGTGAACAAATAAGCAAGTCAAGATCAATGCCAAGAAATGATAGCCATTGTCATGATGATGGTCAACAAGTCTAACCTAGTCAACCGGTCAACTAAGTCAACAAGTCAACAAAGTCAACCATCAACAACTATGTCACAATAATACTTAATTAATATTATTGTTAATCATATTTCTTATTCTCATTAGGGTTTAGCAAAAGTCAACAGTCAACAACCCTAATGAGAATCCTCTGCCTCTGTCTCTCTGTCAACTGTGCATACACACCCGCATCCGCGTTCCGAGGAACACGAATACAAACGAGATAAAACCAATCCCAAAACGTACACTTGGATCTGTCTTAAACCAAAGCCCGCTAGTGTTAACTGCCCGGACACTAAACGTGCACAAGTGCACGAATGTGACCGAACCCTGTCGCAAAACCATAGGACCTCTACTCTTTTGCCTAAAGGCGAATAGCTCTCTGTGTGGGACTCTAAACACTCGACACTACGCTGGCAGTGGGTTTAGCCATAGACCGCAAGCGGCACTAGCTGTGCGTAACGGCCCCCCCAGGTAGATGCCGATAAGAAGACGGACGAGGTGAAACCCATCTGAACTCCTACAGAGCCTGAATGTGACAATCTGCGTACAGTCTGGTCTGTTCGTTTGAGAATATTGCATGGCGGGCCCAGGGGGCGGTAAACGTCAGTCCCCTAATAGCGGTACAAGTCGTGTCGGAGTGTAGCCCAGAACACCCTGAGATAACGCGGGAAACCTACTAGTATATCTCGCTTTCCCTGGCCAGGGACTTTGTGTAATGGCTCTCCTAGACACAGCGCGATATCAACCCCCAATACCGGGAGAGACGAATCCTGTCTAACCGTCACTGCCTCCAAGTGCTTCGGAACTGCACCCAACTACTACCTGTTTGCACGACTCCTTTGAGCCGTGGTAGGGTAGTAATCTAAGTACAGTGGGAACACACTCGAGGCGAAGTGACAGTGTCAAGTCAGCGGACTAAGCTGTACTCATGTCACCTGGGAACTGATAACTGACGATAGGTATAGTACCAACCAACAGTTCCCTACGAGTCATGTCCAGTGTACTCGTAACCTAACGAGCACCCGCATACTATCTCAAGTACGATGTACTGACGGCTGTGGGACAGACCGTCTCCCATACTGGGATGAGAAGCGCATACGCTAGTCTACTCTGGAGTATCGATGCCCTGTCTCGATAGTCCTACGAATTGGGACCTGCATAAGGATGTGCTTGTGGATTATCCATCCCCCACTGGTGTGACTGCCATCACAACGCTGGTAATCAAGCAAAGATCCTAAGGGCTCCACTAATGTGTATAGGTGATATACTAAAATAAACACATGTACACATTAAAGTAGAAACAAACCAAGTAGCATACTACTATTTTGAGCAAGATTGTCTATACAAGGTGAATATCCCAAGCTTCCATTAAGTAATATACAAACTAGTATGATACAGTAATGGCCTCTAGGGCATATACACTAACAGGGCTATCCACACGACCAGGGGAACGTCGGGTTTCAGTAGCGGCTCTGTGAAACCCGGGGATCCCAGATTATCTGTCTTGTTCTGTGATGCTTATTACTTTTCTGTAATGTTGCATATTATCACGCCTTGAGCGATTATTGTATATTGGTATATATACTAGTAGATGTTGTATATGTTTTACACCTGCGCTAGTCCAGTCCCCGCTCTGTCGTTAGTTAAGTAACCTAACGGGTGATGACGGGACCCAGTGACGAATGCGGATGGCATATACATACATTTTATTTTCGTTCTTTTCTGGTGTGATTAATTGATGGGACTGCGTTGATTATGATCAATGCAAAGGAAAACAAACCTGTTTGGATGTTGTTGGAACAGTTTTAAAAAGTGTTATTACAAAGACGTTTTCTTTTGTTTTGCATAGTGGTATTCAGTTGGAATATCCTGCAGCTCATTCGACGAGGCAAGGGCCGAGATCCCCTCACCGGGAGTGACCCCTTGGGCAGAAGTTTGCGTCAGAGTAATAACTTCACTATAGTCGATTACATGTTGCTTTGCATCGCGGTATTCAGATGGAATATCCTGCACCTCATTCCACGAGGAAAGAGCCGAGATCCCTTCACCGGGAGTGACCTCTTTAGCAAAGGTTTTCGCCACTATATTTTTATAAAAAGCTATCAGGTTTCTTCAACGAGATCAAGTTCATTACGTTAAAGGTTTTTCGCCAAAAACCAGTCGTAGCCCTCCGTCATTTCTTTTGGGTATTAGGTAGTATTCAAGCTATGTATTTTCACCAAAGCCAAGGCATAGTGTTTGGTAGTTGCTGGGTATTCATTTGTTGCATAGATAGATGAGTTGGTTTGGGACAGTCGTTCTGCCGATTGGCCAAAGTCAGGGGCATGTGCGGGTGGGTTCAAATTGACAAGATAATGATGGGTAGAACTTGGAATGTGACTTATGACATTTTAGCCAAAGTCAAGGTCATAAGAGCATGGGGCAAAAATCACATCGGGAGTTTCTAAAGAAACTGAAACTTGCCAAGTATGCGCATACCTTCTGGAGTGTGAGAACATGAGTGGATTCCTTCACGTTATCATGCAATGAGAGTTGGATCCTGATTCCCACTGATAAGTTGGTTTACTCTACGGGTGATCCCGATTGATTCTTCTTTCAGGTTTGGAGGAGAATTTGACAGTACAGTGGGAAGTTTCCTGATTAGATAAAGTGATAACCATTCTGATCTAGGTTAGAGTGCACGCAGAGTGTTTCTTTTCTCTCTCTCTTCGGCAGCGACCTTTGACCGACCCTAGACTATGACTCAGTGACCAAGTTGACCGAACCTTCATAAAATACTGGATTTTGGATTGTCTAAGTTGCATAAGTCATTGCCACTCCTTCTTTTACCCTTTGCATTTCTCAGAACACCCCGTATTACTACGGACATCCACTTCTATTGGATAGATCCATCGTATGGTTATATACGAACTCGAAGGGACTTCTTCGAGGATGGATCCAGGTTCAGGAGAAATAGAATTAGTTTATTCAGTTGTCTTTTATTATCACCTTCTCTCAGGTTGCGAGGGCTCTTTGGTTTAGGAGAGTACAGCTATTACGCTTATTGGATAGTCTTCTTCCAAACCATAGGTAGGTGCCGAAAGGCAGGGAATGAAAAAAACCAATTAGCCTAAGTAGGGTGTACAGAAGGTAATATGTAAAAACAAAATAAAGGGATTAGAAAGAGGGAAAAGTAAATTGCGACTGCTATTATTCACGACCAAACCGCGTACTTCATCGCCACTCCTATTTCACCTTTGCTTTTTTCCCCAGTTCGAGAGAAATAGAATAAAGTATTATTCAGTTGTCTTTTATCATTTCCTTCTCTCAAGTTGCGAGTACTCCTTGGTTTAGGAGAGTACACCTATTATGCATACTGGATAGTCTTCTTCCAAACCATTGGCTAGTGCCGAACGGTAGGGAAGGAAGAAAACCCTTTAGCCTAACGAAGGTGTACAGAAGGTAACGGATAAAGAAAAATAAAGGGATTTGGAGAGATGGTAATGAAATATACGGTTATAGTCATGAATTGGATTATGGAAGAGGCATTACTAGGAATACCAGGATACCCCTACGAAACATTTTCATATTTCAGTTACACTATGCATTGTTAAAGGAAAATTGTTTTCCCGATTAGATACTTACTCAAGGGTATGTATTTACCAAGTATGATTCTCACATCCGTATGGTTTTACAGATGATGAGTGGGAGTAAGTTATTGGGAATTAGGTGATCATCCTCATTATATCGGAATTCGTTGTAATTAGTGATATTTGAGGAAGTCGCCTGGGTTTTTGCCGGACGGCATGTATTTGGTTTTAAGTATCCGTTGTTGTGCACCAATTTCAAAATGATATATCTGTACCTTTATTTTTATTAAGTGAGATATAACTTTTTGAAATTATGTCCGTGACATTTACCTATATCAGTTGACGATTGGGTAAGGAGCATTGAACAACGGAGTAGTTCTTAACCATAAGTACAGTTTTCAACCTATGATGCACAGGTTTTGAGTTATTCAACTCAGCGGACTTATACAGAGTATTGTATGTTTCCAGTGTCCATTAGGACAAAGGGGTTGGTCCTCGTACTATGTTCTGTTTACTTATGACTTCTCTAGTTTTTAGACAAGTGTTTCGCAGAAATACAAGGTCTAAGTTTTGAGAAGTTGTGGGTATAAGAATAAAGTAGAGAACCGGATATCGCAAGTATCGGGATTCTTCAAAGAGATCGAAGATATAGATTCTTGTGATTGGTATTCAGTTGATATTAATGGTTTTGAGAAACTTGTTTCTCTTTCAGGTTACTCATAATTGGATGTATTCCTATGTTGAGTAATGCCGATTAGCCTCTCTCTATTAAGTTGATATGCACTGGAGACAGCTGCATGATTAGAATCTGGTTCCAATTAAATAAGTGCCAAAGTTTCTATATTAGATATAGAATGGTTTATATCTTAACGATGTTAAGGTACGGGGAGTTGTCCGGCTTATGCTTAAAACCAGATTCTGGATAACTCAGGGCACGTTTCTGTAATGGCAATTTGTGGGTTGGCCCGGGCTATGTCGAGGGTTGATTTTCTACCATATGGAAGATCAATAGTGATATTGTTCTTGACTCGCCACAGTTTTAGTAAAATGGATTTTTTCAGAATACAGTAGTGGGAGTATGGTAGAACTGGAAGTGATTCCAGAACCGCAAACGATTACGGAAAATTTAATAGGACCTATAGATTCAATCAGGTTTGACATTCCAATAGCCACTCCGCAGATATTATGGGTAACCTCAGACACCCGAGAGGTACTCCGGTAGCCTCAAGGACGGTGACAGGGAGGTTCTTATCTACCCAGACTTGACACTACTGTTGTTCCAGACTATGAGACCTGGCAGGAGGTTAAGTATAGCGTCGTTCTAAACTAGCTTTAGAAGTGCACGTATATATTATTCTGCCATAGGGTTATTGTGGTCAGTGGGAGCAGCGGAAGCATAGTGGGCAAATAGCTTATGTCTATTTATAGACTAGAGCAGATATAGCGGAGATAGATCATCTAATTTTGATGTGACAGTCATGGGTTTGACTTCATCAGAATGGGGGATGGATCTGTTAAGAAGGTAGTAGGGTGTGATGTCCTGGTATTTGGATGACATACACAGAGTAGGAAGTAAAATTCCTATACTACGATCGGTTGTACTGTGGTTGTCACACAGTTGTTTCTCCAGACAGGATATGGATATAATATCAGACATTCTGGTTTCTAGATCTATGGTTTTTGATCTAGATTTGGGTAGTTTCCCAATGTGGGTACTTTGACAGTATTCTAATAGTTTTTAGAATAGATGACTCCTGGCATGGTGGTGTACCTGCAGGTGATGGAGTCACCATCTCTAAAGGTGTCTTACAGACTAAAGTGGAGAGGGATGTGCATGATTGGCAGATCAATTGCTTAGGCAATTGAGTCAATCATGAGATTTCAAGTACCACACCAGATGTTGTTTTTGCACTAGATGCGATCAGTTTATATTAATCCAATCCTGAAGAAACATAAGGAAGCAGTTTTAGAACATAAGTAAATGTTCTACGGATTTGATGACGGCAGCCTCCTTAGGATACAGTTATCATTCCAGGCTTCAAAGGTGACAAGGATGACAGAGTGATTGTCAGAGTTATAGTTTTTCCTCTGACGAGGGGCAGTATTATGGACAGGTGGTCCAAGAGGATACTGTGGGAGGCATAGTGCTGGATACTGATTAGGTTCAGTTATCGATACAGTCTAAGAAGTTTGGATTTGGAGTTCATTTATGAACTAGGTCCCATCAGATATCCAGACATATTCTAAGACAGGTATTACTCAATTCGGGAGATGTCTTTCTCCGCGAACTTGAGATTAAGAGAGACATAGAAAGAAACATCAGGGCGGATCCACTCATTGAGGCTATTTCTCGAACACAAGAGTATTACAAACGGGCTTTGTGAAACTGATTAGTAGAGGAGTTGGGTGTTCGGTATCACACGGGCTATGAGTATGCGACATCGCAATAATTAGCCTTAAGTGCAAGTGGGAGATTGTTGGATATAGTGCCCTCAAAGTCAATTATTGGATCCCAGGTACGTGATTGCAATGATTGAGGAGGACCTATACCGGTAGCACAGTCTTACTCGAGATGATAGTATGTTGTCCGGTTTGCCTTTATCAGTCGTGTATAGGTTCAGGTGACTGATCATGATTACACGTTGATAGAGCCCTTAGGATCTTTCTTGACTACCAACAGTATGATGGCGATCATATACGTGAGAGTTGGGTAGTCTATAAGCACATCCTTAATAGTGGTCCCTAGTCGTGGGAGTTTCGAGACAGGGCATCGATACTCCGGAGTAGACTAGTGCATACAGTCGAGACCCCGACGAGGGGCGATGGCCGGTCTCATAAGCCACAGGTGTAAGTTGGATCACCTAAGATGTATACAGGTGCTCATTGGGTTATGAGTACACCGTACAGGACTCGCCGGGAACCTGCTAGTTGGTATTATACCTAGCATCAGTTCCCTGGTGACATGTGTAGATGTTAGTTCATCGACCTGAGGTCGTCATTTTTCTCGTGTGAGTTCCCACTGTGCTTTGATTTCTATCCTACCACGGCTCAAAGGATGTTAGTGTATATGCCCTAGAGGCCATTACTGTATCATACTAGTTTGTATATTACTTGATGGAAGCTTGGGATATTCACCTTGTATAGACAATCTTGCTCAATCTAGTAGTATTCTACTTGGTTTGTTTCTGCTTTAATGTGTGCATGTGTTTCTTTTAGCATATCGCCTTTACACATTAGTAGAGCCCTTAGGATCTTTGCTTGATTACCAGCGTTGTGATGGCAGTCACACTCGTGGGGGCTGGGTAATCCATAAGCACATCCTTATGCAGGTCCCTAGTCGTAGGACTATCAAGACAGGGCATCTATACTCCGGAGTAGACTAGCGTATACGCTTCTCATCCCAGCTTGGGAGACAGTCTGTCCCACAGCCGTCAGTACGTCGTACTTGAGATAGTATGCGGGTGCTCGTTAGGTTACGAGTACACTGGACAGGACTCGTCGGGAACTGTTGGTTGGTACTATACCTATCGTCAGTTATCAGTTCCCAGGTGACATGAGTACATCTTAGTCCGTTGACTTGACACTGTTACTTCGCCTCAAGTGTGTTCCACTGTACTTTGATTACTACCCTACCACGGCTCAAAGGAGTCGTGCAAACAGGTAGTTTTTGGGTGCAGTCCCGAAGCACTTGGAGGCAGTGACGGTTAGACAGGATTCGTCTCTCCCGGTATTGGGGGTCGATATCGCGCTGTGTCTAGGAGAGCCATTACACAAAGTCCCTGGCCAGGGCAAGCGAGATAGAATGGTAGGTTTCCAGTGTTATCTCAGGTGTTCTGGGCTACACCCCGACACGACTTGTACCGCTAGTAGGGGACTGACGTTTACCGCCCCTCTAGGCCCGCCATGCGATGTTCTCAGACGAACAGACCGGACTGTACGGAGATAGTCACATTCAGGCTCAGTAGGAGTTCAGATGGGTTTACCTCGTCAGTCTTCGTATCGGCATCTACCTGGGGACCGTTACGTACAGCTAGTGCCGCTTGA
This sequence comes from Agapanthus africanus, assembly GCA_030015575.1. Classification (NCBI taxonomy): domain Eukaryota; kingdom Viridiplantae; phylum Streptophyta; class Magnoliopsida; order Asparagales; family Amaryllidaceae; genus Agapanthus; species Agapanthus africanus. The sequence continues at coordinate 501,716,034 of CM057339.1, forward strand.
GATCTGTGGTTAAACCCACTGCCAGCGTAGTGTCGAGTCTTTAGAGTCCCACACAGAGGGTTATTCGCCTTTGGGCAACACAGAGTAGAGGTCGCACGGTTTTGCGACAGGGTTCGTTCACATCCGCGCACTTGTGCACGTTTGGCGTCCGGACAGACATTACTAGCGGGCTTTGGTTTGAGCCAGATCCTAGTATATGTTTTGGGGTTAGTTTTATCTTATAGTATTCATGTTCCTCGGAACACGAATGCGGGTGTGTATGCACAGTTGATTGAGGCGGAGGAAGAGGTTTTTCATTAGGGTTTTGGAACGGGTGCGTATGCACAGTTGACAGTCGTCTTTTTCCAAACCCTAATGAATTTGTGATATATCAATTGATAATATTAATTAAATGAAATTGTGTCATGGTTGGGTTTGTTGACTTGTTGACCAAGGTTGACTAGTTGACCATGGTTGAAACTTTGACCATCATCATTTCTTTTCTAGATGCTCTTTGATCTTTGCAAAATCATTTAATGTGAAATGATAATGGTCTTATCAAACCAACCATCACCTTTTTCATTTTGGATTAATATTATTAATTTGATAATTCACATATATTGTTATGGTTGTAAAAACTATTCTCATTCTATCATAACCATTCTCTCTCCTCTCTTCATCTTCCTCCTCCTCTAGTTCAAGGAGAATCATTCTCATGAGTTGAGAAACCTCTCCTTGGAGATAAAACACCCTAAGCTACTCTCTACTCTTCCAAAGGTTGATGGTCTAGCAAGACGGAGACTTTAGTTTTCTCAAAGTTCGAGAAAGGAGCTCAAGGAAGAAACCCTCAGGTGATCCATCCTCGACAAGAGAAGGCAACGAGGAAAGCACCATCCGACCACCATCAAGAGTAAAAGAGAAGGAGTTCAAGTTGAGGTATAACCCCTAACCGAGTAGATAACTCTCTTGTTAGTTGCTAGTGTGTAGTTTAGCCAAGATCCGTTTTCGTAGTCCATGTTACCTAAACCCTAAAAATCGTTTTTCACCATTTCCGTAAGCCCGAAAGAACCGGGAGAGGTAACGTGGACTTACAGTGGTATCAGAGACTAACTAAACACACCCTAGCATGTTAGCAATGTATCTAGAATTTCGACCGGACAAAAAACCGCGAAACACCCCGGAAAATCCTAGTTTCTGCCGATTTTTATTTCTGCTCCAAAAATAATAAATCATGTCTTAAAAATTGGCTCAGGCTTTTTAATGAACAGGCAAGAAAAACGATCCATCGAACCGACCAACTCACCGGGGTTCCGCGGCCGAGTTGACTCGGCCGTGGATCGTTTCTCCTGCAGTTTGTTTCTCGGGGTATTTTGTGATTTTTGAGATGGTTTGTTTCTGCCCAGAATTTCCAGAGAACAAATTTGTTTTTGGGGTGGTTACAAATCCGTATTTTGGTCAATTTTCTGTAGACTTTGGCTAATGGGTTGTATCTGTAATGTTATATATGTATCGAACGTCTGCTAATCGCTATACGTCGATTAGTGGGGGTTATACATATCTGTGATCTGTAATGTTGATGGATTGTGTATATGAATTCGTTGGATTGTCGCGGATGAATAGCCGGGGGGAATTGTTAGATGAGAGTTTTGTTTATCTTTCAATTCTTGTAATATGTAAATTGATGTAATATTATTTGTATGGCCGCACAACCGGGTCGGGGTTGTATCCGTCATTGTATAATTTCTTTTTACTGTTTTTGCTCCTAGGATAGACCCAAGGTGGGGTGCACAAATTACCGGGTACCTCGAAGTGCCGAGTGGCCTACTCACGTCGTTGAGGGAGGTTACTTCACTTCGGATACTTGGCGGGTAGTTTGCCGCACCCGTAGGGGTCTTGGGTGGGGTATTGGCTATTCATCGCGACCCTGTAATCCGCTCTTCGTTACAGGCTCGTACGAATTGCGGATCCTAGTATATCCAATGTATTCATCTGTGATCTGGAATGGCTATCATTGCATGTGACGAATGTTTATATATATCTATATGATATCTATTTAGGCATTGCTTATGTTTTGCATCCGCGCTAGTCCAGCCCCCGCTCTGTCGTTAGTTAAGTAACCAAACGAGTGATGAAGGGACCCCGTGGCGAATGCGGATGGCATAAGCGTACGTCATATTTTCGTTGTTTTCTGCATTGGTAGGATTAATTGATGGGACGCATTAAAATTAATGCAAGAAAAATAAACCAAAGTAAAAGTCGTTGGAACACTTTCAAAAACCACTCGGTTTCTTTTCGAAATAACTTTTAAACGCGGAGCTTAAACCACTCCTTTTAAAAGCTATATCGTTCCATCGATTATATCAAGTTCACTACGTTCACGGTTTCGCCAAAACCATTCGTAGCCCTCCGTCATTTCACATAGATGGTCAATAGTATTCAAGCTATGTTTGTTGGCCAAAGTCAAGGCATAGTGATTGGTAGCTATTGGTTATTCATGTGCAGCATAGATACATGTGTTGGTTTGGGACAGTCGTACTGCCTTGTTGGCCAAAGTGAAGGGTAGGTACGGGTGGGTTCAAATTAACCTGGAGAATGATGGGTAGAACTTGACATGTGACTTATGATTTGTTGGCCAAAGTCAAGGTCATAAGAGCATGGGACAAAAATCCACATCGGGAGTTTCAAAAGAACTGAAACTTGCTAGCGCTGCATACCATTTGGAGTGTGATGATTCTGGTAGGATTCCTTCAGTTTTGTCACGCAATGATATTTGGATCCCGATCCTACTGTAAGTATATACTACTCCTCGGGAAAATTCTCGCTTAACGATCAACGCTATAAACCTAGTAGGTGTCTAGAAAGGTGTTAGCGGGGATGCGCCCCCAGGGAAAAGAGGTTATTTAATTAAGGAACTTCGCGAAAACGTTGGAAAACCTCCCTCGAAGTACTGACACTAGCCTGGCTGAACGGTTAAGCAAGTATTGTACGGTGAGATTGATCCTGACTAATTCTTCCTTTTTGGTTTGAGGAGGGATTCGAGAGACAGTGGGAGCCATCCTGTTTAGACAAATTAAAAACCACTTTAAACTTTCAAGAGCATCATGCTAAAGTGTTTCTTCTCTCTCTCCTAATTGCAGCAACCAAACATCATGACTGGACTTAAGTTACTACTAGATAAAAACATACTGACAGGGCCAAACTACAAAGATTGGCTCAGGAATGTCAAAATGGAAATCACTTACGACAAGTTGGGGTATCTCCTTACCACCAAAGCTCCCCCTGCCCCAGGTCCCACCTCCAGCGTCGCGGATAAAGAAATCCGTAAGACTTGGGAGATTGATTGCGCGAAGGCCAAGTGCCTCGTGCTTGCCTCTATGGACAATGAACACCAAAGGAGGCATGAGAATATGGACCTTGAATCCATATTTCTTCATACAAAAGAACTGTATGGGGAGAAATCCCGTATCGCCAGATACGAAGTCTCGAAAAAGCTGTTTTCGGCGAGATTGGGCATCGGATCACCGGTAGCGGAACACGTGCTTAAGATGATTGGCTTCATTGAGGAGCTCGCGGACCTTGGGACCACGTTGGAGAATGAGCTCTATACGGACTTGATTCTCCAGTCCCTTCCTTCCACTTACGCCCGTTCATCCTGAACTTCAACTTACAGGAAAAGGAAGTTGAACTTTCAAAACTCCTCAACATGCTGAGGAGTGCAGAGGGCACCCTACAGAAAGGTAGGGAAACATCCACTTTGTTTGTAGGAGGATCTTCCTCTTCTAGGTCCAAGACGAAAGCCAAGGGAAAGAAGAAGAAAACCCCCGCCAAACCAAGGGGCGGTGTTAGTAAGATGGATACGAAGGGAAAGGCAAAAGCAACAAAGGAAGCGGGAAAACTTGTAGGAAAGGAAGAATGCTTTTACTGTCACAAGAGTGGACACTGGAAGAAAGATTGCAGGGCTTGGAAGGCCAGAACACAGGATCTGAAGCATGTTGCGGCTTCAGCTTCAGGTGTGTATGTTACTGAAAACTATATATCAATAAACTCTACTTCCTGGGTATTGGATACCGGATCAGGATCTCATATCTGTAATTATTTGCAGGCGTTGAGAAACCGTAGAGTTTTGAAGGCAGGTGATATGACCCTCAGAGTTGCGAACGGAGTTGGCATGGATGCTGAGTCCGTGGGGGACTATCACCTGGGGTTGTCATATGGACACGTTTTGGTTTTGCGTAATTGTTATTTTGTACCCAATGCAACTTGTAATATCATTTCTGTATCTTTAGTTTCTAAAGAAGGTTATGAATTTGCATTTGTAAGTAATGTTGTAAACATTCACCTTAATCAAGTTCCGATTGGGTCAGGTACATTAAACAATGGAATATACGTATTAAACCAAACACAGATTTTCAATGTCCAGAATACACACAAAAGAAAGTCTCCGGAAACAAATCAGGCTTTCTTATGGCATTGTAGACTGGGTCACATCAATGAGAGAAGGTTGACGAAGTTACATACAGAAGGATATTTGGATCCGTTCGAATATCAATCATATGCAACTTGTCAATCCTGTCTCAAAGGAAAGATGACAAAGACTCCGTTCACTGGACACGGAGTAAGAGCGAGCGAGCTCTTGGGACTCGTACACAGCGACGTGTGCGGTCCAATGTCTACACATGCGCGAAGCGGTTATTCTTACTTCATTACTTTTACGGATGACTTTTCAAGGTACGGTTATGTCTTCTTAATGAAACATAAATCCGAAGCCTTTGGAAAATTCCAGGAATATAAGAATGAAGTGGAAAAACAAACAGGCAAAAGTATCAAGACACTAAGATTTGATCGAGGTGGTGAATACTTAAGTGCCGAGTTCCTGGATTACTTAAAAGATAATGGAATTCTCTCTCAGCTTACTCCTCCATACACTCCGCAACATAACGGTGTATCGGAGAGACGGAACCGGACCCTATTGGATATGGTACGTTCCATGATGAGTAACGCTAAGTTACCGCGATCATTCTGGGGATATGCACTAGAATCAGCTGCATACCTTTTGAACCGAGTTCCAACTAAGACTGTGCCTACTACACCATATCAGATGTGGTGTGGGAAGAAACCATATCTTAAGCACATTAAGACAGGGGGATGTCCAGCTTTTGTCAAAAAGCAGCATGCGGACAAACTCGAGGCACGCTCAGTACAGTGCAAGTTTGTGGGATATCCAAAGAACTCCAAGGGATATTTCTTCTATTGTGAAGAGGAACAAAAGGTTTTTGTTTCTCATCATGCCCACTTCTTGGAAACTGAGTTTTTGGAAAATCAGATAAGTGGGAGCGCAATAGAACTGGAAGAAATTCCAGAACCACGAGCTATTACTGAAAGCTTAGTAGAACCAGAAGGTTCGAAAGATCAGGACATTCCTACGCCGCTCCGCAGGAGTAGTAGGCAGTCTCATCCGCCCGAGAGATACGGTTTTCTCATAAACGGGGATAGAGAGGATTGCATCATTGATAGTGATGAGCCGACTAGCTTCCAGCAGGCCATTCAGAGCGCTGACTCAGTAAAATGGCTGGATGCAATGCGGACCGAAATGGAGTCCATGTACACCAACAAAGTATGGACGTTGGACGTTGCTCCAGATGGGGTAAACCCCGTATGATGCAAGTGGATCTTCAAAAGGAAGATTGGTGTAGATGGACAGGTTGAGACCTATAAAGCTAGACTTGTTGCAAAGGGTTTCCGTCAAAGACCTGGCTTGGACTATGACGAAACCTTTTCACCAGTGGCTATGCTGAAATCCATTCGGATCCTTCTTGCCATTGCTGCTTTCCACGATTATGAGATCTGGCAAATGGACGTAAAGACCGCTTTTCTAAATGGAAATTTAAAGGAGTGTGTCTATATGGACCAGCCAGAGGGTTTCATTCAGAGTGGGAGCAGCGGAAAGGTGTGCAAGTTGCTTAAGTCCATCTATGGACTAAAGCAGGCATCGCGGAGTTGGAACATCTGTTTTAATGAGACGGTCAAAGATTTTGGCTTTATCAAAAATCCAGATGAACCATGCATCTATAGTAGATTTATAGCACGAACTGTCGTATTCCTCGTTTTATACGTGGATGACATTCTCTTGATAGGAAATGATATTCCTATGCTACAATCTGTCAAAGGGTTCTTGTCACACAGGTTCTCCATGAAAAACCTGGGTGATGCCTCTTACATTCTGGGGATCCGGATCTATCGTGACAGATCCAAGAGGAAATTAGGACTTTCACAGTCCAGGTACATAGACACCATACTGAAAAGATTCAGTATGGAAGATTCCAAGCGCGGTAATCTACCGGCTTGTCACGGGATCACCCTCTCCAAAGAGATGTCTCCCAAGACTGATTTTGAAAGGGATCGCATGTCTATTATACCCTACGCTTCTGCGGTAGGCTCTATAATGTATGCGATGTTATGTACCAGACCAGATGTAGCTTATGCACTGAGTGTGGTAAGCAGGTATCCGTCAAACCCTGGGGAGAAACACTGGATAGCGGTAAAGAACATTCTCAAGTACCTGAGAAGGACTAAGGAGATGTTCTTTCTGTATGGCGGAAAAGACCTCCAGATCGAGGCCTTTGCTGACTCCAGCTTCCAGAGTGACAAGGATGATTCCAAGTCCAACTCGGGTTATGTCTTTACCCTCAATGGAGGGGCGGTGTGTTGGAAGAGTTCCAAACAGGAAACCATTGTTGACTCAACGATGGAAGTGGAATATATCGCTGCATCTGATGCCGCAAAAAAGCCGTCTGGATGAGGAAGTTCTTGATAGAACTTCAGGTGGTTCCGTCCATTGTTGATCCAATACCTCTGTATTGCGACAACAACGGGGCTATAGCTTTAGCGAAGGAACCCAGGTCCCATCAGAAGTCCAGGCACATCTTGAGGCGGTATCACCTGATCAGGGAGATCGTGGGTCGCCTGGAGATCGAGGTTCGCAGAGTTGGTACGGAAGATAACACTGTTGATCCATTCACAAAGGCCTTACCCCAGACTCAGTTCGAGCGGCTGATCGAGATGATAGGTCTTCGATACGCCATTACATGGCCTTAGTGCAAGTGGAAGATTGTTAGTGTATATGCCCTAGAGGCCATTACTGTATCATATTAGTTTGAATATTACTTGATGGAAGCTTGGGATATTCACCTTGTATAGACAATCTTGCTCAATATAGTAGTATGCTACTTGGTTTGTTTCTGCTTTAATGTGTGCATGTGTTTCTTTTAGCATATCGCCTTTACACATTAGTTGAGCCCTTAGGATCTTTGCTTGATTACCAGCGTTGTGATGGCAGTCACACTCGTGGGGGCTGGGTAATCCATAAGCACATCCTTATGCAGGTTCCTAGTCGTAGGACTATCGAGACAGGGCATCGATACTCCGGAGTAGACTAGCGTATACACTTCTCATCCCAGCTTGGGAGACAGTCTGTCCCACAGCCGTCAGTACGCCGTACTTGAGATAGTATGCGGGTGCTCATTAGGTTACGAGTACACTGGACATGACTCGTCGGGAACTGTTGGTAGGTACTATACCTATCGTCAGTTACCAGTTCCCAGGTGACATGAGTACAGCTTAGTCCGTTGACTTGACACTGTCACTTCGCCTCAAGTGTGTTCTGTAAGTCCATGTTACCTCTCCCGGTTCTTTCGGGCTTGCAGAAATGACGAAAAACAATTTTTCGGTAAAGGTAACTTGGACTAGAAACACGGATCTAGGCTAAACAACACACTAGCAACCTAACTAGAGAGTTGTCTACTCGGTTAGGGGTTATACCTCACTTGAACTCCTTCTTCTTGGACTCTTTGAAGTGGTGGGATGGTGCTTTCCTCGTCGCCCTCCTTCGTCAAAGATGGATCCACCTGAGGGCTTCAACCTTGGGCTCCTTTCTCGATCTCGAGAGAGCTAAAGTATCCGGCTTCCTAGACCTTCTACCTTAGAGTAAGTAGAGTGTGGTTAAGGGTGTTTTTATCTCAAGGAGATGTTTCTCAACACATGAGATTTGCTCTCCTTGAACTAGAGGAGGAAGAAGATGAAGAGAAGAGAGAGAAACAATATGATAGAATGAGATGGTATTTTACAACTATAACATATATGTGATTTATCTAATAATAATATTAATTGAAAATGAAAAAGGTGATGGATAGTTTGAAGAGACCATTATCATATCACAATAAATGTATTTTGCAAAGATCAAAGAGCATCTTGAAAAGTAATGATGATGGTCAATGTTTCAAACCTAGTCAACTAGTCAACCTTGGTCAACAAGTCAACAAACCCAATCCATGACACAATTTCATTTAATTAATATTATTAATTGATAAATCACAAGATCATTAGGGTTTGGAAAAAGACGACTGTTAATTGTGCATACACACCCGTTCCAAAACCCTAATGAAAAACCTCTTCCTCCGCCTCAATCAACTGTGCATACACACCCGCATTCATGTTCCGAGGAACATGAACACAATGAGATAAAACTAACCCCAAAGCATATGCTAGGATCTGGCTCAAACCAGAGCCCGCTAGTAATGACTGTCCGGACACCAAACGTGCACAAGTGCGCGGATGTGAACGAACCCTGCCGCAAAACCATGCGACCTCTACTCTGTTTTGCCCAAAGGCGAATAACCCTCTGTGTGGGACTCTAAAGACTCGACACTACGCTGGCAGTGGGTTTAACCACAGACCGCAAGCGGCACTAGCTGTACGTAACGGTCCCCAGGTAGATGCCGATAAGAAGACTGACGAGGTAAACCCATCTGAACTCCTACTGAGTCTGAATGTGACAATCTCCGTACAGTCCGGTCTGTTCGTCTAAGAACATCGCATGGCGGGCCTAGGGGGGCGGTAAACGTCAGTCCCCTACTAGCGGTACAAGTCGTGTCGGAGTGTAGCCCAGAACACCTGACATAACACTGGAAACCTACCAGTCTATCTCGCTTGCCCTGGCCAGGGACTTTGTGTAATGGCTCTCCTAGACACAGCGCGATATCAACCCCCAATACCGGGAGAGACGAATCCTGTCTAACCGTTACTGCCTCCAAGTGCTTCGGGACTGCACCCAAAAACTACCTGTTTGCACGACTCCTTTGAGCCGTGGTAGGGTAGTAATCAAAGTACAGTTGGAACACACTCGAGGCGAAGTGACAGTGTCAAATCAACGGACTAAGCTGTACTCATGTCACCTGGGAACTGATAACTGACGATAGGTATAATACCAACCAATAGTTCCCAACGAGTCCTGTCCAGTGTACTCGTAACCTAACGAGCACCCGCAAACTATCTCAAGTACGACGTACTGACGGCTGTGGGACAGACCGTCTCCCAAGCTGGGATAAGAAGCGTATGCGCTAGTCTACTCCGGAGTATCGATGCCCTGTTTCGATAGTCCTGCGATTAGGGACCTGCATAAGGATGTGCTTATAGATTACCCAGCCCCCACGAGTGTGACTGCCATCACAACGCTGGTAATCAAGCAAAGATCCTAAGGGCTCCACTAATGTGTAAAGGCGATATGCTAAAAGAAACACATGCACACATTAAAGCAGAAACAAACCAAGTAGCATGCTACCATTTTGAGCAAGAATGTCAATACAAGGTGAATATCCCAAGCTTCCATCAAGTAATATACAATCCAGTATGATACAGTAATGGCCTCTAGGGCATATACACTAACATGTTCCCACTGTACTTTGATTACTACCCTACCACGGCTCAAAGGAGTCGTGCAAACAGGTAGTTTTTGGGTGCAGTCCCGAAGCCCTTGGAGGCAGTGACGGTTAGACAGGATTCGTCTCTCCCGGTATTGGGGGTTGATATCGCGTTGTGTCTAGGAGTGCCATTACACAAAGTCCCTGGCCAGGGTAAGCGAGATAGACTGGTAGGTTTACAGTGTTATCTCAGGTGTTCTGGGCTACACTCCGACACGACTTGTACCGCTAGTAGGGGACTGACGTTTACCGCCCCCATAGGCCCGCAATGCGATGTTCTCAGACGAACAGACCAGACTGTACGGAGATTGTCACATTCAGGCTCAGTAGGAGTTCAGATGGGTTTACCCCGTCTGTCTTCTTATCGGCATCTACCTGGGGACCGTTACGTACAGTTAGTGCCGCTTGCGGTCTGTGGTTAAACACACTGCCAGCGTAGTGTCGAGTCTTTAGAGTCCCACACAGAGGGTTATTCTCCTTTGGGCAAAACAGAGTAGAGGTCGCATGGTTTTGCGACAGGGTTCGTTCACATCCGCGCACTTGTGCACGTTTGGCGTCCAGACAGACATTACTAGCGGGCTCTGGTTTGAGCCAGATCCTAGTATATGTTTTGGGGTTAGTTTTATCTCATAGTATTCATGTTCCTCGGAACACGAATGCGGGTGTGTATGCACAATTGATTGAGGCGGAGGAAGAGGTTTTTCATTAGGGTTTTGGAACGGGTGCGTATGCACAGTTGACAGTCGTCTTTTCCAAACCCTAATGAATTTGTGATATATCAATTAATAATATTAATTAAATGAAATTGTGTCATGGTTGGGTTTGTTGACTTGTTGACCAAGGTTGACTAGTTGACCATGGTTGAAACTTTGACCATCATCATTTCTTTTCTAGATGCTCTTTGATCTTTGCAAAATCATTTAATGTGAAATGATAATTGTCTTATCAAACCAACCATCACCTTTTTCATTTTGGATTAATATTATTAATTTGATAATTCACATATATTGTTATGGTTGTAAAAACTATTCTCATTCTATCATAACCATTCTCTCTCCTCTCTTCATCTTCCTCCTCCTCTAGTTCAAGGAGAATCATTCTCATGAGTTGAGAAACCTCTCCTTGGAGATAAAACACCCTAAGCCACTCTCTACTCTTCCTAAGGTTGATGGTCTAGCAAGCCGGAGACTTTAGTTTTCTCAAAGTTCGAGAAAGGAGCTCAAGGAAGAAACCCTCAGGTGGATCCATCTTCGACAAAAGAAGGCAACGAGGAAAGCACCATCCGACCACCATCAAGAGTCAAAGAGAAGGAGTTCAAGTTGAGGTATAACCCCTAACCGAGTAGATAACTCTCTTGTTAGTTGCTAGTGTGTAGTTTAACCAAGATCCGTTTTCGTAGTCCATGTTACCTAAACCCTAAAAATCATTTTTCACCATTTCCGCAAGCCCGAAAGAAACGGGAGAGGTAACGTGGACTTACAAAGGAGTCGTGCAAACAGGTCTTTTTTGGGTACGGTCCCGAGCCACATGGAGGCAAGTGAGCGGATCGGCAGGGAATTCGTCTCTCCCGGTATTGGGGGTGAGATCGCGCTGTGTCTAGGAAATCCATTACACCAAGTCCTTGGCCAAGGCTGGTGAGAATTACTGGTAAGTATTCCAGTAGTTTCTCAGGGTGTTCAGGGCTTGTCTCCAACACGACTTATACCGCTATTGGGGGTCTGACGTTACCAGCCCCCTAGGCCCGATATGCGATACTCATAGACGAACGGACCGGACTGTATGTATATTGTCACTGTTAAGCTCAGTAGGGTTTCAGGATGAGTTCGCTCATCGGCTACCCTTGAGGTCAGTACATGGGCAGCCGTTACGCACTGCTAGTGCCGCTGACGTGCTTGTGGTTAAACCCACTGCCAGGGTACTGACGAGTCATTAGAGTCCCCCACAGATAGTTTCCCAAGTTCGGGCGAAACGTTGTAGAGGCCGTATGGTTTTATGGCAGGGTTCGGAAAATGTACGTGCGTTTACGCACGTGTCATATTTCGGGCAGATAATACTGGTGGGCTTTGGTTTAAGCCGGATCCATGTATTTTACTTTGTAGATATAATATCTTTGTCTTAGTTGCATTTGTATTCGGTCGTAATACAAATGCGGGTATATTTATACAGTTACGGGGTTATCCTGAAATTCGTTTCGGGATCGCTTTTGGAAGTTGCCAGTTTTTTATCACCCGTCTTAAACATTCGGTTTAATGCGGATTTATCTTTTCTTCTTTTGGGTGAGTCATGAGGTGAGTCATGAGTGTGGAAGGTTCTAGAAGTGGTGACTAGGTTTATGATTCATTTTTTGCATTAATGAATGGATGACTAGGTTAATTGTGTTACCATTTGCACTAATGTGTTTTTGTTTTGCCTTGGTTTTTTTCTCTTGATCTTTTCCTTTATGGTCACCAACCCTTGCTCCTACACTTACCCCCTCCTCTATATGTGGTCGGCCCCTCCCCTCCTTTTCTCACACTCTCTCACTTGTTGATTAAAAAGATGATAGTTTTGGTTCATGAAAAGAGATATGCTCATTTCTCATTTACCCGATTAAAAAGGCAACTTCATTAACCGTTCATCCATGGCTTCGGATGAAGCGAGACAAAGTGTTCTACTCATTCTCTACATCAATCTTGGTCATCTCTTTTAGCAGACTTGATGACCGAGTTGCCTCGGTATAGAGGTGGGAGCCCGTTTAAAGATCCGCAGATGTGGTGCCACCTCAACGTGGAGCCAGGAGATCGGAGCAGCCGCAACGGAGCGTGGGATGATGGTTAAAGAACGAAGGACTCGGATCGTTCGGTATAACCTTTCTACCCTCTTTGTAGTTTATTAATTTAGCGTTAATGGCAGATCCGGGTTATAGTATGCGATAGCGCCTGTAATAAAAGTTTTTGTTCCGCATTTGGCGTCTGAAAGACGGCCGGGGCGCTACCGTAGACTTACAGGGGCTGGGTAGTCTATAAGCAACATCATATACAGATCCCTGGTCATAGGATTATCGAGACAGGGCATCGATACTCCGGAGTAGACTGGTGTATACGCTTCTCATCCCAGCATGGGGAGATGGTCTGTACCACAGCTATCAGTACGTCGTACTGGAGATAGTATGCAGGTGATCGTTAGGTTACGGGTACACCGGACAGGACTCACCGGGAACTGCAGGTTGGTACTATACCCATCGTCAGATAGCAGTTCTCAGGTGACATGAGTACAGCTTAGTCAGTCGACTTGATACTGCTACTTCGCATCGGGTGTGTTTCCACTGTACTTAGATTACTACCCTACAACGGCTCAAAGGAGTCGTGCAAACAGGTAGTAGTTGGGTGTAGTCCCGAAGCACTTGGAGGCAGTGGCGGTTAGATAGGATTCGTCTCTCCCGGTATTAGGGGTTGATATCGCGCTGTGTATGGAGAGCCATTACGCAAAGTTCCTGGCTAGGGCAAGCGAGATTTACTGGTAGGTTCCAGTAGTTTCTCAAGGTGTAATGGGGTTCACTCCGACACGACTTATACCGCTATTAGGGGTCTGACGTTTACCGCCCCCTAGGCCCGATATGCGATAGTCCTAGACAAACAGACCGGACTGTACGGAGATTGTCACATACAGGCTCGGTAGGAATTCGGATGGGTTTCCTCATCGTCCTTCTTATCGACATCTACCTAGGGACCGTTACGTACAGCTAGTACCGCTTGCGGCCTGTGGTTAAATCCACTGCCAGCGTAGTATCGAGTCTTTAGAGTCCCATACAGAGAGTTTCCCTGCACCGGGCAAAAGGTGTAGAGGCCGTATGGTTTTACGGCAAGACCGCGATCACTTACGTACACTTGTGCACGTACTATAATCGGGCAGATAATACTAGCGGTCTTTGGTTTAAGCCGGATTCTAGTATTATACAGATGGATTTATTCAGTCTAAGATTATCCGTGTTTTTTGAAAATACGGATGGGAGGGGCAGTCTTGTAATTTGTCGGGAAGCTTCTAGAAGGAGGTGACTCATTTGTGTTTATTTCTTTTGTGATTTAAACTAAATGAGGTGGAGGATGAGGTGTAAGTTTCATTAAATGATCCATGACTCATTAGATGATTCATCTCGTGAATTAAATGAAGAATGATGAATATTAGTTAGATATTTATTTTGATGATATTATTATGCTTCATGATATTCACAAATGAGTATTATTCATTTCATTATCACAAAACACTTCTCTCTCCTCAAGTCTTCATCTTCTTCCTCAAACCCTAAAAGCTCTCATTTGTTGAGAATCCTATCTAAATACTCTACACCCTCTAGGACTTCTAGATTAGCAAACTAGAAGCCGTAGTTATCTCAGATTCGAGATAGGAGCTGGGACTATAGACTCACGGGTGGATCGTCTTTGACTCGAGGAGGCCATTGAGGTGCCCATGTTCCATAGAGCCTACGAGGTGTGGAGGACAGCGATGAAGACCCGAAGAACAAGTAACGTGAGGTATAACTTCGAATCCGAGTTGTTAAACCTCAAGTAGTTTGCTAGCTACGGTTTATGTTCGATCTCTTAGTACAACTCGTTCTGCACTAATTCCAGCATCAGGGGCAATATCTCGTCGTTCGCAGCATTAACTGGCTCGCTCGTCTCCACACTGAACAGTACCTCGATCATCATGAATAAGAAACACACCAACGGTCATCAAAATCTGGCTGGCCTCTATCATTGGCTCAATCCTCTAGTGTCGATCAGCACATCCGAGTAACCTCATAAAAGCGATCCGCCAAACGCTCGTGGCGCGGAAACACAGTAAAAAGACACATCTCTGCAATCGTGTGTTGCCGGAATTTCTCCCTGGTCAGTCCTCGTTCGTGATGAGCTCGTGCTGACCGCAACTCTAGCTGTAGCTCTCCCTGCCCGTAATCGTGGCAGCAAAACCATAACTGGTACTGATGACGCTAGATTGGAATGAATATAATACTGAGCAAAGAAATGTACATCCTAAGGCTTCTTAAGTGGAGTAGCGTATCGTAAATATGCCGCGGAACATACCAACGGTACGTCACTCTACTTTAGTCACCTATTCCATCAACCAAGGGTCATCCTACGCTCCGAAGGTAAAACCTAACGCTCTGATACCAACTTTGTCACGACCCAAAAGTACGGAACATGACCGGCACTTAAACTACGAACGTCTCAAGGCGTACGTATTCTAAGTAAGCCGAAAATCCAGAAATCCAAACCAAGAAGAGTAGTAGAGAGTAGGAAAACCAATTTAAATCCAGAAGTTTTAATAGCATAAGCCGAATTATGCGGTTTTTAAAAACATCAAGTATTTTCTGAAAATTTCGGCAGAGTCTCCTTTGTAAATACTGGCTCCCAAAAGGGATACAACATGAATAGTATACGAAATCAATAAAAGGCATCCCCAAGCGGGAGCTAGCTCTTCGTCAATCGACGGTCACAACCACACAAGCAATATAATATACAACGCCAACGGCGAGGATCAAAAACTCAAAGGAAACTCAAAACCACAAGAAATTTGCAGAAATATAACGCGCGACTCTAAGGTCGAAAGAAAAACATCACTGGTCTCTAACTCAAAATAAATACATGTTTGGTTGATGGAATTTACTAGATACAACTGAATCATATAATACAAGGTAATATGATGGGTACGATACCAATAAACCCACCTACTAGCAAATCACCCGAAGGAAACTATGCCCGAAAGCCGTAATGAAACCTGTACGGCAAACCTGCAAGAAACTGGGGCACAACGGGGGTGAGTTGCCAACTCGTGAATAGAAAAACATCTATGAACAGAACCCGCATGAACAACGCAATCCTAGGTCAACGATCATAATATATCCTCAAAATATATAACCAGCAGCCTATAACAAGGCTAGGGTAAATATCTAACCCGAGTGTAATCTCATGTGCCCGTGTCAGTGCCTCAGGTAGCAATATATCATATGAATGAGGTATGAATCCATGAAAACAGAATACATGTAAATGAAGAACTGTTTTCATAATTTAATGAGATTTCCTTTGTATTTTTAAAATGAGGTATCATAATGAAATCAGCATAAAACAGTGTCCAGCATCGAAACAAAACAAGTCTCCAAATATCTCGATATCTCTGTATCACAATCTCTGTACCTCAATATCTCAAAATCAATATCTAGGGTGCCGTCAATCCAGATCGGCCCCTACCATCCATCTCAAGACCACGACGGTATCCTCCGGATATCCGACGCGTCGGGTAATATCACCGGTCGGTAGTGCTCCCCTGCCGGGCTCAACGTCAACAACACATTCCTCTTGCCCCGGGGCACCGCACCGGGCCCACCATGTACCCGAAACGGTTCCTCCACTCCTCGAATCGGGTCTCGAAATCCATCAGCAAACTCATGGTGGACGACTCATACATCATGGGAAAACCGCACTTTTTATTTTAAAAGAGAAAAAAGGTTTATTTATGTTTTTGCGGTTTTCCTCCAAATCCAGAAAATCTCATGGAATCCGAATCCAAAACCTCAATAACACGTAAAATAGTGAATATATGCATGAGAATCCATGAATGCGGCATAACAATGAATAACAGTATGCACGAAGTAGCAGGTAATAACTACAATGTCTAAACTATTAGCTAACAGGCTATGTCAAGCAATAATATTTTCTAAGGTGTACGTGACATGGCAATTACCGATGAAGATGTGTGTGAGCCGGCAAGTAAGTGTACGTGGTACATACGCATCATCGGTAATGGTGCTGGTGTCCTAACAGCATGATATCAATAATGGAGTATGAAACATAATATAAGCATGCGATGCGAAGCGAACCACAATAATGAGCGGGAGCTGAATACTAGACGCAACTATAACTAATCTACATTAATCTAATATAAGTCCTACAAATGGTGCCTTTTGAAATAACACGAATCATGGGGTTTTGAAAATAGGGGCTACGGTGTTTTTATGAAAAGATACGTCTTTTGAAATATCCGTAGGATCCCTTGGGCTGTCTTTTAAAATACCCACGATTCGTTAGTTTTTGAAATAGGTAAGAATCGAATCTAATCTAACAACTAAACTAAACTAAAGGTCTAAGCTAACCAGCTGGACTACAGGTAAGGAAACTGCCTAACATCTGAGTCGATACATATACATACCTGTATATATATTAGTCGGTGATCCCGCCTCAATAATATCATATCTGATACCATATCTATAATCAGACATCCCAAGTCAAGAGTGCGGATCAATCATCAAAATATAGCTCGTACGTAAATCCGTCGTACGGCATCCCCAAATCTGGGTACGGGTTAATATCACATTCAATCACACTATTCATCTGGTATCTTCTTTATCAAATATCATGATCCGGGACAATGTCCTACGTCTAGTACATTACTGATACCGCCTAAGTATGCATACAGGTGTAAGAATTGCTACGTCAAAAGACCCGCTAAAACATCATGTCGTATCTCAATACGAACCAAATCACATCACCGATCTTCTGGCCTCAAGCCCAAAATCATCGACTCATCTCAAATTCCAAATACTATCCTCAAATCCAGTATATGAACACATAGTCC
Organism: Agapanthus africanus; assembly: GCA_030015575.1. Taxonomy (NCBI): domain Eukaryota; kingdom Viridiplantae; phylum Streptophyta; class Magnoliopsida; order Asparagales; family Amaryllidaceae; genus Agapanthus; species Agapanthus africanus. The sequence goes on from CM057339.1 coordinate 501,733,376, forward strand.
CATATCCATGTGAACACATAAATATATACTCCCATATACGCACATATAAAAGAAAGAATGTATGCAAATATGTGTGTGTGTGCGTGTGTGAGTGCGACCACTACTCTAGGGTTTCGCAACTACACTAAACCAATCCAAAAATACCAAATATCCATCTTATCATCAATAATCTCAACAACATATAATTAATATCTGTGTGTATACGTATTCGTATACATCACCACGAACTGCGGGGGTGCTATACGCCATCCACCCGACTTCTCCCCGTAGATATAAATCTACTCACCTGGTCCTCGTTCGCCGGTGCCGACGTCGCCACGTGCTTGCTTGTCGTCTCGAAGTCCACATGGGGTACCTACATATCATAACGCACCGTATCGTATTAAAATCCAACCCATGACCAAAACGACGCACGAATCCCACATAGGTCAAAACCTATGGTTGCTCTCACAAACCAACCCAAAAACCCTCGACGTCGGCGTGCAAACGCCCGATCATCGAGAAAAACCCAAGTACACTCATTTGCACATTCACGAATACTAATTTAAATATAGAATAGGTTAAAATTCACAAAAACCCCAAATTCACTTTAGAAGCCATTTTTCCGAAAGTCTAGCAAGCAAAAATTACCCGTTTTAGTACAAAACTCGACGTTTAAATGAATGTAGCGGCCAATATACTTATTAAATATCTTAAATAAGTCATATAAATCATTTCCATAATTTAATCTCATTAAATTCCATTAACCCCAAAATTCTAGTTTACAAAATACCCAATTTTTAACAATTTATAGCAAAAATGCACAAACGACAATTTAGCTAGGATTTTCATGAACTAAAGGCATTAAACCACTCAATATATTATCTATAATGACATGAAACCATAATTATAATCTAATCTAAAGCATTTAATAATTTTTCAAAACTCTAGTTAGCAAAATAACTTAATTAGGGCATTTTATAAGTAATGGTTTGGAATTAACAACTAAATTAGCTTTCTATAAAACTTAAGATGTTAATCCACAACACAAAACCATGCACAATTTATCACAACCCATTTCCACAACAAAACCCTAATTCAACTCAAGCCATAAACTTTAAAAAAAAACTAGTATGCAAATAGCACTAAAATTAACACTAAAACAACTCAATTAAATAAATCTAAACATAAGAATTTAAATGGGTAGAAATTATACCTTAAAATCTAGTGATCTAGCAAGAAGAATTTTCCTCCAATGATGGCTTCATAACACCATGATCCAAGTGATAAAAGCTAAGGAGAATGTGATGAAGAATGGAAATCAATTTGTGAGATTTAAATTGGATTTTGGAGCATTTTTTTTTGATTAAAATTGAAGGAAATGAAAAGAGGAAAGTGAAGGGGGAAGGGCTGCAGAATTTCGGCCATGGGGTGATGGGGGGAATGGTGTGGGTGTTTTGCATAATTGGTCAAGTCAACCCCCCTCAAATCAAGGTACAATGAGCCTCCAAAACAATACATCTTAACCTACACCTATAAACTCTATTTCACCCATACAAATGAGATGGAGAAATTTTTGAGGGGGAGAAGTGGGCTGCTGATGGTGGGCTCGGCCATGGAGGGGTGAGGGTGTGTGTGAGTGATTACAAAAAGAATTCCATGCAAAAAGACCCCCCACAAGCTCAAAATTGCAAGTTTTAGCTTAAATTAATTATTTTTTTGTTCTCCATAATAAAAACCCATTAAAACTTGAAATAAAATACTAAAAATTTATATTACAACTAGATTTTAATTAACATGATTTTAAGGATTAAAATTAGCCCATTTAAATTTGTATTTATCGCTAATTTAATGTATTTTCTTACCGGCTTAAAATAATATTAAAATAATATTTTTTTTCAGAAAATTTGAAATTTCCCCAGTGGCTCAATAAACACCAAATACTAGTAATTACATAGCTAGAATATGTATATTTAATTTTATAATAAAGATATTTGCATTTTTATATTTTACAGAAAACCCGCTTATTTTACCGTTTTTTCGAAATTTCACCGAAACGATTTTCAAAACGATACAATCTTCCCCCGTTAAAGAAATTCGGTCGCCGAATTTAAATTAAAACTTCCCCCAAATACTAAAATATTTCAGCCAAAACCATCAAATCGCCGGGGCTCCGAAATCATAAATACATAAAACAAATCGTAGCGCAACGCATGCGCATGAAAAGTGAGCATATAACTCAAATCAGAACTCCGTCAAGCATCCCGCAATCATCGGAGTCATGGGGAAGACATCAATACCAAATCCAAAGCAAAACCAATATGATATAACTCGAAACTATACATGTAAAATATATTTAGGTACTGTCCTCTGACTAGTCCTGCTCAGTACGCAAACACATAGCAATATCATAAAAACGTACTGCTCTATAAGAAAAATCAATCCCAAAATACGCGTATGAATACTACGCACGTCTTGTGCGCACGAAAATCAAAATCCATATATGTGCCATACCTACGCACTGAAACAACATCTAAGTGCATCGGGTGTGCACGAAACATCTGTCCTGGCCAAGTGTGTGCCTGACAGCAAAACCAGGTGCGTCTCATGCACGAAGAATCTCGATTTAGTGCATCTGGTGTGCACCAAATCGCATCTTATAACATGCGCCCAACATGCGCTAAAATCCAATCAGGTGCACAAAACAATATCGAGTATCCCAATCGAAATCGAAGTCTAGTGCATCTAAGTGCACAACATACGTAACACTGCACCGCAAGCATATATGAACTATACCGCGTGCAAAAACCAAATGCGTATATACGCACAAAATCAACTCAAATGTCTAAAACCGTAAAATCACAAACATGTGAAACCAAGCACGAAAACCAACATCTGTGCAAAAATCGTAAATACTCAGTAAATACAACCATGGTGCATGAAAACACATATCATGAAACCCAATCATCAAAATCAAATCAAGCGAATAAATCGCCCAACAATACTGAAAACAAGTATGGCGGAATAGTCCCGCTCAAGCGCATCCTCCAAGAATCTCTGGCCAACTGTCATGGTCACTCATAGCATGTCCCATCGACGATCCTGAACTCTGGCCTGCTGGTGTGCGTAACATGTCCGCTCCTGGTTTCAAGTCTTCCTTGTGGATTACCAATCTCATGATCCACCGGCTCATCGGCCCTGTCAGGTGTGCTAACGGGGACGATTCCGTTTTGGCACTTCTCTGGTCATCTCTCGGTCAATCCGCACGACCACTCGTAAAGCAACATGTCACTGGAGTCGGCCTCTGGCTCTCTAAATACATGTGACACATCTGATCCTGGGTGCAAATATCATTGCAGCATTGTCCTGAAAGGAATCCTACTCAAGGTCTCTTCCAGTCTCATCTCTGCCAACTGTCCGGGAGTCATCGTCCTTTACTATATCTGCTTCTTGTTCCGGAACAGCTGCATACTCATCGCGACTCCTTCTGGAAGGTATATCCAAGTACAATGCCTCGGCATGCGTATCGCATCTCTGATGTCGGCGGAGTAGAACGTTATCTTATCAAGATCTCGTACGCACCGCTTACTCCACTTTTCTCTAAGGTCGACCGCTTCGGACTCGTCTCGTCGTGGCTGCATGGACTAAGCTCCAACGGCTATCCTCGTATCGGGAGTCTCCCAAGAAATGCATCTCACCACCTAGCATTCGAATTAAGTCGAGCCATCCAATCGAGTCGTCAAAACCTCATAATCCCCCAAGAGCTCAACATCTTGGGTACAGTATAATAGTATCGAGTACATACCACAGCATCGGTGGTCCAGCCGTAGAAGGGCAAACCCAAGCCTCACTAATGGCGCCGTAGAACTGCCGCAAACCCGAAGGTTCAAAGGCTTTCACATGGTCATTAAGTCGAGTTAGGGTTTCATTCTTCTAGAGGACCATAGAATTGCCTGCATGTCTTTCCGACTACTTTAAACTTGGAATAATAGGTTTCTGACATTCGATCGTCTCTGTCGACTCCCAACGTCTCCGCGTGAAGTCGTCTCTAGCTGGAATCAATCTATCTGATGACCTCGCATCGGGGTAGGCGAACGATCCACATGTCCTAGTCATTCATCCTCGATGACTAGCGACCTTCTATCATCTCTTAGTACAACTCGTTCTGCACTAATTCCAGCATCTGGGGCAATATCTCGTCGTTCGCAACATTAACTGGCTCGCTCGTCTGCACGCTGAACAGTACCTCGATCATCATGAATAAGAAACACACCAACGGTCATCAAAATCTGGCTGGCCTCTATCATTGGCTCAATCCTCTAGTGTCGATCAGCACATCCGAGTAACCTCATAAAAGCGATCCGCCAAACGCTCGTGGCGCGGAAACACAGTAAAAAGACAAATCTCTGCAATCGTGTGTTGCCGGAATTTCTCCCTGGTCAGTCCTCGTTCGTGACGAGCTCGTGCTGACCGCAACTCTAGCTGTAGCTCTCCCTGCCCGTAATCGTGGCAGCAAAACCATAACTGGTACCGATGACGCTAGATCGGAATGAATATAATACTGAGCAAAGAAATGTACATCCTAAGGCTTCTTAAGTGGAGTAGCATATCGTAAATATGCCGCGGAACATACCAACGGTACGTCACTCTACTTTAGTCACCTATTCCATCAACCAAGGGTCATCCTACGCTCCGAAGGTAAAACCTAACGCTCTGATACCAACTTTGTCACGACCCGAAAGTACGGAACATGACCGGCACTTAAACTACGAACGTCTCAAGGCTTACGTATTCTAAGTAAGCCGAAAACCCATAAATCCAAACCAAGAAGAGTAGTAGAGAGTAGGAAAACCAATTTAAATCCAGAAGTTTTAATAGCATAAGCCGAATTATGCGGTTTTTAAAAACATCAAGTATTTTCTGAAAATTTCGGCAGAGTCTCCTTTGTAAATACTGGCTCCCAAACGGGATACAACATGAATAGTATATGAAATCAATAAAAGGCATCCCCAAGCGGGAGCTAGCTCTTCGTCAATCGACGGTCACAACCACACAAGCAATATAATATACAACGCCAACGGCGAGGATCAAAAACTCAAAGGAAACTCAAAACCACAAGAAATCTGCAGAAATATAACGCGCGACTCTAAGGTCGAAAGAAAAACATCACTGGTCTCTAACTCAAAATAAATACATGTTTGGTTGATGGAATTTACTAGATACAACTGAATCATATAATACAAGGTAATATGATGGGTACGATACCAATAAACCCACCTACTAGAAAATCACCCGAAGGAAACTATGCCCGCAAGCCGTAATGAAACCTGTACGGCAAACCTGCAAGAAACTGGGGCACAACGGGGCGAGTTGCCAACTCGTGAATAGAAAAACATCTATGAACAGAACCCGCATGAACAACGCAATCCTAGGTCAACGATCATAATATATCCTCAAAATATATAACCAGCAGCCTATAACAAGGCTAGGGTAAATATCTAACCCGAGTGTAATCTCATGTGCCCGTGTCAGTGCCTCAGGTAGCAATATATCATATGAATGAGGTATGAATGCATGAAAACAGAATACATGTAAATGAAGAACTGTTTTCATAATTTAATGAGATTTCCTTTGTATTTTTAAAATGAGGTATCATAATGAAATCAGCATAAAACAGTGCCCAGCATCGACACAAAACAAGTGTCCAAATATCTCGATATCTCTGTATCACAATCTCTGTACCTCAATATCTCAAAATCAATATCTAGGGTGCCGTCAATCCAGATCGGCCCCTACCATCCATCTCAAGACCACGACGGTATCCTCCGGATATCCGACGCGTCGGGTAATATCACCGGTCGGTAGTGCTCCCCTGCCGGGCTCAACGTCAACAACACATTCCTCTTGCCCCGGGGCACCGCACCGGGCCCACCATGTACCCGAAACGGTTCCTCCACTCCTCGAATCGGGTCTCGAAATCCATCAGCAAACTCATGGTGGACGACTCATACATCATGGGAAAACCGCACTTTTTATTTTAAAAGAGAAAAAAGGTTTATTTATGTTTTTGCGGTTTTCCTCCAAATCCAGAAAATCTCATGGAATCCGAATCCAAAACCTCAATAACACGTAAAATAGTGAATATATGCATGAGAATCCATGAATGCGGCATAACAATGAATAACAGTATGCATGAAGTAGCAGGTAATAACTACAATGTCTAAACTATTAGCTAACAGGCTATGTCAAGCAATAATATTTTCTAAGGTGTACGTGACATGGCAATTACCGATGAAGATTGTGTGAGCCGGCAAGTAAGTGTACGTGATACATACGCATCATCGGTAATGGTGCTGGTGTCCTAACAGCATGATATCAATAATGGAGTATGAAACATAATATAAGCATGCGATGCGAAGCGAACCACAATAATGAGCGGGAGCTGAATACTAGACGCAACTATAACTAATCTAAATTAATCTAATATAAGTCCTACAAATGGTGCCTTTTGAAATAACACGAATCATGGGGTTTTGAAAATAGGGGCTACGGTGTTTTTATGAAAAGATACGTCTTTTGAAATATCCGTAGGATCTCTTGGGCTGTCTTTTAAAATACCCACGATTCGTTAGTTTTTGAAATAGGTAAGAATCAAATCTAATCTAACAACTAAACTAAACTAAAGGTCTAAGCTAACCAGCTGGACTACAGGTAAGGAAACTGCCTAACATCTGAGTCGATACATATACATACCTGTATATATATTAGTCGGTGATCCCGCCTCAATAATATCATATCTGATACCATATCTATAATCAGACATCCCAAGTCAAGAGTGCGGATCAATCATCAAAATATAGCTCGTACGTAAATCCGTCGTACGGCATCCCCAAATCTAGGTACGGGTTAATATCACATTCAATCACACTATTCATCTGGTATCTTCTTTATCAAATATCATGATCCGGGACAATGTCCTACGTCTAGTACAATACTGATACCGCCTAAGTATGCATACAGGTGTAAGAATTGCTACGTCAAAAGACCCGCTAAAACATCATGTCGTATCTCAATACGAACCAAATCACATCACCGATCTTCTGGCCTCAAGCCCAAAATCATCGACTCATCTCAAAATCCAAATACTATCCTCAAATCCAGTATATGAACACATAGTCCCATATCCATGTGAACACATAAATATATACTCCCATATACGCACATATAAAAGAAAGAATGTATGCAAATATGTGTGTGTGTGCGTGTGTGAGTGCGACCACTACTCTAGGGTTTCGCAACTACACTAAACCAATCCAAAAATACCAAATATCCATCTTATCATCAATAATCTCAACAACATATAATTAATATTTGTGTGTATACGTATTCGTATACATCACCACGAACTGCGGGGGTGCTATACGCCATCCACCCGACTTCTCCCCGTAGATATAAATCTACTCACCTGGTCCTCGTTCGCCGGTGCCGACGTCGCCACGTGCTTGCTTGTCGTCTCGAAGTCCATATGGGGTACCTACATATCATAACGCACCGTATCGTATTAAAATCCAACCCATGACCAAAACGACGCACGAATCCCACATAGGTCAAAACCTATGGTTGCTCTCACAAACCAACCCAAAAACTCTCGACGTCGGCGTGCAAACGCCCGATCATCGAGAAGAACATCTCCTTAGTCCATCTCAGGTACTTGAGAATGTTCTTTACCGCTATCCAGTGTTTCTCCCCAGGGTTTGACTGATACCGGCTTACCACACTCAGTGCATAAGCTACATCTGGTCTGGTACACAACATCGCATACATTATAGAGCCTACCGCAGAAGCGTAGGGTATAATAGACATGCGATCCCTTTCCAAATCAGTCTTGGGAGACATCTCTTTGGAGAGGGTGATCCCGTGACAAGCCGGTAGATTACCGCGCTTGGAATCTTCCATACTGAATCTTTTCAGTATGGTGTCGATGTACCTGGACTGTGAAAGTCCTAATATCCTCTTGGATCTGTCACGATAGATCCGGATCCCCAGAATGTACGATGCATCACCCAGGTCTTTCATAGAGAACCTGTGTGACAAGAATCCCTTGACAGATTGTAGCATAGGAATGTCATTTCCTATCAAAAGAATGTCATCCACGTATAATATGAGGAATACGACAGTTCTTGCTACAAATCTACTATAGATGCATGGTTCATCTGGATTTTTGATAAAGCCAAAATCTTTGACCGTCTCATCAAAACAGATGTTCCAACTCCGCGATGCCTGCTTTAGTCCATAGATGGACTTAAGCAACTTGCACACCTTTCCGCTGCTCCCACTCTGAATGAAACCCTCTGGCTGGTCCATATAAACACACTCCTCTAAATTTCCATTTAGAAAAGCGGTATTTACGTCCATCTGCCAAATCTCATAATCGTGGAAGGCAGCAATGGAAAGAAGGATCTGAATGGATTTCAGCATAGCTACTAGAGAAAAGGTCTCGTCATAGTCCAAACCAGGTCTTTGACGAAAACCCTTTGCAACCAGTCTAGCTTTATAGGTATCAACCTGTCCATCTACACCAATCTTCCTTTTGAAGATCCACTTGCATCCTACGGGTTTTACCCCATCTGAAGCAACGTCCATACTTTGTTGGTGTACATGGACTCCATTTCGGACCGCATTGCATCCAGCCATTTTTCCGAGTCAACGCTCTGAATGGCCTGTTGGAAGCTAGTCGGCCATCACTATCAATGATGCAATCCTCTCTATCCCCGTCTATGAGAAAACCGTAGTATCTCTCGGGCGGATGAGACTGCCTACTACTCCTGTGGAGCGGCGCAGGAATGTCATGATCTTTCGAATCCTTTGGTTCTACTAAGCTTTCAGTAATAGCTCGTGGTTCTGGAATTTCATCCAGTTCTATTGCACTCCCACTTATCTGATTTTCCAAAAACTCAGTTTCCAAGAAGTGGGCATGACGAGAAACAAAAATCTTTTGTTCCTCTTCGCAATAGAAGAAATATCCCTTAGAGTTCTTTGTATATCCCATAAACTTGCACTGTACTGAGCGTGCCTCGAGTTTGTCCGCATGCTGCTTTTTGACAAAAGCTGGACATCCCCATATCTTAATGTGCCTAAGATAGGGTTTCTTCCCACACCACATCTGATATGGTGTGGTAGGCACAGTCTTAGTTGGAACTCGGTTCAAAAGGTATGCAGCTGATTCTAGTGCATATCCCCAGAATGATCACGGTAACTCAGCGTTACTCATCATGGACCGTACCATATCCAATAGGGTTCGGTTCCGTCTCTCCGATACACCGTTATACTGCAGAGTATATGGAGGAGTAAGCTGAGAGAGAATTCCATTCTCTTTTAAGTAATCCAGGAACTCGGCACTTAAGTATTCACCACCTCGATCAGATCTCAGTGTCTTGATACTTTTGCCTGTTTGTTTTTCTACTTCGTTCTTATATTCCTGGAATTTTCCAAAGGCTTCGGATTTATGTTTCATTAAGAAGACATATCCGTACCTTGAAAACTCATCCGTAAAAGTAATGAAGTAAGAATAACCGCTTCGCGCATGTGTAGACATTGGACCGCACACGTCGCTGAGTACGAGTCCCAAGAGCTCGCTCGCTCTTACTCCGTGTCCAGTGAACAGAGTCTTTGTCATCTTTCCTTTGAGCCACGATTGACAAGTGGCATACGATAGATATTCGAACGGATTCAAATATCCTTCTGTATGTAACTTCTTCAACCTTCTCTCATTGATGTGACCCAGTCTACAATGCCATAAGAAAGCCCGATTTGTTTCCAGAGACTTTCTTTTGTGTGTAATCTAGACATTGAAAATCTGTGGTTGGTTTAATACGTATATACCATTGCTTAATGTACCTGACCCAATCAGAACTTGATTAAGGTGAATGTTTACAACATTACTTACAAACGCAAATTCATAACCTTCTTTAGATATTAAAGATACAGAAATGATATTACAAGTTGCGTTGGGAACAAAAAAGCAATTGCGTAAAACCAAAACATGTCCATATGATATTCCCAGGTGATAGTCCCCCACGGCCTTAGCATCCATACTAGCTCCGTTTGCAACTTTGAGGGTCATGTCACCTGCCTTCAAAAACCCACGCTTTCTCAACGCCTGCAAAGAATTACAGATATGAGATCCTGATCCGGTATCCAATACCCAGGAAGTAGAGTTTATTGATAGACAGTTTTCAATAACATACACACCTGAAGCTGAAGCGGCAACTTGCTCCAGATCCTGTGTTCTGGCCTTCCAAGCCCTGCAATCTTTCTTCCGGTGTCCACTCTTATGACAGTAAAAGCACTCTTCCTTCCCCACAAGCTTTCCCTCTACCTTTGTTGCTTTTGCCTTTCCCTTCGTATCCACTTTAGTAACACCGCCCCTTGGTTTGGCGGGTGCTTTCTTCTTCTTTCCCTTGGCTTTCGCCTTGGACCTAGAAGAGGAAGATCCTCCTACAAACAAAGTGGATGTTTCCCTACCTTTCTGTAGGGTGCCCTCTGCACTCCTCAGCATGTTGAGGAGTTCTGAAAGTTCAACTTCTTTTTCTTGCAAGTTGAAGTTCAGGATAAACTGGGCGTAAGTGGAAGGAAGGGACTGGAGAATCAAGTCCGTGTAGAGCTCGTTCTCTAACGTGGTCCCAAGATCCGCGAGCTCCTCAATGAAGCCAATCATCTTAAGCACGTGTTCCGCTACCGATGATCCGACGGCCAACCTTGCCGAAAACAGCTTTTTCGACACTTCGTATCTGGCGATGCGAGATTGCTCTCCATACAGTTCTTTTGTATGGAGAAATATGGATTCGAGGTCCATATTCTCGTGCCTCCTCTGATGTTCATTGTCCATAGAGGCAAGCACGAGGCACTTGGCCTTCGCGCAATCGATTTCCCAGGTCTTATTGATTTCCCTATCCGCGACGCTGGTTTTGGGACCTGGGACAGGGGGAGCTTTGGTGGTAAGAAGATACCCCAACTTGTCATAAGTGATTGCCATTTTGACATTCCTGAGCCAATCTTTGTAGTTTGGCCATGTCAGTATGTTTTTATCTAGTAGTAACTTAAGTCCGGTCATGATGTTTGGTCGCTGCAATTAGGAGAGAGAGAAGAAACACTTTAGCATGATGCTCTTGCAAGTTTAGAGTGATTTTTAATTTTTCTAAACAAGATGGCTCCCACTGTCTCTCGAATCCCTCCTCAAACCAAAAAGGAAGAATTAGTCAGGATCAATCTCACCGTACAATACTTGTTTAACCGTTCGGCCAGGCTGGTGTCGGTACTTCGAGGGAGGTTTTCCAACGCTTTCGCGAAGTTCCTTAATTAAATAAGCTCTTTTCCCTGTGGGCGTAGCCCCGCTAACACCTTTCTAGACACCTACTTGGTTTATAGCATTGATCGTTAAGTGAGAAATTTCCCGAGGAGTAGCATATACTCACAGTAGGATCGGGATCCAAATATCATCGCGTGACAAAACTGAAGGAATCCTACCAGAATCATCACACTCCAAATGGTATGCAGCGCTAGCAAGTTTCAGTTCTTTTGAAACTCCTGATGTGGATTTTTGCCCCATGCTCTAATGACCATGACTTTGGCCAACAAATCATAAGTCACATGTCAAGTTCTACTCGTCATTCTCCAGGTTAATTTGAGCCCACCAGCACATACCCTTGACTTTGGCCAACAAGGTAGAACGACTGCCCCAAACCAACACATCTATCTATGCTGCACATGAATACCCAATAGCTACCAATCACTATGTCTTGACTTTGGCCAACAAACATAGCTTGAATACTTATTGACCATTCATGTGAAACGACGGAGGGCTACGAATGGTTTTGGCAAAACCGGGAACGTAGTGAACTTGATATAATCGAAGGAACGAGATAGCTTTTAAAAGGAGTGGCTTAAGCTCCGCGTTTAAAAGTTATTTTTGAAAAGAAACCGAGTGGTTTTTGAAAGTGTTCCAACGACTTTTACTTGGTTTATTTTTCTTGCATTAATTTTAATGCGTCCCATCATTTAATCATACCATTGCAAAAAACAACCAAAATATGACGTACGCTTATGCCATCCGCATTCGCCACGGAGCCCCGTCATTACCCGTTAGGTTACTTAACTAACGACAGAGCGGGGGCGGGACTAGCGCGGATGCAAAACATAAGCAACGCCTAAATAATATCATATATAGATATATTGCAATGATAGCCATTTCAGATCACAGATGAACACATTAGATATACTAGGAATCCGCAATTCGTACGAGCCTGTAACGAAAAGCGGATTACACGGTCGCGATGAATAACCAATAGCCCACCCTAGACCCCTACGGGTGCGGCAAACTACCCGCCAAATATCCGAAGAGGAGCAACCTCCCTCAACGACGTGAGTAGGCCACTCGGCACTTCGAGATACCCGGTAGTTTGTGCACCCCACCTTGGGTCTATCCTAGGAGCAAAAACAGTAAAAGAAATTATACAATGACGGCTACCACCTCACCCCGGTTGTGCGGCCAAAAATAATATTACATCAATTACAAATTTACATGAATTGAAAGATAAAAGGAAAAACTCTCATCTCACAACCCCCGGGCTATTCATCCGCGACAATCCAATGAATTCATATACACATACCATCAGCATTACAGATCACAGATATGTATAACCCCCACTAATCGACGTATAGCGCTTAGCGGACGTTCAATACATATAACACATCACAGATATATACCTGTCAGCTTAAGTCTTTAGAAGTTCGATCAAAATACGGATTTTTAGAACCCAAAAACAAATTTTGCTTTCTGTAAAATCTGGGCAGAAAAAACATATCCCCAAAATCCCAAAACAGCCCCAGAAAAACACTGCAGGAAACTTGTTCCACGACCGAGTCAACTCGGCCGCGGAACCGCGGCGGGAGCATGCTCCCGCCGCGTTTCCGCGGCGCTTTGACCGAGTCGGTGGACCAAATTTCTTGTGTGGGTTTTAAAAAGCCTGAGCCGATTTTTAGTGTCAAATTTATTAATTTTTGAACAGAAAACAAAATCGGCAGAAACTTGATTTTTCGGGCGTGTTTCGCGACTTTTTCTCCGATCGAACTTCTAGTTACTTTGCTAACATGTTAGATAGTGTTTAACTTGGCTATGATACCACTGTAAGTCCACGTTACCTCTCCCGGTACTTACGGTCTTGCGGAAATGATGAAAAACGATTTTTCTAGAGGTGGTAACATGGACTCAAAAACGGATCTTTGTTAAACAACTACCTAACAACCTAACTAGGAGTTTTACCTACTCGGTTAGGGGGCTATACATTTCTTGAACTCCTTCATCTTCAACTCTTTACGGTGTACGGATCGGCCTCACCTCGCCGTCTCCTTGCGCCGAAGATGGATCCACCTGAAAGCTTCTACCTTTGGCTTCTTCTTCGAACTTGAAGAAACTAGAACACTTGGTTTGCTAAACCTTGTGAACTAGGATGAGTAGAGAAGTGTTATGGGTTTTCTTTTATCTCTAAGGAAATGTTTCTCAACTCATGAGAGGGAGTTGCCTTGAGCTAGAGAGAGAGCAAGACGAAGAGCAAGAGGGAGAGCTCAAGCAAGAGAGAGAAAGCAATTGAGAGAATGAGAAAGTCTTTTGCCATCCAAGCTCTCATAATCCAAAATCATCATAATAAATAATAGTAATCAAGTATTATGTGATGGTTCAAGTCAAAATGGCCATATCATTTCATGCACTCATTTTGCAAAAAGAAACAAGCAAGCAAAAGTCTTTGCCATGAAATGATAGCCATTGTAATGATGATGGTCAACTAGTCCAACCTAGTCAACTGGTCAACAAAGTCAACAAGTCAACCCCTCAACAACCATGTCACTATAATACTTAATTAATATTATTATTAATTATATTTCTTATTCTCATTAGGGTTTAGCACAAAGTCAATAGTCAACAGTCAACAGTCAACAACCCCAATGAGAATCCTCTGCCTCTGTCTCTCTGTCAACTGTGCATACACACCCGCATCCGTGTTCCGAGGAACACGAATACAAACGAGATAAAACCAATCCCAAAACGTACACTAGGATCTGGTTTAAACCAAAGCCCGATAGTGTTGACTGTCCGGACACTAAACGTGCACAAGTGCACGAATGTGACCGAACCCTGTCGCAAAACCATGCGACCTGTTGCAAAACCATGCGACCTGTACTCTTTTTCCTAAAGGCGAATAGCTTTCTGTGTGGGACTCTAAAGACTCGACACTACGCTGGCAGTGGGTTTAACCACAGACCGCAAGCGGCACTAGCTGTGCGTAACGGTCCCCAGGTAGATGCCGACAGGAAGACGGACGAGGTGAAACCCATCTGAACTCCTACTGAGCCTGAATGTGACAATCTCCGTACATTCCGGTTTATTCGTCTGATAACTTCACATGGCGGGCCTAGGGGGCGGTAAACGTCAGTCCCCTAATAGCGGTACAAGTCGTGTCGGAGTGTATCTCAGAACACCCTGAGATAACACTGGAAACCTACCGGTATATCTCGCTTACCCTGGCCAGGGACAACTTGTGTAATGGCTCTCCTAGACACAGCGCGATGTCAACCACCAATACCGGGAGAGACGAATCTTGTCTAACCGTCACTGCCTCCAAGTGCTTCGGGACTGCACCCAACTACTACCTGTTTGCACGACTCCTTTGAGCCGTGGTAGGGTAGTAATCAAAGCACAGTGGGAACGCACTCGAGGCGAAGTGACAGTGTCAAGTCAGCGGAATAAGCTGTACTCATTTCACCTGGGAACTGATAACTGACGATAGGTATAGTACCAACCAACAGTTCCCAACGAGTCCTGTCCAGTGTACTCGTAACCTAACGAGCACCCGCATACTATCTCAAGTACGACGTACTGACGGCTGTGGGACAGACCGTCTCCCACACTGGGATGAGAAGCACATACGCTAGTCTACTCCGGAGTATCGATGCCCTGTCTCGATAGTCCTACGACTAGGGACCTGCATAAGGATGTGCTTGTGGATTACCCAGCCCCCACTAGTGTGACTGCCATCACAACGCTGGTAATCAAGCAAAGATCCTAAGGGCTCCACTAATGTGTATAGGTGATATACTAAAATAAACACATGTACACATTAAAGCAGAAACAAACCAAGTAGCATACTACTATATTGAGCAAGATTGTCTATACAAGGTGAATATCCCAAGTTTCCATTATGTAATATACAAACTAGTACGATACAGTAATGGCCTCTAGGACATATACACTAACAATATTCACGTGTTCACATGGGTATGGGACTATGTGTTCATATACTGGATTTGAGGATAGTACTCGGGATTTGAGATGAGTCGATGAGATTCGATTTGAGGCCGTGAGATCGGGGATATGACAGGGTTCGTATTTGATATACGACCTGATGTTTTAGCGGGTCCTTTGACATAGTTTTCACACACGTGCATGCATACTTAGGTGATATTAGTATTGTACTAGATGTAGATCAGTACCCCGATCATGATATTTGATAAAGAGGATACCAGATGAATAGTATGATGAATGTGATATTGACCCGTACCCAGATTTGGGATGCCGTATGACGGATTTACGTACGAGCTATATATTGATGATTGATCCGCACTCTTGACTTAGGATGTCTGATTATAGATATGGTATCGGATAAGATATTATTGAGGCGGGATCACCGACTATACATATACAGGTATGTATATGTATCGACTCAGATAATAGGCGGTTTCCTTACCTGTAGTTCAACTTGTTAGTTCAGCGTATAGTTTAGTGTAGTTGTTAGATTAGATTAGACTCCTACCTATTTCAAAACTAGCGGATCGTGGGTATTTTAAAAGACAGGTCAAGGGATCTACGGATATTTCAAAAAACGTATCCTTTCTTAAAACCACCGTAGCCCTTATTTTCAAAACCCCACGATTCGTGTTATTTCAAATGGAACCATTGTTTAATATTTAGCTCCCGCTCATTTTGGTTGCTCGCTCCGCATCGCATACTTACATTGTTATTTCATATTGCATTATTGACATTATGCTGTTAGGACACCAGCACCATTAGCGATGATGCGTATGTACCACGTACACTTACTTGCTGGCTCACACACATCTTCATCGGTAATTGCCATGTCACGTACACCTTAGAAAATATTATTGCTTAACTTAGCTTGATAGCTAGTAGTTTGACATAATATTAGTGTACTTACCTTATATGCCAGCTTAGATATTGTAGTTATTACTTGTCACTTCATGCATACTGTTATTCATTGTTATGCCGTATTCATGGATTCTCATGCCTATATTCATGGGTTTACATGCTATTGATGATTTGGATTCGGATTTCCATGAGATTTTCTGGATTTGGGGGAAAACCGCAAAACTTGTATAAGCTTCTTTCCTCTCTTTTAAATAAAAAGTGCTGTTTTCCCATGATGTATGAGTCGTCCACCATGAGTTGCTGATGGATTTCGAGACCCGATTCGAGGAGATGGATGAACCGTTTCGGGTCTATGGTGGGCCCGGTGCGGTACCCCGGGGTAAGAAGATCGTGTTGTTGACGTTGAGCCTGTGCAGGGGAGCACGACCGACCGGTGATTTTACCCGACACGTCGGATATCCGGAGGATACCGTCGTGGTCATGAGATGGATGGTAGGGGCCGTCCTGGACTGACGGCGCCCTAGTCATTGTGATTGAGACATTGAGATTTCGAGATATTGAGGTACAAAGACTGTGATACAGAGATATCTAGATATCGGGATTACGTTTTGTGCCGATGCTAGACACTGTTTTATGCTGATTTCATTATGATACCTCATTTTAAAAATACAGAAATCTCACTAATTTATGAAAGCAGTTTTCTTCAGTACATGCATTCTGTTTCATGCATTCATACATCATCCATATGATATATTGCTACCTGAGGCACTGACATGGGCATATGGGATTACACTTGGGTTAGATATTTACCCTAGTCATTGTTATAGACTGCTGGTTATATTTGAGGATTATATATTATAATCGTATGACCTAGGATTGCGTCATACATGCGATTTCTATTCGTAGATGTTTTTCTATTCACGAGTTGGCAACTCACCCCCGTTGTGCCCCAGTTTCTTGCAGGTTTGCCGTACAGGTTTCATTACGGCTTTGCAGGCACAGTTTCGTTCGGGTGACTTGCTAGTAGGTGGTTTTTTTTTGGTATCGTACCCATCATATTACCTTGTATAATATTATTCAGTTGTATCTAGTAAATTCCATCAACCAAACATGTATTTATGTCAGATAGAGACCAGTGATGTTTATTCTTTCGACCATAGAGTGGCGCGTTGTATTTCTATGGATTTCTTGTTGTTTTGAGTTTCCTTTTGAGTTTTGATCCTCGCCCTTGGCGTTGTATATTATATTGCTTGTGTGGTTGTGACCGTCGATTGACGAAGAGCTAGCTCCCGCTTGGGGATGCCTTTTTATTGATTTCGTATACTATTCATGTTGTATCTCGTTTGGGGGCCAGTATTTACAAAGGAGACTCTGCCGAAATTTTCAGAAAATACTTGATGTTTTTAAACAAAACGCATAATTCGGCTTATGCTTTTAAAACTACTTGTTTTAAGTTGGTTTTCCTTCACTCTACTACTTTTCTTGGTTTGGATTTCCGGGTTTTCGGCTTACTTAGATTACGTACGCCTCGAGACGTTCGTAGTTTAAGTGCCAGTCATGTTCCGTACTTTCGGGTCGTGACAGCTTCGTAGACAGTGGGAGCATCGGAAAGGTGTGCAAGCTGCTTAAATCTATCTACGGATTAAAGCAAGCTTCGCGGTGCTAGAACATCTGTTTTGATGAAACTATCAAAGAGTTTGACTTCATCAAAATTGTAGATGAACATTGTATATACAAGAAGGTTGTAGAGAGTAAGGTTGTCTTCCTCGTATTGTACGTGGATGACATACTCTTGATAGGAAACGATGTTCCTATGCTACACTCAGTCAAGCTCTTCTTATCATAAAAGTTCTCCACGAAAGACCTAGGTGATGCCTCCTATATTCTGGGGATAAAGATCTATAGAGATAGATCCAAACGGATGTTGGGAATATCCCAATCTAGGTACATAGACACCATACTAAAGAGGTTTAGTATGGAAGATTCCAAGCGTCATAATTTACCCGCTTGTTCAGGAATCACTCTCTCCAAAGAGATGTCTCCCAAGACTGATTTGGAGAGGGTTCGCATGCAAGGGATACTCTATGCTTCAGCAGTCGGGTCTATCATGTATGTGATGTTATGTACCAGACCGAATGTAGCTTAATCACTAGGTGTAGTGAGTAGGTATCAGTCAGATCCAGAGGAGAAATACTGAATAGCTGTGAAGAACATTCTTATGTACTTGAGAAGGACTAAAGAAATGTTCTTGGTGTATGGTAACGGTGAACTCCAGGTGGACTCCTTTACCGATTCGAGCTTCCAGAGTGATAAAGATGACAGTAAGTCGGTCTCGGGTTTTGTCTTCACCCTCAATGGAGGGGCGGTATGTTGGAAGAGTTCCAAGCAAGATACCGTAGCAGACTCGGCGATGGAGGCTGAATACATCGCTGCCAACGATGCTGCCAAAGAGGCTGTCTGGATGAAGAAGTTTATTGCTGAACTTGGTGTGGTTCCATCCATTGGGCATCTAATACCTGTGTATTGTGATAACAATGGAGCTGTGGCTTTGGCCAAGGAACCCCGGTCCCATCAGAGATCCAGGCATATTCTTAGGCGGTATCACCTGATCTAGGAGATGGTAGATCGATGGAAGATCGAGGTCAGGAGAGTTGACACGAAGGACAACGTAGCGGATCCACTCACGATGGCCCTCCCCCAGACGCGGTTTGAGAGACTTTTTGGGATGTAGGGTATGAGATACTACAACTACTGGTCTTAGTGCAAGTGGGAGATTGTTAGGAATATGTATGATATAGTGGATGCTTGGACATATATATAGAGGACTTTCTTGCTCGACATGATAGTATGTTATCTGGTTGCTCTTTATCTTAACATGTACACTTGTATTTTTATACCGTCTCTCTGATACATGTTGATAAAGCTCTTAGGATGTTTGCTTGACTACCAAGACTATGATGCGGATCATACTACTGGGACTTGTGTAATCTACATGCACATCCTTTAATTGTTCCTAGTTAAGAGAGTATCGAGATAGGGCATCGATATTCCAGAGTAGACTAGTGTGTATATTTCTTGACCCTGTAGGCGGCGATGGTTGATCCCATATCCATTGGTGTTTGACATCAAAGATTG
Source organism: Agapanthus africanus (assembly GCA_030015575.1). Classification (NCBI taxonomy): domain Eukaryota; kingdom Viridiplantae; phylum Streptophyta; class Magnoliopsida; order Asparagales; family Amaryllidaceae; genus Agapanthus; species Agapanthus africanus. Next base: position 501,752,709 of record CM057339.1, read on the forward strand.
TACACAGGTGCTCATTAGAGAATGGGTACACCGAACAGGACTCACCGAGAACTCCTAGATGGTAATATACCTATCGTCAGATAGTAGTTCTCTGGTGACACTGGAACAGGTTAGTCTGTAGACCCGAGATCGTCATAGTGTCTTGTGTGGCTCCCACTATGCTTTGATTTCCTCCCTACCACGGCTCAAAGGAGTCGTGCAAACAGGTGGATTTTGGATACAATCCCGAGTCACATGGAGGCAGTGAGCGATAGGAAGGGTTTCGTCTCTCTCGGTATTGGGAGTTGATGTTGCGCTATGGTCGATTGGCTGGCCAGGGCTGCTGATGAGATTTGCTGGTAAGTGTTATCAGTAGTTTCTCGAACCGTTATGAGCCATACATCTGCATGACTTATCAAGTTACTGGGGTCTGACGATTCCACCCCTAGACTCGATATGCGACATATCAGACAAAGAGACCGGAGTGTACGGTAAGTGTTACTTATAGGCTTCATGGGAGTTTGGACAAGCTTGCTTGTTGATCTTCTAATCGCTCAATACCTGGGTAGCCGTTACGTCCATCTAGTACCGCTGACGGTTTTTACGTAACTGATGTGATCATTACCTACTGATGGCTTATTGACGAGTCTTTAGAGTCCCACACAGAAGTTTCCTAGTTCAAGCGAAACGAAATAGGGCATATATGCTGATATGTGTGAGGGGCCTGATTAAATACGTGTATGTGATACCGTATTCTAATCTGGCGGTTATTTGATATCAATTAGGTTATATGTGATATAACCGGGTTATTGAATCAAGTGTTGATTTGATAATGTGATATACAGATAAATGATATTAGTCGGTTATATGTGATATAACCGGATTATTAAATCAACTGTTGATTTAATAATTTGATATATATTTATATTTGATATAATTATATATATTAACTAATATTATTGCTCACTAATTATTTTGTTTTCATTATATATATATATATATATATATATATATATATATATATATATTATATATTATATATATATATATGTATGATATATGTATGTATGTATAAATGAAGCATGGTTGATTTTCTATTTTTAGAAAATAGAAAATGTGAGGTGTAAAATGAGGAATGGGATGAAGCATGGCTTTTATATTTCTTTATTCATTTGGTCATACTATTGAAGCATGGTTCTAATTGATTATTGGAAAATATTGATGCTTCAATAATTGTGTGAATATAGAAGCCATCCTTCACTTCATTTTTTAAAGGGCCACAACACTTCTTCATTTTTTTCTTACTTGAGATATTTTTTGCTCTCTAGCTCTCTTCATCTCCCTCCTCACCTCCTCCAAGCTCTAACACTCACATGAGTTGTGAAACCTAGGGATTGTGAGAACCCTAATGAGAAAACAAAACCCTTACTTCACCATCCTACACTTGATTAGCAATTAAGTGTAGTGTGTTTCCTTCACTAAAGAGTTTAGTGAAGAGGTAGCTTAGATTAGCGAAGCTTCGGGTGGATCATCTTCGGCATGAAGATCGCAAAGGAAGATCGATCCAACTTTAAGTGGAGCCTAGTGGAGTCACGTGGACTACTATACGGAGCTTTTGAAGAGAAGGACACGGTCTACAAAGGTTGTTGCCTCCTTCTCTTAGTATAAGTTTTGTAATATCATGTTTAAACCCTAATCATCTAGTTAGATATTTGGATAGCGTAGCTTAGCACCATCAAATTTTTAAAATTGGCATGCATGATGCTAGTGAAAACCCAGTGGTGGTGCTAGGGTAGACTTTCAATAAGATGAAAATTCGAATGGATTCAAATATCCATCTTTATGCAACATACTTAGTCTTTTCTCTCCGATATGGCCAAGTCTACGATGCCATAAGTAGGATTCGTCCATTTCTGAACTCTTCCTCTTGCATGTGTTTTGTATATTGAAAACTGTGTTTTGATTTAGAACATAGATACTATTACACAGTGTACCTTCTGCAACCAATACCTGATTAAAGTAAATATTTATGATATTTCTATAAGAACAAACTTATATCCATCTTTATCAAGTAAAGAAACTGATATGATGTTGCAAACCATGGAACTTACATAGTAGCAATTGTTCAAAATCATAGTATTTCCATTTGGCAATGCTAGGTGATATTCACCGACGGCAGAAGCATCAACTTGTGCTCCGTTCCCTACTCATAGGGACATATCACCGGTCCAACCATCCTACTTTTTCTCAGTCCCCGCAATAAATTACAAATATGAGATCCTGATCCGGTATCTTGTACCCAGGAGGTAGGACTGACCGAAAAACGGTTCTCAATAACAAGAACACCTAAAGGAGACACAATAGTATGCTTCTTCTTCGTTGGGTTATCAAGGAAGTCATGCAATCCTCTTTCTCTTGCTCATACTCAAGACTGTTGTCATAAGTTAGAGCCGAACCGATGTTCCCCAACCCCGAATAAGAATTCGAATCGGTCAAGCGATATATTTTATTATCTTGATTAAGAAATGAAGTGGTTGATACGAAGAGAGAGATAAAAGAAACACTCAGCGTGCGCTCTTGCAATATTAGATTGGTTATTAATTTATCTAATCAGGATGTCTCCCACTGTTTCCTCGAATTCTCCTTCAAACCTTAAAAAGAGAACTAGAGGGGATCATCAACACCTTACTATTTCACTAACCGTTCAGCCAGGTCTGTGTTGGTATTCCGAGGGAGATTCCCCGTGCTCTCGCACGGACCTAATTAAAATAAACCTCCTTTCCGCAGAGGCATAGACCCGTTAACAATTTTTTAGACACCTAATAGGTCAGCTAATGTAACGTTCTGAAAAATCGTTTAGGTGAATTTCTGATAATCGGTAAAATAACTGGTGTTTTCCGTAAAAACCAAGATATAATTACTTTTCAATATAGACTTATATATACCTATTCTAGCTATGTAATGGATAGTATTGATATTTAATTAGCCGCTTATAAATTGTTAGTTTACTTAAATATTTTTCTTTAATTATTATTTTTAATATTATTTTAAGCTTTCACTAATACATTTAATTAGTGAAAATTACAAATTAGAATGGGTTAATACAAGTTTAGTGCACCATGATAACTTAAAACTTAATTTCTAACATGTTCTCTCTTTCTAATTTTTCTCTCAAAGGTTCTAGATATTTCTTAGATAAAGGCTAGAATATAAAGGAAAATAAATAGATAGATGGTCATGTTGACTTGGGGCTTGGTTGCTTGTGACTTGGCTTCCATCTCACACCCCCCCTTCCCCTCTTCCCAAGAATTGGCCGAGCCCACACCAGCAGCCCCTTCCCTAAATTCCCCACTCATTTTCACACTTCTACTAGAGAAAAGAAAAAGGAAATTAAAAGAAAACATTAAACAAAGAAGTGTGGTTTTGGATAAATGAGGTATGGGCATTTTCTTGACTTCAAACACACCCACACTCTCTCTCCCTTCTTCCCAAATTGGCCGAACCCCTCTTGGCAGCAGCTCCCCCATTTTCTCATCTCCTTTTCTCTTCAAAAAATTGTTTCAAAAATCCACATAAAACATCACTAATTCCTAATATAACCCTTACCCATTATTCCTTGGCCAATTCTAGCTTGAATCTTGGAGCAAGAGGCCATGTTGGGAGGCAAGTTTTCAAGGTTGATCTCTAGATTTGTGAGGTATAAATCTTAACCCAATGTTTAATTTATTGGGTAATTGCTTAAAGCTAACTTGTTTAGGTGTTTAATTATGGTTTTAATTGCAAGGTTTAGATTTCAAGAATAGGGTTTGAATTCAATTAGGGTTTTCATCAGTTGTTTAAGGTTACAATGTGTAGTTTAAGCTCTTAAGACTTGGAAAACCTAATCTGGTTGCTAAATTGCTAAATTGTTACATTTAAAATTGTCTAAATTATATAATTTGCAAACTAGATTTTTATAATTAATGCTAATAGGTGAGATCAAATTTTAGTTAAGGTTTTTGTGGCTTAATTAAGTTATTAAGTGATTATTGTGGCCACTAGAATTGCTAAAACATTTAGATTGAAACTAAAATGGTATATGGATGCTTACTAGGTTTTTGGAATAATCGATTTTAATTAAGTTTGCGGTTTTGATGATGTCTAACCAATTCACTAAGATATTTAATGCATTGTGAATGTGCAATTGGGTTTTAGACATGGTTGTGGTCACGTATAGCTACCCTAGTTGTAGTTTGTGGCGTTGTCGCGAGCGCGTTCTGTGCACCAAGTGTGTGCGCGTGGTTTGACTTGTGTCATTTGTATCCGCAACTATCATTTATTTATACTCTTAATTGCTTATGTGTGATCTAGGATCAGGTGCAGAGGCGTCGGATGTGGCGCGGAAATGGCAGAGCTGAAATCGGATCAGATGAGCCGAGGCGTCCCGGTGAGTAGATGTACACATCTACGGGGGAATCTTCTGGATGGCGCGAGGCGCCCGATTGTCAGGATTTCTAGCAGTGCCTATAATTATATGCAAAGTCCCCTAGTCATTCACCTCATTGCATTGCATCATCATAAATATATTATGATATTATCTCATAGGACACTTGCACCATTACCATTGGTTCATGCCACGTGCACAATTCATGCGAACACACGCGCCTTGGTAATTGCTATGCCACGAACACTATACAACTTGTTTAAATCAGAATCTAAAACAATTGCACCATATATGATTGTAAACATGCACTTGTTTATGCATATACCTCATTGCATCATCGTTCATGCATAGTTTTATAGTCACACATCATATTTCATATTGTTGATACCATAGGCATTCATCATCGCCGACATGTGTACATATAGTGATTTTTCTTGAGGATTTCAGTATTATGAGATTTCCGGGTTTTAGGGAAAACCGCAAGAATTTTATAAACCTGTTATCATTTTAATAATGCAAGTTGTGGTTTTCTCGTGATATGATGTATGGTCGTCCACCATGAGATTTCTCGGTTCTTGAGCGGTATCATACACCCGATTCGAGGAGGAGGAGGAACCGTCTGTGGGTGCATGGTGGACCCGGTGCGGTACCCCGGGGCAAGATGGTCACAGATGATGGCGTTGAGCCCGGCAGGGGAGCACTACCGACCGGTTATTTACGACGAGGCGGATATCCAGAGGATACCGACGTATTCGTGAGATTTGATGAGATGGGCCAGTCCGGATTGCCGGAGCCCGAGATATTGAGATTTGATGAGCTGGGCCAGTCCGGATTGCCGGAGCCCGAGATATTGAGATTTGATGTGCTGGGCCAGTCCGGATTGCCGGAGCCCGAGATTTGAGATATTGATACATTGAGACATCGAGGTATTGAGACTTGAGATGTCGAGACATTGAGATATTCATATTTGGTGTCGATACTTGACACGGATTTCTATTAATTCCATTGATGATATTACAGTTAAATTACAGAAGTTTTACTAAGATAAGAATAGTATATGTAGGCTGTGACGAAATTGCATGCATGCTTACGATAGCCTTATTAGATGTTACTTATTACTCACGAGTTGGAAACTCACCCCCGTTGTGCCACGGTATCTTGCAGGTCCGACCCGTCAGCACAGTAGCGGCGGGCGCACTCCCTCATTTGTTCATTTTGCTTGGACTTGCGGCAATTGTTCGTATGTGGGTTGCGAGGATATGTTACCCCATCATGTATTTTATTTTTATCTAGTATACTCCATCTAACCTTGTATATTTTACTAGACGGTGAGACTCGTAAGATTTGTATTTGTGGTGTTTGGTGTCGATGCTCACTTGAGCCGACGTGGTATTTTCTTATTTCTTGCTTTTTAATGCTTATTGTGCACTTTTGATATACATATTGCATGTGGTTGTGATTGCGCCATTGGCGAAGAGCTAGCTCCCGCTTGGGGATGCCTTATTCTTCATTTATATGTATTTTCATGTGTTGTACCCGTTTGGGGGCCAGTATTTACAAAGGAGACTCTGCCGAAATTTTCGGGAAAAATATGATGTTGCTTTTAAATGATTAATGCCACTTATTTGTTGAAACCACTTGCTTTAAAACAAGTTTTCCTTCACTCTTATTGTTAAACGGTTTAGTTTTCTGGGTTTTAGCTTACTTAGATTATGTTACGCCTTTAGACGTTTCGTAATTTAAATGCCAGTCACGTTCCGTACCTTCGGGTCGTGACAAAGTTGGTATCAGAGCGATATGTTTTACCTTTCTGAGTGTAGGATGACCTTTGGTAGATGGAGTAGGTGACTTAAGCAGAGTGACGTAGCGTGTGTATCTTTCGCGGCATACTTACGATACGGTACTCCGCTTAAGTGACCTTAGGATATATATTTGCTTTTATTTCCTTCCTTGATTTCGTAAATCCTTTGATTTGGTCGCAATGTTCCTATTAATCATGTTCTTGCTCCAAACACTATGACGCCGGAGATTCAAGGGCCAGAGGGCTGCCGCCACGGAGGAGATTAGAGTAGGCTCGTTTAATACAAGGACCGATCAGAGTGGTACTCCTACCCCTCACGGACAGATTGATCCACTTTTTCCAGGCTGGATAGTTAGGCTGGAGTCGAGTATTTAGGACTTGCGACAGACGGTTGGATTGTTAGTTGAGGCTAGCCGAGCTCCGAGAGCCGATGATGTCCCTCCTGCTGTAGGGACTGTGTTGTACCTGCTGCTCAGGCAGCTGTTTCTGTTGTTACCAAGTTTATTTCCGTACCCTTATAGGTGTTTTTGAGGCTGAGGCCTCCAGTTTGTTTTTACCGGCACAGATGCAGCGGAGGATACGTAGACAATCCTCGACAGGATGGCTAGGAATTGTCATTCGCAGAGATGTTCTGACGAGATGTGGATTGAACTTGCGAGTTTTCGTCTAGAGAGGTCTTGTTCAGACGTAGTGCGAGTCAATTAAGAGAGGCCGAGCTGCAGATCTACTTCCTATGACTTAGGATGAGTTCACAGCTATATTTCTTGCTCGTTTCCTTCCGAAGAGCGTTCGGGATGCCCGAGCTCGTAGTTTCGAGCCATTGCGTAAGACTTCAGGGATGAACGTGTCCGAGTACGAAATTTAGTTTACTCAGCGGTCCGATATGGCACTGAAAGAAACGGATAAAGAGGTTCGTGTGGAGATTGGACATGCAGTTATTTCTTTCCATTGGCACCCAGCATTTTGACACGTATGCAGCCATGATGGATGCAGCCTTACTGCTAGAGGGGCGCATTTTTGAGACTTCAGTCGTTTTTGGATCGAAGAGCATTTGTACCGGTATGCCAGCTCAGAAGCGGTTAGGTAGACGTCGTGACAGGTGTTATTTCAATATTTTCTTTCGATGCGTGTATTTCTTTTTTGTGTTGTTTGAAATGGTGTCCACATAAATTGTATCGAAGTTGAGCCGATAGTAGTCCTTGCTAAATCAGCCGCTTGTGATTTCTTCCATAGGCTAGTCTTTTGTAGATGTATGTGTTTCTCATTCGTGTTTGTTTTGTTCGTATCGGAGATAGGGATTCTTCTGTCAATTTGATGCTTCTCGATATGTTTGACTTCGAAGTTCTTCTGAGCATGGATTGCTTAGCCACATGTTATGCATCCGTGGACTGCCGTGAGAAGGCAGTCAGATTTAGTTTTTCTGGGTAAGCCAGTTCTTGTTTGTTTTTCGGGGAGACCGTAGCGTCATCTTTCCCAGTTTGATTTCTTCTTTTCGCGCTAGTCAGCTTTTGGGAATAGATGTCAAGAATTCTTGGCGTATGTTTGTGATGTTAGAGCCGCAGAGGTCCCGTTGGACCAAGTCCCGATTATGAGGAAATTTCAAGATGTTTTCCTGACGAGTTGTTTGGGTTGTCGCCAGAGCGCGATATTGAGTTCTGCTTTGACTTGATTCCCAGCACGGAGCCTTTTTCTATACCGCCATATCTGATGGACCCAGCGGAGCTTAATGAACTGAAGGATCAGTTGCAAGATTTGTTGGATAAAAGACATGTTCGTCCGAGTGTGTCACTTGGGGAGCTCCTGTTCTATTCGTCAAGAAGAAAGACGGCGGTTGTGTTTGTGCATCGATTTTTGTCAGTTGAATCGGGTTACTGTGCGGAACAGATATCCCTTACCTTGTATCGACGATTTATTTGATTAGCTCCAGAGTGCGGGACATTTCTCGGAGATTGACTTAAGATTAGGCTACCATTAGTTGCAGGTTCGAGAGGATAATATTCCGAAGACTGCTTTTCGCACGTGTTGCGGGCATTATGAGTTCTTGGTGATGTCGTTCTAGCACACCAATGCCCCAGCAGCATTTATGGACTTGATGAACCGCATATTCAGGTCGTTTCTTGATCAGTTATTATCGTGTTCGTCGATGACATTTTAGTATACTTTTGGAACCGAGAGGAGCCTGGGCAGTAATTGATGATTTCGTTGAGGACCTTGAGGGAGCGCCAGCTTTTCGCTAAATTATCCAAGTGTGTTTTCTGGTTGGATGATGTTGACTTCTTAGGTCACGTAGTTACGAGAGATGATAAATACGGAACTGAAAAAAAGATCGAGGCCGTTCAGCACTGGCCCAGACCTGTATCAGTGATGGAGGTTCGCAGCATTTTGGGTTTGGACGGATACTATTGATATTTCGTATAGGATTTTCGCATATAGCTGCAACGTTGACCTGGTTGACCTGGAAGGGAGTTTCTTTTTCTTTGGAACGAAGCATGCGAGCAGAGCTTTCAGCATTTGAAGACTCGTTTGATTACTGCACCAGTATTATCTTTGCCTTTAGGATCAGGCGGTTTTGATGGTTTTTGCAATTCTTCTTGGCAGTTGAAGAAGCACGAGCAGGATTATTCCACGCATGACTTAGAAATGGCTGCGATGGTTTTTACACTTAAAGATTTGGAGACACTACTTATACTGCGAGTCGTGTCAGATATTCACGGACCACAAGAAGCTTAAAGTATATCTTTCAGCAGCGAGATCTAAATTTGGGACAGCACAAATGGATGGAGCTAGTGAAAGACTATGACTGTGAGATTCTTTATCGTCCGGGCAAGGCGAATGTTGTGGCAGATGCTTTGAGTCGGAGGCTCGGAGGTAGCTTTTCTTGTTGAGCATAGTTTAGAGACAGTCGACGGCAGATTGGCAGATGCTATATGATAGCCGAGTACAGTTCGAGTTTAAGTCGACCAGGGGACAACTTGTCCGTGTCCGTGCGCATCCATAGTTATTTGATCATATCCGTAAGGTATAGTCCGATGATGTTTGTTTGTCAGAGATCATGGAGCGGGTTCGACAGGGCAGAGATTCAGAATTCGTGAATTATGATCAGGGAGTACTATGATTTGGGACTCGACTATGTGTGCCAGATTCCAAGGGATTGAGATGTGAGATCTTAAAGGAGGCGCATCAGTCAGCATATAGTGTTCATCCGGTTCCCACCAAGATGTATTATGATTTGAGAGAGGTCTACTAATGTGAAGGGATGAAGAGAGATATCACAGATTTTGTTTCGGGATGCTGACTTGTCAGCAAAGTCAAGGCTGAGCATCAAAGGCCAGCAGGAGAATTACAACCTTTATCCATTCCGGAGTGGAAATGGGAACAAATTTCTATAGATTGTATCGTGGGTCTACCTAGGACCAGTCGAGAGTATGGCTATATTTGAGTGATCATAGACCGATTGACGAAAGCAGCTCACTTTCTTCCAGTGAAGACCACTTTCAGATTCGTTCAGTATGCTTAGACATATGATGATAAGATTGTGCGACTACATGGAGTTCTGACTTGTATTGTGTCCGACAGAGGCACCCAGTTCACCAGCCGACTATTGTAGAAACATTAAGAGACTTTGGACACCCGATTGAGTTTCAGTACAGCTTTCTACCCGTAGACCGATGGTCAATCAGAGCGGACCATTCAGACTCTTGAGGATATGCTCCGAGCTTGCGTTCTAGATTTCGGTGGCAGTTGGGATCGCCACTTGCCCTTGATAGAGTTTTCTTATAATAACAGCTTCCAGGAGAACGATTCAGATAGAACCCTTCGAGATATTATATAGGAGGAAATGTCGATCACCAGTTTGTTGGACAGAGCTTAGTGAGAGCAATATTTTGGGCCCACAGATTGTGCAGGAGATGACCGAAAAGATTCAGATGATTTGGGATAAGATGAGAGCGGCCCAGAGCAGGAAGAAATCTTATGCAGACCGATGTTGGCGTAGACTTGAGTTCGTCGTTGTAGATCATGTTTTCTTGAGGTTTCCCCAATGAAGGGCGTGTTAAGATGCGGAAAGAAAGGGAAGCTTAGTTCCAGATATGTAGGTCCCTTTGAGATTCTCGAGGGTGTCGGCGCAGTTGCTTTTCGTTTGGCTCTTCCACCCAGCTTTCCAGATATTCACCCCGTGTTTTATGTATCAATGCTCCGCAAGTACCTTCATGACCCCTCTCACGCGATACAACATCAGACGATCCAGCTGGAGCGCGATCTTTCTTTCACCAAGCTGCCAATAGTCATTCTAGATCGGCAGGTGAAGAAACTGAGGTCCGAGGTCATACCGTCCGTATAGGTTCTTTGACGTGGCCCGAACGACGAGAAAGGTCACGTGGGAAACCGAGGACGAGATGCGGAAGATATATTCCCATCTCTTAGAGGGTACGCGTAGTTAAATTTTAAATTCGGGAACCGAATTTCTTTAAGGGGGGAAGATTGTAACGTTCTGAAAAATCGTTTAGGTGAATTTCCAATAATCGGTAAAATAACTGGTGTTTTCCGTAAAAACCAAGATATAATTACTTTTCAATATAGACTTATATATACCTATTCTAGCTATGTAATGGCTAGTACTGATATTTAATTAGCCGCTTATAAATTGTTAGTTTACTTAAATATTTTTCCTTAATTAATTAATTTTAATATTATTTTAAGCTTTCACTAATACATTTAATTAGTGAAAATTACAAATTAAAATGGTTTAATACAAGTTTAGTGCACCATGACAACTTAAAACTTATTTTGTAACATGTTCTCTCTTTCTAATTTTTCTTTCAAAGGTTCTAGATATTTCTTACATAAAGGCTAGAATATAAAGGAAATAAATAAATAGATGGTAATGTTGACTTGGGGTTTGGTTGCTTGTGACTTGGCTTCTATCTCACCCACACACACACACGCCCTTCCCCTCTTCCCAAGAATTGGCCGAGCCCACACCGGCATCCCACTCCCCAAATTCCCCACTCATTTTCACACTTCTACTAGAGAAAAGAAAAAGGAAATTAAAAGAAAACATTAAACAAAGAAGTGTGGTGTTGGATAAATGAGATATGGGCATTTTCTTGACTTCAAACACACCCACACTCTCTCTCTCCCCTCTCCCCAAATTGGCCGAGCCCCCATTGGTAGCAGCTACCATATTTTCTCACCTCCTTTTCTCTTCAAAAATTCTTCAAAATTGTTTCAAAAATCCACATAAAACATCACTAATTCCTAATCTAACCCTTACCCATTATTTCTTGGCCAATTCTAGCTTGAATCTTGGAGCAAGAGGCCATGTTGGGAGGCAAGTTTTCAAGGTTGATCTCTTGATTTGTCAGGTATAAATCTTAATCCAATGTTTAATTTCTTGGGCAATTGCTTAAAGATAACTTGTTTAGGTGTTTAATTATGGTTTTAATTGCAAGGTTTAGATTTCAAGAATAGAGTTTGAATTCAATTAGGGTTTTCATCACTTGTTTAAGGTTACAATGTGTAGTTTAACCTCTTAAGACTTGGAAAACCTAATCTCGTTGCTAAATTGCTAAATTGTTACATTTAAAATTGTCTAAATTATATAATTTGCAAACTAGATTTTTATAATTAATGCTAATAGGTGAGATAAAATTTTACTTAAGGTTTGTATGGCTTAATTAAGTTATTAAGTGATTATTGTGGCGACTAGAATTGCTAAAACATTTAGATTTGAACTAAAATGGTATATGGATGATTACTAGGTTTTTGGAATAATCGATTTTAATTAAGTTTATGGTTTTGATGATTTCTAACCTATTCACTAAGATATTTAATGCGTTGTGAATGCGAGATTGGGTTTTAGACATGGTTGTGGTCACGTATAGCTACCCTAGTTGTAGTTTGTGGCGTTGTCGCGAGCGCGTTCTATGCACCAAGTGTGTGCGTGTCTTGTTGTGTGCGTGGTTTGACTTGTGTCGTTTGTATCCGCGACTATCATTTATTTATCCTCTTAATTGCTTATGTGTGATTCTAGGATCGGGTGCAGAGGCGTCGGATGTGGCGCGGAAATGGCAGAGCTGAAATTGGATCAGATTAACCGAGGCGTCCCGTGAGTAGATGTACACATCTACGGGGGAATCGTCTGGATGGCGCGAGGCGCCCGATAGTCAGGATTTCTCGTAGTGCCTATAATTACATGTGTAGTCCCCTAGTCATTCACCTCATTGCATTGCATCATCATAAATATATTATGATATTATCTTATAAGACACTTGCACCATTACCATTGGTTCATGCCACGTGCACTATTCATGCGAACACACATGCCTTGGTAATTGCTATGCCACGAAAACTATCAACTTGTTTAAATCAGAATCTAAAACAATTGCACCATATATGATTGTAAACCTGTACTTGTATATTCAATTCATCAGGATGGATACATAGGATTGCTAGTCATATGCATATACCTCATTGTATCATCGTTCATGCATAGTTTTCTAGTCACACATCGTATTTCATATTGTTGATACCATAGGCATTCATCATCGCCGACATGTGTACATATAGTGATTTTTCTTGAGGATTTCAATATTATGAGATTTCCGGGTTTTAGGGAAAACCGCAAGAATTTTATAAACCTGTTGTCATTTTAATAATGCAAGTTGCGGTTTTCTCGTGATATGATGTATGGGTCGACCACCATGAGATTTCTCGGTTCTTGAGCGGTATCATACACCCGATTCGAGGAGGAGGAGAAACCGTCTGTGGGTGCATGGTGGACCCGGTGCGGTACCCCGGGGCAAGATGATCGCAGATGATGGAATTGAGCCCGAGAAGGGAGCACTACCGACCGGTTATTTGTGACGCGGCGGATATCCGGAGGATACTGACGTAGTCATGAGATTTGATGAGCTGGGCCAGTCCGGATTGCCGGAGCCCGAGATATTGAGATTTGATGAGCTGGGCCAGTCCGAATTGCTGGAGCCCGAGATATTGAGATTTGATGTGATGGGCCAGTCCGGATTGCCGGAGCCCGAGATTTGAGATATTGATATATTGAGACATCTAGGTATTGAGACTTGAGATGTCGAGACATTGAGATATTCATATTTGGTGTCGATGCTTGACATGGTTTTCTATTGATTTCATTGATGATACTACAGTTAAATTACAGAAATTTTACTAAGATAAGAATACAGATTTTCTCGTACTAAACATATTCAGATCTCGTGTTGATTACGCATTCATGTTGCATACATACTAGTGCATCGCATCACATTAGTATATGTAGGCCGTGACGAAATTGCGTGCATGCTTACGATAGCCTTATTAAATATTACTTATTACTCACGAGTTGGTAACTCACCCCCGTTGTGCCACAGTATCTTGCAGGTCCGACCCGTCAGCACAGTAGCGGAGGGCGCACTCCCTCATTTGTTCCTTTTGCTTGGACTTGCGGCAATTGTCCGTAGGTGGGTTGCGGGATATGTTACCACATCATGTATTTTATTTTTATCTAATTACTCCATCTACCCTTGTATATTTGACTAGACGGTAAGACTCGTGAGATTTGTATTTGTGATGTTTGGTGTCGATGCTCACTTGAGCCGACGTGGTATTTTCTTATTTCTTGCTTTCTGATGCCCATTGTGCACTTTTGATATACATATTGCATGTGGTTGTGATTCCGCCATTGGCGAAGTGCTAGCTCCCGCTTGGGGATGCCTTATTTTTCATTTATATGTATTTTCATGTGTTGTACCCGTTTGGGGGCCAGTATTTACAAAGGAGACTCTGCCGAAATTTTCGGGAAAAATATGATGTTGCTTTTAAATGATTAATGCCACTTATTTGTTGAAACCACTTACTTTAAAACAAGTTTTCCTTCAATCTTATTATTAAACGGTTTAGTTTTCTAGGCTTTGGCTTACTTAGATTACGTTATGCCTTTAGACGTTTCGTAATTTAAATGCCAGTCACTTTCCGTACCTTCGGGTCGTGACAGCTAATTATGAAGTGATAAATCTCTCCCGAGAGTAATCCTACTCATCAGTGGGATTGGGATCCAACTATCATTGCATGATAAACTTGATGGAAGCTACTCTAGTCACCACGCTCCAGAAGTTATGCAACACTAGCAAGTTTTCTGTATATTTGAAACTCCCGATGTAGTTTTTGCCCCAAGTGCTTATGACCTTGATTTTGGCCAAAAAATCATAACACGCAAGTCAAGTTCTACCTGTCATTGTCCAGATTGATTTAGACCAACCCGTACACACCCTTGATTTTGGCCAACAAAGTGGTACGACTGTCCTAAACCAATGCATCTATATATACTACAGATAAGCAACATATAGATACCATTCGCAATGCCTTGACTTTGGCCAACAAACACCGCATGAATACTATGTGTTTGTTATTCTAAACGACGGAGGGCTACGGATGGTTTTTGGCGAAAAACCGTGAACGTATTGAACTTGATATTATTGAAGGAACCGAATAGCTTTGAAAAGGATTGGTTTAGGCTCCGCTTTTGAAAACTAGTGGTTTTGAATAAAACCGAGTAAACTACAGTATAAAATTTTGCTCAAGAGGTCACTCCCCGCGAAGGGATCTAGGCTCTTGCCTCCTAGAATGAGGTGTTGGATATTCATGACCGAATACCACTATGCAAAGCGAAAGAATATGACTATAGTTTTTCGAAATTTATTCCAACAACATTTTTTAGGTTTCTTATCTTGCATTAATCAAAATTAATGCGGTCCCATCAATTAATTCCTATCACACCAGAAAAGAATGAAAATACAATGTACGTGTATGCCATCCGCATTCGCCACGGGGCCCCGTCATGCACCGTTAGATTATTAACTAACGGCAGAGCGGGGACTGGACTAGCGTGGGTGCAAAACATATACAACAACTACTAGTATATATAAATATATATATAACATTCGTCCCAGGCATGATATAAGCAACATCACAGAACATCAACAAGCAACACAGAATGGTGGATATTCTTGGAGCCTCGGGTTTCATTTGAGCTGCAAATGAGACCTGACATTCCCGGTCGTGTGGATAGCCCGTGCAATGAAAACTTGGATCCCTACGAGCGCGGCAAGTTACCCACAAATCCCAGAAGTGAGGCAACCCCAATCAATAAAGTGAATAGGCCACCCAGCACTTCACGGGATCCGGTATCCTGAGCGCCCCTCCGTGGGTCATCCTATACCCCCTATGAGTGCGGCGAATAGCCCGCCAATTCTAGAGTAAGGCCCCCTCCGTCTCAATGCTATGAGATGCAGGCCCGTTGCCCTCTAGAACCCGGGAATTAGAGCACTCCATCATGGGGTAATCCTAGTACAGAAAAGAAAAATATATGTACAAGGGTGACATCGACCACAACCTGGTCGTGCCCCAATAAAATAATATACAATCCGGCAGAAACGGTTGTCCACAAGTCGGACGATCGTCTCGCAATAAAGAATATACAGATGGATCATAACTGTACTACAAACATTGCACCATCGGCTATCCACCACGACAATCCATCCCAAAGACATCACAACAGTCATCACAGATAAACTAGATGCGTGCAACCCCTTCTAATCGACATATAGCGATTAGAAGACGTTAAACAACACATGTACGCATCACAGAAGCAAATAAAGAAAACTACGACATTAGAATTCCGCACACAATTAGCAAACGAAACAAATTTCCAAAACCATGAAAAATCAGTGAGCTAAAGTTCAAAAAATGATCGTTTTAAGCCAATCCGGGAGTCGAAACGAACTCAAAACCCGCCCGAATCTTCAAGGAGGAGAAGAGGGTAAAATCAACTGTCGACTGGGGGGCCTCAGGATGGTACCCACCCCTGGGGGCCACCTTAAAGTGGCCCCCTTGGGTTGGTAGACCCGAGAGCACCCATATGGGGTGCTCTCGGGTCACCACCCCCAAGGCCGCCTTGTGGTGGTCTTAGTGTGTCGGCCCGGCCTTTAGTCGCCCGCGGGGTATCCCCAGGGTGCCCATGCTCAACCCCATGGCTTCTCAGTTCAAACTGTGAGCTCGCGGGGTATGCAAACATCTCAAAACAACATCTTTTGGAACTGTTTTTGTCGGCAGTTCGTGCGCGACAAAAACAGCGGATTTCTAACGTCGCTATGAGCTATCTAAGGCTTATGGAATGGCTCTTATACCATGTTGGGGTTTTCTAGCGCCCTGTCCATCTACCATGGCCGATGGGAAAAAAAAAGTGTTTAAAAACTGGCGCTAAAAAACCCGTCCTAGAATCGAACCATAAGCCAAAACTAGATAACAAGGAGGTGAGCTAACTACTATGATAGAAATTTCTTGCCGAAAGATCCGTATCCTTCGGCCTTCTATCCTCTTCATTTGATCCTAGTGATCTCCTTGAACAAGCTTGATTGTCTTTCCTTGCTCCTTGAGTTCTCCTAGATCGAGCTTGATAACCGGTCATCCTCCGTCAAAGATGATCCACCCGAGGGATGCAGTCCATGGCTCTACCTCCACACTAAGAGTATAGTGGAGCAACTAGAGACTTTAGATTGCTAATCTAAAGTGTCTAGAATGTAGTGTATGGATCTAAGTGTGTATCTATCTCACCTGCTCTCTTGATTCTCAACACATGAGATTGTAGAGAGGAGCTTGAAGATGAAGGTGGAGGAGCTCAAGAAAAACAAGTGAGGAGAGTGAAGAAAATGGTGAGAATGAAAATCCATGAGAGAGAAAAAGATCAACAATGGTTTTATAAAATCATTTTTTCAATATTAAAACCCAACCATGCTTGAATAGTTTGCACAAATGAATTGAATATCCATTTGTCAACACTATAGAAGCATGGTTCTCACCATACTCCCATTACCACCTTTACACCTCATTTTCCATTTAAAGATAAATGAATAAATCTAAAATGAGGTGTCCACCTTCTAGAATGTTTTCCATATAAATACGGATTACACTCTACTGTATATACATACATGTATTCGTATCAAAATACGAATACCCAAAGAGATAGAATAACCCAAAGAACATAATACTAGAATATACATATCGAAATACATATATATAAATTATTAAATCAATACCTGATTTAATAATCCGGCTCAATCCTGAGCCGGCTAGTATTATCAACTGTCCGATCGAAAGTCCGGGTAACTAGTACAATCAATCGATCGGAACCCTGCACGTATCCAATACGGCTACTACATCATTTCGCCTGAACCAGGAAAACCCTCTATATGGGACTCTAAAGACTCGGCAGTACGTCGGCAGTGAGTTACTGGATAAATCCATAACCACAAGCATGTCATGGGCACTAGCTGTATGTAACGGTTACCCGGGTATCTGTCGAAAAGGAAGGCTGACGAGCAAACTCATCCGGATCCCTACTGAGCCTATCTGTGACAATCTCCGTACAGTCCGGTCTCTTTGTCTGAGAGCATCGCATACTGGGTCTAGGGGTGGTAAACGTTGGACCCTAATAACCAGAAGCGGCTCAGGATCAATCCGGGAAACTACTGATCAACCTATGAGTAAATCCCAACTGCTCTGGCCAAGGTCTTATGGTCCTAGCCAATCGAACACAGTGCGATATCGACTCTCTATACCGGGAGAGACGTGTTAGTTATGTATATGCCCTAGAGGCCATTGTTGTACATTTGATGTATATTATGATGGATGCTTAGATATATACAGAGAGGACTTTCTTGCTGGTCATGATAGTATGCTATTTGGTTTCACTTTATCTTAACATGTTGACTTGTATTGGTTTACTGTCTTTCTCTCACATGTTGATAAAGCCCTTAGGATCTGTACTCGACTACTGGGATTATGATGAGATCATACTAGTGGGGCCACGGTAGTCGATGAGTACATCCTATAAATGTTCCTAGTCGAGGGTATATCGAGACAGGGCATCGATACACCAGAGTAGACTAGCGTATACGCATCTTGACCCATATGATGGGCGATGGATGATCCCATACCCATCGGTGTTTGACATCAAGGATGATGTGCGGGTGCTCAGTGGAGAATGGGTACACTGGACGGACTCGCCGAGAACTCCCAGTTGGTGATATACCACACATCAGATGGCAGTTCTCCGGTGACACTGGTACAGGGTAGTCTGTAGACCCGAGATCGTCATAAAGTCCTGTGTGATTTCCACTGTTCTTTGATTTCCACCTTAGCACGTCCAAGAGGGCGTGCAAAATGGTGGCTTTTGGGTAGAGTCCCGAATCACATGGAGGCAATGAGCGATAGGAGGGGATTCGTCTCTCCCGGTATAGGGAGTTGATGTTGTGCTGTGTTCGATTGGCTATAACTGGAAGTCCCTGGCAGGGCTGATATAGAGATATACTGGTAAGTGTTACTAGTAGTTTCTCGACCTGTTTTGAGCCTCACATCGATACGACTTATCGGTTACTGGGGTCTGACGTATACCACCCCTAGACTTGATATGCGACATATCAGACGAACAGACCGGACTGTACGGGAGTGTTACTGATTGGATTCACATGAGAACGGACAGGCTAGCTTGTTGATCTTCTGATCGCTCAATACCTGGATGGCTGTTACGTTTAGCTGACCGCTTGCAGCTTGTGGGTGTTTGATATGATCATCACCTGCTACCGGCGTATTGACGATTCTTTAGAGTCCTACACAGAGGTTTCTTGGCTCAGGCAAAACGGAGTAGAGGCACATATGTGATATGTGCAGGACCGAGGATAATGCGATATGAGATACCGTATTATATTCTCGCGATATTTAGATATGAATCGGTACATCGGATCAAGTGTTGATTCGATGAATCGGTACATGATTTATTAGTCGGTTATATTCGATATAGCCGGATCGTTGGATCTAGTGTTTATTCGATGATTTAATGTATAATGATATATATGATATATTGTATTACATTATCTAATATTGGCTTACTTTATTATTTCATTTTCCCACCGGATTAATACATTGATATATATGCGATATATGTTAAATGTATTATTTTCTTTTATTGCAAATATATAATATATATGTGATATATATTATTGTGACATGATATGATTTATTATTAAACATGTTTAAGGATGATTAAATAGGATTAGGTTTTGATTAGGGTTAGCTTCTTCTTGCACATTCTAGAAGCTTTTTCTTTTGTCTTGGTTAAGATATTATGGTTGATACTTATCCTTAACCTAACCAAACCCTAACTCTAGTTTATTCTCTACAAACTCTTAGCCTATCATCCTTGACCATGGTTCTATAATCAATCATATACATTTCTTTTCTATTCATCACAAAAGGATTTATCTTTTCATGATCATCTTCTTCTCTCCTGAGTTAAAAAGAAAAAGCTTACTAGAAATTCCATTTGTGATGATAAATTGTGAGAAAGTGAATTAAAAAGAAAGCATAAATACTACTCCCTCATCCTCATCTCATCTAGCCCATGAGATTAGGGTGTTCATCTCTATAGAGTGAGAAAGCTTGGGTTTTTGCAACTTCGACGTAGATCATCGGAGATTCGGAACACTTCAAGCTAGCATGGATCGTTCGAGTCGTGGAGCCTCTCTTGAGTCCGGGAGATCGTGGATCGCGGCAAAGGGACATCTACTCGGAGCTTGTGAAGCGAAGGAGCGGACTACAAAGATTGTAATCCCTCACACTTAGATAAAAAGTTGTTATCTTGCATGCTAAACCCTAATAATCTAGCAAAGATCCCGTCTTTGGGTTGTTCGGCACATGTAGAATTTTATTCGGGCATGTTTGATGCTCTATGAACCTTCACTAGTGTGCCTAGGAACCCTACAGTGGTATCAGAGCCTAGCTAGAGCATTAGGCGATGTGTTAACGAAGTTAAAACTCCGATCGAACCTAAACCGACGAAAATAACCCCCTCTATGGAAATTTTTTAAAATCTGGATTTTTTTTGAATTAAAAATACCTAAAAAATACAGCAGAGAAAAATAAGAATTACTGTGAAATTCGAGCCATTGATCCGTACAAACGACCGCGGAATCGCGGCCGTTCCCTGCTTGGGCCGCGGTTCCGCGGCAGTACTGTTCGATTTGACATTTTTGTTTTTACAGTAATTCTTTATTTGTGCTTATTTAGTTTCTGGTATTTTTATTTTGACTCAAAGGTTGAGTGATCTGGGGTTTGTTTTGTAATTGTAGATTCGATCGGAATATTTAAATTCATTTTTATTTCCGGATATTTAGAAACTGTTAAACTATTTGAACGGATATCATTAACCCACTTTATCCCGGAACGGCAAACTTTCAAGTGTTGAATTTTTATTGGGTTTAAATCATTCGGAAAAATTGTACAAGTTAAGCGGTGGACCCTCTAGAAGACAACAAACCTTAACTCGATTATGTGACCGTCTTGAACTGCCTTTTGAACCTTCGGGTTTGGGGCAGTACGGCGTGCCACATGTGAGGCGTTGGCTTGACCCTTCTACGGCTGGATCACTGGTACTATGACATATTCTGGGATTATTTGAACTCCGCTCAAGTGTTGAGCACTTTGGGAAATTTTGGGTATTTGATTATCTGTTCGAAAAGTTTAATACTGTCTATTTATCTGGAATGTGATACAATATGTGGAATTCATAGAGTTAGACATGAAATGCGAAGTATGTGATATTTCGGATTTACGATGTCTAAAGTGATTGTGGATTCCAAATATTGTAGTTTTACCCTTTCCTTTCTGTGACCGTAAGTGTAGTATGTAGTTGTATTGCCGGTCTTCGTTGCTATACATCGGCGACGATCGGTGTATGCATACTTACTTACGTTGATGATATGTGATATTATGTGTTGCTGAGATATGATGTGCAGGATTGTCGCGATTGAATAGCCGGGGGTTTTATGTGAGATGAGAGTTTTATATTTTCATTCATGTAAATTCAAATGTAATGTAATATTCTTTTATTTGGGGCACTTCCAAGTTGAGGTTGATGCCACCAGTGTTGTATATTATTTACTTTTCCGTATTAGGATAGACTCAAGGAGGGGAGCACAGGTGACCGGGTTATGGGGTTCAGTGGGAGGCCATCTCGAGGAGTCGAGACCGGGTCTCCTAAACTCCAGAATTGGTAGGGTCGCTTGCCGCTCTCGTAGGGGTCCAGGGTGTGGGCTTGGCTATTCATCGCGACTGTGGAATCCATATTTTCTATTGTTGGCTAAATACTAAATACGGACGTCCTAGTATATCCCACATTATTTCTATGTTTCTGCTGCGATATATGTGATGCGATCATTTGATATGTTCTAATGGATACAGTATATAGTATATATGATATATTATATAAATGTTACTTATGTTTTACACCCGCACTAGCCATGCCCTGCTCTGTCGTTAGTTACCTAACCTAACGAAGCACGAGGGGACATCGAGGCGAATGCGGATGGCATAAGTGTACGTCGTATTTATCTGTGATGCTTAGGAAGCATAAGCTGATGGGATTTTATTAATGAGATTAATAAAAAGAAAAGAAACCTAAAAGATGTTGTAGAATCAAAACTTTATAAAAGGGTAGCTACAGTTTTTCTTTGCATAGTGGTATATATGATATACCCTGCACCTTATTCAATGAGGAAAGAGCCGAGATCCCTTCACCAGGAGTGACCTCTTTAGCAAAACTGGCAGATGCTACAAAACTCGGTTTGTCTTTTGATTGCTTTTAGAGTTTTGCTTTGCACAGTGATATATATGATATGTCCTGCACCTTATTCGATGAGGAAAGAGCCGAGATCCCTTCACCGGGAGTGACCTCTTTAACTAAACTAATGAAAGCCTCAAAAACACTCCATTTCAAAATTTCACTTGATTCTACTACGATATCAAGTTCATTACGCAATAGGTTTTCAGAAAAACCTGTCGTAGCCCTCCGTCATTTCAGATAAAGACTATTTAGTATTCGTGCTGCGTTTGTTGACCTCTGTCAAGGCGTAGTGTGCGGTAGCTAACTAGTAATTATCTGTAAAGCATGTGATGTGATTGGATTAGGGTACTCGTACGACCTTGTTGACCTCTGTCAAGGGTCGTGCGAGTGGGTTTGATTCAATCAAGAAATGACGGGTTGAACTTGACTAGTGCACTATGGTTTGTTGACCTCTGTCAAGGTCATGGCACACTAGGGGAAAAATATTATCGGGAATTTCAAGTGTTGAAATTTGCAATGAGATTGCATACCTTCTATGAGATAGTTGGATCCCGATACCCACTGCGAGTAAGAGTTACTCCTGGGAGAGTTTTACACAGGACAATTAGTCGATCAAGTAGGTATCTAGAAAAGTGTTAACGGGGTTACGCCTCTGGGAAAATGAGGTTTACTTTAATTAGGTCCGTGCGAAAGCACGGGGAACCTCTCTCAAAGTACCGACACTGATCTGGCTGAAAGATTGAAGAAATTGTAGGGTGTAATTAATCCCGGCTAATCTTAACCTTTTAGGGTTTGAAGGTAGATTTGATAAAAACAGTGGGAGACATCCTGATTAGATAAGATAATAACCAATCTAATCTTGCAAGAGCATACGCTAAAGTGTTTTCTTCTCTCTCTCTCCAGGTAGCGACCATGTCAGGCCATAATCAAGATAATAATATGGATGTATTGACTGAACCCGCTTATTATACTGAGCAGGGGAACGTTGGACCCGTTCTTTCTTATAAGAGTTATAAGACTGAACAGGGAATAGGAGAATATCTGGATTCTCACGCCGCCCAAAAGAACATGCATGTTGATGCATCTTCTTCAGGTGTGTTAGTTATTGAGAACTGTTTCTCAGTTCACCCTACGTCCTGGGTATTAGATACCGGATCAGGATCCCACATATGTAAATTGTTACATGGGCTACGTAAAGGTAGAGAACTGGGAAAAGGTGATCATTCCGTTCAAGTAGGGAACGGTGCAAGTATTGCAGCCAAAGCAGTTGGCGAATATCACCTTGTATTGCCAAGTCGTAATACACTGATTCTAAATGAGTGCTATTATATACCGAACATGATGTGCAACATTATATCAGTTTCTTTATTAAATAAAGAAGGATATAATTTTGTAGTAAAGGATAATGTTATGAACATATTCCTAGATCAAAAGTTGATTGCATCAGGCTCGTTACATAATGGCATATTCATTCTAAATCAGAATACAGTCCTCAATATACAAAACACACACAAGAGGAAATGTTCAGAAATGAACGAATCCTTCTTGTGGCATTGTAGACTTGGTCATATCAATGCGACACGACTGGCTAAGTTACATAAGGATGGTTATTTGAATCCGTTCGAATTATCATCTTATGATACTTGCCATTCATGTCTCAAAGGAAAAATGACCAAAGCTCCGTTTAGTGGACACGGAGAAAGAGTTAATGAACTCTTAGGACTGATACATAGTGATGTATGCGGTCCCATGTCTACGCATTCCAGGAACGGTTCTTCCTACTTCATTACATTCACTGACGATCTCTCTAGATTCGGACATGTGTTCCTGATGAAACACAAGTCTGAAGCTTTTGAGAAATTCAGAGAATATAAGCACGAAGTAGAAAAACAAACGGGCAAAAGTATTAAGATCCTTCGATCTGATCGAGGAGGAGAATACTTAAGCAATGAGTTCCTAGATCATATAAAAGAGAATGGGATTCTCTCTCAGCTTACTCCTCCTTATACACCACAGCACAACGGTGTATCGGAGCGGAGGAATCGCACCCTATTAGATATGGTGCGCTCTATGATGAGTACAGCTGAGTTACCTATTTCCTTCTGGGGGTATGCGCTTGAGACAACAGCATACCTATTGAATCAAGTTCCAACTAAATCTGTACCTACCACACCATATGAGATATGGAGTGGGAAGAGACCATGTCTTAAATGAGTTAAGATATGGGGTTTTCTGGCCTATGTCAAAAGGCAAAATCCAGACAAACTCGAGGCACGGTCAGTTCTATGTAAGTTTGTGGGATATCCTAAACATTCAAATGGATATTTTTTCTACCAGAGTGAACAATAAAAAGTGTTTATTGCTCAACATGCCACCTTTTTAGAAAAGGAATTTCTTGCAAAAGAGATTAGTGGCACTGAGGTAGAACTGGAAGAAGTTCCAGAAACACAAACTGCAACTGAAGATTTAGTGGAACCAGAGGATTCGGTAGTACCCGACGAACCCCAGCCTCTCCGCCGATCTAGTAGGGTTTCTCGTCCACCTGAGAGATACTACGGTTTTCTCATTGATGGTGGAAGCGAGGATTGCATCATGGAAGATGATGACCCGACTAGTTTCGAGCAGGCCATCACGAGTGGTGACTCTGTGAAATGGCTGGATGCAATGCGATCTGAGATGGAATCCATGTACACCAATAAAGTATGGATTTTGGAAAATGCTCCTGAAGGGGTAAAACCCATTGGGAGCAAGTGGATTTTTAAAAAGAAATTTGGTGTAGATGGAAAAGTTGAGACTTTCAAAGCTAGACTTGTAGCAAAGGGATTTCGTCAACGACCAGGTGTAGATTATGACGAAACCTTTTCTCCAGTGGCTATGCTTAAGTCCATCCGGATCTTACTTGCCATTGCTGCATACCATGACTACGAAATCTGGCAAATGGATGTTAAGACCGCCTTTCTAAATGGTGATTTAAAAGAGTGCGTGTACATGACTCAACCAGAGGGTTTCATAGAAAGTGGGAGCAGCGGAAAGGTGTGCAAACTGCTTAAATCCATTTATGGGTTAAAGCAAGCATCGCGGAGTTAGAACATCTGTTTTGATGTAGTAGTCAAAGAGTTTGACTTCATCAAAAACATAGATGAACCTTGTATCTATAAGAAGGTAGCAGAGAGTAAGGTTGTCTTTCTCGTATTGTATGTGGATGACATACTCTTGATAGGAAATGATATTCCTATGCTGCAATCAGTCAAGCTCTTCTTATCACAAAGATTCTCAATGAAAGATCTAGGTGATGCCTCATGCATATTGGGGAAAATGATCTATAGAGATAGATCCAAAAGGATACTGGGTTGTTCCAATCCAAGTTCATTGACACCATACTAAAGAGGTTTAGTATGGAAGAATCCAAGCGTGGGAACCAACCCATGATCTCTGGACTCACTCTCTCCAAAGAGATGTCTCCCAAGACTGATTTGGAGAGAGCTCGCATGCAAGGGATACCCTATGCTTCGGCAGTAGGCTCTATCATGTATGCGATGCTATGTACCAGACCCGATGTTGCATACTCACTAAGTGTAGTGAGTCGGTATCAAGCAGATCCTGGAGAGAGTCACTGGATGGCTGTGAAGAACATTCTCAAGTACTTGCGAAGGACTAGAGACATGTTCTTGGTGTATGGTAACGGAGAACTCCAGGTGGAGTCCTTTACCGATTCCAGCTTCCAAAGTGATAAGGACGACTCAAAGTCGCACTCGGGATTTGTCTTTACCCTCAATAGAGGGGCGGTATGTTGGAAGAGTTCCAAACAGGATACCGTTGCAGACTCGACGATGGAGGCTGAATACATCGCTGCCAACGATGCTGCCAAAGAGGCTGTCTGGATGAAAAAGTTCATCACTGAACTTGGTGTGGTTCCATCCATTGAACATCCAATACCTCTGTATTGCGATAACAATGGAGCTGTGGCTTTGGCCAAGGAACCCAGATCCCATCAGAAATCCAGACATATTCTGAGGCGGTATCACCTGATCAGGGAGATAGTTGATCGCCGGGAGATCGAGGTCAGGAGAGTAGATACGAAGGACAACACTGCGGATCCACTCACGAAGGCCATTCCCCAGATACAGTTTGAGAGATTATTCGGGATGCTAGGTATGAGATACTACAGCAGCTGGCCTTAGTGCAAGTGGGAGATTGTTAGTTATGTATATGCCCTAGAGGCCATTGTTGTACATTTGATGTATATTATGATGGATGCTTAGATATATACAGAGAGGACTTTCTTGCTCGTCATGATAGTATGCTATTTGGTTTCACTTTATCTTAACATGTTGACTTGTATTGGTTTACTGTCTTTCTCTCACATGTTGATAAAGCCCTTAGGATCTGTACTCGACTACTGGGATTATGATGAGATCATACTAGTGGGGCCACGGTAGTCGATGAGTACATCCTATAAATGTTCCTAGTCGAGGGTATATCGAGACAGGGCATCGATACACCAGAGTAGACTAGCGTATACGCATCTTGGCCCATATGATGGGTGATGGATGATCCCATATCCATCGGTGTTTGACATCAAGGATGATGTACGGGTGCTCAGTGGAGACTGGGTACACTGGACGGACTCGCCGAGAACTCCCAGTTGGTGATATACCACACGTCAGATGGCAGTTCTCCGATGACACTGGTACAGGGTAGTCTGTAGACCGGAGATCGTCATAAAGTCTTGTGTGATTCCCACTGTGCTTTGATTTCCACCTTACCACGTCCAAGAGGGCGTGCAAAACGGTGGCTTTTGGGTACAGTCCCGGATCACATGGAGGCAATGAGCGATAGGAGGGGATTCGTCTCTCCCGGTATAGGGAGTTGATGTTGTGCTGTGTTCGATTGGCTATAACTGGAAGTCCCTGGCCAGGGCTGATATAGAGATATACCGGTAAGTGTTACTGGTAGTTTCTCGACATGTTATGAGCCTCACATCGACACGACTTATCGGTTACTGGGGTCTGACGTATACCACCCCTAGACTTGATATGCGACATATCAGACGAACAGACCGGACTGTACGGGAGTGTTACTGATTGGATTCACAGGAGAACGGACATGCTAGCTTGTTGATCTTCTGATCGCTCAATACCTGGATGGCTGTTACGTTTAGCTGACCGCTTGCAGCTTGTGGGTGTTTGATATGATCATCACCTGCTACCGGCGTATTGACGATTCTTTAGAGTCCTACACAGAGGTTTCTTGGCTCAGGCAAAATGGAGTAGAGGCACTTATGTGATATGTGCAGGACCGAGGATAATGCGATATGAGATACCGTATTATATTCTCGCGATATTTAGATATGAATCGGTACATCGGATCAAGTGTTGATTCGATGAATCGGTACATGATTTATTAGTCGGTTATATTCGATATAGCCGGATCGTTGGATCAAGTGTTGATTCGATGATTTAATGTATAATGATATATATGATATATTGTATTACATTATCTAATATTGGCTTACTTTATTATTTCATTTTCTCACCGGATTAATACATTGATATATATGCGATATATGTTAAATGTATTATTTTCTTTTGTTGCAAATATATAATATATATGTGATATATATTATTGTGACATGATATGATTTATTATTAAATATGTTTAAGGATGATTAAATGGGATTAGGGTTTGATTAGGGTTAGCTTCTTCTTGCACATTTTAGAAGCTTTTCCTTTTGTCTTGGTTAAGATATTATGGTTGATACTTATCCTTAATCTAACCAAACCCTAACTCTAGTTTATTCTCTACAAACTCTTAGCCTATCATCCTTGACCATGGTTCTATAATCAATCATATACATTTCTTTTCTATTCATCACAAAAGGATTTATCTTTTCATGATCATCTTCTTCTCTCTTGAGTTAAAAAGAAAAAGCTTACTAGAAATTCCATTTGTGATGATAAATTGTGAGAAAGTGAATTTAAAAGAAAGCATAAATACTACTCCCTCATCCTCATCTCATCTATCCCATAAGATTAGGGTGTTCATCTCTATAGAGTGAGAAAGCTTGGGTTTTTGCAACTTCGACGTAGATCATCGGAGATTCGGAACACTTCAAGCTAGCATGGATCGTTCGAGTCGTGGAGCATCTTTTAAGTCCGGGAGATCGTGGATCGCGGCAAAGGGACTTCTACTCGGAGCTTGTGAAGCGAAGGAGCGGACTACAAAGGTTGTAATCCCTCACACTTAGATAAAAAGTTGTTATCTTGCATGCTAAACCCTAATAATCTAGCAAAGATCATGTCTTTGGGTTGTTCGGCACATGTAGAATTTTATTCGGGCATGTTTGATGCTCTATGAACCTTCACTAGTGTGCCTAGGAACCCTACAAGACGAACCCCAACAATCGCTCACTGCCTCCATGTGGCTCGGGACTGTACCCAACCAAAACCTGTTTGCACGCCTCAGTAGAGCCGTGGTAGGGTAATAGTCATAGTACGGTAGGAACTCACACGAGACAAATGACGATCTCAGGTCTGAAGACTAACATGTACTCATGCCACCTGAGAACTGCTATCTGACGATAGGTATAGTACCGTCTAGAAGTTCTCGGCGAGTTCGTCCAGTGTACTCACCCCTAGTGAGCACCTGTATACGAGCTTAGGTGTGAAAGACCAATGGATGTGGAACCAACCATCGCCCCTCGTCGGGGTCTAGAAACGTATACAGTAGTCTACTACGGAATATTGATGCCCAGTCTTGATACTCCCATGACTAGGGACCTTTTAAGGATGTGCTTATCGACTATCCAGCTCCCACAAGTATGATCACCATCACAACGCAGGTAGTCAAGCAATGATCCTACGGGCTTTATCAACATGTATAAATGATAACATATGCACATGTTAAGATAAAGACAAATCAAATAACATACTATCATATCGAGAAAGTTTGTCCTGTACATATATATGTCCAAGCATCCACATGTATACATATACAATAATGGCCTCTAAGGCATACATATCCAACAATTGGAGTCTGACGATTCCACCCTCCAGACTCGATATACGACATATCAGATGAAGAGACCGAACTGTACGGTAAGTGTTGCTTATAGGCTCTACTGGAGTTTGAACAAGTTTACTTGTTGATCTTCTATTCGTTCAATATCTGGGTAGCCGTTACGTCCAGCTAGTACCGCTGACGGCTGATTGCCACGCCTTCGGCATGTCGTTTTTAAGTTCTAAAGATAACCGCAATCAAGAAGGCGTTGTGTGTAGCTAACCGCGATGAGTACGGGTTGTCCGTAGGAGACGGTGCGTTTTGCGTTCTTGTTATCACGAGTTAAGCGAGGTTCGGAGCGGTTCGTTTCTAACCTAAGTGTGTGTATGCAAAAGTATAAGTTGTTAGGAATAGATAGGTTAGTGTAAGTTAGGGAAGTCTGTACTCAATCCTTTGAGCCAAGCTTGACCATTAAAGCTAGAGTAATCGGTAACAACATGGATTAGGGTGCTTAAGCACGATATTAGTGAAATCCGGCTTATTACCCTTGTCCGTCCGTTTTTGTCTCTTGACTTTCGCCTCAGGCCAAACCGAACACAACCGGTCACAGTTAGGGGTCACTGATACCTTGGTAGGGTAGGGTGCCTAACGGAGCGCTTGCGTATGATTTGGACGGAGTTCAATTGGAAAATATCGGGCAAAGGAAATAAGAGAGGAAAACCTTAACTCACATAACCATTCTTTTTCCTAACAACACCAATATTAACAAACCATAAAAACAACAAAAAGAAATAGCAAATGAAATGATAAAAGAAAAGAATAAAACAACATTGCAAGAAAGTAAATGGCACGAAAATAATAGAGCAAGTAAGTAAATGGCAAGAATATAAATAGCAAGTAAGTAAAGCAAGAAAAATACTAAGAACCCAAGAACACAAATGAAAGCTTTATTAATCTTCAAGTGATGATACAAACCATGAGTTCAATAACCAAAACTAAAACTTGCAAGCTTAATGAAGAGGTTGCAAGATCAAGAAAAGGCAAAGAACTCAAGGTGAACAAGCAATGTACAAGAACTAAAACAAAAAGGAAAATGAAAAAAAGTGTATCAAGTATTGGCCAAAAAGTATCCCCTCTACCCTTGCTCACTGATCTGTATTTATAGGCCTAAAATAAGATTAAACAAACAATAAAAAATAAGATGATATGACAGCAAGGGAGGGCCAGAAGAAAAATGGGGAGCATTGGGCAAGAAAAAACCGGTGGGGCCGGGTTTTTTGGACAAGTCGTCGGTTTGGATCCGAGCAAATTGGCTCGCGTTGGTGTGTGCTCTCCACAATCCCACCGGTATTGTTTGATTTTTCTATATGAACACGGTCTGCATTCAGGGATTTGGAGGGAACATGTAGCTTTATATCACATCACTACTTTTTTAGCATTTATAACACATCACCTCACTTGTGCCTACCATGTGCCATAGGCAGCCCCACCATGGTCCATGCCAAAGAGTTGTGTGCACACTTGTATTTTGTTGGACCAAAATTATGTGCACACATTTATTTGCAAAAGAACTCTTTGGTCATTGATCGGTTTGCAGTTCCGGTTGCAGTGTCAGCTCACAAACGTTATATCCGTGATTTTGAGTATGCTTCCAGTATTGTGTCACAGATACCTGTAATCTGTATTTACTGAGCAGACACTGGTTAATAGTACCGATATACAACAAAACAGATAATGAATGAGTGGTATTAAGATTCAGTTTTCTGAGATGAACAAATACCCCTAAACTTATCTTTGCTCGTCCCGAGCAAAACAAAAATCCTAGCCTCACATTCGTAGGGAACGCGATTGCACTGAACTCGTGCAACAAGCCGTTAAACCTCTAGGTAACCCTAGTGGGAGGAGTGTTGTCTCCTGAGGGATTTCAGCAGATACTACCCACAAAATCCTGTCAAGTTAGTTTCATAAGTTAACGTTGATTCTAATCCTACAGTTTAGTATCTATGTTAGAAATTCTATCATCATAAATTAGAAATATTCAACCCTTATGTTTCACGCCTCCTATTTATTCAACCTCAGATCCTATAAGTTTTTACAGTTTAGAAAGATCTCGGCATCTCTTGAGTTTTCCTTCTAAAGTGCGGTCTCCAATCAAGGATTTTTATCATCTTTACGGAAAACATAAGTCTTATTCTTTATTCCTATCTTTCCTCCAAACATCGATTGTATACCCCTACGTGTTTGTAAAATTTCACCCTTACACTTAACAATTCAATTCAAGCTATAATTGCCCTAATACCTAATACTACTTCTTTTCGTTAATGATGGACGGTTTTTCACACACACCTTTCATGCGACTATTAATGCTTCTTGAGGCATTAACAGCCGATTACTGAATGTGTAAACATTAAAAAGCAGTTTCTAGGTCTTGACTTTATTTAATTTTTTCTTCTTTTTTTCCTTTATTTTTCTTTTTCAAGACCGGATATATTTTTCGATGATGCTCTTTTGGTGGTTAGCTTTAAATACCGTTTTTTTCTTTCATACTAGGTTTTCAGGCAAGAGTATTTCTAGGTATCCTCTACTATCCCAAGTTTCAAGGTGCATGTATGTGCGGTTTGTAGGGTATATAATTTCTAAATTTGGACTCAAGAATATAAACTATTTTTTAGACTTATCCCTCAGTAAAGCATTCAATATTTTCCCTTCATCTTGACTTAACTCAAAAACTGAACTCAAGATTACCTACTTCTATAAAAAAAAAACTGCAAGGACGTATAATTACCAAGGTTTAAACAGAAGGAGGGTTATTTTTAGGGTTTTCAATTCCTAAGCCTAGGATTTAGTTATTTCTAACGTATCAACTAAACTTTCGGAATAGAAATCTAAGTTACCCTATTAGCTAACTTAACGACAAGGTTTTTATATTTTTGTAAAAAATTTCGATTTTTATGGGTTTTAAAATAAGTATGAAATGCAAAATATACATATGAATGTGAAGGTAGAAAGCTTACCGAGCACACCCCCAAACTTAAACTTGACAGTGCCCTCACTATCAGGCTACACCAAGAGGGTCAAAATTGTCGGCGCTCCCCTGTTTGTTTGTTTTTTTAAAAAAAAATTTCTTTTTTTTATATACAAAACAAAAGGAAAACCAAAAATATATACACAAAAAGATCCCCCCAAACTTAAGTGAAACGGTGTTGCCACTGTTTTAGCGTTAAGGTTCAGAGTTAGGGGGAAAAAAACAGTATCAATCTATACAAGGCCTTACATAGGCCAACAGTTAGCACCAACCATTCAAAAAATTTATCGGGATAAGGCCCGGGCTGGTGAAAGAATGCGGAGAGGAAAGAAATGGAGAATACGCGAGACCGTATGGGGATAGAAGCGGGATACGGTCTCAGTGGAGGAGAAGAATGGCGGAATGGAGAAAGATGTGGAATACGAACTTGAGGGTGGAAATGGAGTGAATAAATTAGTACAATTTGTAATGACTGATGTGTAAAAAGTGATTGTACTAATCTATCAACCCGTTGAGAAATGGGGTCAAACCTCTCAAGATTCGTGAGAAAACATGGGTAGACCGAACTTGGTAAACCGGACACAGGAAATGAAAGTGATACGGTGTCTTGCAAAGTCGGAACGATGGAACGGATGGAGGGAAGTGATTGACGAAGGGTATCAGTTAAAGGTTTAGGAGGGTGTACACAGTCATTGAAAGGGACAGGATGAATTGGAAAATCCGAATCATCAAGTAAAACCGGTTCATCCTCAAAACTATCCTCAAAAATCTCCTCAAAATAAAACTCATCCATGCATTTTTCATCATAAATATCAAGACGCATATGGAGTTCGGGAAAAATAATTAATGACTCGGGATGATATCCACACGGAAGTGAAAGGACATGATGAATTGGTGAGAAAAACTCATCCAAAGTTGTGGGTTCATCATCCAAAATATTCCCAGCGTTAATATTCTCAATCAAGTGAAAAATAATTTTCTCAGACACCTCATCAAAAGCATGGATTTCGATCAATTGTGGTTTTAGGATGGAGGTAGATGTCAAAGGGATTTGGTGTGGTTTCACTTGACAGGGTCCCTTCACAATCCGGTAAATCAAACACTACAAAGTCGCACAACTCATTAATCATTCTATCTTCAATTAGTGAATCGTTTTGGACACTCGATAGACTTTCAAAATTGGAGTTGTGGAATTCAATTTGCAACGGGTAGGTTTGATTTGGAAAGGTGGACTGCTCACTCTCACTACTCAAATTCTTAATCTGTCATATCGCCTCATCATACATTGGAAAATTTGGAGCTAGTAGGAAACTAGGTGCCGGTTCGTTAGGTTGTATGAGGGCGGCCATGGACGCATTCAAATCCATCATCTGTTGGTTCGACGCTACGCGAAATTCTTCCAACGATTGTTCAAGACTAGACATGGGCTGTGAAGGGGTTTCAGTAAAAGATTCAAACTCGTTTAGATACTGGAAACTCCCAAAAGGCTGTTCAGAACTAATGTCTAGGAAAAGTGTAAAAGTCGGGTAGGATTGATAGGAATCGAATGGTTGGACAGAATTAGGATCAACATTCTGATAAGAAGGTGATTGGAATTGTTGATCAAAAGAATTAGAAGTGGTGAAAGGAGTGAAAGATCGGCTACGAGATTGTTCGATTCTGTCAGTAATGGACATGGGTCTTGGAGTCGGAACATCACTCGCTAAAGGGGTATCAACGTAAGAAGGCGGGGGAGGTTGAAACGGTTGATACGAAGTGGATTGCGGAGTCCAATTGTTTGTCCTAGATGCGTCTATCCGATCTTTCAAAAAAGGTTTGGGCATAGAGGGATCGTTTGAAGTTCGGCCAAAGAAATAACCGTAAGAAGAAATATCTGGCTGTTGGTAGCAAAGTTCGGCAAGAGTTGGTCTATGTGGGGTACCCATGATATGAAGAGAAAAAGGAAGAAAAGAAGAGAAAAAAGAATGTGATTTTTTTATTATTTTATTTTATGTTAGTTATTAACAAAAGGGTTGATTGTTGAAGTAAAACTGTGTTGAGAAACGGGCTCAAGATATACTGATCACGAGGCCAGGTAAGTGCAGAGATAAGGGGAGGTTTTCCAACGCTTTCGCGAAGGTCCTTAATTAGATAACCCTTTCTCTTTTGGCGGTTTCGCCGTGAACACTTTCCTAGACACCCCGTGAACGATATACCGTTAAGCGGTGTTCTAAACACAGTTAACTTCTCCTAATGAGCGTGAAGTCCATAAAGGCTTAAAGTCTAATTTCTTTTCAAATTTGTGCTGGTAAACGTTATGTTCAATTTCGTGATTTGTGGGCCACGAAAAAGGTGATGAGATCATTTACCGTATGTTGTGGGGTTCGCTTGCTCTTAAGTCCGTATTAATGGATGCAATGCGAAATTTAATGAAAAAGTTATTCAAAGTTTCAAACAACCGTTTTTTATGTTTATGCACAGCACTGCAACAAATACGGGTTAGTTGCTTTTAGCGTTTGACAGCGAATTTGCAAAGAATCCTGCAAGATAGTATATTAGATGCGTCGGATTTGAGAAGAAGGTGTTAGGATATACGTACCGATAGTTTTCGGGTTAAGAAACCCTCGTTTGAATTAAATCCGAATAGCTAGGAAATTTCGCTTGCGCGGGTCAAACTACCCGGATCTTTGGCACTGTACTTCATAATCATCTTAGCTTTGAATGTACACTTTGCTCCACACGCTCGCAGTTCGCAAATCCGTCAAAATCTGCAAATGTCAAAAAATGGATTTTTTAGTACGAAAAAGAAATATGAATGCCCAAACTCCTGCACATGTATAATTAAAAAAATCAAACAATAAAATTGGGATGATAATAGAACACTGGCGCACAGAGAAAAAATTTGGAGCAAAAAGAGAAAAGAAGACCGGCGAGGCCGGATTTTTTATGAATCTCGCCGGGTTAAGTTTTGAGTTTGGGCTCCAAACTTTTTCTGGTGTCTATATGTTCTATTAGTATCTCAATGTTATTGTTTAACTTTTCTGTTTAGTCCCAAAGTGCTAGCAGGTCAAAAATCCAGATAGCAAAAAGTTAGATATGTTAATTTTTGTTTTGGTTTTGAAATTTTTTGATTTTTTAGTTTGTTTTTAGAATGGTGTTAGAGATATAAACAAGATGTACAGAGATTATCCTTAAATAACAAGAATAAAAATGTTACCGTCTCCCCGGCAACGGCGCCATTTGATTGCCACGCCTTCGGCGTGTCGTTTTTATGTTCTAAAGTTAACCGCAATCAAGACGGCGTCGCGTGTAGCTAGCCGCGATGAGTACGGGCCATCCGCAGGGAGACGGTGCGTTTTGCGTTCTTGTTATCACGAGTTAAGAGGGGTTCGGAGCGGTTCGTTTCTAATCTAAGTGTGTGTATGCAAAAGTATAAGTTGTTAGGAATAGATAGATTAGTATAAGTTAGGGAAGTCCGTACTCAATCTTTTGAGCCAAGCTTGACCATTGAAGCAAGAGTAATCAGCAACAACGTGGATTAGGGTGCTTAAGCACGGTATTAGTGAAATCCGGCATATTGACCCTTGTCCATCCGTTCTTGCCTCTTGACTTTCGCCTCCGGCCAAACTGAACGCAACCAGTCACAGTTAGGGGTCACCGATACCTTGGTAGGGTAGGGTACCTAACGAAGCACTTGCGTAAGGTTTGGGCAGAGTTCAATTGGAAAATATCGGGCAAAGGAAATGAGAGAGGAAAACCTTAACTTACATAACCATTCTTTTTCCTAACAACACCAATATTCACAAATTATAAAAACAACAAAAAGAAAGAGAAAATGAAATGATAAAAGAAAAGAATAAAACAACATTGGAAGAAAGTAAATGGAACGAAAATAAAAGTGCAAGTAAGTAAATGGCAAGAATATAAATAGCAAGTAAGTAAAGCAAGAGAAATACTAAAAACCCAAGAACACAAATGAAAGCTTTATTAATCTTCAAGTGATGATACAAACCATGAGTTCAATAAGAAAAACTTAAACTTGCAAGCTCAATGAAGATGTTGCAAGATCAAGAGAAGGTAAAGAACTCAAGGTGAAAAAGCTATGTACAAGAACTAAAACAAAAAGGAAAATGAAAAAGAGTTGTGTATCAAGTATTGGCCAAAAAGTATCCCCTCTACCCTTGCTCACTGATCTGTATTTATAGGCCCAAAATAAGTTAAACAAACAATAAAAATAAGATGATGTGACAGCAAGGGAGGGCCAGAAGAAAAATGGGGAGCATTGGGCAAGAAAAAACCAGTGGGGCCGGGTTTTTTGGACATGTCGCCGGTTTGGATCCGAGCAAATTGGCTCGTGTTGGTGTGGTGCTGTTGTGTGCTCTCCACAATCCCACCGGTATTGTTTGAATTGTCTATATGAACCCGGTCTACATTCAGGGATTTGGAGGGAACATGTGGCCGCACGCTTTTGGCGTGTCGGATGTTCAAAGAATTTAAGTGTAACCGCGATCAGGACGGTGTCGCTATGCAGCTAGCCGGTTGAGCACGGGTCGGTCCACAGGGAGATGGTGGTATCTTACCTTCTTGTCTTAGACGAGTCAATAAAGAATCTGTATGAGTGTTTTGTCTAACCTATGTGTTTATCTGCAAGTATAAAGTTGTTAAGAAAAATACGAGATTGTAAGCTAAGAAATCCGTACTCAAAAACCTTTGAGCCGAGTCTTGACCAATTGAAGCTAAGCAATCGGCAACAACGTGGATTAGGGGATTTAAGCGCGGTATTCGTGGAATCCGGCTTATTTACCCTTGTCCTTCCGTTCTTGTCTCTTGCTTTCGCCTCCGGCCAAACCGAACGCAACCGATCACGGTTAGGAATCACCGTTACCTTGTCAGGGTACGGTGCCTAACGGAGCGCTTGCGTATGGTTTGGGCGAAGTTCAAATGGAAAATAACGGGAAAAGGAATTGGCAAAGAAATGTTAACTTATGAAACCGTATTAATTCTTAACAAGAACAATAATTACAACATTCACAATATAAACAAAAGAGAACAAAAAGAAAAGAACAAAGAAAAGAAAAGATACAAGTATTAAAGAGCATGAATAAAATGCATGAAATAAAATGCAAGTAATAAAAAGACAAGTAATAAAAAACGAGTAATAAAAAGAATACGGAACTAGGACCCAAGCCAAGCATGTGCTCAATAGCCAACCCTTAAACTTGCAAGCTCAATGAAGAACTTGCAAGATCAAGGGAAGGGTAGAGAACGCATGTGAAATGAAGTGCTAGTCCGTGAGAAAATACGACCCTTGAGATCAATAACCAACTCTTAACCATTCAACCTCAATGAAGAGATTGAATGAGCAAGAGAAAGCAGAAATCTCAAGGGGGAGCAAACTAACAAGAAAGATAAAGAACCCTCATCTTCATTAATCTTCCACTCAAAAGCTCTCACTACAATGTCATGGAGAAAGAATGAAGAAGAGGAAGAAGAAGAACAAAACAACAAAAAAGAGAACAAAGAAAAGCTCCAAAAATTGCTCCCTTGGCTTAGCTCTAAACTGCTGTATTTATAGGCAGGGAAAATGAATTCTAGGGCAACCAGCAGACCAGAGATGAAACACCCAAAATAACCCTGAAGTTCGACAGTGAGTGGGCCCCATATAGTCGCGCATGCGCGGCCAATACCCCCTATTGGCCGCGCATGAGCGGCCGTACAGTAGATTCAGGCAGTGGTCTTTTCTGTGGGTTCCTGGTTTTCTGTTTCCTGTTGTTTAGTACATGTAGTTTCTGATAATCTTTCCAGAATATCTTCAGAATTCCAAGTCCAAGATTGCATTATCTTTTCTTCACTTTTGACTTTATCTCCCTCGAGCTCCGCGCACCCATTGATTCTTATGCAGCCCACCTCGTGCTCTGTGCTTGTCCCAGACATGAATGACCACTGTCATATGTCTTGTATCGGGAACCGGTACTCGGCACTAGACGGATATGGATGACCGGAACCCGGCTTTTATCTGCTGTCGACAGATGTTCTGCTTTTAGCGTAACTGTGGAGATTTTATCCTGATTTGCAATATTTGTACTGGAAACCTGTATTCTGTAAACATGTAACAAACACGGATTAAAAGTACCTACCTATAAACACACGAGCGTAAGAATGGGCGGTATAAATTGCAATATTCTGCTATGAACAAATACCCCAAACTTAACTTTTGCTCGTCCCGAGCAAAACCAATTATTCACAAAAATAAAATGATAACCGCACTTTCGCAGGGAACGCGATTGCACTGAGCATGTGCAACAAGCCGTTAAACCTCTAGGTGTCCCTAGTAGGAGGAGTGTTGTCTCCTGAGGGTTTTCAGCAGATACTACCCACAAAATCCGGTCAAGCTAGTTTTGTAAAATAACTAAGATTCAAGCCCCTAAAGTTTTGTTTCAGAAAATAACAATTCTATAATCCTAAGTTTAGACTATCGAACCTTTATTTTTCACACCTCGCTTCTTATTTAACTACAGATTTTATATGTCTTTACGTGCAGTGCAAATAGTGTCGTTAAGTTCCAGAAGGATCGATTAAAGTCATCATGTCGCACAATAAAGCCCAGATAACAATTTTAAAAGGATCACATAAGTTTTATAACGAGTTAAGCATTTTTCAAGTTTCGTTTTCCAGTAAAGTTTCAACTTCAGAATTTCAATCTTCCCTAACAGGAAACTAGGTCTTATTCTTCACTCCACCTTTTTCTTGTTTTCATTTCATACACACCTCTGTGAACGTGCAATAGTCTTTATCATAGAATAAAACCTTCATATCTCTGTTAAAATTTTTATAAAAGCCTGTCTTTTATCAAGATTATTCTCACACAAAGAACCGTTAGGAATTTTAACTCGGAGAGAACACTTGCTTGACTTTGTTTTAAAACTGGACTTTCTAGGCTTCTTAGCGAGCTTTGGGCCAATGCACCCAAACCAGTTGGTTTTAGGGCATTAGGTGTAGAAACACCCCAGCGGACTTAATTACTCAAGTTACCTAGGTCCAAAAACAAAAGACAGTTTGGCGTGAAAAACATGATGATTCAATACGAACGGAGATATAACCGGCAGTTCAATTATTTTTTGGATAAAAGACGTGTTTAGTGGGTTCGGTGTGTAATCATTCCAATCAAGTTTCAGATGGGTTATTTTTCAGACTTAGTTCCAATTAAGGCATCAATAACATTCCTTCATATTCACTTACTTCATAAACTATTCTTGATATATTACTTATTTCAGAACAAACCTATTTGATCCTCAGAAAATCATTTATCTATTTAAAAGTTTTTTAAACATAAAAGACTTGTCATCTAATTTCCAAGACTCACAACACGTGTAGTGTAATGTAAAGACGTATATCAGCTATAGTTAACTTCAAAGGAGAGTTATCTTTCAGGTTTTCAAAATCCAAACATAGGATTTAGTTATTCCTATCTTTTCAAACAAAAACCGTCGAATGTTGAATCAGAGTTCTTCCACAAGCTAACTTGACAAAAAGTTTTTATATTTTTAGAAATTTTTCGATTTTTATGGGTTTTTAATAAGGTATGCAAATGCAAAATATACAAATGAATGCGAAGGAAGAAAGCTTACCGAGCACACCCCCAAACTTAAACTTGACAGTGCCCTCACTGTCAGGCTATACCAAGAGGGTCAAAATTGCCGGCGCTTCCTAAAAACAAATTATATACAAAACAAAATGAAAACCAAAAATATATACAAAAAATGTCCCCCCCCAAACTTAAGTAAAACAGTGTTTCCACTGTTAAGCGTTGAAATTCAGGATTAGGGGGGAAAGAACAGTATCCATCTATACAAGGCCTTACACAGGCCAAAAGTTAACACCAACCATTCAAAGATTTTATCATGGTAAAGCAGTGGTTGGTGAAAGAAGGTGAAGAGGAAAGAGATGGAAAATACGTGAGACCGCTTGTGGAGAGAAGTGGAATGCGGTCTCGGTAGATGAGAAGAAGAATGGCGGAAGGGATAAAGAAGTGGAGTACGAACTTGAGGGTGCAAATGGAGTGAATAGATTAGCACAATTTGTGATGACCGATGTGTAAACAGCGATTGTGCTAATCTATTAACCCGTCGAGAGATTGGATTAAATCCCTCAAGATTCGTGAGAAACCATGGGTACGCCGAACTTGGTAAACCAGATATACGAAGTGAAAATGATACGGGTTCTTGCAAGGTCGGAACGATGGAAAGGGTGGAGGGAATTGGTTGAGGAAGGGTATCGGTTAGGGTTTCGGGAGGGTGTGTACAGTCAGTGAAAGGAACAGGATGAATTGGAAAATCCGACTCATCATCTAGAACTGTTTCATCCTCAAAAATATCCTCAAAATTCTCCTCAAAGTTAAGCTTATCTATGCACATTTCATCAAAGTCCAGACGCATATGGGGTTCAGGAAAAACATTTAATGACTCGGGATGATGAATTGGAGAGAAAAACCTAGTCAAATCTATGGGTTCATCATCCAAAATATCCCCAGCGTCAATATCCTCGATCAAGTGAAAATCTATATTCTCAGACACCTTAACAATAGCATGGATATCAATCGATTTGGGTTCTAAAGTGGAGGTGTAGAGGTCAAGAGGATTGGGTATGGTTTCACTTGGAAGGGACCCTTCACAATCAGGTAAATCAAACACTACAAAGTTGCACAACTCATTAATCATTCTATCTTCAATTGACGAATCGTTGGGAACACAGGAGTTGTGGGATTCAATTTGAGATGGGTAGGTTTGATTTGGAAGGGGGTACATCTCACTCTCTCCACTCAATTTCACAGCCTGTCCTGCCGCCTCATCATACATTGAAAAAGTTGGAGCTAGTTGAAAACTAGCTACCGGATCACTAGGTTGTATGAGGGCAGCCATGGACGCATTCAAATTCATCGTCTGTTGTGAAGCTACCCTAAATTCTTCCAAGGACTCTTCTAAGCTAGACATAGGTTGTGATGGGGTTTCAGTAAAAGATGCGAAGTTAGTTGGATACTGGAAACCCCCAAACGGCTGTTCTGAAGCAATGTCTAGGGAAGGTGCAAAAGTAGGGTAGGATTGGTAGGAATTGAATGGCTGGACAGGAGCAGGATCAACATTTGGATAAGAAGGTGATTGGAATTGTTGATCCCAAGAATTTGTAGTGGTGAAAGGAGTGAAAGATCGGCTATGAGATTGTTCAATACGTTCAGCAATAGACATAGGTCTTAGAGTGGCAACATGACTCGAAGAAGGGGTATCAACGTAAGAAGGGGTGACTGTTTGAAATGGTTGATACGAAGTGAATTGCGGAGTCAAATTGTTTGTCCTAGACGCGTCTATCCGATCTCTCAATGAAATTTTTGGCATGGAGGGGTCGTTCGAAGTTCGGCCAAAGCAAGAACCGTATGAGGTAAT
The DNA here is from genome assembly GCA_030015575.1 of Agapanthus africanus. Lineage (NCBI taxonomy): Eukaryota > Viridiplantae > Streptophyta > Magnoliopsida > Asparagales > Amaryllidaceae > Agapanthus > Agapanthus africanus. The sequence continues at coordinate 501,794,040 of CM057339.1, forward strand.
GTCTGGTTGTGGGTACCAAAGTTCGGTAAGAGTTTTGCGAGGTGGGGTACCCATGATATGATGAGAAAAGGAAAGAAAGGAAGAGAAAAGGAGGGGAAAATGAATGTGATTTTTTTTTTTTAGTTAGTTGTTAGCAAAAGAATGAAATATACACAAAAAATATGGACAAAAATAATCACGATACAAAAATACCACACACCTAATCGTTCTAGGGTTCACCTAGGTCAACAAGACCTGCTCGAGAACTTGATTGTCGAAGTAAAACTGTGTCGAGAAACAGGCTCAAGATACACTGATCACGAGGCCAGGTAAGTGCAGAGATAAGGGTAGGTTTTCCAACGCTTTCGCGAAGTTCCTTAATTAAATAACCCTTTCTCTTTTGGCGGTTTCGCCGTTAACACTTTCCTAGACACCCCGTAAACAATATACCGTTAAGCAAGCTTCTAAATACAGTTAACTTCTCCTAGTGAGCGCGAAGTCCTTAAGGCTTAAAGTCTAGTTTCTTTTAAAATTTGTGCGGGTTATCGTTATGCTCAAGTTCGTGATTTGTGGGCCACGGAAAAGGTGATGAAATCCTTTACCGTATGTTGTGGGGTTTGCTTGCCCTTAAGTCCGTATTAATTGATGCAATGCGCAATTCAAAAAATTCTATAAATAATCAAACAATCGTTTTTTATTTTAAGCGCGGCGCTGCAACAAATACGGGTTAGTCAATTTTGGCGTTTGCTAGCGAACTTGCAAAGAATCCTGCAAAAGAATAGTATATTGGAAGCGTCGGATTTGAGAAGAAGGTGTTAGTAAAGTACGTACCGTTTAAGTTTTGGGTTAAGAAACCCCCGTTGAATCGAATCCGGTAAGCTTGAAAGGTTCGCTTGCGCGGGCCAAACTACCCGGATCTTTGGCACTGTACTCCGTAATCACCTTAACTTTGAATGTACACTTTGCTCCCACAATCGCAGTTTGCAAATCTGCAAAAATCTGCACACTTGCCCACAAAAATATTGTCCAAAAAAAACAAAAAGAATATTTTTTTTTATATATATACAAAAAGAATATTAACCCGAATAACAAGAAAGAAAATACGCTACCGTCTCCCCGGCAACGGCGCCATTTGGCCGCACGCTTTTGGCGTGTCGGATGTTCAAAGAATTTAAGTGTAACCGCGATCAGGACGGTGTCGCTATGCAGCTAGCCGGTTGAGCACGGGTCGGTCCACAGGGAGATGGTGGTATCTTACCTTCTTGTCTTAGACGAGTCAATAAAGAATCTGTATGAGTGTTTTGTCTAACCTATGTGTTTATCTGCAAGTATAAAGTTGTTAAGAAAAATACGAGATTGTAAGCTAAGAAATCCGTACTCAAAAACCTTTGAGCCGAGTCTTGACCAATTGAAGCTAAGCAATCGGCAACAACGTGGATTAGGGGATTTAAGCGCGGTATTCGTGGAATCCGGCTTATTTACCCTTGTCCTTCCGTTCTTGTCTCTTGCTTTCGCCTCCGGCCAAACCGAACGCAACCGGTCGCGGTTAGGAATCACCGTTACCTTGTCAGGGTACGGTGCCTAACGGAGCGCTTGCGTATGGTTTGGGCGAAGTTCAAATGGAAAATAACGGGAAAAGGAATTGGCAAAGAAATGTTAACTTATGAAACCGTATTAATTCTTAACAAGAACAATAATTACAACATTCACAATATAAACAAAAGAGAACAAAAAGAAAAGAACAAAGAAAAGAAAAGATACAAGTATTAAAGAGCATGAATAAAATGCATGAAATAAAATGCAAGTAATAAAAAGACAAGTAATAAAAAGCGAGTAATAAAAAGAATACGGAACTAGGACCCAAGCCAAGCATGTGCTCAATAGCCAACCCTTAAACTTGCAAGCTCAATGAAGAACTTGCAAGATCAAGGGAAGGGTAGAGAACGCATGTGAAATGAAGTGCTAGTCCGTGAGAAAATACGACCCTTGAGATCAATAACTAACTCTTAACCATTCAACCTCAATGAAGAGATTGAATGAGCAAGAGAAAGCAGAAATCTCAAGGGGGAGCAAACTAACAAGAAAGATAAAGAACCCTCATCTTCATTAATCTTCCACTCAAAAGCTCTCACTACAATGTCATGGAGAAAGAATGAAGAAGAGGAAGAAGAAGAAAAAAACAACAAAAAAGAGAACAAAGAAAAGCTCCAAAAATTGCTCCCTTGGCTTAGCTCTAAACTGCTGTATTTATAGGCAGGGAAAATGAATTCTAGGGCAACCAGCAGACCAGAGATGAAACACCCAAAATAACCCTGAAGTTCGACAGTGAGTGGGCCCCATATAGCCGCGCATGCGCGGCCAATACCCCCTATTGGCCGCGCATGAGCGGCCGTACAGTAGATTCAGGCAGTGGTCTTTTCTGTGGGTTACTGGTTTTCTGTTTCCTGTTGTTTAGTACATGTAGTTTCTGATAATCTTTCCAGAATATCTTCAGAATTCCAAGTCCAAGATTGCATTATCTTTTCTTCACTTTTGACTTTATCTCCCTCGAGCTCCGCGCACCCATTGATTCTTGTGCAGCCCACCTCGTGCTCTGTGCTTGTCCCAGACATGAATGACCACTGTCATATGTCTTGTATCGGGAACCGGTACTCGGCACTGGACGGATATGGATGACCGGAACCCGGCTTTTATCTGCTGTCGACAGATGTTCTGCTTTTAGCGTAACTGTGGAGATTTTATCCTGATTTGCAATATTTGTACTGGAAACCTGTATTCTGTAAACATGTAACAAACACGGATTAAAAGTACCTACCTATAAACACACGAGCGTAAGAATGGGTGGTATAAATTGCAATATTCTGCTATGAACAACATGTAGCTTTATATCACATCACCACTTTTTAGCATTTATAACACATCACCTTACTTGTGCCTACCATGTGCCATGGGCAACCCCACCATGGTCCATGCCAAAGAGTTGTGTGCACACTTGCATTGTGTTGGACCAAAATTGTGTGCACACATTTATTTGCAAAAGAACCCTTTGGTCATTGATCGGTTTGCAGTTCCGGTTACAGTGTTAGCTCACAAACGTTATATCCGTGATTTTGAGTATGTTTCCAGTATTGTGTCACGGATACCTGTAATCTGTATTTACTGAGCAGACACTGGTTAATAGTACCGATATACAACAAAACAGATAATGAATGAATGGTATTAAAATGCAGTTTTCTGAGATGAAAAAATACCCCCAAACTTATCTTTTGCTCGTCCCGAGCAAAACAAAAATCCTAGCCTCACTTTCGTAGGGAACGCAATTGCACTGAACTCGTGCAACAAGCCGTTAAACCTCTAGGTGTCCCTAGTGGGAGAAGTGTTGTCTCCTGAGGGTTTTCAGCGGATACTACCCACAAAATCCCGTTAAGTTAGTTTCACAAGTTAACGTTGATTCTAATCATACAGTTTAGTATCTAGATTAGAAACTCTATCATCCTAAGTTAGAAATATTCAACCCTTATGTTTCACGCCTCCTATTTATTCAACCTCAAATCCTATACGTTTTTACAGTTTAGAAAGATCTCGGCATCTTTTGAGTTTTCCTTCTAAAGGGCGGTTCCAATCAAAGATTTTTATCATCTTTACGGAAAACATAAGTCTTATTCTTTATTCCTATCTTTCCTCCAAACATCGATTGTATACCCCTACGTGTGTGTAAAATTTCACCCTTACACTTAATAATTCAATTCAAGCTATAGTACCCTTGCCCTAATACCTAATACTACTTCTTTTCGTTAATGATGGACGGTTTTGCTCACACACCTTTCATGCGACTATTAATGCTTCTTGAGGCACTAACAGCCGATTACTGAATGTGTGAGCTTTAAAGAGTAAATAGCAGTTCCTAGGTCTTGACTTTATTAATTTTTTTCTTCTTTTTTTTCCTTTATTTTTCTTTTTGAAGACCGGATATATTTTTCAATGATGCTCTTTTGGTGGTTAGCTTTAAATACCTTTTTTTTTCATACTAGGTTTTCAGGCAAGAGTATTTCTAGGTATCCTCTACTATCCTAAGTTTCAAGGTGCGTGTATGTGCGGTTTGTAGGGTATATACTTTCTAAATTTGGACTCAAGAATATAAACTATTTTTCAGACTTATCCCTCAGTAAAGCTTTCAATATTTTCCCTTCATCTTGACTTAACTCAAAAACTGAACTCAAGATTATCTACTTCTATAAAAAAAATTGCAAGGACGTATAATTACCATAGTTTAAACAGAAGGAGGGTTGTTTTAAGGGTTTTCAATTCCTAAGCCTAGGATTTAGTTATTACTAACGTATCAACTAAACTTTCGAAATAGAAATCTATGTTACCCAATTAGCTAACTTGACGACAAGGGTTTTATATTTTGGTAAAAAAATTTGATTTTTATAGGCCTTAAAATAAGTATGCAAATACAAAATATACATATGAATGCGAAGGTAGAAAGCTTACCGAGCACACCCCCAAACTTAAACTTGACAGTGCCCTCACTGTCAGGCTACACCAAGAGGGTCAAAATTGTCGGCGCTCCCCTGTTTTTTTAATTTAATTTTTTTATCTTTTTTTTATATACGAAACAAAAAGCAAACCAAAAATATATACAAAAAAAGATCCCCCCCAAACTTAAGTAAAACAGTGTTGCCACTGTTTAAGCGTTAAGGTTCAGTGTTAGGGGGAAAAGAACAGTATCAATCTAAAAAAGGCCTTACATAGGCCAACATTTAGAACCAACCATTAAAAAAATTTATCGGGATAAGGCCCGGGCTGGTGAAAGAATGCGGAGAGAAAAGAAATGGAGAATACGTGAGACCGTGTGGGGATAGAAGCGGGATACGGTCTCGGTGGAGGAGAAGAATTGCGGAAGGGAGAAAGAAGTGGAATACGAACTTGAGGGTGGAAATGAAGTGAATAAATTAGTACAATTTGTAATGACCGATGTGTAAAAAGTGATTGTACTAATCTATCAACCCGTTGAGAAATGGGGTCAAACCTCTCAAGATTCGTGAGAAAACATGGGTAGACCGAACTTGGTAAACCAGACACAGGAAATGAAAGTAATACGGTGTCTTGCATAGTCGGAACGATGGAACGGATTGAGGGAAGTGATTGAGGAAGGGTATCAGTTAAAGGTTTAGGAGGGTGTACACAGTGAGTGAAAGGGACATGATGAATTGGAAAATCCGACTCATCAAGTAAAACTGGTTAATCCTCAAAACTATCCTAAAAAATCTCCTCAAAATTAAGCTCATCCATGCATTTATAATCATAAATATCAAGACGCGTATGGAGTTCGGGAAAAACAATTAATGACTCGGGATGATATCCACAAGGAAGTGAAAGGACATGATGAATTGGTGAAAAAAACTCATCCAAAGTTGTGGGTTCATCATCCAAAATATTCCCACCGTCAATATTCTCAATCAAGTGAAAATTAATTTTCTCAAACACCTTATCAAAAGCATGGATTTCGATCAATTGTGGTTCTAGAAGAAAAATGGGGAGCATTGGGCAAGCAAAAACCGGTGGGGCCGGGTTTTTTGGACATGTCGCTGGTTTGGATCCGAGCAAATTGGCTCGTGTTGGTGTGGTGCTGTTGTGTGCTCTCCACAATCCCACCGATATTGTTTGATTTGTCTATATGAACCCGGTCTGCATTCAGGAATTTGGAGGGAACATGTAGCTTTATATCACATCACCACTTTTTAGCATTTATAACACATCACCTCACTTGTGCCTACCATGTGCCATGGGCAGCCCCACCATGGTCCATGCCAAAGAGTTGTGTGCACACTTGCATTGTGTTGGACCAAAATTGTGTGCACACATTTATTTGCAAAAGAACTCTTTGGTCATTGATCGGTTTGCAGTTCCGGTTGCAGTGTTAGCTCACAAACGTTATATCCGTGATTTTGAGTATGTTTCCAGTATTGTGTCACGGATACCTGTAATCTGTATTTACTGAGCAGACACTGGTTAATAGTACCGATATACAACAAAACAGATAATGAATCAATGGTATTAAAATTCAGTTTTCTGAGATGAACAAATACCCCCAAACTTATCTTTTGCTCGTCGCGAGCAAAACAAAAATCCTAGCCTCACTTTCGTAGGGAACGCGATTGCACTGAACTCGTGCAACAAGCCGTTAAACCTCTAGGTGTCCCTAGTGGGAAAAGTGTCGTCTCCTGAGGGTTTTCAGCGGATACTACCCATAAAATCCCGTCAAGTTAGTTTCACAAGTTAACGTTGATTCTAATCCTACAGTTTAGTATCTATGTTAGAAATTCTATCATCCTAAATTAGAAATATTCAACCCTTATGTTTCACGCCTCCTATTTATTCAACCTCAGATCCTATACGTTTTTACAGTTTAGAAAGATCTCGGCATCTTTTGAGTTTTCCTTCTAAAGTGCGGTCTCCAATCAAGGATTTTTATCATCTTTACGGAAAACATAAGTCTTATTCTTTATTCCTATCTTTCCTCCAAACATTGATTGTATACCCCTACGTGTGTATAAAATTTCACCCTTACACTTAACAATTCAATTCAAGCTATAGTACCCTTGCCTTAATACCTAATACTACTTCTTTTCGTTAATGATGGACGGTTTTGCTCACACACCTTTCATGCGACTATTAATGCTTCTTGAGGCACTAACAGCCGATTACTGAATGTGTAAACATTAAAGCGTAAATAGCGGTTTCTAGTTCATGACTTTATTTATTTTTTTCTTCTTTTTTTTCCTTTATTTTTCTTTTTCAAGACTGGATATATTTTTCAATGATGCTCTTTTGGTGGTTAGCTTTAAATACCGTTTTTTCTTTCATACTAGGTTTTCAGTCAAGAGTATTTCTAGGTATCCTCTACTATCCCAAGTTTCAAGGTTCGTGTATGTGCGGTTTGTAGGGTATATACTTTCTAAATTTGGACTCAAGAATATAAACTATTTTTCAGACTTATCCCTCAGTAAAGCATTCAATATTTTCCCTTCATCTTGGCTTAACTCAAAGACTGAACTCAAGATTTTCTACTTCTATAAAAAAAACTGCAAGGACGTATAATTACCTAGGTTTAAACAGATGGAGAGTTATTTTTAGGGTTTTCAATTCCTAAGCCTAGGATTTAGTTATTTCTAACGTATCAACTAAACTTTCGGAATAGAAATCTAAGTTACCCTATTAGCTAACTTGACGACAAGGTTTTTATATTTTTGTAAAAAAATTCGATTTTTATGGGTTTTAAAATAAGTATGCAAATGCAAAATATACATATGAATACGAAGGTAGAAAGCTTACCGAGCACACCTCCAAATTTAAACTTGACAGTGCCCTCACTGTCAGGCTACACCAAGAGGGTCAAAATTGTCGGCAATCCCCTGTTTGTTTGTTTTTTTAAATTTTTTTTTCTTTTTTTTATATACAAAACAAAAAGCAAACCAAAAATATATACACAAAAAGATCCTCCCAAACTTAAGTGAAACAGTGTTGCCACTGTTTTAGCGTTAAGGTTCAGAGTTAGGGGGGAAAGAACGGTATCAATCTATAGAAGGCCTTACACAGGCCAACAATTTGCACCAACCATTCAAAAACTTTATCGGGATAAGGCCCGGGCTGGTGAAAGAATGCGGAGCGGAAAGAAATGGAGAATACGCGAGACCGTGTGGGGATAGAAACGGGATACGGTCTCGGTGGAGGAGAAGAATGGCGGAAGGGAGAAAGAAGTGGAATACGAACTTAAGGGTGGAAATGGAGTGAATAAATTAGTACAATTTGTAATGACCGATGTGTAAAAAGTGATTGTACTAATCTATCAACCCGTTGAGAAATGGGGTTAAACCTCTCAAGATTCGTGAGAAAACATGGGTAGACCGAACTTGGTAAACCAGACACAGAAAATGAAAGTGATACTGTGTCTTGCAAAGTCGGAACGATGGAACGGATGGAGGGAAGTGATTGAGGAAGGGTATCAGTTAAAGGTTTAGGAAGGTGTACACAGTCAGTGAAAAGGACATGATGAATTGGAAAATCCGACTCATCAAGTAAAACTGGTTAATCCTCAAAACTATCCTAAAAAATCTCCTCAAAATTAAGCTCATCCATGCATTTATAATCATAAATATCAAGACGCGTATGGAGTTCGGGAAAAACAATTAATGACTCGGGATGATGTCCACAAGGAAGTGAAAGGACATGATGAATTGGTGAGAAAAACTCATCCAAAGTTGTGGGTTCATCATCCAAAATATTCCCACCGTCAATATTCTCAATCAAGTGAAAATTAATTTTCTCAAACACCTTATCAAAAGCATGGATTTCGATCAATTGTGGTTCTAGAAGAAAAATGGGGAGCATTGGGCAAGCAAAAACCGGTGGGGCCAGGGTTTTTGGACATGTCGCTGGTTTAGATCCGAGAAAATTGGCTCGTGTTGGTGTGGTGCTGTTGTGTGCTCTCCACAATCCCACCGATATTGTTTGATTTGTCTATATGAACCCGGTCTGCATTCAGGAATTTGGAGGGAACATGTAGCTTTATATCACATCACCACTTTTTAGCATTTATAACACATCACCTCACTTGTGCCTACCATGTGCCATGGGCAGCCCCACCATGGTCCATGCCAAAGAGTTGTGTGCACACTTGCATGGTGTTGGACCAAAATTGTGTGCACACATTTATTTGCAAAAGAACTCTTTGGTCATTGATCGGTTTGCAGTTCCGGTTGCAGTGTTAGCTCACAAACGTTATATCCGTGATTTTGAGTATGTTTCCAGTATTGTGTCACGGATACCTGTAATCTGTATTTACTGAGCAGACACTGGTTAATAGTACCGATATACAACAAAACAGATAATGAATGAGTGGTATTAAAATGTAGTTTTCTAAGATGAACAACGGCTTGTGGGTATCCGATATGATCATTACCTACTGCTAGCATATTGATGAGTCTTTAGAGTTCCACATAGAGGTTTCCTAGCTCAAGCGAAACGAAGTAGGGCACGTATGGAGATATGTGCGGGAGCTTGATTAAATACGAGTATATGATACCGCATTCTAATCTAGCATTTTTGATATTAGCCGGGTTATATATGATATAACCGGGTTATTGAATCAAGTATTGATTTAATGATTAACTAATATAATACTCTTTTTAATTCTTTTCTTCTCGTTATATATTTGATATATACAAATGTATCATGATTGATGATACATAGAACATGGCTATATGAAAATCACATTGGAGGAAAAGATTAAAAAAATGATTTACTTATATATGAATAAAACAAAAGGAAGAAATGAGTCATGGCTTCTAAGATGTTCTCCAAGGTGCTAAGAACCATGACTCATTATTTTCCTTTGTTTTATTCATTCATATTTATTATTTTCTCAAGCTCATCTTATCTTAAAGGTTAATTCTCATCTCCAAGTTCATCCTCTTCATTTTCCTCTCTAGTTTTTTCTAGGTTGAAAAAGAGAAAAGAAAAGAAACAATTTTAATAAGAAAAATCCCTACTTCATCAACCTACAATACCTTAGCATATTAGTATAGGTTGTTCTCTTCACTAATTCATAGATTAGTGAAGTGTGAGCTTGAGTGTGAGAAGTTTCGAGGTGGATCATCTTTGACGACGGATTTCGAACAAGCTCATTTCATCCTTCAAGTGGAGTCGAAGAAGAGTTCTAAGAACTACTCGGAGCAATTGAAGTGAAGGACTAGACTACAAAGATTGTAGTTTCTATTCACTTAGTTTTAATCTCTAATTTGCTTTGCTAAGAAACCCTAATCTATAGTTTGATTCTTATTTAGTAGACTTAGCCCTCTAGAATTTTAAAAATGTTTATTTGCTTTTGTTAAAACCCTAGTGGAGGTGCTAAGACAAACTTACAGGGTGGTCTCAGGGTAGTGGGGCCTCCCTTGGTCCATCCAGGTGTTGGAATTTCTTAGCACGACTACTAGGTTTTACAGATGCATCGAGTATACAATTTTAAAATTTTAGTGTGCTAATCAACTCAAACCAAGAATCGAACTAGAGAATTAGGGTTTTATAGCAAGTAATCAAACATTACTCTAAGTGAACAAGGAATACAACCTTTGTAGACCGGTCCTTCACTTCTAAAGCTCCGTATGGTAGTTCCTTCGCTCCAAGTAGTGGTGTCCCGGACTCTCCTAAGGCTCCACTAAGCGAAAAGAACGAGCTTTCTCAAAGATCTTCGAGGCCGAAGATGATCTACGTCGAGGAGACTCTAATTCAAGCTACCTCTTCACTAATTGATGAATTAGTGAAGCAAAAAACCTATACTAAATGGCTAGTTTGGTATAGATTGATGAAGTAGGAATTTTGCTCACTTTAGAATATTTTTCCTCTTTTTCTTTCTTCACCTCAAGAAAACCAAGAGAAGAAAATGATATGAAAAAGATGAACTTGTGGTGAACCATGGGTGAAAGAATATCTCATATCCTTTTGTAGAGAGTTAACCATGGCTAAAGATAATGGTTAGGTTAATAAATATCTAGGATAAAAACAAAATTAGTGGAATTAGGTCAAGACTTCTACAAGCTTCTCAAGCCTTCATTAGACATGCTAATTTCCACCTAATTTTGGTTTTCCCTAAATAAATAAATCCCCACATTATCTTTAATATGGTATGAGTCTCATACACCCAAGTTCTATGTATCATCTAGCATGAGACATAAATAAAATAAATACATTTATATATATCACATATATTTTAAATGTATTTGTAGAAAAGAAATTCTTAAGTGGGCTTATATTAATTAATATATATTGATATATCAAATATCTAATTATATATTAAATTATTAAATCAACACTTGATTTAATAATCCGACTATATCATATATAACCGACTAATATCAAATCATTGAATCAACACTTGATTCAATAATCTGGTTATATCATATATAACCTATATCACGAGATTAGAATACGGTATCATATACGCGTATTGATCTCGGTCCCGCACATATCACATATGTGCCCTACTTCGTTTCACTTGAGCCAGGAAAGCTCTGTATAGGACTCTAAAGACTCGTCAATACGCCGGCAGTAGGTAATGATCATATCTGTTACCTACAAGCCGTCAGCGGTACTAGCTGGATGTAACGGCTACCCGGGTATTGAGCGATCAGAAGATCAGCAAGAAAGCTTGTCTAAACTCCCGCAGAGCCTATCAGTAACACTACCGTGCAGTCCGGTCTCTTCGTCTGATATGTCGCATATCTAGTCTGAGGGTGGTAAACGTCAGACCCAAATAACTTGATAAGTCGTGCCAATGTGAGGCTCATAACGGGTCGAGAAACTACTGATAACACTTACCAGTAAATCTCAGTATCATCCCTGGCCAGGGACTTCCTGTTATGGCCAATCGAGCACAGCGCGACATCAACCCCTAATACCGGGAGAGACGAAACCCCTCCTATCGCTCATTGCCTCCATGTGACTCGGGACTGTACCCAAAAACCACCATTTTGCACGCTCTCTTGAACGTGGTAAGGTGGAAATCAAAGCACAGTGGGAATCACACAAGACTCTATGATGATCTCGGGTCTACAGACTAACCTTTACCAGTGTCACCAAAGAACTGCTATCTGACGATAGGTATAATACCATCTAGGAGTTTTCGACGAGTCCTGTTCGGTGTACCCATTCTCCAATGAGCACCTGTGCACATTCTCTGATGTCAAACACTAATGGTTGTGGGATCAACCATCGCCCCATACAGGGTCAAGAATCGTACACACTAGTCTACTCTGTAATATCGATGCCCCGTCTCGATACTCCCTCGACTAGGAACAATTAAAGGATGTACTTGTGGACTATCCTGGCCCCACTAGTATGATATCCATCATAGTCCTGGTAGTCAAGTACACATCCTAAGGGCTTTATCAACATGTAACAGAGAGACAGTATATGCATACATGTTAAGATAAAGAGTAACCAGATAGCATACTATCATGTCGAGCAAGAAAGTCCTCTTTATATATGTCCAAGTATCCACTATAATATACAATCATGTACAATAATGGCCTCTAGGGCATACATACAACTAACAATCTTCCACTTGCACTAAGGCCAGTTGTTGTAGTATCTCATACCCAACATCCCTTAAAGTCTCTCTAGGGAAAAGCCTTCATGAGTGGATCTTCCCTGATCAGGTGATACTGCCTAAGAATATGTCTGGATCACTGATGGGGCCGGGGTTCCTAGGCCAAAGACACAACTCCATTGTCACTACAATGGTAGGAACCTCACAAAGTTCATCTCATGAACATCTTTATCCAAACGGCCTCTTTCGTAGCATCGTTGGTAACGATGTATTCAGCTTTCATCGTCGATTCTGCCACGGTATCTAGCTTGGAACTCTTCCAACATACCGTCCCTCCACTGAGGGTAAAGACAAAACTCGAGACTGTCTTACAGTCGACCCTATCACACTGGAAGCTCGAATCAGTAAAGGACTCAACATAGAGTTCACCGTTACCAAAACACCAAGAACATTTCTTTAGTCCTTCTCAGGTACTTAAGAATGTTCTTCACAGCTCTCCAGTGTTTCTCCCCAGGATCTGATTGACACATACTCACTACACCTAGTGAGTATGATACATCCTCTTAGATCTATCTCTATAGATCTTAATCACTGGATGTAGGAGGCATCACCCAGATCCTTCATGGAGAAACATTGTGATAAGAGGAGCTTGACCGAGTGTAGCATAGGAAAACCATTTCCTATCAAGAGTATGTCATCCACGTACAATACGAGGAAGACAAACTTACTCTCTACAACCTTTTTGTATATACAAGGTTTATCTACCTTTTTTTGAAGTCAAACTCTTTGACTGACACATCAAAACAGATGTTCCAACTCCGCGATACCAGCTTTAATTCGTTAATTGATTTAAGCAACTTGCACACCTTTCCGCTGCTCCCACTGTCTATGAAGCCCTCTGGCAGTGTCATGCATATGTTAGTGTATATGCCCTAGAGGCCATTACTGTATCATACTAGTATGTATATTACTTGATGGAAGCTTGGGATATTCACCTTGTATTGACAATCTTGCTCAAAATAGTAGTATGCTACTTGGTTTGTTTCTGCTTTAATGTGTGCATGTGTTTCTTTTAGCATATCGCTTTTACACATTAGTGGAGCCCTTAGGATCTTTGCTTGATTACCAGCGTTGTGATGCAGTCACACTCGTAGGGGCTGGGTAATCCATAAACACATCCTTATGCAGGTCCCTAGTCGCAGGACTATCGAGATAGGGCATCGATACTTCGGAGTAGACTAGCGTATGCGCTTCTTATCCCAGCTTGGGAGACGGTCTGTCCCACAGCCGTCAGTACGTCGTACTTGAGATAGTATGCGGGTGCTCGTTAGGTTACGAGTACACTGGACAGGACTCGTCGGGAACTGTTGGTTGGTATTATACCTATCGTCAATTATCAGTTTCCAGGTGACATGAGTACAGCTTAGTCCGTTGACTTGACACTGTCACTTCGCCTCGAGTGTGTTCCCACTATACTTTGATTACTACCCTACCACGGCTCAATGGAGGCGTGCAAACAGGTAGTTTTTGGGTGCAGTCCCGAAGAACTTGGAGGCAGTGACGGTTAGACAGGATTCGTCTCTCCCGGTTTTGGGGTTTATATCGCGCTGTGTCTAGGAGAGACATTACACAAAGTCCCTGTCCAGGGCAAGCGAGATAGACTGGTAGGTTTTCAGTGTTATCTCAGGTTGTTCTGGGCTACACTCCGACACGACTTGTACCGCTAGTAGGGGACTGACGTTTACCGCCCCCCTAGGCCCGCCATGCGATGTTCTTAGACGAACAGACCGGACTGTATGGAGAGTGTCACATTCAGGCTCAGTAGGAGTTCAGATGGGTTTACCTCGTCAGTCTTGTTATCGGCATCTACCTGGGGACCGTTATGTACAGCTAGTGCCGCTTGCGGTCTGTGGTTAAACCCACTGCCAGCGTAGTGTCGAGTCTTTAGAGTCCCACACGGAGGGTTATTCGCCTTTAGGCAAAATGAGTAGAGGTCGCATGGTTTTGCGACGGGGTTCGTTCACATCCGCGCACTGGTGCACGTTTGGTGTCCGGACAGCTTATACTAGTGGGCTTTGGTTTAAGCCGTATCCTAGTATATCATTTGGGATTGTTTTTATCTCATTGTATTCGTGTTCCTCGGAACACGGATACGGGTGTGTATGCACAGTTGACTAAGGCAGAGGCAGAGGACTTTCATTAGGGTTGATGACCATTGTCATTTTCTTAACCCTAATGTTTATGTGTGAAATATGATTTATTAATATTAGTTAATTATAATTGTGCATGATTAGGGTTGTTGACCATTTGACTATACTTGACTTGTTGACCTAGGTTGACAAATTGACCATCATCATTCCAAATGAAAGATGCTCTTTGATCCTTGCAAAAGCATTTAATGTGAAATGATAATGGTCATTTCTTGATTAACCATCACATTTATCTTTAGCTAATTATCTATTTTTCATAATTCACATATATGTGAGAAGGTTGGATAATTCTTCTCATTCTATCATTTTCATTCTCTCTCCTCCTCTTCCTCTCTCTCTAGCTCTCCCCTCTCATGAGTTGAGAACCATTTGAGATTGAGATAAATCCCTTAAATTACTCTCTACTCTTTCTAAGGTTCTAGGTTTAGCACACCAAGCACCTTAGTTACTTCTAGTTTGAGGTTGGAGCCAAAGTTAGAGACTCTCGGGTGGATCTTTCTTCGGCAAGAGAAGGCGACAAGGAGAACCCGTTCTTTCACTCCAAGGAGAACGAAGAGAAGGACTTGAAGACCTAGGTATAACCCCCTTTCCGAGTAGCTAACTCTTTTAGCTTGTTGTTAGTTTTTGTTTAGCAAAGATCCCTCCTTTACATAGTCCATGTTGCCTAGTGTTGTAAAAATCCGATTTTTCATAACGTTTCCGCCTCCCCGCAAGCACCGGGGTGGGCAACGTGGACTTACAGTGGTATCAGAGCCTAGCTAAACACAAACTAACTAGTTAGCAAAGTATCTAGAACTTCGATCGGAAAAAATCGCAAAACACATTTTCAAAAACCCTAGTTTCTGCCGATTTTTATTTCTGCTTTAAAAATAATAAATCATACACTAAAAATCGTCTCAGGGTTTTTGCAGAACACCCAAGAAAAACGAACCAGCGAATCGACCAACTCACCGCGGAACCGCGGCAAGAGCATGCTCTTGCCGCGGATCCGCGGCCGAGTTTACTCGGTCGTGGGTCGTTTTTCCTGCAGTGCTCTTCTGTTGCTGTTTTGGGATTTTTAGGATGGTTTGTTTCTGCCCAGATTTTCCAGAGAACAAGTTAGTTTTTGGGGTGGTCACAAATCCGTATTTTTGATCGAACATCTTTACACTTTGGCTAATGGGTTATATCTGTGATGTGATATATGTATTGAACGTCTGCTAATCGCTATACGTAGATTATTGGGGGTTATACATATCTGTGATCTGTAATGTTGATGGTTTGTGTATATGAATTCGTTGGATTGTCGCGGATGAATAGCCGGGGGGTTGTGAGAAGAGAGTTTTCTTATTCTTTCAATTCTTGTAATATGTAAATTGATGTAATATTATTTGTATGGCCGTGCAACCGGGTCGGGGTTGTAGCCGTCATTGTATAATTTCTTTTACTATTTTTGCTCCTAGGATAGACTCAAGGTGGGGTGCACAAACTACCGGGTACCTCGAAGTGCCGAGAGGCCTACTCACGTTGTTGAGGGAGGTTACTTCACTTCGGACACTTGGCGGGTAGTTTGCCGCACCCGTAGGGGTCTAGGGTGGGGTTTGGCTATTCATCGCGACCGTGTAATCTGCTCTTCGTTACAGGCTCGTACGAAAGGCGGATTCCTAGTATATCCAATGTGTTCATCTGTAATCTGGAATGGCTATCATTGCATGTGACGAATGTTTATATATATCTATATGATATCTATTTAGGCGTTGCTTATGTTTTGCATCCGCGCTAGTCCAGCCCCCGCTCTGTCGTTAGTTAAGTAACCTAACGGGTGATGACGGGACCCCGTGGCGAATGCGGATGGCATAAGCGTATGTCATATTTTCGTTGTTTTCTGCAATGGTAGGATTAAATGATGGGACGCATTGGAATTAATGCAAGAAAAAATAAACCAAGTAAAAGTCGTTGGAACACTTTCAAAACCACTCGGTTCTTTTTAAAACTAAATTTTAAATGCGGAGCTTGAGCCACTCCTTTTGAAAGCTATCTCGTTCCATCGATTATATCGTGTTCACTACGTTCGCGGTTTCGCCAAAACCATTCGTAGCCCTCCTTCGTTTCACATGAATGGTCAATAAGTATTCAAGCTATGTTTGTTGGCCAAAGTCAAGGCATATTGATTGGTAGCTATTGGGTATTCATCTGCAGCATAGATAGATGTGTTGGTTTGGGGCAGTCGTTCTATCTTGTTGGCCAAAGTCAAGGGTATGTGCGGGTGGGCTCAAATTAACCTGGAGAATGACGGGTAGAACTTGACATGTGACTTATGATTTGTTGGCCAAAGTCAAGGTCATAAGAGCGTGGGGCAAAAATCCACATCGGGAGTTTCTAAAGAAACTGAAACTTGCTAGCGCTGCATACCATTTGGAGTGTGATGATTCTGGTAGGATTCCTTCAGTTTTGTCACGCGATGATATTTGGATCCCGATCCTACTGTGAGTATATGCTACTCTTCCGGAACTTTCTCACTTAACGATCAATGCTATAAACCAAGTAGGTGTCTAGAAAGGTGTTAGCGGGGCTACGCCCACAGGGAAAAGAGGTTATTTAATTAAGGAACTTCGCAAAAGCGTTGGAAAACCTACCTCGAAGTACCGACACTGGCCTGTCTAAACGGTTAAGCAAGAATTGTGCGGTGAGATTGATCCCGACTAGTTCTTCCTTTATGGTTTAAGGAGGGATTCGAGAGACAGTGGGAGCCATCCTGTTTAGACAAATTAAAAACCTCTCTAAACTTGCAAGAGTATCATGCTAAAGTGTTTCTTCTCTCTCTCCTAATTGCAGCGACCAATTATCATGACTGGACTTAAGTTACTTCTAGATAAAAACATACTGACATGGCCAAACTACAAAGATTGGCTCAAGAATGTCAAAATGGTAATAACTTATGACAAGTTGGGGTATCTTCTTACCACCAAAGCTCCCCCTGTCCCAGGTCCAAAAACCAGCGTCGCGGATAGGGAAATCCGTAAGACCTGGGAAATCGACTGCGCGAAGGCCAAGTGCCTCATGCTTGCCTCTATGGACAATGAACATCAGAGGAGGCACGAGAATATGGACCTCGAATCCATATTTCTCCATACAAAAGAACTGTATGGAGAGCAATCCCGTATCGCCAGATACGAAGTGTTGAAGAAGTTGTTTTCGGCGAGATTGGCCGTCGGATCATCAGTAGCGGAACACGTACTTAAGATGATTGGCTACATAGAGGAGCTCGCGGACCTTGGGATCACGTTGGAGAATGAGCTCTATACAGTCTTGATTCTCCAGTCCCTTCCTTCCACTTACGCCCAGTTCATCCTGAGCTTCAACTTGCAGGAAAATGAAGTTGAACTTTCAGAACTCCTCAACATGCTGAGGAGTGCAGAGGGCACCCTACAGAAAGGTAGGGAAACATCCACTTTGTTTGTAGGAGGATCTTCCTCTTCTAGGTCCAGGGTGAAAGCCAAGGGAAAGAAGAAGAAAACCCCCGCCAAACCAAGGGGCTGTGTTAGTAAAGTGGATACGAAGGGAAAGGAAAAAGCAACAAAGGTAGCGGGGAAGCTTGTGGATAAAGAAGAGTGCTTTTACTGTCACAAGAGTGGACACTGGAAGAAAGATTGCAGGGCTTGAAAGGCCAGAACACAGGATCTGAAGCAGGTTGCGGCTTCAGCTTCAGGTGTGTATGTTATTGAAAACTGTCTATCAATAAACTTTACGTCCTGGGTATTGGATACCGGGTCAGGATCTCATATCTGTAATTCTTTGCAGGCATTGAGAAAGCGTAGGTTTTTGAAAGCAGGTGACATGACCCTCAAAGTTGCAAACGGAGCTAGCATGGATGCTGAGGCCGTGGGGGACTATCACCTGGGAATGTCAGATGGACATGTTTTGGTTTTACGTAATTGTTTTTTTGTACCCAATGCAACTTGTAATATCATTTCTGTATCTTTAATTTCTAAAGAAGGTTATGAATTTGCGTTTGTAAGTAATGTTGTAAACAGTCACCTTAATCATGTTCTGATTGGGTCAGGTACATTGAGCAATGGTATATACGTATTAAACCAACCACAGATTTTCAATGTCCAGAATACACACAAAAGAAAGTCTCCGGAAACAAATCAGACTTTCTTATGGCATTGTAGACTGGGTCACATCAATGAGAGAAAGTTGACGAAGTTACATACAGAAGGATATTTTGGATCCGTTCGAATATCAATCATATGCAACTTGTCAATCCTGTCTCAAAGGAAAGACGACAAAGACTCCGTTCACTGGACACGGAGTAAGAGCGAGCGAGCTCTTGGGATTCGTACACAGCGACGTGTACGGTCCAATGTCTACGCATGCACGAAGTGGTTATTCTTACTTCATTACTTTTACGGATGACTTTTCAAGGTACGGATATGTCTTCTTAATGAAACATAAATCCGAAGCCTTTGGAAAATTCTAGGAATATAAGAATGAAGTAGAAAAACAAACAGGCAAAAGTATCAAGACACTAAGATCTGATCGAGGTGGTGAATACTTGAGTGCCGAGTTCCTGGATTACTTAAAAGAGAATGGAATTCTCTCTCAGCTTACTCCTCCATACACTCCGCAACATAACGGTGTATCGGAGAGACGGAACCGAACCCTATTAGATATGGTACGGTCCATGATGAGTAACGCTGAGTTACCGCGATCATTCTGGGGATATGCACTAGAATCAGCTGCATACCTTTTGAACCGAGTTCCAACTAAGACTGTGCCTACTACACAATATCAGATGTGGTGTGGGAAGAGACCCTATCTTAATCACATTAAGACATGGGGATGTCCAGCTTTTGTCAAAAAGCAGCATGCGGACAAGCTCGAGGCACGCTCAGTACAGTGCTAGTTTGTGGGATATCCAAAGAACTCCAAGGGATATTTCTTCTATTGCGAAGAGGAACAAAAGGTTTTTGTTTCTCGTCATGCCCACTTCTTGGAAACTGAGTTTTTGGAAAATCAGATAAGTGGGAGCGCAGTAGAACTGGAAGAAATTCCAGAACCATGAGCTATAACTGAATGCTTAGAAGAACCAGAGGGTTCGAAAGATCAGGACATTCCTACGCCGCTCCGCAGAAGTAGTAGGCAGTCTCATCCGCCCGAGAGATACTACGGTTTTCTCATAGACAGGGATAGAGAGGATTGCATCATTGATAGTGATGGGCCAACTAGCTTCCAGCAGGCCATTCAGAGCATTGACTCGGTAAAATGGTTGGATGCAATGCGGACCGAAATGGAGTCCATGTACACCAACAAAGTATGGACGTTGGACATTGCTCCAGATGGGGTAAAACCCGTAGGATGCAAGTGGATCTACAAAAGGAAGATTGGTGTAGATGGACAGGTTGAGACCTATAAAGCTAGACTTGTTGCAAAGGGTTTCCGTCAAAGACCTGGCTTGGACTATGACGAAACCTTTTCTCCAGTGGCTATGCTGAAATCTATTCGGATCCTTCTTGCCATTGCTGCCTTCCACGATTATGAGATTTGGCAGATGGACGTAAAGACCGCTTTTCTAAATGGAAATTTAGAGCAGTGTGTCTATATGGGACCAGCCAGATGGTTTCATTCAGAGTGGGAGCAGCGGAAAGGTGTGCAAGTTGCTTAAGTCCATCTATGGACTAAAGCAGGCATCACGGAGTTGGAACATCTGTTTTGATGAGACGGTCAAAGAATTTGGCTTTATCAAAAATCCAGATGAACCATGCATCTATAGTAGATTTGTAGCAAGAACTGTTTTATTCCTCGTATTATACGTGGATGACATTCTCTTGATAGGAAATGGCATTCCTATGCTAAAATCTGTCAAAGGGTTCTTGTCATACAGGTTCTCCATGAAAGACCTGGGTGATGCCTCATACATTCTGGGGATCCGGATCTATCATGACAGATCCAAGAGGATATTAGGACTCTCACAGTCCAGGTACATCAACACCATACTGAAAAGATTCAGTGTGGAAGATTCCAAGCGCGGTAATCTACCGGCTTGTCATGGGATCACCCTCTCAAAAGAGATGTCTCCCAAGACTGATTTGGAAAGGGATCGCATGTCTATTATACCCTACGCTTCTGCGGTAGGCTCTATAATGTATGCGATGTTGTGTACCAGACCAGATGTAGCTTATGCACTGAGTGTGGTAAGCCGATATCAGTCAAACCCTGGGGAGAAACACTGGATAGCGGTAAAGAACATTCTCAAGTACCTGAGAAGGACTAAGGAAATGTTCTTGGTGTATGGCGGAAAAGACCTCCAGATCGAGGCCTTTGCTGACTCCAGCTTCCAGAGTGACAAGGATGATTCCAAGTCCATGTCGGGTTATGTCTTTACCCTCTATGGAGGGGCGGTGTGTTGGAAGAGTTCCAAACAGGAAACCGTTGCTGACTCGACGATAGAAGCGGAATATATCGCTGCTCCAGATGCCGCAAAAGAAGCCGTCTGGATAAGGAAGTTCCTAACAGAACTTCAGGTGGTTCCGTCCATTGTTGATCCAGTACCTCTGTATTGCGACAACAACGGGGCATAGCTTTAGCGAAGGAACCCAGGTCCCATCAGAAGTCCAGGCACATCTTGAGGCGGTATCACCTGATCAGGGAGATCGTGGGTCGCCAGGAGATCGAGGTTCGGAGAGTTGCTACGGAAGATAACACTGCTGATCCATTCACGAAGGCCTTACCCCAGACTTAGTTCGAGCGGCTGATCGAGATGATAGGACTTCGATACGCCAGTACATGGCCTTAGTGCAAGTGGGAAATTGTTAGTGTATATGCCCTAAAGGCCATTACTGTATCATACTAGTATGTATATTACTTGATGGAAGATTGGGATATTCACCTTGTATTGACAATCTTGCTCAAAATAGTAGTATGCTACTTGGTTTGTTTCTGCTTTAATGTGTGCATGTGTTTCTTTTAGCATATCGCTTTTACACATTAGTGGAGCCCTTAGGATCTTTGCTTGATTACCAGCGTTGTGATGGCAGTCACACTCGTGGGGGCTGGGTAATCCATAAGCACATCCTTATGCAGGTCCCTAGTCGCAGGACTATCGAGACAGGGCATCGATACTCCGGAGTAGACTAGCGTATGCGCTTCTTATCCCAGCTTGGGAGACGGTCTGTCCCACAGCCGTCAGTACGTCGTACTTGAGATAGTATGCGGGTGCTCGTTAGGTTACGAGTACACTGGACAGGACTCGTCGGGAACTGTTGGTTGGTATTATACCTATCGTCGGTTATCAGTTCCCAGGTGACATGAGTACAGCTTAGTCCGTTGACTTGACACTGTCACTTCGCCTCGAGTGTGTTCCCACTGTACTTTGATTACTACCCTACCACGGCTTAAAGGAGTCGTGCAAACAGGTAGTTTTTGGGTGCAGTCCCGAAGCACTTGGAGGAAGTGACGGTTAGACAGGATTCGTCTCTCCCGTTATTGGGGGTTGATATCGCGCTGTGTCTAGGAGAGCCATTACACAAAGTCCCTGGCCAGGGCAAGCGAGATAGACTGGTAGGTTTCCAGTGTTATCTCAGGGTGTTCTGGGCTACACTCCGACACGACTTGTACCGCTAGTAGGGGACTGACGTTTACCGCCCCCCTAAGCCCGCCATGCGATGTTCTTAGACGAACAGACCGGATTGTACGGAGACTGTCACATTCATGCTCAGTAGGAGTTCAGATGGGTTTACCTCGTCAGTCTTCTTATCGGCATCTACCTGGGGCCGTTACGTACAGCTAGTGCCGCTTGCGGTCTGTAGTTAAACCCACTGCCAGCGTAGTGTCGAGTCTTTAGAGTCCCACACAGAGGGTTATTCTCCTTTAGGCAAAATGAGTAGAGGTCGCATTGTTTTGCGACGGTGTTCGTTCACATCCGCGCACTTGTGTACGTTTGGTGTCCGGACAGCTTATACTAGTGGGCTTTGGTTTAAACCGTATCCTAGTATATGATTTGGGATTGGTTTTATCTCATTGTATTCGTGTTTCTCGGAACACGGATACGGGTGTGTATGCATAGTTGACCGAGGCAGAGGCAGAGGACTTTCATTAGGGTTGATGACCATTGTCATTTTCTTAACCCTAATGTTTATGTGTGAAATATGATTTATTAATATTAGTTAATTAAAATTGTGCATGGTTAGGGTTGTTGACCATTTGACTATACTTGACTTGTTGACCTAGGTTGACAAATTGACCATCATCATTCCATATGAAAGATGCTCTTTGATCCTTGCAAAAGCATTTAATGTGAAATGATAATGGTCATTTCTTGATTAACCATCACAATTATCTTTAGCTAATTATCTATTTTTCATAATTCACATATATGTGAGAAGGTTGGATTATTCTTCTCATTCTATCATTTTCATTCTCTCTCCTCCTCTTCCTCTCTCTCTAGCTCTCCCCTCTCATGAGTTGAGAACCCTTTGAGCTTGAGATAAATCCCTTAAAATTACTCTCTACTCTTTCTAAGGCTCTAGGTTTAGCACACCAAGCACCTTAGTTACTTCTAGTTTGAGGTTGGAGCCAAAGGTAGAGACCCTCGGGTGGATCTTTCTTGGGCAAGAGAAGGCGACAATGAGAACCCGTTCTTTCACTCCAAGGAGCACGAAGAGAAGGACTTGAAGACCTAGGTATAACCCCCTTTCCGAGTAGCTAACTCTTTTAGCTTGTTGTTAGTTTTTGTTTAGCAAAGATCCCTCCTTTACATAGTCCATGTTGCCTAGTGTTGTAAAAATCCGATTTTTCATAACGTTTCCGCCTCCCTGCAAGCACCGCGGTGAGCAACGTGGACTTACAGCATACGCTCTCTTCTAAATCACCATTTAGAAAAGCGGTCTTGACATCAATCTGCCAGATTTCGTAGTCCTGGTATGCAGCAATGGCAAGTAGGATCCTGATGGACTTTAAGCATAGCCACTGGAGAAAAGGTTTCATCATAATCCACACCTAATTATTGAAGAAACCCTTTTACTACAAGTCTAGTTTTGAAAGTCTCAACTTTTCATCTACACCAAGAATCTTCTCAAGATCCACCTTCTCCCGATGGGTTTTACCCTTTCAGGTGCAACTTATAAAGTCCATACTTTGTTGGTGTAAATGGATTCCATCTCAGATCGCATAGCATCCAGCCATTTCACAGAGTCCCCACTCGTGATGGCCTGCTCGAAACTAGTTGGGTCATCATCTTCCGTGATGCAATCCTTACTCCCACTGTCATTGAGAAAACCATAGTATCTCTCAGGTGGATAAGGAACTCTACTAGATCGGCGGAGAGGCTGAGGTTCGTCGGGAACTATCGAATCCTCTGGTTCCATCAAATCATCAGCTGTAGTTTGTATAAATGGAAGTTCTTCCAGTTCTACCTCATGACCACAAATTTCTTTCGCAAGAAATTCCTTTTCTAAAATGGTGGCATGCCGAGAAACAAAACACCTTTAGTTCCTCGGTATGGTAGAAGATATACCCTCACGAATGTTTGCGATATCCAACAAACTTACACAGAACTGGCCTTGCCTCGAGCTTGTCCGGATTTTTCCTTTCAACATAGGCCGGACAACCCCATATCTTAACTCGTTTAAGACATGGTCTCTTCCCATACCATATCGCATATGGAGTGGTAGTCACGGATTTGGTGGGAACCCTATTCAATAGGTATGCGACTTCTCAAGCGCATAACCCTAAAAAGGAAATAGGCAACTCGGCAATACTCATCATAGAGCACACCATATCCACATCCCTAGACCCCTACGAGAGCGGAAAGCAACCCTGCTAATTTTAGAGTTAGGAGACCCGGTCTTGACTCCTCGAGATGGTCTCTCACTGGACTCTAGAACCTGGTCACTTATGCTCCCTACCTTGGGTCTATCCTAATGCGGAAAAGGAAATAATATACATCAATGGTGACATCATCCTCAACCCGGAAGTGCCCCAATAAAAGAATATTACATACATGTAACATTTTGAAAATTTTGAAATAAATAAAATTAATTAATTAAATAATAAAATGTTAAATTAAAAAGTTTTTAAAACCAAATAAGACAATTTCATAAGTTGTATGTAAAAAAAATTAAATAAAAAAATTTAGTATGCAACATAAATAAATTATAAGGGTTTTAATGTGAATTTTAGCTTCATTTTAATAAAATGAGTGTTTTATAATAACATAAGTTGTGAAGGGTTTTATATAAAATTTAGGAAAATTATGCAAATTTGGATTTGTGAGGGTGTATATGGAAAATGGGTAGAAAATGTTTTAGTTCATAAGTAAATTACAAATTTAATCAATTTGGAAGAGATAATGTGTTGACAACTCTTACTCTCATGCACAACACACACCCCACACCTCCTCCTTGCAAGAAATCCTCACATCTTGCTTGGTGACACCTCCTTCTTCACCTTATCCTTTCTTTTGTCATATATAACTCATGTTCAGATCATTTAGCTAGTTTAAAACTTCTGAAAATTTAAAAGAAGGAAAAGAAAACTAGAACCAACAAACAAGAGCAAGAGAAAGAAGAAAAGAAGAGCTAAATCAAGGATTTCATCATCAAGCTATGACTAGGAGCTTGTGCATCTTGGAGGGTGTTATTCCAACAAGTTAACTGTAGGTAAATCCTTAATCACAGTAGGGATTTAAATTCTGTATTATGTTTAAATTAGAAATCAAAGTGTCTAGAATATCGTATCTTTATGCAAAATCGAGTCTGTTTGAATCTGCTTTAACTTAGAGAAAAATTAACTCCAGTAAACAGAACCAAAATGATGTATGTTGAACCTAGAGCAAACCATAGGAGCACGAACCAGAGGGACCGGATGTTGGCCGGCGACCTATAGGGGAATTTCGGCGTCGCTGGATTTTTGGAAGAGATGGGCGATTTGGGTTTTTGGGTAGGTATCTGTGCAGAATTTTCGTTAATTTGGTATTGTTTAAGTATATTAGTTTAACTGTATATAAAATCTGGGATCTAATATCGGAAAATGTATCTAAAAACCCAAAATACGACACGGTTAAAACGTATCGCGATTTGTTTTCTGTCGCGATGCAGAGTTTAGTTAATTTTCAGTGAGTTGAAGTATTAGATCGTTTGCAATAGTCGTGCTTAGTGTAGTTAGCACGTACCACTTGTGTTTTCTTGATTTTTGACGTATCGGAATGTAGCCGTTTCCTTATATAAGTTAATTTCAATGTTAGATTTGAATGCGGGAACTTCGGAGGCCGCAAGGGAAGGAAAAGAATTGGTGATTTCTAAGTAGTTACGAAGTATTCCGTTGAGTAGACTAAACATCTACCGGGGGATTTTGTAAAGATGGCGTGATACGCCCGTAGTTAGGTTTAAATAGAAGTTTTACTTTTGTATGTAACTTTATCATATGCATTCTTAAATCTACTTATAAACCTCCATGATTAACACTTGTTAGAACACTGCACCATTATCGACGAGTTATGATGCACATGCACATATCTATATGTTACACTACACCTCGTCGATATTAACATGTCACTTCACACTTAGGAATTTTTCTGTTGAAAATGGTTCGTATCATACCTTAAGTAGTCAATAGTTGTAGTAATTAGCATATATGACATTATAGTTCGTATTCCAGTATTAGTAGTTGATATAAGAGGCAATTTGTATTATTGAGAATTTATGATTTTTAAGTTTTCCGATACTATTACGAAAAATCAGTGATTTTTATGATTATGTGTCACATCCACCATGATATGTCGTTTTTATGATTTGGTTTTATTCCAGACCGAGTCTGTGGGTATACGGTTATGGATTTACAATTTTATCCAGACTGAGTCGGTGGGGATACAGTTGGATACATGGTGGACCCGGTCGAGACCGAGGGGCAGGATAGCCGCACTTTAGGCGGGGAGCCTAACGAGGTGACTCGATACCGGAGACAGTTATGAACACGGCGGATATCTATATGATACCGACCGGTGTTATTGATTGACAGGATCGTTCGGGGAACGATGCCTGATGAAACACCGAAGATTTGTGTCGATGTTGGACACGGGAAGGAAATGAACCTTAGTTGGAAAATAATTGATGAGATTTCAGTTTTGATTTATACATTGAGTAGTATATATTCATGATTCCACCTTAGACATCATAAAT
Source organism: Agapanthus africanus (assembly GCA_030015575.1). Lineage (NCBI taxonomy): Eukaryota > Viridiplantae > Streptophyta > Magnoliopsida > Asparagales > Amaryllidaceae > Agapanthus > Agapanthus africanus. Next base: position 501,820,496 of record CM057339.1, read on the forward strand.
CCGAAATATCATATACTTCGGATTTCATGCCTAACTAAATGAATTCCTTAGACATCATAAACCTGGAATATCTCATATTCCGAATTTCATGCCAAACATTATAAACCCCGCATTTTAGTCTCGATATTGAAAACACTTTTCAATAACTAGTCGGGCAATTCAACAAGATTCCCGACATCCTGATCGAATGTTCGTCGGAAACTTTAGTAGACGACCGCACCCCCGATGCCGTCGACGAAATGCACTTAGGCGAAACACCGCGGCCGTGAGCACCCGAACGGATGCTTTTGTCTACGGGTTCTCCTAGAGTCACTTGGTCGGGGCTATGGGGCGTGGCTATCAAGTAATGTTACCCGGCGCGCGTTCGCGTACTATACAAGATTGGGACGGAGTTTTGATCCGAATCAAAAACGCCGCGACAACCGATCAAATGAGAATAAATTGCTTGATTTACAAAATTCCAACCAGTTTTCACAAAACTAATTATTGTGAATTCCAAATATTGTATCACATATCACAGATAGCTAGACGATGTTAAATATTTCGATCGAATCAACAAACACCCACATTTCCCAGAGACCTCAACACTTGAGACAGCTTTAAAATTACCCAGAACATGCCATAAGCACCTCTAGACCTTCACAAGAAAGCACACTCGCTGCCTCACCAACGGCGCCGCGGAACCGCCGCCAAAGGCATGCTTTGGCCTCGCTTCCGCGGCCGTTTGGTCGAGTTAGGCAGTACTTTTTCTTGTGGGTCCATAGAAAACCCTGCATGATTTTTTGAATATTTTTAACTTGAAAAATTCCAACATTTGGAAAAATTTCCAGAGAGTGGGAAACTTTGGTTTTCGAATAGTCGATCGAACACTTTAACTTTTTCTAGACCACTCCTAATGCTCTAGCTTGGCTCTGATACCATGTTGGAATTATTTAGTACGACTACTAGGTTTTAAAGATGCGTCGAGTATACAATTTTAAAATTTTAGTGTGCTAATCAACTCAAACCAAGAATCGAACTAGAGAATTAGGGTTTTATAGCAAGTAATCAAACATTACTCTAAGTGAACAAGGAATACAACCTTTGTATACCAGTCATTCACTTCTAAAGCTCCGTGTGGTAGTCCCTTCGCTCCAAGTAGTGGTGTCTCGGACTCTCCTTAGGCTCCACTAGGCGAAAAGAATGAGCTTGCTCAAAGTTCTTCGAGGCCGAAGATGATCTACGTCGAGGAGACTCTAACTCAAGCTACCTCTTCACTAATTGATGAATTAGTGAAGCAAACAACCTATATTAAATGGCTAGTTTGGTATAGATTGATGAAGTAGGAATTTTGCACACTTTAGAATATTTTTCCTCTTTTTCTTTCTTCACCTCAAGAAAACAAAGAGAAGAAAATGAGATGAAGAAGATGAACTTGTGGTGAACCATGGGTGAAAGAATATCTCATATCCTTTTGTAGAGAGTTAACTATGGCTAAAGATAATGGGTAGGTTAATAAATAACTAGGATAAAAACAAAATTAGTGGAATTAGGTCAAGACTTCTACAAGCTTCTCAAGCCTTCATTAACCATGCTAATTTCCACCTAATTTTGGTTTTTCCTAAATAAATAAATCCCCAAATTATCTTTAATATGGTATGAGTCTCATACACCCAAGTTTTATGTATCATCTAGCATGAGACATAAATAAAATAAATACATTTATATATATCACATGTATTTAAATGTATTTGTAGAAAAGAAATTCTTAAATTATATTAATATATCAAATATATATTAATATATCAAATATATAATTATATATTAAATTGTTAAATCAACATATGATTTAATAATCCGGCTATATCATATATAACCGACTAATATCAAATCATTGAATCAACACTTGATTCAATAATCCGGTTATATCACATATAACCTATATCACGAGATTAGAATACGGTATCATATATGTTAGTTATATGTATGCCCTAGAGGCCATTACTGTACATGTGATGTATATTGTAGTGGATGCTTGGACATATATAGGGAGGACTTTCTTGCTCGACATGATAGTATGCTATCTGGTTGCTCTTTATCTTAATATGTACACTTATTGTCTCTCTATTACATATTGATAAAGCCCTTAGGATGAGTACTTGACTACTAGGATTATGATGCAGATCATACTAGTGGGGCAGAGGTAGTCGGTAAGTACATCCTTCAAATGTTCCTAGTCGTGGGAGTATCGAGACAAGGCATCGATACTCCAGAGTAGACTAACGTATACGCTTCTCGACCCATATGATGGGCGATGGATGATCTCATATCCATTGGTGTTTGACATCAGAGAAGGTATACGGGTGCTCAGTGGAGACTGGGTACACTGGACGGACTCGCTGAGAACTCCTAGATGGTATTATACCTATCGTCAGATAGCAGTTCTCTGGTGACACTGGTACAGGTTAGTCTGTCGACCCGAGATCGTCAAAGAGTCTTGTGTGATTCCCACGGTGCTTTGATTTCCACCATACCACGGTCAAGAGATCGTGCAAAAAGATGGTTTTTGGGTACAGTCCCGAGTCACATGGAGGCAATGAGCGATAGGAGGGGATTCGTCTCTCCCGGTATTGGGAGTTGATGTTGCGCTATGCTTGATTGGCCATAACAGGAAATCCCTGGCCAGGGTTGCTGATATCTACCGGTAAGTGTTATCAGTAGTTTCTCAAACCGTTATAGACCTCACATCGGCATGACTTATCAGGTTATTGGGGTCTGACGTTATACCATCCCAAGGCTGTGATATGCGACATATCAGACGAAGAGACCGGACTGTACGGTAGTGTTACTGATTGGATTCGTAGGAGTATGAGTAGGCTTGCTTGTTGATCTTCTGATCGCTCAATACCCGGGTGGCCGTTACGTTTATCAGACCGCTTGCGGCTTGTGGGTGTTTGATATGATCCTCACCTACTGCCGGCGTATTGATGAGTCTTTAAAGTCCTACACAGAGGTTTCCTGGTTCATGCGAAACCAAGTAGGAGAAAATATGTGATATGTGCGGGACCGAGATTAATGCATGTATGTGATACCGCATTCTATTCTTGTGATATGAGATATCGGTCGGTTATATGTGATATAGCCAGGTTATCGGATCAAGAGTTGATTCGATAAGTTGATTCCTATGATATTAGTCAGTTGTATGTGATATAGCCGGATTATTAAATCAAGTGTTGATTTGATAATTTAATGTATAATTATATATTTGATATATTAACTTACATTAACTAATATTTGCTCACTAAGTATTCTTTTTCTCACTTATGTGCATATAGTATATATGTGATATATACTAATGTACATTTTATTTGTGTCATGCTTGATACCACATGCTTCATGGATGTATGAGACTCACACCATGCTTGATATAATGAGGGGGTTTTATTTATCAAAGTAATTCAAAATTGGATGGAAATTATCATGGCTACAAATTTGTAGAAGCTTATGGAAACATTGACCAAGTCCACCAATTTTGTTTCACTTGTAGATATTTATTAACCTAACCATTATACTAGCCATAGTTAAGTCTCTACAAGGGTTAGTGTATGACACTAACTCGCCCATGGTTGCAATTCTCATCTCATATGAGATTTCATTCTCTTCTCTCTTCATCTTCTTCTTCCTCATGAAAAGAGTTTTCTAGGGTTTGGAGAGATGAAGAAATATTGTGAGAAAAATAAATCTAAAGTGAGCCCACTTCCTACTTCATCATCCTATACTATATTAGCCATTTAGTTTAGGGTGTTTGCTTCACTAATCTACTATTAGAGAAGAGGTAGGATGAGCTTGAGTCTCCTCGACGTAGATCATCTTCGGCCTCGAAGACTTCGGGCAAGCTTGTTCATTTCTTCATGTGAACCCTTACTAGAGTTCGGCTGTTCACTACTTGGAGTGAAGGGACTACTACACGGAGCTTTAGAAATGAAGGGCCGGTCTACAAAGGTTGTATTCCTCATTCACTTAATATGCAAAGTTTTTTGCATGTTGTATTGTTTAATTCTCTAGTTAAAATTCTAGGGTTAGGGTTCTTTAGTACGACAAAAATTTGAAAACGGCATGGACGATGCCTCCCGAAACCTTGCTGCCGCGCTAGGCAACCCTACAGTGGTATAAGAACCATGCTAGAGATTTAAACGATGTTTGTTAGAATTACGAAACCGAAACAACTCCGAAACACCCGGTATAAAATCCTAGTTTCTGTCGAATTTTAAATGGCCTTTAAAAAAAATTTTAGCAACTGCAGAATGTTGTATGTGATAAAACATGAACACTATGAAAATTTGAAGCATTTTGGTTGGATTTTGGCCGGGCACAACAGGGGAAAATCTGAGGTGGCCGGCCCAGATATGTTGTTTTGCCTTGAAATTTTCATGGTGTTCCAGGCTTTGGGTTTTGGTGTTTCAGGTGTTGCTTGTTTTTGCTAAATTTGCATGTGATGTTAACTTTTTGCAAAGGCAATTCGGAGTGTTTCGTAGTCGTAATTCTAACATCTATTCGGGTTATTTAGACGACGTTAAAAAGTTCGAACGGATATCAATAACTCATATTTTCTCTCGCTGGAAATTTTCCAAGAGTTGGATTTTTTCTAAGTTTAAAATCTTCAGAAAATCATGCAAGCGATTCTGTGGACCCTCTAGAAGAACGATACCCAAACTCGACTTTTTGTATCACGAAACTGCAGTAATACCCTAGGGTTTGCGGAAATTACGTGGCGACATGAGTGAGGCATGGGTCGGCCCTTCTACGGATGGTTCATAGGTGTTGTGGCATGTTCTGGGTACTTTTTAAACTACGCTCAAGTGTTGAGCTCTTTGGGAAATTTTGGGTGTTTGTTTATTCGATCGAAAATTTTAACATCGTCTAGCTATCTGTGATTGTGATATAATATTTGGAATCCACATAATTAGTTATGTGAAACTAGTTTGAATTTTATAAATCTAGCAATTCAGTCTCATTTGATCGGTTGCCACGGAATTTTTATGTGGATCAAAAGTCCGTCGCAATTACATAGTGTACGCGGATACTCGCCGGGTAACCTTACTAGATAGCCACGCCCCATAGCTCCGACCAAGTGACTGTAGGAGAACCCCATCGCCAAAAGCATCCGTTCGGGTGCTCGCGGCCGCGGTGTTCCACCTTAGTGCACTTCGTCGACGGCATCGGGGGTGCGGCCGTCTACTAAAGTTTCCGACGAGCATTCGATCAAGTTATCGGGAATCTTGTTGAATTACCCGACAGGTTATTGGAAAGTGTTTTCAATATCGAGACTAAAATGCATGGTTTATAATTGTTAGGCATGTGATGTCTAAGGAATTCATTTGGTTAGGCATGAAATCCAAAGTATGTGATACATTAGATTTATGATGTCTAAGGTGGTTGCGGATTCCAATTGTTGTAGTTTTTCACTTTCTTTTCTGCGACCGTAAGTGTAATATGTGATGTATCGTCGGTTTCGTTGCTATACGTCAACGACAATTGGGATACGCATATTTACTTACGTTGATGACATGTGATGTTATGTGTTGCTGTGATATGTTATATTAGATCGTCGTGTTTTGAATAGCAGGGTTTTTTTTATGTGAGATGAGAGTTTTTCATTTTCATTCATGTAAAATCTTGTATGTAATATTCTTTTATTGGGGCACTTCCGGGTTGAGGATGATGTCACCATTGATGTATATTATTTACTTTTCCGCATTAGGATAGACCCAAGAAGGAGAGCACAAGTAACCGGGTTCTAGGGTCCAGTGGGAGACCATCTCGAGGAGTCGAGACCAGGGTCTCCTAACTCTAGAATTAGTAAGGTTACTTGCCGCTCTCGTAGGGGTCTAGGGATGTGGGTTTGGCTATTCATCGCGACCGTGGAATCCGCGTTTTTTATTGGCTTAATTAAAACACGGAATTCTTAGTATATCCAATATTTCATATGTGTTCTTCTACTGCTGATATTCTGTGATGTGATCACTTGATATGTTGAGACGATTGCTTATATTATATATATGAGATATAAGAAACATTGATGCATTCGTTTCTTATGTATTGCTTAGGAAGCATAATATGTTGGGACTTCATTAATGAGATTAATGAAATAAAAGAAACCTAAAGATGTTGTAGAAACTTGTTTAAAAACTGGTAGCTCTAGTTCTTGCTTTGCATAGCAGTATTCCTTGTAGAATATCCAACACCTTATTCGATAAAGAAAGAGCCGAGATCCCTTCACCGGGAGTGACCTTTAGCGAAACTGGCAGATGCTACAACCCACTCGGTTTGTCTTTTGATTGCTTCTATAGTTTTTGCTTTGCATAGTGGTATTTGTGAAATATCCTGCACCTTATTCGATAAGGAAAGAGCTGAGATCCCTTCACCGGGAGTGACCTATTTAGCTAAACTAGTAAAAGCCTCAAAAACACTCCTTTTCAAAATCACTCGATTTTACAACGATATCAAGTTCATTACGCAAAATGTTTTCATAAAAACCTGTTGTAGCCCTCCGTCATTTCAGATAAGTATTACTTAGTATTCGTGCTACATTTGTTGACCATGTTAAGGCGTAGTGTGCGGTAGCTGATTAGTGCTTATCTGCATAAGCATATGATGCGATTGGATTAGGGTAGTCGTACGTCTTTGTTGACCATGTTAAGGGACGTGCGGGTGGGTTTAATTCAATCAGGAAATGACGGGTTGAACTTGGCCAGCGCTTATGATTTGTTGACCTTGTTAAGGTCATAAGTTGTTAGGGGCAAAATATAATCGGGAATTTCAAGTGTTGAAATTTGCAATGAGATTGCATACCTTCTATGAGATAGTTGGATCCCGATACCCACTGCGAATAAGAGGTACTCCTGGGAGAGTTTTACACATTACAATTAGCCGATCAAGTAGGTGTCTAGAAAGGTGTTAACGGGGTTACGCCCATGAGAAAACGAGGTTTATTTTAATTAGGTCCGTGCGAAAGCACGGGGAACCTCCCTCAAAGTACCGACACTGTTCTGGCCAAAAGATTGGCGAACTTGTAGGGTGTAATTAATCCCGGATAGTCTTACCTTTTAGGGTTTGAAGGAAGATTTGATAAAAACAGTGGGAGACATCCTGATTAGATAAAATAATAACCAATCTGATCTTGCAAGAGCACACGCAGAGTGTTTTCTTCTCTTTCTCTCTCCTGATAGCGACCATGTCACGTCTTAATCAAGATAACAAAATGGATGCATTGACCGAACCTGCTTATTATACTGAGCTAGGGAACGTTAGTTCCGCTCTATCTTATAATTGTTATAAGTCCGAGCAGGAAATGGGGGAATATCCGGATTCCCATGCCACCCAATCGAAGAAAGTGCATGTTGATGCATCTTCTTCGGGTGTGTTCATTACCGAGAACTGTTTCTCAGTATCCTCTGCGTCCTGGGTTTGTGATACCGGGACAGGATCCCATATATGTAATATGTTACATGGGGGTACAGAAAGGTAGAGAACTGGGAATGGGAGATATATCTCTAAGTGTTAGAAAATGGTGCAATTGTTGCAGCCAAATCAGTTGGCAAATATCACCTTGTTTTAATACATTGATTCTAAACAAATGTTATTACATACCGATCCTGATATAAAACATTACATCGGTTTCTTTAATGAGTTAAAGAAGGATATAATTATGTATTGGAGGATAATGTTGTGAACATTTTCCTGAATCAAGAGTTGATTGGATCAGGCACGTTATATAATAGCATATACGTTCTAAATCAAACCACAGTTCAAAGTATCTAGAACACACACAAGAGGAGCAGTTCAGAAATGAACAAATCCTTCTTATGGCATTGTAGACTAGGTCATATCATTGCGACACGACCAGCTAAGTTACATAAGAATGAATATGAGAATCTATTCGAATTTTCATCTTATGATACTTTCCAGTCCTGTCTCAAAGATAAAATGACCAATACTCCGTTTACTGGAAATAGAGCAAGAGTTATTGAACTCTTGGTACGGATACATGATGATGTATACGGTCCTATGTCTACAAATTCCAGGGTTGGTTCTTGCTACTTCATTACATTCATCGACTATCTCTCAAGATTCGGACATGTGTTCCTGTTGAAACACGAGTCTGAAACTTTTGAGAAATTCAAGGAATATAAGCTTGAAGATTAAGAACCAGACGGGTAGAAGTATTATAGTCTTTCGATGTGATCGAGGAGGAGAATACTTGGGCATGGTGTTCCTGGATTATTTAAAGGAGAATGTGATTCTCTTTCAGCTTACTTCTTCGAATACACCACAGCACAACGGTGTATCGGGACGGAGGTATCGCGCCCTATGAGATATGGTGCGCTCTATGATGAGTACTGCTAAGTTACCTGTTTCCTTTTGGGGTTATGAACTTGAGAAGCTGCATACCTATTGAATGGGGTTCCATCGAAATTAGTGCCTACCACTACATATGAGATATGGAATGAGAAGAGACCATGTCTTAAACGAGTTAAGATATGGGGTTGTCCGGCATATGTTGAAAAGCAAAATCCAGACAAGCTCGAGGCAAGGTCAGTTCTGTATAAGTTTGTTAGGATAACCCAAACATTTGCGAGGGTATATCTTCTACCAAACTGAGGAGCAAAAGGTGATTTGTTTCTCAGCATGCCACCTATTTAGAAAAGGAATTTCTTGTGAAGAAATTTTTGGTCATGAGGTAGAACTGGAAGAAGTTCCAGCTGGACAAACTAACAGCTGATGATTTGGTGAAACCAAAGGATTCAATAGTCTCCAACAAACCTCAGCCTCTCCGCGAAACTAGTAGGGTTCCTCATCCACTTGAGAGATATTGCGGTCTTCTTGGTGACAGTGGGAGCGGGGATTGCATCATGGTAGATGATGGCCCAATTAGATTCAGGCAGGCCATCACAAGTGGAGACTTTGTGAAATGGCTGGATGCTATGCAATCAAAGATGTAATCCATATACACCAACAAAGTATGACTTTGAATGTTGCACCTAAAGAGGTAAAACCCATCGGGAGCAAATGGATCTTGAGAAGATTCTTGGTGTAAATGGAAAAGTTGAGACTTTCAAAGCTATGCTTAAGTCCATCAGGATCAATGCGCGCATCGCGGAGTTGGAACATCTGTTTTGATGTGGCAGTCAAATAGTTTGACTTCATCAAAATGGTAGATGAACCTTATATATACAAGAAGGTTGTAGAGAGTGAGGTTGTCTTACACGTATTATACGCAGATGACATACTCTTGATAGGTAATGGTTTCCTATGCTACACTCGGTCAAGCTCCTCTTATCACGGAGATTCTCCATAGAAGATCTGGATGATACCTACTACATCTTGTGAATTATGATCTATGGTGATGGATCTAAGTGGATGTTGGGAGTGTCCCAAACCAGGCACATTAACACCATACTAAAAGGGTTTAGTATGGAGGATTCTAAGCGTGGTGGTTCGCCTACTTACTCATGGATCACTCTCTCCAAAAAGATGTCTCCCAAGACTGATTTGGAGAGAGCTCGCGTGCAAGGGATATCCTATGCTTCGGTAGTAGGCTCTATCATGTGTGCGATGTTCTGTACCAGACCAGATGTAGCTAACTCACTAGGTGTAGTGATCAGGAATCAATCGGATCTTGGGAGAATCACTGGACAGCTGTGGAGGACATTCTTTAATACTTGAGAAGCACTAAAAGAAAGCTCTTGGTTCGAGCTTCCAGAGTGATAAGGTCGACTGAGAGTCAGTCACAGGCATTGTCTTTACCCTCAGTGGAGGGAAGGTATGTTGGAAGAGTTCCAAACTAGATACCGTGACATACTAGACAATAAAGGCTGAATACATTGCTACCAACGATGCTACCAAAGTAGCTGTCTGGGCATTTCTTGTTCATGAGATGAACATTGTTCCTACCATTGAGCGTCCAATAACTATTATTGTGACTACAATGGAGTTATGGCTTTAGCCTAGGAACACCGGTCCCATCGGCAATCCAGACATATTCTGAGGACAGTATCACCTGATCAGAGAGATGGTTGATCTCCAGGGGATCGAAGTCAGGAGAGTTGACGCGAAAGATAACACAGTGGATCCACTCACAAATGCCATACCCTAGAGAGACTTCTATAGGACGTTGAGTATGAGATACTGCAACAAATGGCCTTAGTGCAAGTAAGAGATTGTTAGTTATATGTATGCCCTAGAGGCCATTACTGTACATGTGATGTATATTGTAGTGGATGCTTGGACATATATAGGGAGGACTTTCTTGTTCGACATGATAGTATGCTATTTGGTTGCTCTTTATCTTAACATGTACACTTATTGTCTCTCTATTACATGTTGATAAAGCCCTTAGGATGAGTACTTGACTACCAGGATTATGATGCAGATCATACTAGTGGGGCAGAGGTATTCGGTAAGTACATCCTTCAAATGTTCCTAGTCGTGGGAGTATCGAGACAAGGCATCGATACTCCAGAGTAGACTAGCGTATACGCTTCTCGACCCATATGATGGGCGATGGATGATCCCATTTCCATTGGTGTTTGACATCAGAGAAGGTATATGGATGCTCAGTGGAGACTGGGTATACTGGACGGACTCACCGAGAACTCCTAGATGATAGTATACATATCGTCAGATAGCAGTTCTCTGGTGACACTGGTACAGGTTAATCTGTCGACCCGAGATCGCCATAGAGTCTTGTGTGATTCCCACCGTGCTTTGATTTCCACCATACCATGGTTAAGAGATCGTACAAAAAGGTGGTTTTTGGGTACAGTCCCGAGTCACATGGAGGGAATGAGCAATAGGAGGGGATTCGTCTCTCCCGGTATTGGGAGTTGATGTTGCGCTATGCTTGATTAGCAATAACAGGAAATCCCTGGCCAGGGTTGCTGAGATCTACTGGTAAGTGTTATTGGTAGTTTCTCGAACCATTATGAACCTCACATCGGCATGACTTATCAGGATATTGGGGTCTGCCGTTATACCACCCCCCGGCTGTGATATGCGACATATGAGACGAAAAGACCGGACTGTACGGTAGTGTTACTGATTGGATTCGCAGGAGTATGAGCAGACTTGCTTCTTGATCTTCTGATCGCTCAATACCCGGGTGGCAGTTACGTTTAGCAGACCGCTTGTGGCTTGTGGGTGTTTGATATGATCATCACCTACTGCCGGCGTATTGACAAGTCTTTAAAGTCCTACACAGAGGTTTCCTGGTTCATGCGAAACGAAGTAGGAGCACATATGTGATATGTGTGGGACCGAGATTAATGCACGTATGTGATACCGCATTCTATTCTCGCGATATGATATATTGGTCGGTTATATGTGATATAGCCGAGTTATCGGATCAAGAGTTGATTCGATAAGTTGATTCCTATGATATTAGTCGGTTGTATGTGATATAGCCGGATTATTAAATCAAGTGTTGATTTGATAATTCAATGTATAATTATATATTTGATATATTAAGTTACATTAACTAATATTTGCTAACTAAGTATTCTTTTTCTCACTTATGTGATATAGATTAATGTACATTTTATTTGTGTCATGCTTGATGCCAAATGCTTCATGGATGTATGAGACTCACACCATGCTTGATATAATGAGGGGGTTTTATTTATCAAAGTAATTCAAAATTGGATGGAAATTGTCATGGCTACAAGCTTGTAGAAGCTTGTGGAAACATTGACCAAGTCCACCAATTTTGTTTCACTTGGAGATATTTATTAAGCTAACCATTATACTAGCCATAGTTAAGTCTCTATAAGGGTTAGTGTATGACACTAACTCACCCATGGTTGCAATTCTCATCTCATATGAGATTTCATTCTCTTCTCTCTTCATCTTCTTCTTCCTCATGAAAAGTGTTTTCTAGGGTTTGGAGAGATGAAGAAATATTGTGAGAAAAATAAATCTAAAGTGAGCCCACTTCCTACTTCATCATTCTCTACTATATTAGCCATTTAGTTTAGGGTGTTTGCTTCACAAATCTACCATTAGTGAAGAGGTAGCATGAGCTTGAGTCACCTCGACGTAGATCATCTTCGGCCTCGAAGACTTCGAGCAAGCTTGTTCATTTCTTCATGTGAACCCTTACTAGAGTTCGACTGTTCACTACTTGGAAAGAAGGGTACACAAAGCTTTAGAAGTGAAGGACCGGTCTACAAAGGTTGTATTTCTCATTCACTTAGTATGCAAAGTTGTTTGCATGTTGTATTGTTTAATTCTCTAGTTAAGATTCTAGGGTTAGGGTTCTTTAGTACGGCAAAAATTTGAAAACGGCATGGACGATACCTCCCGAAACCTTGTTGCCGCCCTACGGAACCCTGCAATATACGCGTATTGATCTCGGTCCCGCACATATCACATATGCGTCCTACTTCGTTTTGCTTGAGCCAGGAAACCTCTGTGTAGGACTCTAAAGACTCGTCAATACGCCGGCAGTAGGTAATGAACATATCAGTTACTCATAAGCCGTCAGAAGTACTAGCTGGACGTAACGGCTACCCGGGTATTGAGCGATCAGAAGATCAGCAAGCAAGCTTGTCTAAACTCCCGCAAAGCCTATCAGTAACACTACCGTACAGTCCGGTCTCTTCGTCTGATATGTCGCATATCTAGTCTTTGGGTGGTAAACGTCATACCCCAATAACTTGATAAGTCATGCCGATGTGAGGCTCATAATGGGTCGAGAAACTTCTGATAACACTTACCAGTAAATCTCAGTATCAGCCCTGGCCAGGGACTTCCTGTTATGGCCAATCGAGCACGGCGCAACATCAACCCCCAATACTGAGAGAGACGAAACCCCTCCTATCGCTCATTGCCTCCATGTGACTTGGGACTGTACCCAAAAACCACCGTTTTGCACTCTCTCTTGAACGTGGTAAGGTGGAAATCAAAGCACAGTGGGAATCACACAAGACTCTATGACGATCTCGTGTCTACAGACTAAACTGTACCGGTGTCACCAGAGAACTGCTATCTGACTATAGGTATAATACCATCTAGGAGTTCTCGGCGAGTCCTGTTCGGTGTACCCATTCTCCAATGAGCACCTGTGCACATTCTCTGATGTCAAACACCAATGGTTGTGGGATCAACCATCGCCCCATACAGGGTCAAGAATCGTACACACTAGTCTACTCTGGAATATCGATGCCCCGTCTCGATACTCCCTCGACTAAGAACAATTAAAGGATGTACTTGTGGACTACCCTGGCCCCACTAGTATGATCTACATCATAGTCCTGGTAGTCAAGTACACATCTTAAGGGCTTTATCAACATGTAACAGAGAGAAAGTACAAGCATACATGTTAAGATAAAGAGTAACCAGATAGCATACTATCATGTCGAGCAAGAAAGTCCTCTCTATATATGTCCGAGCATCCACTATAATATACAATCATGTACAATAATGGCCTCTAGTGCATACATACAACTAATACCGGGACGTGCCCGGGGTCTCCGCGCAACTCCCCATGGCTTCTCGGTCCAAACCGAGAGACCGCGGCGAGTTAAAACATCAAATTAGCATCAATTTTCTTACTGGTTTAGTGGCAGTTTTTGCGGAGTAAAAACCGGCGAGATTCGGAAGTCGTAACTATCTAGTTTAGGGTGTTTGGGTGGCTCTGATACCATTGTTAGTTCCTAGTGCCCTCACCGCTCATCCACGGCTAATGCGGAATACAGAAACGAAAATTTTCTTAGCTCTAGAAACTTAAAACTCAAGTCGAACCAAACACCTAAACTAGTAAACATAAAAGGTTAGGAAATCACAACCTTTGTAGCATCTTCATTTGCTCCAATTAGATTGGACTCTAGCATGCTCTCAAGAGCGCCGGGTCGCGTTTGCAAGCCGTTCCTCTTTCGCCGAAGATGATCCATCCGAGGGAACCGATCCAAGCTCCGGCTTCACCTAGTGAAGCGACCGACGCTCCAAGCTTGCTAGAAATAGAGAGTTGGAATGTAGGAATTTTCCACTATTTTTTTCTCTCAAATCTAAGCTCAAGAGAGCAAGTGTAGAAGAAGGAGGAGGATGTGAGAAAAAATAGCTATAAGCAAGTGTTGAAGAATATGAGAGAAAAAACAATCAAGAGTAGAATGTAGAATGGCTTCATATCCTTTTTTGCAACCATACAAATAAAAAACTCATAACCACTTGTTATAAAATAAAGAAGCCCATTCCTCTCTACATGTCTTCAACCATGCTCAATGCCACCGCACCCTCCACCTTATTTCTTGAATATTCATAAATGAATATTCACAAATGAAGTGTCCATCTTCTAGAACCAATTCTGTATAAATACGGAATGCAACCCGTTATACGTATCGAAATACATATACGCGTATCCGTATAAAAATACGAATAGCCAAGAGAGAAAATGAATAGTGACCAATAATACTAAAATACATATATTAAAAATATATATATAAATTCTTAAATCAAAACTAGATTTAATAATCCGGCTTAATCCTAAGCCGCTAGTATTATCAACCGTCCGATTAAAATCCATGTAGCCTGTACACATATTTAATCGGACACATGTATGTACCAACATATGTCATCCACATCATATCGCTTGAACCGGGAAAACCCTCTGTGTGGGACTCTAAAAACTCGTCAATATGCTGGCAGTGGGTTTAACCATAGGCACGTCGGCGGCACTAGCTGTACGTACCGACTATCCAGGTATTGAGCGAAAGGAAGGCCAACGAGAAAACCCATCCGTACCTCTATTGAGCCTATCTTTGACAATCTCTATACAGTCTGGTCTGTTCGTCTAAGAGTATCGCATATTGGGTCTATGAGGGTGGATAAAGTCAGGCTCCTAATAACGCGATATTTTGTGTCGGTGTAAAGCCCATCATCCACTGAGAAACTACTGATCCAAATCAGTAATTCTCATCCACCTTGGCCAAGTATTTCTGATGATTGCCACCCGTGCACAGCGCGACATCTACCCCCAATATTAGGAGTGACGAATCCCCGACGATCCGCTCACTGCCTCCATGTGGCTCGGGACTGTACCCAACTAAAACCTATTTGCACGACTCCTTTGAACCGTGGTAGGGTAGTAATTAAAGCACAGTAGGAACTCACACAAGACAAATGATGATCTCAGGTCGTCGGACTAACCTGTACTCATGTCAGTTGAGAACTACTATCTAACAATATGTATAATACCATCTAACATGTCCCCGTCGAGTCCGTCTAGTGTAACTCATAACCGAATGAGCACCTGTATACTATCTTTGGTGAGTAACTAACACCAATGGCTGTGAGACCGGCCATCGTCCCTCATCGGGGTCAAGAAACGTATACACTTGTCTACTCTGGAATATCGATACCCAGTCTCGATATTCCAACAACTAGGGACATTTAAGGATTTGCTTATGGACCACCCAGCTCCCATGTATATGATCGCCATCATAATGCTGGTAGTCAAGAAAGAATCATATGGGCTTTATCAACATGTAATGGTTATCTATAATACCACATAATACATGTACATGATGATAAAGATGAACCAGATAGCATACTATCATCTCGAGTAAGACTGCTATAACCGTAGGTCCTCCCTCAATCATCATAATCTCCTGCTTGCGATTACAATAATTTCCTTGAGGGCACTATATCCAACAATATACACCTTTTGCAACTATGCTTCTACAACCCTCGTTCGTTAAGGGACCCGTTTGTGGATGGTGCGGATTATCACACGTCTTTGAGATAGTAGAGCGAGATGTAGACCTCCTCACAGAGAATTCGGTCTCGAAAGGAAATAAAAATACGATTTAAAAGAATACGAATTTTTAAAACAAATTAAACTTTGGAAAATTGAATAAAATTATGAATCCGTATTTTCCATGAAACCAAATTGTGAAAATTATATTTTGAAAGATTAAAGTTTTAATAAAATATCACTAGGTTCCTAAATTATAGTTTTCATAAAAATAGCATAAACTTTTAAAAGTTAGGTTTTATCACTAAAATACCACTGAAACTAAAATACATTGTTATAAAAACTCTTAATATCATAACTCACCCTCGAGGCTTATTTTTGAACAATATTAAAGTATGTTTCATAAAAACCCCTCTAGAAATGCAACCAGTGTAAACACAATGTAAACAACAAAAATAATTTTTTAAGGAAACTAGATTGATATAGGTTTAAGCGGTATCATTTCCCTTGAGCCCTAGAGAGCCGGAGAAAGTGAGTGCTTGCCTACTCAGATTAGACAACACTGCAAATTAACGGAGTCATCAATGGCAATTGTCCTGGAAAAAGACACAAATCTTACCGTCCATGTGCAGCAGTTGTTCGATTACACCCGAACTTAAGAATTTCAACAGTTAAATCCATTCACAAGAAATGACTATAGCCTAAATAAAAGTTCAAACTAGAGTTCAAACTCAAATCCAAACTTGAACATCTTGATCTCAACCTGAACACTTGAACTTGAATATCCAAATTTGAACTTGAATATCCAAATTTCAACCGAGTAGTTAAAACTCTAGTTAGGATTTGTTTAGTTTAGTGTTTGGGCTTGTATCCTGGGAATTTTAGTGTTATGTGCTCAAGTTTTAAAGTTTTTGATTACACATAGCCGTTGTTGATATGGTAAGGAGCACATATACACTTACACTATGTGTATACGTTTTACTTGCTATTATGTGTCTCTAATACACATGATAAAGCTCGTAGGATTCTTGTTTGACTATTAGCATTATGATGGCGATCATATACGTGGGAGATGGGTAGTCCATAAGCACATATTTAAATGTGTTAGATATGTAGGATTTTGGTTCTTGGGTCGTGCTAGAGTTCAAACTCAAATCCAAACTTGAACATCTTGATCTCAACCTGAACACTTGAACTTGAATATCCAAATTTGAACTTGAATACTTGACTTGACCGAACCATGAATATAACTGTAAGTGCACGGCGGCGCCCCGGCCGTCAATCCGACGGCCAAATGCGGAAGCGGTGATAAACTTTAATTTTTCTTGAACTGGCAAACCGCCGCGCACTAATACCCGGATCGAACCATTAATTAGTCCTAGCTAACTACAAGAAAGGGAAGAGAGATATACCGACTGATCCGAGTCCTCCGGTCTTCTCGTCGTCGTCCCGATGTCCTGCGGAAGTTCCGGTCTCCACCTCGTCGCCGGAAGTGCGCCACATCGCCTACTTCTTTTACGGGCTCCCACCTCAATGCCGAGGAAACTCGGGCACGAAGCTGGCTAGTCGACGTGCCCAAGGTTTGCTGTAGAATGTAGTGTACAAGTCTCATTTTGCGGTTGTAGGAATTGCCTTTTGGTGGAGGGATGAACTATGGAGTTTGGAGATGGAGCTTGTAGGATTTTTCCAAAGCCAAATGAGTGTAATCCCACCATGTAAAAAATGGGACAGCCCCTCTAATGGAATGGCTGGCCAAGACAATGGTGATGGTGAGAATGAGAGTCTCATGTATCAAAAATGGGAGCCATACTCATTATGCAAGGGAGTGAGAGAAAGGTCATAAAGGTCATGATAACAAAAGATGATTACTAACCCAAACCCACACTCCACCAACCTCATCATCAACAACCATGATGAGCCAAAAGTCAAGCCATGATCAACTAAAGAAAGGTCAAGGGATGGGCTCCATCATGAAACCATCATGACACAAGAAAATGCAAAGAACCCCTCCACAAATACTTATTTGCAACAATGCAAATAAGCCCTCCTCCACCAATCTTCGGCCAATGAACGATACAAAGGAAATCGGCCGAAACGAAAAGCAAACTGGCAACTCCATAAAACTGGTCCCGTAATAAATTACAGGAAAAACCCTGATACTGTGTATACACACCCGCATTTGTATTCCTACCGAAATACAAATGCAATGAGACAAAATCTACACTGTACTATACTAGGATCCGGCTTAAACCAAAGCCGGCTAGTAATATCTGTTCGATCCTGATCCGTGCAATATCGCACGTATCTGATCGAACCCTGCCATATAACCATACGGCCTATAGTACAAACTGTCTGATCCTGATCCGTGCAATACTGCACGTATCTGATCGGACCTTGCCATATCTCCATACGGCCTCTAAAACTTTCGCCCGAAAGCTGAGTAACTGAATGTGGGGGACTCTAAAGACTCGTCAACACCTTGGTTGTGGATTCAACCACTAGCACGTCAGAGGTATAAGCCAATACGTAACGGGCTACCAGGTACTAAAAGGGACGTCGATGAGCGAACTCATCCTGACACCCCACTGAGCCTGTCAGTGACAATATACGTACAGTCTGGTCCGTTCGTCTATGAGCATCGCATGGCGGGCCTAGGGGGTTGGTAAAAGTCAGACCCCCAAAAGCGGTACAAGTCGTGTCGGAGTGTAGCCCAGAACACCCTGAGATACTACTGGAATACCTACCAGTAAATCTCCTGCCTTGGCCAAGGACTTCGTGTAATGGCTCTCCTAGACACAGCGCGACCTCACCCCCAATACCGGGAGAGACGAACCCCTGAAGATACGCTCACTGCCTCCATGTGGCTCGGGACTGTACCCAACTAAAACCTGTTTGCACGACTCCTTTGAGCCGTGGTAGGGTAGTAATCAAAGTACAGTGGGAACTCACACGAGACAAATGACGATCCCCAGGTCGATGAACTAACCTGCACACATGTCACCAGGGAACTGCCATCTGACGTCTGGTATATTGCCAACTAGCATGTTCCCGGCGAGTCCTGTCCGGTGTACTCATAACCCAATGAGCACCTGTATACATCTTAGGTGATCCAACTGACACCAGTGGCTTGTGAGACCGGCCACCGCCCCTCGTCGGGGTCTCGACTGTATTCACTAGTCTACTCTGGAGTATCGATGCCCTGTCTCGAAACTCACACGACTAGGGACAATTTAAGGATATGCTTATAGACCCCAGCTCCCACTTATATGATCGCCCTCATACTGCTGGTGGTCAAGCAAGAATCCTAGGGGGTCTATCAACGTGTAATAGCAACTTGTCAGGTCACCTAAAACAGTACACGATGATAAAGGTAAACCAGATAGCATACTATCATCTCGAGTAAGACTGTCCTACCGGGATAGGTCCTCCATCAATCATTGCAATCACGTACCTGTGACCTAATAATTGACTCTGAGGGCACTATCTCCAACAATCTCCCACTTGCACTCAAGGCCAATTATTGCGATGTCGCATACTCACAGCCCGTGTGATACCGAACACCCAACTCCTCTACTAATCAGTCCCACAAAGCTCGTTTGCGGAACTATTGCGTTCGAGGAATAGCCTCAGTGAGTGGATCCGCTTTGTTGTTTCTTTCTATGTCTCTCTATATCTCAAGTTCGCGGAGAAACCCATCTCTCGAAATGAGCAATACCTGTCTTAGAATGTGTCTGGATGTCTGATGGGACCTAGCTCATAAATGAACTCCAAATCCAAACTTCTTAGACTGTATCGTCAACTGAACTTAATCAGTATCCTGCGCCATGCCGCCCTCAGTATTGCCTTGGACCACCTGTCCAAATTACTGCCCCTCATCAGAAGGAAAAACTATAACTCTGACAACCTTCTTGTCGTCCATGTCACCTTGGAAGCCTGGAATGATAACTGTTTCCCGAATGAGGCTGTCGTTATCATATCCCTAGAACATTCACTTATGTTCTAAAACTGCTTCCGACCGTTTCTCCAGGATTGGATTAATGTCAGCTTATTGCATCTAGTGCAAGAACAATGTCTGGTGTGGTACTTGACATCTCATGATTGACTCAATTGCCTGAGCAAGTGATCTGCCAATCATGCACATCCCTCTCCAATTTAGTCTGTAAGACCCCTTTAGAGAGGGTGACTCCATTACCTGCAGGTACACTACCATGCCAGGAGTCCATCCTAAATACTCATAGAATGCTGTCTAAGTACCCAGATTGGGAAACCACCCAAATCTAGATCTAAAACCATAGATCTAGTAACCAGAATGTCTGATACAAAATCCATTTCCTCTGTGGAGAAACCACTGTGTGACGACCAAAATATAACCGATTGTAGTATAGGAGTTTCTTTTCCTACTCTGTGTATGTCATCCAAATACCAGGATATCACACCCTGCTACCTTCTCAACAGATCCATCCCCTATTCTGATGAAGTCAAACCTATGACTGTCACGTCAGAAATAGATGATCTATCTCCGCTACATCTGCTTTAGTCTATAAATAGACATAAGCTACCTGTCCACCAATGCTCCCGCTGCTCCCACTGACTACGACAACCCTCTGGCAGAGTCATATAGACGTCCACTTCTAAAACTAGTTTAGAACGACGCTATACTCATCCTCCTGCCGGGTCTCGCAGCCTGGAACAACAGCAATGGTAATTGTGGGTAAACAAGAACTTCCCTGTCACCGTCCTTGAGGCTACCGTAGTACCTCTCGGGTGCCTGAAGTTACCCACTTTATCTGCGGAGTGGCCAATGGAATGTCAATCCAGATTGAATCTTTAGGTTTCTTATCAAATCTTTAGTAATCGTTTGTGGTTCTGGAATCACTTCCAGTTCTACCATACTCCCACTACTGTTTTTCTGAAAAAATCCATTTTTAATAAAACTGTGGCGAGTCTAGAACAATATTGCTATTGTTCATCCAGATGGTAGAAAGTCAACCCTCGTCATAGCCTGGGTCAACCCACAAACAGCCATTACAGAAACATGCCTTGAGTTGTCCAGTGTCCGGTTTTAATCATAAGCAGGACAACTCCCCGTACCTTAACATCGTTAAGATATGAACTGTTCTATATCCCATATAGGACCAGAGGCACTGATTTAACTAAACCAGATCCAAATCATGCAACTGTCTCCAGTGCATGTCTACTAAATGGAAAGAGGACGATCAGCGTTACTCAACTTAGGAATGCTTCCAATTATGAATAACCTGAAAGAGAAGCAAGATCTCTTCATCATTACTATCAACTGAATACCATACACAAGTACCTACATCTTCGATCTCTTTGAAGAATCCCGATACTTGCTACACCTGGTTCTTTACTCTATTCAAATACCTATAACTTCTCAAAATTCGGACCCTGTGTTTCCATGAAACACCTGTCTAAAAACCAGAGAAGTCATAAGTAAACCGAATATAGTACGAGGACCAACCCCTCTGTCCTGATGGACCCTGGACAACATACAATACTCTGTATAAGTCCCTTGAGTCTGATAACTCATTCACTGTGTGTCGTAGGTTGAAAACTGTACTTATGGTTAAGAAGAATTACACCGCTGTTTAATGCTCCTTACCTAACCATCCACTGATATAGGTAAATGTCACAAACATAATTTCAAAAAGGTATATCTCACTCTATGAAAATAGACGTTCAGATATATCAATTTGAAATTGGTGCATAACAGCGGATATTCAAAACCAAATATTTGCCGTCCGGCAAACAACCCAGGTGACTTCCTCAAATATCACCAATTACAACGAATCCCGATATAATGAGGATGATCACCTAATTCCCACTAACCTACTCCCACTCATCATCTGTAAAACCATACAGATGTGAGAATCATACCTGGTAAATACATACCCTGGAGTGAGGACTAATTGGGAAATCAGTTTTCCTTTAACAGTACACAGCGAAACTGAAACATTGAAATGTTTCGATGGGGTATCCCGGTATTCCTAGTAATGCCTCTTCCAGATTCACGTCTGTAACCTTGTAATTCTTTGCCATATCTCCGAATCCCTTTCTATGTCTTTAGTCATTACCTTCTGTACACCCCTTTAGGCCAAATGGTTTTCTTCCTTCCCTACCGTTCGGCACCAGCCTATGGTTTGGAAGAAGACTATCCAATAAGCATAATGGGTGTACTGTCCTAATCCTAGGAAAACACTCGCAATGCGAGAGAAGGTGAAGATAAAAGACAACCGAATAAATCTTATTCCTATTTCTCCTGAACCAGAATCCATCCCCGAACTGGAACAAGTTCCTTTCGAGTTTGTATATAACCATACGATGGAGTATCCAATAAACTGTGGATCTTCGTAGTGATACGGAGTGTCCTGGAGAAATACAAAGGTGAAATGGGAGTGGTAAAGAAGTACCTGGTTTTGTCGTGAATAGCAGTCGCAATTTACTTTGCCCTCTTACTAATCCCATTCTTTGTCTTAACTTAATACCTTCTGCACACCATCGTTATGCTAATTGGTTTTCTTCATTCCCCACCGTTCGGCACCAGCCTAAGGTTTGGAAGAAGACTATCCAATTTGCGTAATAGGTGTACTATCTCCTAAACCAAGGAGTACTCGCAACGTGAGAGAAGGTAAAAGGAAAAGACAACTGAATAATCCTATCCGTTTTCTCCAGAACCGGAAACCATCCTCGAATAAATTCCTTCGAGTTCGTATCTAACCATACGATGGTTTTGTCCAATGGAAGTGGACGTTCGTAGTAAAACGGGGTGTCCTGGAGAAAAGGGTAAAAGTAGGAGTGGCAATGAGGTCTGCAACTCTGACAATCCAAAAGCCAATGTTTAAGAAGGTTCGGTCAACTTGGTCACTGAGTCATAGTCTTAGGGTCGGGTCAATAGTCGCTGCCAAAGAGAGAGAGAAAAGAAACACTCAGCGTGCACTCTAACCTAGATCAGAATGGTTGCCAATTTATCTAATCTGGAAACCTCCCACTGTGCCTCAAATTCTCCTCCAAACCTGAAAGAAGAATTAGTCGGGATCACCCGAGGAGTAAACCAACTCATCAGTAGGAATCGGGATCCAACTATCATCGCATGACAACGTGACGGAATCCGCTCACGGTATCACACTCCAGAAGGTATGCGCATATCTGGCAAGTTTCAGTTCTTTTGAAACTCCCGATGTGATTTCTGCCCCATGCTCTTATGACCTTGGCGTGAGGTCAAAATATCATAAGTCACATGTCAAGTTCTGCCCATCATTATCCAGGTTAATTTGAACCCACCCGTACATACCCTTGACGTAGTCCAAAATAGTAGTACGACTGTCCCAAACCAACGCATCTATCTATGCAACAGATAAATACCCGGCAGCTACCAAACACTATGCCTTGGCGTGAGGTCAAAATACATAGCTTGAATACTACCGAATATTTAACTGAAATGATGGAGGGCTACGAATGGTTTCTGGCGAAAACCTTTAACGTAATGAACTCGATATCGTCGAAGGAACGGATAGCTTTTAAAAATATAGTGACGAAAACCGTTGCTAAAGAGGTCACTCCCGGTGAAGGGATCTCGGCTCGTTCCCCGTAGAATGAGGTGCAGGATATTCCAACTGAATACCATGATGCAAAGCAAAAGTAATCGGCTATAGTGAAGTCATTGCCCTGACGCAAACTTTTTGTCCAAGGGGTCACTCCCGGTGAAGGGATCTCGGCCCTTGCCTCGTCGACTGAGGAGCAGGATATTCCAACTGAATACCACGATGCAAAACAAAAGTGAACGTCCTTGCAACAACAGCTTTTTGAAAAGTGTTCCAACAACATCAGATTAGGTTTGTTTTTAACTTGCATTGATCAGAATCAACGCAGTCCCATCAATTGATCACACCAAAAAGAACGAAAATATACTGATGTACGTATATGCCATCCGCATTCGCCACTGGGTCCCGTCATTACCCGTTAGGTTAGCTAACTAACGACAGAGCGGGGACTGGACTAGCGCGGATGCAAAACATATACAACATCTACTAATATATATACCAATATATTATATTCGCTCAAGGCGTGAAAAATGCAACATCACAGAGAATGAACAGCATCACAGAAACAATACAGATATCTGGGATCCCCGGGTTTCACAGAGCCACTACTGAAACCCGACGTTCCCCTGGTCGTGTGGATAGCCTGTGCAATGAAATCCTAGACCCCTACGGGTGCGGCAAGTCACCCGCCAAAACCTGAAGCGAGGCAGCCCCCTTCAGTACCGTGAATGGACCACCCAGCACTTCACGGAATCCGGTAACTTGGGCACCCCTCCTGGGTCAACCGGTACCCCCTACGAGTGCGGCGAACAGCCCGCCAATTCTAGAGTTAAGCCCCCTCCGTCTCAATGCCATGAGATGCGGGCTTGTTGCCCTCTGGAACCCGGCTATCCGTGCACCCCTCCGCGGGGTAATCCTAGTACAGAAAGTAAAATATACATACAACGGGTACATCGACAGCAACCTGGTCGTGCCCCAAAATAATAATACAAACAGGCAGTGACGACAGTGCACATGTCGGACGCTCGCCCCGCAATATCAAATGTACATAATACAACAAACTCTATACTAGCATTGCATCCAGGCTATCCCCCACGACCGATCCGCAACATCACAGCAAAAACAGAACATCAACGTGAAAATCACGTTCGCAAATCCGTCTAACCGGGCTATAGCAGTTAGACCGGATTTACCGATCAAGTGACATTCACGGTCGCAGATATAATGTAAATACTGTGAAATAATGTGTTTAAAATATCCGATCAATCAAATTTTAACAAGTGGGCCCCCAAGCATTACTGTAGCAGATCAGGAAATTCTGGGCCCAATATTAATATTCCAAAACCCCTAAAATAACCCATAAAGCCTACTGGAAAAATTGTACACACTGATCCATCAATACTGCGGCGGAACAGCGGCAACAAGTAGGATTTCGCCGCGGTTCCGCGCACCCCTGAAGAGATCAGTGTCTCGAATTTCTACAGTAGTCTTAGGTATTCCAGCACAGTACTTTTATACAACCTGAAAAATTTTTGGAGACCAAAAAATTTCAACAGAAAACTGTCGTGAAGGAAATACGGGTTTTGGAACATTTGATCGATCGGAACTGAAAAACACATTAAGGCAAGCTAGACTAAGTTAATGGCGTGGCTCTGATACCACTGTAAGTGCACGGCGGCGCCCCGGCCGTCAATCCGACGGCCAAATGCGGAAGCGGTGATAAACTTTAATTTTTCTTGAACTGGCAAACCGCCGCGCACTAATACCCGGATCGAACCATTAATTAGTCCTAGCTAACTACAAGAAAGGGAAGAGAGATATACCGACTGATCCGAGTCCTCCGGTCTTCTCGTCGTCGTCCCGATGTCCTGCGGAAGTTCCGGTCTCCACCTCGTCGCCGGAAGTGCACCACATCGCCTACTTCTTTTACGGGCTCCCACCTCAATGCCGAGGCAACTCGGGCACGAAGCTGGCTAGTCGACGTGCCCAAGGTTTGCTGTAGAATGTAGTGTACAAGTCTCATTTTGGGGTTGTAGGAATTGCCTTTTGGTGGAGGGATGAACTATGGAGTTTGGAGATGGAGCTTGTAGGATTTTTCCAAAGCCAAATGAGTGTAATCCCACCATGTAAAAAATGGGACAGCCCCTCTAATGGAATGGCCGGCCAAGACAATGGTGATGGTGAGAATGAGAGTCTCATGTATCAAAAATGGGAGCCATACTCATTATGCAAGGGAGTGAGAGAAAGGTCATAAAGGTCATGATAACAAGAGATGATTACTAACCCAAACCCACACTCCACCAACCTCATCATCAACAACCATGATGAGCCAAAAGTCAAGCCATGATCAACTAAAGAAAGGTCAAGGGATGGGCTCCATCATGAAACCATCATGACACAAGAAAATGCAAAGAACCCCTCCACAAATACTTATTTGCAACAATGCAAATAAGCCCTCCTCCACCAATCTTCGGCCAATGAACGATACAAAGGAAATCGGCCGAAACGAAAAGCAAACTGGCAACTCCATAAAACTGGTCCCGTAATAAATTACAGGAAAAACCTCGATACTGTGTATACACACCCGCATTTGTATTCCTACCGAAATACAAATGAAATGAGACAAAATCTACACTGTACTATACTAGGATCCGGCTTAAACCAAAGCCGGCTAGTAATATCTGTTCGATCCTGATCCGTGCAATACCGCACGTATCTGATCGAACCCTGCCATATAACCATACGGCCTATAGTACAAACTGTCTGATCCTGATCCGTGCAATACTGCACGTATCTGATCGGACCTTGCCATATCTCCATACGGCCTCTACAACTTTCGCCCGAAAGCTGAGTAACTGAATGTGGGGGACTCTAAAGACTCGTCAACACCTTGGTTGTGGATTCAACCACTAGCACGTCAGAGGTATAAGCCAATACGTAACGGGCTACCAGGTATTGACTAAAAGGGACGTCGATGAGCGAACTCATCCTGACACCCCACTGAGCCTGTCAGTGACAATATACGTACAGTCCGGTCCGTTCGTCTATGAGCATCGCATGGCGGGCCTAGGGGGTTGGTAAAAGTCAGACCCCCAAAAGCGGTACAAGTCGTGTCGGAGTGTAGCCCAGAACACCCTGAGATACTACTGGAATACCTACCAGTAAATCTCATGCCTTGGCCAAGGACTTCGTGTAATGGCTCTCCTAGACACAGCGCGACCTCACCCCCAATACCGGGAGAGACGAACCCCTGAAGATACGCTCACTGCCTCCATGTGGCTCGGGACTGTACCCAACTAAAACCTGTTTGCATGACTCCTTTGAGCCGTGGTACGGTAGTAATCAAAGTACAGTGGGAACTCACACGAGACAAATGACGATCCCCAGGTCGATGAACTAACCTGCACACATGTCACCAGGGAACTGCCATCTGACGTCTGGTATATTGCCAACTAGCATGTTCCCGGCGAGTCCTGTCCGGTGTACTCATAACCCAATGAGCACCTGTATACATCTTAGATGATCCAACTGACACCAGTGGCTTGTGAGACCGGCCACCGCCCCTCGTCGGGGTCTCGACTGTATACACTAGTCTACTCTGGAGTATCGATGCCCTGTCTCGAAACTCACACGACTAGGGACCATTTAAGGATATGCTTATAGACCCCAGCTCCCACTTATATGATCGCCCTCATACTGCTGGTGGTCAAACAAGAATCCTAGGGGGTCTATCAACGTGTAATAGCAACTTGTCAGGTCACCTAAAACAGTACACGATGATAAAGGTAAACCAGATGGCATACTATCATCTCGATTAAGACTGTCCTACCGGGATAGGTCCTCCATCAATCATTGCAATCACGTACCTGTGACCTAATAATTGACTCTGAGGGCACTATCTCCAACAATAACTTGACATGAACTTGATTTGAATACCTGAATACATGATTACAACTTGAATATGAACTTGCACATTATTTTTATATTCATGGATTCGACCAAGACCTGTTAACTTGAACTATACATTACAATACGTGGGGATAAAGGGGTAGATTGGTACGGAACATATATCGTGGCACGAGAGGTCACTTTAAAAAACACCTATATGAATTCACGTGTCGTTGTCCTGTGGGTTATGACAGGGCCATATACTATATGTTACTATAGTCCACGGGGTAAGATGGACTCCTCTCGTATACATGTATACCTTCTTTATCAAACTACGAACAACCACGTTAGAATAGTAAATCTTATACCTGTAAATGATCATACTTAAACACTCGCTTATACAATCTTACCTATCCACATTACTTGGTTTCTATTCACTTCATATACCATTCAGTCATCTTCTTTTACTTCTTTTGGGGACTTACCGAGCGCTAGTTCGCTGACGACATTACTTTTTGTTTCTTTTCTTTGGAATGTTCGTCAGGAGGACTGGACTCTGAAGAGATAGAGCCGAGCTAGGAGGACTTGGACCAGTTCATTACTCAGCCAGACTACTAGCTTCTTCCTTCTTTTACTTCTGTATGCCACTGTTTAGGCATTTGTTTTTATCATTGTATCTTTTTATTCCAGACAGTTGTATTTAAAGTTGAATGTAAATAAAGTTGTTGTTTCATTTTATTGCTCTTGTTATTCTTGAACCTTATTATATTGCTTGCTTATGCTTAACGTATTTTTTTTATAGTTAATACGTTGCGGACTTACCACGTCACTGTTTTCATCTACTGGAAAGCGAGGCGTAACAGGACTGTATGGTGACTTTCACTTATAGCCTTCGTACGGTCCAGATGAGTTTGCTCGTCGACCTAATTTTATCTTGCTCCTACCTGGATAGCCGTTACGTACAGCTAGTGCCTCTAACGTGCTTGTGGATTAACCCGTCAGGGGATTGGATCTGAAAGTGTTTCGGATTCAATCGGATATGATCCTATATAACCCACTGTCAGCGTATAAACATGTCTTTAGAGTCCCGCAATGAAAGTGCCTGCCCGGGCAAATGTTGATATGGCGTGCGTATAGGATACATACGGGAGTTCGATTAAATGTACGATTTAATCGAATGTCCAAAAAAAACTAGCCGGTTTAAAAGCCGGAATATTAAGTCAAGTGTAACCGTATTTTGATATGATTTCTAGTATTGTGTATTGGATACATACTCTCTCTATATTTATTATATTAGTATATGATACTGATATATTATTATTACGTATATGATACGTAAATTGGAAATGTATTTTATACATATTTTCTTCTTTTTATAAATATGTATTTATATATATTGTAAAGAGAAATGATATGTTTAGAATAAAAAAAGAGAGAAGAAAAAAAATAAAAGATAAGAATTAAAAGGAAAGAAAAGAAATGAAAAGAAGAAAAGGGAAGTTTGAACTTCTTCTCTCTCTTTTCTTTGTTTTATTAATTCTTCCCTTTTCTTCTTATTCTTTTTTCTTTTTAATGTTAATTCTATATCATTTTCTCTGAGAGCCATCTTCTTCATCTTCCTCCTCATCTCTATAAAAATGGTGGAGCATGAAATGAAGTTAGAATTCAAAAAGAAATAGTTTTTCTTGATCACATCACCTCACACATTAACTTAGCAAGTTAATTGTGTGATTTTCTCCACTAGAAGATGGAGATGGAGTTTCGGATGGTCACTCTTCACCGCGGATCATCTACGGCGAGACGGTCGGCTAGTAGAGTCTCCGAAGATCACGAAGTTTAGCTTGGGTCTTCCGATGGCGATCGAACACGCTACAAAAGTTGTAGCACTCTAAACTTGCTCTCTTTTCTTTTTGCAATTGCATGTATTTTATGATCTTAATTAGGCTTTGGTTCTATATTTGAAAAATTATTTTTTTCTAATTCCGCCGTGGTCCGTGAACGTCATGACCCAAGAACCAAAATCCTACATATCTAACACATTTAAATATGTGCTTATGGACTACCCATCTCCCACGTATATGATCGCCATCATAATGCTAATAGTCAAACAAGAATCCTACGAGCTTTATCATGTGTATTAGAGACACATAATAGCAAGTAAAACGTATACACATAGTGTAAGTGTATATGTGCTCCTTATCATATCAACTACGGCTATGTGTAATCAAAAACTTTAAAACTTGAGCACATAACACTAAAATTCCCTGGATACAAGCCCAAACACTAAACTAAACAAATCCTAACTAGAGTTTTAACTACTCGGTTGAAATTACAACCTTCGTAGACGGTCCTTCAGGTCTTGAAAGTGGACTCCTCAAGCTTCTTGGGTTGATGGTACGAGCTCTCAAAACCGATCTTCCGTGTCAAAGGCGATCCACCTGAGGATGCCAATTCAAGAGATAGCTTCGTCTGAAGCAACTAAAGATCAAGTCTTGCAAAGACAAGATACTTAGAGTGGTGTAGTTTATGAAAGCAAATGCTCTCTTTTAATCCTCACAACTCAAGAGAGAGGATTGAGGAAGAAGATGAAGATAGCTAGCAATTAGAGAAAATTCTCAAGTGAAAAATGAACCATCACTCAAAAATATCTCTCTCACTCACTCTTATCTCTACATCCCTCAAACAAAAGAGTGGGTGGGCTTGGTGACTCATTAGGGTGAGTCACAAGCCCACACACTTCTATGTTTAAATGGTGGAGAGAAGAGAAAGAGAGTGTGTAGCCATCTCACTAGTTACACATATACAAACATTTATAAATTTAAATGTAAGTATATAAACATGTATACCCATACCCGTATAAATACGTATACCGTATTTCTACCAAAATATGAATACCGTATTTGTACAGAAAATACAAAATACGCGTATTCATATTTAGAAAGAAATACATGTATTTGTATCAAAGCACAAATACCCGTATTTATACAAATACACGTATTCGTATAAATACCGTATTCGTGTTAAAATACAAATACCCAAAAGAGAGCAATATAATACTAGTATCAAAACTGGTTGTCTTTCAAACTTGCTAGTACTACTAAACCGTCTGATTAAAGCATGTGCATAAATGCACGTGTTCAATCGAACACCCCGCGTAAAACCATACGCAAACTGCACCGTTTCGCCTGAACCGGGAAACTCTCTGTGTGGGACTCTAAAAACTCGACAATACGCTGGCAGTGGGTTTAACCATAAGCATGTCAGTGGCACTAGCTGTACGTAACGACTATCCGGGTATCTGTCGAAAGGAAGATCGACACGATAACTCATCCTAAAACCCTACTGAGCCTATAGGTGGCATTCTCCGTACAGTCCGGTCTGTTAGTCTAAGAGTATCGCATATCGGGCCTAGGGGGTGGTAAACATCAGATCCCTAATAGCGCAATAAGTCGTGTCAGTGTGGAACCCAAATACACCCTGAGAAACTACTAGTGTACCTACCAGTAAATCTCACTTGCCCTGGAGGCTAGCCGTACATAGCGCGATATCAACTCCAATACCGGGAGAGACGAATCCCTTCTATCCCCTACTTCTTCCAAGTGCTTCGGGACTGCACCCAACTACTACCTATTTGCATGACTCATTTGAGCCGTGGTAGGGTAGTAATCTAAGTACAGTGGAAACACACTCGAGACAAATAGTGATGTCAAGTCAATGGACTAACATGACTCATGTTACCGGGGAACTACTAACTGACGATTGATATAATACCAACCAGCAGTTCCCAGCGAGTCCGTCCAGTGTGACTCATACCCAATGAGCACTTGTATACTATCTTTGGTACAGTATACCAATGGCTGCGGGACAGGCCACCTCCCCTAACAGGGATAAGAAGTGTATATACTAGTCTACTCTGGAGTATCGATGCCTAGTCTCGATAATCCTATGACTAGGAACAAGTTTAAGGATGTGCATATAGACTATCCAGCCCCCACAAGTGTGAATATCATCACAACGCTGGTAGTCAAGCAAAGATCCTAAGGGCTCTATCAACATGTAATAGCGATACGTTAAAAGAAACATATATACATGTTAAGATAGAATCAAACCAGATAGCATACTATCATGTTGAGCAAGATTCTTATTATATTTGTTTATATCCCAAGCTTCCAAAATATAACATACAATTTAGTACTATACAATAATGGCCTCTAGGGTATATATCACTAACACATAATGATAAAGACAAACTAGATATCATACTATCATCTTGAGCAGGACTGTTCTACCTGTATAGGTCCTACCTCAATTACCATAATTACCTACCTGCAATTACAATAATTGTCTTGAGGGCACTATATCCAACATATAGGCCCTCCTTCAATTATCATAATCGCCCACCTGCAATTACAATAATTGCCTTAAGGGCACTCTATCTAACATTTGGCATTGCAAAACTTGATCTCTTGTTCTAAAATCGTTTATCAATTAATTTTATAAAGATCAAAAGGGGCTTATCTTGTGAAATATCTAAAACCCTAATTCTCTTGATTTAAAATTGTGTTGATTCATATAGGAGATTAGGAGTCTTTTTGTTGGGTGACGGCAACGCCCCGACCATCAAACCATGGCCAAATGCGGAACAAAAATTTTCTAAACTGGCGCTACCATTACCCGATGCACGGATCTACCCTATACTAGCAAGCAATATAAAGAGTTAGGAATGTTTATACCGAGTTGATCCGTGTCCTTCGATCTTCAACCTTCATCCCAAGTCCTAGAAGTTGCAGATCGAGTTTGGTTGCCGGTCTTCCTCCATCTGCGATGATCCACCTGAAGGAAACGGCGCAAGCTTCAACCTCGCCAAGCAAGGTAACCGACACTCCAAGGTTGCTAGCAATGGAAAGTGGAGGTGTAGGAATGTGTCACTATAATTTTCTCTCATCACAAATGCTCCATGACCAACCATAGAAGATCAAGAGGAGGTGAGGAAACATGTGGCATGAGCAACTAAAGAAAATGGCTAAGTGTTTTCTTGATGTGAGAATGAGAGTGAGCAAAAAAGAAATGAGCAAGCCAACTCCAAAAATTGTGGCTGCCTCTCTCTCTCTCTCAATCATGCAATTAAAATATCTTTCCAATTTTCTAATAAACAAAGCCATGCCATACCTCTCTACATGCCATAAAATGTTCATGCCGCCTCACCTCTTCCACCTCATTTTCCAAAATGATTTTCCAAAAAGAAAAATCAAATAATGAGGTGTCATATCTTCTAGAAACTAATCCGTATAAATACGGAATGCAACCCGGTATACGTATCAAAATACATATACGCGTATTCGAACAAAAATACGAATAGCCAAGAAAGAAAATGAATAGTGAACAATAATTCTAGAATATAAATACATATATAAATTATTAAATCAAAACCTGATTTAATAATCCGGCTTAATCCTAATCCGCTAGTATTATCAACCGTCCGATTAAAGTCTGTGCAGCCTGTACACATATTTAATCGGACACCTGTATGTACCAACATACGTCATCTACACCATATCGCCTTAACCGTGAAAACCCTCTGTGTGGGACTCTAAAGACTCGTCAATACGCTGGCAGTGGGTTTAACCACAAGCACGTTAGCGGAACTAGCTGTACGTAACGGCTACCCAGGTATTGAGCGAAAGGGAGGCCGACGATTTCACGACCCAAAATTGGCCCGTGACGGCCCTAATACTACGCAACGCCTAAAGACGTAGCGCAGTAAAAGAAAGCCAAAACCCAGAAATCTAAACCATAAAAATACGGAAAAGACAATATAAGTTTTTGAAACATTTGAAATCGCAACTCAAATTCTTTAAAAGTCCTACTTTATTTCTTTAAAATTTTAGCAACACCCATTTTTGTAAAAACTAGCCAAGATGAATACAACACAAAAATATGAAACTATAGCGAAGAAATAAGGACAATAGAGAGAAAGTTGTATATAAAAGACAACAAACCCACAAATAATATACAGTAACGTCCTCACCAAGTCTCTAAGTCAACAACATAATAGTAGATGGAGAGTACAAGATACAACGAATGTACAATACAAAATACAGATGACCACCAAAACCCACCTAAGCAAAATAATACTGTGAGCTGATGCGGTATCTGTAGCAAAAGATGATAGCTGAAACGCTGAATAGCCTGCCTCGACTACTCTGGGGAACAACCTGAAACACCTGTGGCACAACGGGGGTGAGTTGCCAACTCGTGAATAGTAGATAACATATGCAGCTAATCGCAGGAATACACGTACAGCATGAATCTAAGGTATGCGATTACAGTAATAACATGTCATGCAAATGCTGAATAAAGGTAAGTACACTAGCAGGTACAATCAATATGTGAAACAACAGTAACATGACAATAAATGCAATAACCATGCAATAGGGATATGAGAATGTAAATATGCAACTATCATAAGGGTACACTAACAGGTACTACCAATATATGAAACTGTGCATAAAATAGATAAGTGTGAGGTATACGGTGGAATATGTCATTTCCACGGAAACCTGACATCGTGGTAGGATCACAATCCATCAAGACACTCAAATCCCAAATCCTCAAATCAGCCCCCAAATTGGGCTCTCACATCATATAAGTCTCACGTCACCTCAATGTACAATATCGAGTAATCCCCTATATCTCGAATGTACAAATCAACAATCTCTTTCATATCCATTATCCAATCTCAATGAATCACATATATCCCAAGTCGAATCTCAAGTAAGTTTCTAACATCCTAAGGTATATATATTTGCAGAAATAAATATGATGGGGGCAATACACATATATTAGCGTCCCATTCCACTAATATTGGTGTAAGGGTATATATAACAACGGCTAATCCCCTGTTATATATACAAAGGTATTAAAAGAAATATCATGAAAACAATGTGCCAAGCATCGACACAGAAATCCTGATAGGTACGTATCATACGCTGTCCCGAAAGCACGAGTGCCTAGCTCTGACCCTTGCCTTTCACGTATGCATACGTACAAGACTCCGGTCGGTATCCCCAAGATAACCGCCGAGTAAAAGGTAATATCACCGGACGGTATGGTTCCCCTGACAGGCTCACCGTCTAACAAATCCATCGATCCGTTCTCGCCCCGGGGTACCTCCGGGCCCCACCATGTACCCTCATGCGGCCTCTACGCCTCCTCGCATGGGGTATAAATAATCAGCACCGATAAAACCCATGGTGGATGCGCAAATATCATATCAAGGAAACCGGGTTTTTCAATGTATGCATAATTTCAGAACTCCCGCGGTTTCAAATCCAGAAAACATCATGTAAAATCCAAATAATAAGAATGCGCAATCCAGGAATAAATATATACGATATATCTGAAATGCGAGCATATAACTGAGAATATGTAGCTGAAACCAGATGTATGCGAAACCAAAAAGGTACAGCTAAGTAACATCAGTAAAGGTAAATATGTAACTGCAACTGAATATGTGTGTAACATACAGGTGTAGCAATGTATAGGTATTTACCTATAAGAACTGATGTCGTATACCCCCCTGGGTATAAGTAAAATATGTAGGATATCCCCCCCGGTATAACTAAAATATGTGCAAGGTATACCTGTAGTTGTATCGCAAGGTGTATATGTACCTATCACTAAAGGTATGATACACTATAGGTATACCGATAAGCTAGATGTCATGTGTGATAAGCAATAGAATCTATAAGGGTTAGTGTGTGACATGGCAATTATTGACGGTGGGTGTGTAGCGTACAATCCGTGCTCGTGCAACATGAACCGTTATTAATGTGTGCAGTGCCCTACGGCTACTAGTCACAGTATAACTATATCTAAGGAAATACAGTAAAGGCGCAATTCTAACAATTACGTAGAATATGCGACATGTATTAGAATCCTAGCCCAGACGCATAACGCCATGCGGGCGATTCCCCTGTAGATGTTAAATCTACTCACCTACACTCCACGCTAGGTGAATCCTACCATCTGCTCCCCCCTGTAGTAGTGTCCGTAGTCCCTGCCTGCAAACCTGCAATAAGACATGGAAATCATATATAAGCCAAATATCTCGCAAAACGCGATATCGAACCAAAACGAGAAACTCGCGTCGCGAACTAAACGCTCGTATGCACGACACGCTGAAACGTGTGTGTACGCGTCTAAAACCATCGCGACACGCCGCGATACGCTGGATCACAGAACCCTCTCACGTATCGCGCGTATCGCGCAAACACAACGAACATCAAATACGATATATAGTCCCAGATTTTCCTACAGGTCAAAACTTACAAAACTAGACATACCAAAGCACTATACAACCCTACAGACAACCCTAGCCAAGACCTCAACACCCCTGCCCCCCACTTGGCCGCAAATTGCGTCCAAAACTAATAAATCTGCGGCCTAAGTTGGGAATGGGGGTCTCGTGTTCTTGTGGTGTTGTCTAAACCTAGAGAGCATGCTCCAGTTTTCCCAATTTTGTTCTGAAGGATCCGGGTCAAAAGCAGATCACAGAATGTCCATATATCGCTTTAAAACCACCAATTGCACAAATTGGAAACCTTATGGTATTTTAGTGTAATCTGGGTTAAACTCAGTTAAGATGACCCTATTAACACTAAAATAAACTAGGTTTACCCACTCAATCATTACTTAATCAAAGTTCCACATAAACACCACAATCTAGCACTAAACTAACAATTTAACACAAACCGACACTAAACCATACAAGCTAAGCAAACTAGGAAATTGGGTTAAGGAAATATACCCAAAACCCTAGAGAGCAGGTGAAGAAGTGGAGAAGAGCTGCTATAGGTTGCTGGAGCTCCTGCTACTGCTGTTGCTTCCTGCTGCTCCTGCTGCTGATGGTGATGATAATGATGATGCTGCTGTTGCTGCTGCTGATGATGATGATGCTGTTGCTGATGATGATGATGCTGCTGCTGCTACCGAAGGCTGTTGCTTCTGCTGATGATGCAGGTAAGTGAGTGTGTGTGTGTGTGTTTGTGAGAGAGAATGAGAGAAAGAGAAAATGAGAGGAGAAATGAGAGAACAAAGCCAAGACCCCCCCTCTCTCTCTTCCCTCATAATGAGGCATGGCTCACACCATGCTTCCCATGCCCCCTCTCTCACACAAAGTCAACATTCAAACCAATATTAAAACCTTTTCCAAATTCATTCTCATTTTAAAACCATCATGAATAAATACAACCATAACTCTTAAACTAATCATAAAACTAACTTAAGACAAATGGTTAGTTAACCATGATTGCTAATCATGTTTAACCCCAAAAACAACCCTAGTTATCATGCACAAGTGTATGTGTGTGCCTAACAAAATTCTAATAAAATACTCATTAAATAGGATAAAATATTTGAAACTTAATTTGGTAAACTTTTATTAAAAACCATACTTTAAAAATATAATTAGCTACAAAACACAATCTAAGGTGTTACAGACGAGCAAACTCATCCTGAACCCCTACTGAGCCTGACAGTGACAATATCCGTACAGTCCGGTCTGTTCGTCTAAGAGTATCGCATATCGAGTCTAGGGGGGTAGATAAAGTCAGACCCCTAATAACGCGATAATCCGTGTCGGTATGTAACCCATCACCACCTGAGAAACTATCGATCCTGGATCGGTAATTCTCGTCTACCCCGGCCGAGGATTTTTGGTGATGTCCACCCGTGCACAACGCGACATCAACCCCCAATACCGGAAGAGGCGAATCCCCGACGATCCGCTCACTGCCTCCATGTGGCTCGGGACTGTACCCAACTAAAACCTGTTTGCACGAATCCTTTGAGCCGTGGTAGGGTAGTAATCAAGGCACAGTGGGAACTCACACGAGACAAATGACGATCTCAGGTCGACATACTAACCTGTACACATGTCACTTGGGAACTGTTATCTGACAATAGGTATAATACCAACTAGCATGTTCCCGGCGAGTCCGTCCGGTGTACTCATAACCCAATGAACACCTGTATACTATCTTAGGTGAACAACTGACACCAATGGCTTGTGAGACCGGCCACCGCCCCTCGTCAGGGTCTGGATAAGTATACACTAGTCTACTCTGGAGTATCGATGCCCAGTCTTGAAACTACCATGACTAGGGACATTTAAGGATGTGCTTATAGACCCCCGGCTCCCACATATATGATCGCCATCATAATGCTGGTAGTCAAGCAAGAATCATATGGGCTCTATCAACATGTAATAGTGATGATAAAGACAAACCAGATAGCATACTATCATCTCGAGTAAGACTGTTCTACCGGTATAGGTACTCCCTCAATCATCATAATCACCTACCTGCAACTACGATAATTTTCTTGAGGGCGCTATAGCCAACAATCTCC
The DNA here is from genome assembly GCA_030015575.1 of Agapanthus africanus. Lineage (NCBI taxonomy): Eukaryota > Viridiplantae > Streptophyta > Magnoliopsida > Asparagales > Amaryllidaceae > Agapanthus > Agapanthus africanus. The sequence goes on from CM057339.1 coordinate 501,858,083, forward strand.
CACTTGCACTTAAGGCCAATTATTGCGGTGTCGTATACTCACAGCTCGTGTAATACCGAACACCCAACTTCTCTACTAAGAAGTTTCGCAAAGCTCGTTTGTGAAACTATTGCGTTCAAGAAATAGCCTCAGTGAGTAGATCCGCTCCAGTGTTTTTATCTTTATTTCTCTATATCTCAACTTTGCGGAGAATAACCATCTCCTGAAATGAGCAATACCTTGTCTTAGAATTTGTGTGGATATCTGATGGGACCCAGTTCACAAATGAACTCCAAATCCAGTAAACTTCTTAGACTGTATCATCTACTGAATTTAATCAGTATCCTGTGCCATGCCTTCCTCAGTATCCGCTTGGACCACATGTCCAACATACTGTCCCTCAAAAGAGGGAAAAACTATAACTCAGACAGCCACTCTGTCATCCAGGTCACCGTGGAAGCCTGAAATGATAACCGTCTCCTGAAGGAGGCTTTCGTTACCATATCCCTAGAACATCCATTTATGTTCATAAACTGCTTCCCTACATTTCTCCAGGATTGGATTAATATATGTTTATTGCAGCTAGTGCAAAAACAATATCTAGTGTGGTACTTGACATTTCATGATTAGCTCAATTGCCTAAGCAAGTGATATGCTAATCATGCAGATCTCTCTCCACTTTAGTCTGTAAGACACCTTTAGAGAGGGCGACTCCATCACCTGCAGGTACACCACCATGCCAGGAGTCGTCCATTCTAAAACACTTTAGAATATAGTCAAGTACCCAAATTGGGACACTTCCCAAATGTAGATCTAAAACCATAGATCTAGTAACCAGAAACCGTGATATTATATCCATGTCCTATGTGGAGAAACAACCGTGTGACAACCACAGTATAACCGATCGTAGTATAGGAATTTCACTTCCTATTAAGTGCATGTCATCCCAAATACCAGGACATCAAACCCTACTACCTTCTTACCAGATCCATCTCCTATTCTGATAAAGTCAAAGCCTATGACTGTCACATCAAAAATAGATAATCTATTTCCGTTATACCTGCTTTAGTCTATAAATAGACATAAGCTGCTTGCCCATATGGTTTCGCTACTCCCACTGACTACAACAACCCTCTGGCAGAGTCATATACACGTGCACTTCTAAAGTTAGTTTAGAACGACGCTATACTCCTTCTCCTGCCGAGTCTTATAGTCTAAAACAACAGCAATGGCAAGTCTGGGTAAAAAAGAACCTCCCTGTCACCGTCTCTGAGAAGACCGAAGTACCTCTCGGGTGCCTGAGGTTACCCACCAAATCTGCGGAGTGGCTAATGAAATGTCAAAACCAATTGAATCTTTAGGTTCTATTAAATTTTCAGAAATCGTTTGTGGTTCTGGAATCACTTCCAGTTCTACCATACTCCCACTTTTTTTTTCTGAAAAAATCCATTTTACTAAAACGGCGGCGAGTCAAGAACAATATCACTATTGATCTTTCTAATGGTAGAAAGTTAACCCTCGTCAAAGCCCGGGATAACCCACAAACTGCCATTACTGAAACGTTCCTTGAGTTTATCCGGATTCTGGTTTTAAGCATCAGCCGGACAACTTCCTATACCTTAACATTATTAAGATATAAATTGATTCTATATATATCCAATATAGAAACAAAAGCACTAATTTAATTGGAACCAGATTCAAAATCATGTATATGTCTCTAGTGCATATCAACCAAATATAAAGAGGCCAATCAGCATTACTCATCTAGGAGCGCATCCATATATGAGTAACCTGAAAGAGAAGCAAATTCTCAAAACTATTACTATCAACGGAATACCAAACACAAGTATCTTCATCTTCGACTACCACGAAGAATCCTGATACTTCCAACAAATGGTTCCCTTCTTTATTCTTATACCTATAACTTCTCTAAATCTCGACCTTGCATTTCAACGAAATACTTGTCTAGAACTGGAGAAGTCGTGAGTAAACAGAATATAGTATGAGTACCAACCCCTTTTGTCCTAATGGACACTGGACAACATACAATACTTTGAATAAGTCCACTGAGTTTAATAACTCAAACTCTGTGCGTCGTAGGTTGAAAACTGTACTATGGTTAAGAAGAATTACACCACTGTTGAATGCATCTTACTTAACCATCAACTGATATAGGTAAATGTCATAGACATAATTTCAAAAAGTTATATCTGACTTTATAAAATAAACGTACAGATATATCAGTTTGAAACTGGTGCATAACTACGGATATTCAAAACCAAAAATTTGCCATCCGGCAAAACCCAGGTGATTTCCTCAAATATCATCAATTACAACGAATTCTGATATAATGAGGATATAATCACCTAATTCCCAATATCTTACTCCCACTCACCATCTGTAACACTATACAGATGTGAGAAATAAATCTGGTAAATACATACCCTGGAGTTATAATCCAATTGGGAAAACAGTTTTCACTTAACACTGCACAGTGAAACTGAAACATGAAAATGTTTCAAATGGGTTAACCTTGTATTCCTAGTAACGCATCTTCCACTATCCTGATTCATGACAGTAACCATATACTTACCTGCCCTCACATCAATCCCTTAATTACGTCTTTACTTATTACCTTCTGTACACCACCTTTAGGCTAATTGGTTTTCCTCCTTCCTTACCTTTCGGTACCAGCCTATGGCTTGGAAGAAGACTATCCAATAAGCGTAATAGGTGTACACTCATAGTCCTAGGAGCCCTCTCAACCTGAGAGAAGGTAATGAGAAAAGACATCTGAATAATCCTATTCTTTTTCTCCTGAACCGGAAACCATCCTCGAATCTGGAACGAATTCCTTCGAGTTCGTTTGTAACTATACGATGGCATGTCCAAGCATTATGGACGTTCGTAGTGATACGAAGTGTTCTGGAGAAATCCAAAGTGGATATGGGAGTGGCAGGGGCATACACGGTTTTGTCGTGAATGATAGCAGTCGCAATTTTCTTTGCCATTATTCTAATCCCTTATATGTCTTTACTTATTACCTTCTGTAAACCACCTTTAGGCTAATTGGTTTTCTTCCTTCCCCACCTTTCGGCACCTGCCTATGGTCTGGAGGAAGACTATCCAATAAGCTTAATAGGTGTACCCTCTCCTAATCCTAGGAGCCCTCACAACCTGAGAGAAGGTAAAGAGAAAAGACAACCGAACAATCCTATTCAATCTCTTCAGAACCAGAATCCATCCTCGAATCTGGAACAAGTTCCTTCGAGTTCGTATGTAACTATACGATGGATTTATCCAATAGGAGTTGATGTTCGTAGTGATACGGAGTGTTCTGGAGAAATGCAAAGGGAAAGAAGGAGTGGCAATGATTTATGCGACGCCGTGACATTCGAAAAATCCAAAATGTTTTAAGAAGTTTCGGTTAACTTGGTTCATTAGTTTTAGTCTAGGGTCGGGCTATGGTCGCTGCCAAAGAGAGATAGAAAAGAAACACTCAGCGTGCACTCTAACCTAGATCAAAATGGTTAATCACTTTATCTAATCAAGATGTCTCCAACTGTTTCCTCGAATTCTCCTCCAAACCATAAAGGAGAATTAGTCGGGATCATCTAAAATCACCCGAGGAGTAATCCTACTCATCAGTGGGAATCGAGATCCAACTATCATCGCATGATAACTTGATGGAAGCCACTCAAGTCACCACACTCCAGAAGGTATGCGCATTCCTGGCAAGTTTCCTGTATGTTTGAAACTCCCGATGTGATTTTTACCCCTAGGACCCAAGTGACATTTACGAATAATCGACAAATCAAAAGGTCCTAGTCAAGTTCAACACGTCATTATCTTGATTGCGTTAAACCAACCCGCACGACCCTTGATGAATAATCAACAAAGTCGTACGACTGTCCTAACCAAACCACATGTCCATGCGACAGAAAAGCATTACAGAGCTACCGCACACTACGTCTCGGCGAATAGCAACGACAAACGTAGCACGAATACTAAGCAATACTAATCTGAAATGACGGAGGGCTACGGCTGGTTTTTGGCGAAAAACCATTAATGTAATGAACTTGATATCGTTGAAGGAATCCAAGTGGTTTTACAAATATATAGTGGTGAAAACTTTTGCTAAAGAGGTCACTCCCTGTGAAGGGATCTCGGCTCTTTCCTCGTAGAATGAGGTGCAGGATATTCCTAACTAAATACCACGATGCAAAGCAAAAGAATCGACTATAGTAAAGTTATCACGCTGACGCAAATTTCTGCCTAAGGGGTCACTCCCGGTGAAGGGATCTCGGCCCTTGCCTCGTAGAATGAGGTGCTGGATACCCATAACCAAATACCACCGTGCAAAGCAAAAGAAAATGTCTGTAATGTCAGTTTTTAAAAACTTGGTTCCAACAACATCATATAGGTTTGTTTTATCCTTGCATTGATAAGAATCAATGCAGTCCCATCAATTAATCACACCAGAAAAGAACGAAAATATATGATGTACGTATATGCCATCCGCATTCGCCACTGGGTCCCGTCATCACCCGTTATGTTACTTAACTAACGACAAAGCGGGGACTGGACTAGCGCGGGTGCAAAACATATACAACATCTACTAGTATATATATAAATATATATAACAATCGTCCCAGGCATGATATAAAGCAACATCACAGAATCTCAGCCAAGCAACACAGAGTGGTGGATAATCCGGGAGCCCCGGGTTTCACTTGAGCCGCAAATGAGACCCGACGTTCCCTTGTCATGTGGATAGCCTGTGCAATGAAAACCTAGACCCCTATGAGTGCGGTAAGTTACCCGCCAATCCCAGAAGCGAGGAAACCCCAATCAACAACGTGAATGGGCCACCCAGCACTTCACGGAATCCGGTAACTTGAGCACCCCTCCGTGGGTCAACATATACCCCCTACGAGTGCGGCGAATAGCCCGCCAATTTTAGAGTAAGTTCCCCTCCGTCTCAACACCATGAGATATGGACCCGTTGCCCTCTAGAACCCGGCTATTCGTGCACTCCACCGTTGGGTAATCCTAGTACAGAAAAGAAAAAATATACAAGGGTGACATCGACCTCAACCCGGTCGTGCCCAAACAAATAATATACAAACTGGCAGTGACGGCAGTCTACATGTCGGACGCTCGCCCTGCAATATCAAATGAGACTAAATTGTACTAACATTGCACTATGGCTATCCACCATGACGATCCAACCACAATCACAGCACAACACAGAACATCAACGTGAATGTCACGTTCGCAAACCCGTCTAAAAGAACATATAGCAATTAGACGAGTTGTACCGCTCGAATGACATTCACGGTCGTAGATAGTAATGCATGTACTGATAAACATTTAAACAGTGTTAAATTATCGACTTCGAAACACCCCGAACAGCCCCAAACAACTAGATAAAACAAAATCAAAACTGGGCTAAACTAGCAATACCACTGAACCAATATTCCAGAGACCAGACCACACAAAAAATACGAAGCCCAAACTCCCTCCCCAGACCGGTCGGCTCGGAAAATTCCTCAATGTGCTCGGTCCAAAACGGGTGGAATGGGTTCGTATTTGGTGTGTGCTCTTGTGGTCATACAAATAGTCTTCTGCAATTACTAAAATATTTTTTTGAAGACTTTGAAAATCAACAGAGACTGGAATCTGCAGGGTATCATTTCGGGGTTGTTTCGATTTCGATACTTTAACATCGTCTAAACAAGCTAGTAAGGGGTTTACGGATTGGCTCTGATACCATGTTGGGTGACGGCAGCGCCCCGGCCATCAAACCGTAGCCAAATGCGGAACAAAAATTTTCTAAACTGGTGCTACCATTACCCGATGCCTGGATCTACCCTAAACCCTATACTAGCAAGCAATATAAATAGTTAGGAATGGTTATACCGAGTTGATCCGTGTCCTTCAGTCTTCAACCTTCATCCCAAGCTCCTAGAGGTTGAGGATCGAGTTTGGTTGCCGGTCTTTCTCCATCTACGATGATCCACCTGAGGGAAACGGCGCAAGCTTCAATCTCGCCAAGCAAGGTAACCGACGCTATAAGGTTGCTAGCAATGGAGAGTGGAGGTGTAGAAATGTGTCACTATAATTTTCTCTCATCACAAATGCTCCATGACCAACCATAGAAGATCAAGAGGAGGTGAGGAAACATGTGGCATGAGCAACTAAAGAAAATGGCTAAGTGATTTCTTGATGTGAGAATGAGAGTGAGCAAAAAAGAAATGAGCAAGCCAACTCCAAAAATTGTGGCTGCCTCTCTCTCTCTCTCAATCATGCAATGAAAATATCTTTCCAATTTTCCAATAAACAAAGCCATGCCATACCTCTCTACATGCCATACAATGTTCATGCCACCTCACCTCTTCCACCTCATTTTCCAAAAAGAAAAATCAAATAATGAGGTGTCATATCTTCTGGAAACTAATCCGTATAAATACGGAATACAATCCGGTATACGTATTGAAATACATATACGCGTATTCGTACAAAAATACGAATAGCCAAGAGAGAAAATGAATAGTGAACAATAATACTAGAAAATAAATACATATATAAATTATTAAATCAAAACCTGATTTAATAATCCGGCTTAATCCTAAGCCGCTAGTATTATCAACCGTCCGATTAAAGTCTGTGCAGCCTATACACATATTTAATCGGACACCTGTATGTACCAACATACGTCATCTACACCATATCGCCTTAACCGTGAAAACCCGCTTTGTGCGACTCTGAAGACTCGTCAATACGCTGGCTGTAACACCCTAGTTCATTTATACCAGTTCTATTTTGGGTATTTCTTTATTTATGTTTATTCCTTGATTTATTGTGTTTTGGGTGCAAGTAAATGTAATTGGTATCCGTGTTTGCATCCGACCCAACCCGCATGCTGGAAACCCGTCTTGATTCCTGTTTATGATTTATCCTGACTAGTTTTGAGAATCCGTGCACTTTCATGTTGCATATCCTGTATACCTGCATTATATCTGGTATCTGTATTTTTTTAATAATAAAATTATAATCAAATAATATATTTTAAAAAATATCTACCATGGCCTGCATCATACCCCTGACCATTTGGTAGCATCCGTACATTTAGTTCTCGACCCGTTTGGTGAAACGGACTCGTTTGGATCGCTATGTGCACGCTACGTGCATCCGTTCTTGGGGGTATGCTTTTTCGTTACCCGGATATGCTATTTTGGTTTTGGTTGACACGCATATTATCCATATTTTTAAACCGTGATTTTAGACCCAACTCAGGCATAGTTTGGAGTAATTTTGTATTAGCCAGAAAACTCAAATTTAACTAATATAATATTCTTATTATATTCTACGGTTATATATATAAGTTTTATATTTATTTTAAACTACAAATATCTTTTAAATATATTATCCTAACTAAACAACTCACAGATATCTCTCTCTCTCTCTCTAAAATAATACTATATATTCTTTCTTTATATTTTTTACCCCGTAACAAAACACCACGTCCCTCTCTCTCTCCTTGTTCTTTCTCTTCTTCTTCTTTTACCCCGCCTCTTCTCGAAACCCTAACCCTAGCCTCGCCTCTGCCCTCATCGCCGTTGCCACCTCTACACTCCCTCGTCGCAGACACCACAAACGCCACCTCCTCACCTCCCTCTCTCCACTCTTCCCTGCATCACCACCATCACCCGCAACCCAACCCGCAGCCTCGCCTGCACACCCCGCCCCGCTGGAGCTCCGACCCAGTCGACCACCTCACACCCTCATCATCTTGTCTTCCTCTCCCTTATCAACCTCTGACACCACCACCCTCACCCGAGCACCAAAAACCCCGCATACCCGATCCCCGACTTCAAGAAACCCCACAGCCCATCGCCGGAAAACCCTCGCCTGCATTCTCACCGTCAATGGTCCATCGTCGACGTCACCCCCCCTCGCCTTCCTCTCTAATCCCAGTGCATCCAAACCCAGAGAGCCTATCCTCTTCTCCTTCTTCTTATTCTTTCATCTACTCTTTCTTTTTCTTGATCTTGTATTTTCCGGTGATCGCCGGAGTCGTGCCGTCACCGACGATCCGGGCGACCCAGTGGACGTCCCCAGCCAGCGTGGTCATGTTCTTGCTTTTCCTGGTTCAGTTATGTACGCGCGCGTGTTCATTGCGACGTTTTCCCGACGTCGGACGCAGCGTACGCACCCCGTCGTGAGATCCGATCAAGCAAGTTTATCTTGCTACATGCTATGATATATATTTTGCATCCATATGAATAAAAATATCACATGTTTACTGCATTGTACATCCATGTTACTGTTTTACTGTTTTCCGATATCCGTTCGTATCCGTATCATTTATTGAATATATAGTTGCATGCAAGTTTATCTTGCTATATGCTATGATATATATTTTGCATCCATATGAATAAAAATATCACATGTTTACTGCATTGTACATCCATGTTACTGTTTTACTGTTTTCAGATAGCCGTTCGTATCCGTATCATTTATTACATATATAGTTGTATGCAAGTTTATCTTGCTACATGCTATGATATATATTTTGCATCCATATGAATAAAAATATCACATGTTTACTACATTGTACATCCATGTTACTGTTTTACTGTTTTCGGATAGCCATTCGTATCTGTATCATTTATTACATATATAGTTGCATGCAAGTTTATCTTGCTACATGCTATGATACATATTTTGCATCCATATTAATAATAATATTACATGTTCATTATATTGTGCATCCTATGTTACAGTTTTACAGTGTTACAATATCCGTTCGCATCCGTACACTTTATTATATATCTAGTTGCATGCCATGTCATATTATTTCATGTTACTGTTACATTAGCACCCCATGCTTGATAATGTGAATCCTACGTAGTCATGGAGTTGTAGATGTGGTCCCTGATAAACACTTGTGCATCCGTGTTTTACTGTGTTTCGATACTAGCTACATTTTACTGTTGGGCATCCATTTGATACATTGTGCACTACCTGCCATGACCTGATACACCACTGCTTGACTTGTTACCCGATCTTGTTACTAATGCGGGCAATCCTAACTTGTTGTCCCGATGGACATATCCTGTTGTCTGCATAGACAAACCTGTACCTGCTTCATCCTGTGTTGGCATTAGCTCAAGATTTATCAATACCTGACTTGAACAAATAACTATGGGGGTAAGGGGAAATCAATGATGAAACCTGACTTGTAACTCAACAGTTCGACGCTTATACTGATCAGTTTTACAGGCTAGGCCAGCCCCGGGATGATGATGCTGACATCATTCGTCTGTATATATTTCCTGTTTACTGCCTAGCGGCACGTCTCGGATTCTGCCCGAGAGTCTTGACCGTGGTCCCAGGCATGCACGGGATACTATTGAGTTACATAGACGATTCCATTAAATTGATTTCACATACTGTAGAATAGATAACCCAGTAGTTTAGTTCCAATTACTCACCGCACATCACATATATTTATATACTTCACTGTTCCATATCCATTCCTACTTGCCATATTCACGTCATCGCTTATACTCATGCCCGCATGTCTCGTTACATCCTGTTTACTTATTATTTTTGATATTATGACGCACTGACGTCTGGGTTTTGCATGGCCCAGATCCTTTATCTCTTTCTCAGGTCAGCCAGGAGTACTTCAGCCGACAGGCCGAACAGTGAGGAGCATGTTGGTGTTTAGTTTAGTTTAGTTTTTTTTTCGCACTTTCATTTTCTGATGTGAGCCCGTATTTGGGACATACTCTCCTGATGTTATTGCTTATTGGATTTATTGCTTCCGCGCATATATATTTCTTGACTCGTTTATTCTGGTATATGGACATGTACTAGATAGTTTATTTTATTTTACTGTTCTTGATATCTTATAGACAGCCGTAATGTGACTGTGGAGGGATGTTTCCTAACCACAGGTAGCATGGTTGGCTCTGTCACGTGCAGATCTTAGCGCACTCTGGGAAGCGGGGCGTGACAGGGTTTGTTTGGTATCAGAGCATAGGATTTAGGTTAATCGGGTTTGATTCTTTTGTAGTTGGGTATTGGACCCAATACACGAATCAGAAAACCCGTAATTCGGAACATGTCCTGCCACATTGTTATCGTAATTCTTGAATCTTATCTTTCTCTTGACCCTTGTCTTGACGATATGCAAATGACCTTGCATCTCGGCTTGAAATCCTTTTAGTCCCCTATTGTTTCTCCCGTCCTATTATTTTGATTCTGATACTAGGATTTGGGTGACTTGAACGGAGTTATGTGATTGTACCTATGAACTGCAGCATGGTTACAATGCGGTAATCTTTTTAAGTAACTTGGAGTCCTATTCTTGATTCACTTCCTTGATTTATAGCAGTGATATTACCTTACTTCTCTCGGTTTCATTGCTTACCAGTCTATGTTTATCGCAAGCTTGAATCCTGTTTACCGTGCTAATCTTCTTTAGTGCCAAGGCTTCAGATGAAGTCGTTTCAGGTATCCTACTTGTTCATGATTTTCTCGCATTAGCATTATTCGATTCAGGTGCATCCCACTGTTTTATGTCGTCCAAGTTTATTATTGCACGCTCGATTTCTTGCACGGCCATGTCTTGTTGTTGGGACATACACACTGGGAACGGGAAGATCATATCTAGTAGCGAGTGCAAGGATTGTTCAGTTGTTATCTGCAGACGAGAATTATTCGCGGATTTCTTGGTGATCGATACTGGCAGTTATGACGTCGTCTTGGGAATGGATTTCTCGGCACTTTCCACGCTCACATCGATTGTAGGGCAAAGAAAGTGATTTTTCAGATTTCCGGACATCCGGAGTTTGTTTTTGCTGGAGGTAGAAGTTCTGTCGGCCCAGTCGAGTTTAGGGCTAGGCCGACAAGCACCGTTCTTTCGTCGATGGAAGTTGAAAAGGAGGAAGCGCCAGCTGTAGTTCGAGAGTTCATGGACGTGTTCGAGGGCATCTCGGGTTTACCACCAAAACGAGATGTGGAATTCGCGATCGATCTTGTTCCTGGTGCAGCGCCAATTTCAAAGGCGTATTATCCAATGGCACCAGTGGAGTTGGAAGAAGTAAAGAAGCAGGTTACCGAATTGCTAAAAAAGGGTTGGATTCGCAGCAGCAATCCATCCTGGGGAACTCCAGTTCTTCCAGTCAAGAAGAAAGATGGCACAAGGAGGATGTGCGTCGATTATCGAGAATTAAACCGGGTGACTATTAAGAACAAGTACCCGATCCCTCGCATTGGCAAATTATTTGAGCAGCTTAGTGGCGCGAGGGTATTCTCGAAGCTGGATTTGTGATCCGGATATCATCAAGTTTGAGTTAAATCAGAGGATATTTGCAAGACTGCTTTCTGAACTCGATATGGACATTATGAGTATTTAGTGATGCCATTCGGAGTCACAAATGCACCGGCGATATTTATGGACTTGATGAACCGAATCTTTTCACCGTTCTTAGACCGGTTTATAGTGGTGCTCATCGATGATATTCTAGTCTACTCGAGAAGCCTAGAAGAGCATGCAGAACACTTGAGGATCGCACTGCAGACATTAAGACATGAAAGATTGTATGCAAAGATGAGCAAGTGCGAGTTTTGGCTTGAAGAAGTGAAGTTTTTGGGGCACGTCGTATCCGGAGATGGAATCGCCGTTGATCCTGAGAAGATTGCAACAGTTCAAGATTGGCCGATTCCGAAGAATGTAGCGGAGATCAAAAGTTTTCTGGGACTTGCAGGATACTACAGAAGGTTCGTGGAGAATTTTGCTCGATTGGCTGAGACTTTGACCAAGCTTACACGGAAGGAGATACCGTTCGTATGGACGGATAGTTGTGCGTCGGCTTTTGAGGCGTTGAAGCAAAGATTGACAACCGCTCCTATTTTGACCGTACCAGACGGTTCCGGAGGATTGGTGATTCATAGCGACGCGTCTGGGAAAGGTTTGGGATGTGTTTTGATGCAGCATAGGAAGGTTATAGCCTACGCATCGAGACAGTTGAAGACCCATGAGAAGAATTACCCAACTCATGATTTAGAGCTTGCAGCAGTGATTTTCTCTTTGAAGATTTGGAGACACTACTTATTGGGCGAAAGGGTCGAAGTATTCACCGATCACAAAAGCCTAAAGTACGTGTTCACGCAGAAAGAGCTTAACATGAGGCAGCGTAGATTGTTGGAGCTGATGGCTGACTATGATCTTAATCTCAAGTACCATCCCGGAAAAGTTAATGTAATACCGGATGCGCTTAGTCGGTTGCCAGCAGTTTGGATGTTGACTGCACAGAATGAGCTTATCGAAGATTTTCGGAGATTCAAGTTGGAGATCGTGTAACCGCATTCTTCAGGACAGTTGATGCAGCTGCAAGTACAGTCGTCGTTGATCGAGAGTATTAAAGCAGCGCAATCACAAGATCCAAAGTTGCAGAAGTTTCGAGGACAGGTTGAAGCGGGACTTTGAACAGACTTTTTGATTCATGAAGATGGTTCATTGCGTTATGGTAGCCGTTTATGTGTGCCTAAAGGAGATATTCACGAAGAAGTTATGAAGGAGGCGCACAGTTCCGCATATTCTGTACATCCAGGAGGCACGAAGATGTACCGTAATCTACGACAGCATTTCTGGTGGGAAGGCATGAAAAGGGAGATTGCTCGCTTTGTAGCGAAGTGCTTGGTGTGTCAGCAAGTTAAGGCTGAACATTAAAGAGTAACTGGTTTATTGCAACCACTTCCATTTCCTCAGTGGATGTGGGAACATATAACCATGGATTTCGTAACAGCTTTACGTTCATACCAGAATATTGCATTTTATACCGCCCATTCTTACGCTCGTTTGGTTATAGGCAGGTGCTTTTAATCAGTGTTTGCTACATATTTACAGGATACTGGTTCTCAGGTCTAGACAGTGAAATTCATAGAAAAGTACGTCAAATTCCGGATTACTGCCAACAACAGATAAAACACGGGTCTCCGCTCTCTATCCGTATGTTGCCACACACCAGTTTAAGGGACAAAATGGAAAATCGATGTCATTTTCGTGCACAAAGCTCAATGTCAACACAAGATCCAACATATCTACGCGGAGCTCGAGGAAATCTTGGCAAAAGATCCACATCACATCACCTTTTGATCTACTGAAATTCTGGAAGAAATGGGAAAAGTTTCTGAGAAAAAGTCATATACCACACTGAAGAGTACTAAAAACTAAGGAAAACCACCAAATTTCATGGCCTAACTCCTCTAAACGGCCGCGGTTCCTCGGCATAAGCGCGCTTAGGCCGCGGAACCGCGGCCATTTAGTCTCCTCTCGTTGTCATTTTTCAGGGGCATGTTGGTCTTTTCTTGTAGGGGCAGATTCTTGCCCTAGGTTTCCAGTTCCCTTCCTATAAATACCTCAGAACTTGCCAAGCTTTTGGTGTGAACTTCTTATGCCTATTTTGTAGGATTTAGTGTAGTTTAGTCTTCTTCTTCTTCTTCTTCATTCTTTTCTCCATGAAAATTGTAGTGAGAGCTTTTTGAGTGGAAGATCAATGAAGATGAGGGTTTTTGTATCATTCTCTTTTGTTTAACTTCCCCTTGAGATCCTTGCTTTCTCTTGATCTTTCAACCTCTTCATTGAGCTTGAAAGTTTAAGGGTTTGTTATTGATTTCAAGTGTTGTATCTTCTTATGGAATTAGTGCTTCATTTCACATGAGTTCTTTACCCTTCTCTTGATCTTGCAACCTCTTGATTGAGCTTGCAAGTTTAAGGGTTGGCTATTGATCCCATGCTTGTCTTGAGTTCTAGTGTTCTTGTAATTATTTTCTTGCTTATTTCTTTCTTGCTTTTTATTACTTGCTTTACATTCATGCTTTACTTTCTTGCACTTTAAATTCCATGCCCTTACTTACTTGTAATCTTTTCTTTTCTTTGTTCTTTTTGTTCTCTCTTTTTGGTTCGTTTTTGTGAATGGTTGTAATTATCGTTGTTAAGAATAAATACGGTATTGTAAGTTAATGTTTCTTTGCTCATTTCCTTTTCCCGTTATTTTCCATTGAACTCCGTCCAAACGTTACGCAAGCGCTCCGTTAGGCACCCTACCCTACCAAGGTAACGGTGATTCCTAACCGCGACCAGTTGCGTTCGGTTTGGCCGGAGGCGAAAGCAAGAGACAAGAACGGAAGGACAAGGGTAAATAAGCCGGATTCCACGAATATCGTGCTTAAATCCCCTAATCCACGTTGTTGCCGATTGCTCTAGCTTCAATTGGTCAAGACTCGGCTCAAAGGTTTTGAGTACGGATTTCTTTAGCTTACAATTTCGTATCTTTTTCTTAACAACTTTATACTTGCATATAACACATAGGTTAGAATCGAACAAACATATACTCATTCTTTATTGACTCGTCTAAAACAAGAACGGACATACAACCATCTCCCTGTGGATCGACCCGTGCTCAACCGGCTAGCTGCATAGCGACACCGTCCTGATCGCGGTTATACTTTAGAACTTTGAACATCCGACACGCCAAAAGCGTGCGATCAAATGGCGCCGTTGCCGGGGAGACGGTAGCGTATTTTCTTTCTTGTTATTCGGGTTAATATTCTTTTTGTATATATTTATAAAAAATAAAAAAAATTCTTTTTGTTTTTTTTGATAATTTTTGTGAGCAAGTCTGCAGATTTTTGCGGATTTGCAAACGGCGATTGTGGGGAGCAAAGTGTACATTCAAGGCTAAGGTGATTGCAAAGTACAGTGCCAAAGATCCGGGTAGTTTGACCCGCGCAAGCGAACTTTTCAAGCTTACCGGATTTGATTCAACGGGGGTTTCCTAACCCAAAAACTTAACGGTACGTACTTTACTAACACCTTCTTCTCAAATCCGACGCATCCAATATACTATTCTTTGCAGGATTCTTTGCAAGTTCGCTAGCAAACGCAAAAAATTGACTAACCCGTATTTGTTGCAGTGCCGTGCTTAATATAAAAAACGATTGTTTGATTCTTTGAATAATTTTCTATTGAATTGCGCATTGCATCAATTAATACGGACTTAAGGGCAAGCGAACCCCACAACATACGGTAAAGGATTTCATCACCTTTTCCGTGGCCCTCAAATCACGAACTTGAGCATAACGTTTACCCGCACAAATTTTAAAAGAAATTAGACTTTAAGCCTTAAGGACTTCGCGCTCATTAGGAGAAGTTAACCGTGTTTAGAACCTCGCTTAACGGTACATTGTTTACGGGGTGTCTAGAAAAGTGTTAACAGCGAAACCGCCAAAAGAGAAAGGGTTATTTAATTAAGGAACTTCGCGAAAGCGTTGGAAAACCTCCCCTTATCTCTGCACTTACCTGGCCTCGTGATCAGTGTATCTTAAGCCCGTTTCTCGACACAGTTTTACTTCGACAATCAAGTTCTGGAGCAGGTCTAGTTGACCTAGGTGAACCCTAGAACGATTAGGTGTGTGGTATTTTTGTGTCGTGATTGTTTTTGTCCAGATTCTTTTTATGTGTATATTTCATTCTTTTGTTAATATATATAAAAAAAAATCACATTCTTTTTCCCCTCCTTTTCTCTTCCTTTCTTTCTTTCTTCTTTTCATATCATGGGTACCCCACCTCATAAAACTCTTGCCGAACTTTGGTACCCACAACCAGACATTACTTCTTACAGTTCTTGCTTTGGCCGAACGTCGAACGATCCCTCCATACCCAAAATCTCTTTGAAAGATCGGATAGAAGCGTCTAGGACAAACAATTGCATTCCGCAATCCACTTTGTATCAACCTTTTCAACCTCCCCCACCCTCTTATGTTGATACCCCTTTTGCAAGTCGTCCTTTGTCCATCGCTGAACGTATTGAACAATCTCATAGCCGATCTTTCACTCCTTTCACCACTTCAAATTCTTGGGATCAACAATTCCATTCACCTTCGTATCCGAGTGTTGATCCTACCACAGTCCAGCCATTCAATTCCTACCAGTCCTACCTGACTCTTGCACCTTCCCTAGACATTGCTTCTGAACCGCCAGTTAGGAGTTTTCAGTATCCAAACAACTTTGAATCTTTTACTGAAACCCCGTCACAACCCATGTCTAGTCTGGAACAGTCGTTGGAAGACTTTAGGGTAGCGTCATGCCAACAGATGATGGATTTGAATGCGTCCATGGCCACCCTCATACAACCTACTGACCAGGTAGCTAGTTTCCAAC
Organism: Agapanthus africanus; assembly: GCA_030015575.1. NCBI lineage: Eukaryota > Viridiplantae > Streptophyta > Magnoliopsida > Asparagales > Amaryllidaceae > Agapanthus > Agapanthus africanus. Next base: position 501,874,302 of record CM057339.1, read on the forward strand.
TAGCTCCTAATTTTCCAATGTATGATGAGGCGGTTGGACAGATTGAGAATTTGAGTGGAGAGAGTGAGCTGTACCCCCTTCCAAATCAAACCTACCGGTTTCAAATTGAATCCCACAACTCCTGTGTTGAAAGGCTATCAAGTGTCCCAACTGAATTATCAATTGAAGATAGAATGTTTGATGAGTTGTGCGACTTTGCAGTGTTTGATTTACCCAATTGTGAAGGGACCTTGCCAAGTGAAACCACACCCAATCCTTTTGACCTCTACACCTCCATCTTAGAACCAGAATCGATTGAAATCCATGCTCTTGATGAGGTATTTGAGAAAATTGACTTTCACTTGATTGAGGATATTGACGCTGGGAATATTTTGGATGATGAACCCGCAGATTTGGCTGAGTTTTTCTCTCCAATTCATCATCCCGAGTCATTAAATGTTTTTCCCGAACCCCATATGCGTCTGGATATTGATGATAAATGCATGGATGAGATAACTTTTGAGGAGAATATTGAGGATAGTACTGAGGATGAAACAGCTTTAATTGATGAGTCGGATTTTCCAATTCATCCTATTCCTTTCATTGACTGGGTGCACCCTCCCGAACCCTTAACCGATACCCTTCCTCAATTACTTCCCCCCACCCTTTCCATCGTTCCGACCTGGCAAGAAACCATATCACTTTCATTCCTTATGTCCGGTTTACCAGGTTCGGCGTACCCATGGTTTCTCACGAATCTTGAGGGATTTGATCCCATTTCTCGATGGGTTAATAGATTAGCACAAACTCTTCTTACACATCAGTCATCACAAATTGTGCTAATCTATTCACTCCATTTCCACCCTCAAGTTCGTATTCCACTTCTTTCTCCCTTCCGCCATTCTTCTTCTTTTGATATACCGAGACCGTATCCCGCTTCTATCTCCATACGGTCTCGCGTATTCTCCATTTCTTTCCTCTTCACCTTCTTTCACCAACCCGCATATTACAGAAATAGAATTTTTGAATGGTTGGTGTTAACTTTTGGCCTGTGTAAGGCCTTGTATAGCTTGACACTGTTCTTTCCCCCCTAATCCTGAACTTCATCGCTTAACAGTGGAAACACTGTTTCACTTAAGTTTAGGGGGAACCCTTTTGTGTATATATTTTTTGTTTTGTTTTCTTTGTTGTATATAATTTGTTTTTAGGGAGCGCCGGCAATTTTGACCCTCTTGGTATAGCCTGACAGTGAGGGCACTGTCAAGTTTAAGTTTGGGGGTGTGTTCGGTAAGCTTTCTTCCTTCGCATTCATTTGTATATTTTGCATTTGCATACCTTATTAAAAACCCACAAAAATCGAAAATTTTTCCAAAAATATAAAAACTTTGTCGTCAAGTTAGCTAATAGGGTAACTTAGATCTTTATTCCGAAAGTTTAGTCGATATATTAGAAATAACTAAATTCTAGGCTTAGGAATTGAAAACCCTAAAAATAACCCTCATTCTGTCTAACTTTGGTAAGTATACGTTGAGTTCAGTTCTTGAGTTAAGTCAAGATGAAGGGAAAGTATTGAAGCTTTACTGGAGGATAAGTCTGAAAAATAGTTTCTTTTCTTGAGTTCAAATTTAGAAAGTACATACCCTATAAATTGCACTTACACGCACCTTGAAACTTGGGATAGTAGAGGATACCTAGAAATACTCTTGCCTGAAAGCCTAGTATGAAAAAAAAACGGTATTTAAAGCTAAACACCAAAAGAGCATATTGAAAAATAAATCCGGTCTTGAAAAAGAAAAAAGAAAAAAGAAAAAGAAAAAATAGAATAAAGTCAAGACCTGGAAACTGCTATTTACGCTTTAAAGTTCACACATTCAGTAATCGGCCGTTAGTGCCTCAAGAAGCATTAATAGTCGCATGAAAGGTGTGTGAGCAAATCCGTCCATCTTTAATGAAAAGAAGTAGTATTAGGTATTAGGGCAAGGGTATTATAGCTTGAATTGAATTCTTGAGTGTAGGGGTGCAAATACACACACACGTAGGCGTATACAATCGATGTTTGGATAAAAGATAGAAATAAAGAATAAGACTTGTGTTTTCTGTAAAGTTGATAAAAATCCCTGATTTGAGGCCGCACTTTAGAAGGAAAACTCAGGAGTTCCAAGGTTAAATAGATAAGAGGTGTGAAAAATAAGGGTTGGATATTTCTAACTTAGGATGATAGAATTTCTAACGTAAATACTAAACTGTAGGAGTAGAATCAATGTTAACTTATGACACTAGCTTGACGAGATTTTGTGGGTGTAATCCGCTGAAAACCCTCAGGAGACAACACTCCTCCTACTAGGGACACCTAGGGGTTTAACGGCATGTTGCACGTGCTCAGTGCAATCGCGTTCCCTGCGAAAGTGCGGTTAGGACTTTTTTGTGAATAATTGGTTTTGCTCGGGACGAGCAAAAGTTAAGTTTGGGGGTATTTGTTCATACCAGAATATTGCATTTTATACCACCCATTCTTACGCTCGTTTGGTTATAGGCAGGTGCTTTTAATCAGTGTTTGCTACATATTTACAGGATACTGGTTCTCAGCTCTAGACAGTGAAATTCATAGAAAAGTACGTCAAATTCCGGATTACTGCCAACAACAGATAAAACACGGGTCTCCGCTCTCTATCCGTATGTTGCCACACACCAGTTTAAGGGACAAAATGGCAAATCGATGTCATTTTCGTGCACAAAACTCAATGTCAACACAAGATCCAACATATCTACGCGGAGCTCGAGGAAATCTTGGCAAAAGATCCACATCACATCACCTTTTGATCTACTGAAATTCTGGAAGAAATGGGAAAAGTTTCTGAGAAAAAGTCATATACCACACTGAAGAGTACTAAAAACTAGGGAAAACCACCAAATTTCATGGCCTAACTCCTCTAAACGGCCGCGGTTCCTCGGCATAAGCGCGCTTAGGCCGCGGAACCGCGGGCATTTAGTCTCCTCTCGTTGTCGTTTTTCAGGGGCATGTTGGTCTTTTCTTGTAGGGGCAGATTCTTGTCCTAGGTTTCCAGTTCCCTTCCTATAAATACCCCAGAACTTGCCAAGCTTTTGGTGTGAACTTCTTATGCCTCTTTTGTAGGATTTAGTGTAGTTTAGTCTTCTTCTTCTTCTTCATTCTTTTCTCCATGAAAATTGTAGTGAGAGCTTTTTGAGTGGAAGATCAATGAAGATGAGGGTTTTTGTATCATTCTCTTTTGTTTAACTTCCCCTTGAGATCCTTGCTTTCTCTTGATCTTTCAACCTCTTCATTGAGCTTGAAAGTTTAAGGGTTTGTTATTGATTTCAAGGGTTGTATCTTCTTATGGAATTAGTGCTTCATTTCACATGAGTTCTTTACCCTTCTCTTGATCTTGCAACCTCTTGATTGAGCTTGCAAGTTTAAGGGTTGGCTATTGATCCCATGCTTGTCTTGAGTTCTAGTGTTCTTGTAATTATTTTCTTGCTTATTTCTTTCTTGCTTTTTATTACTTGCTTTACATTCATGCTTTACTTTCTTGCACTTTAAATTCCATGCCCTTACTTACTTGTAATCTTTTCTTTTCTTTGTTCTTTTTGTTCTCTCTTTTTGGTTCGTTTTTGTGAATGGTTGTAATTATCGTTGTTAAGAATAAATACGGTATTGTAAGTTAATGTTTCTTTGCTCATTTCCTTTTCCCGTTATTTTCCATTGAACTCCACCCAAACGTTACGCAAGCGCTCCGTTAGGCACCCTACCCTACCAAGGTAACGGTGATTCCTAACCGCGTCCGGTTGCGTTCGGTTTGGCCGGAGGCGAAAGCAAGAGACAAGAACGGAAGGACAAGGGTAAACAAGCCGGATTCCACGAATACCGTGCTTAAATCCCCTAATCCACGTTGTTGCCGATTGCTCTAGCTTCAATTGGTCAAGACTCGGCTCAAAGGTTTTGAGTACGGATTTCTTTAGCTTACAATTTCGTATCTTTTTCTTAACAACTTTATACTTGCATATAACACATAGGTTAGAATCGAACAAACATATACTCATTCTTTATTGACTCGTCTAAAACAAGAACGGACATACAACCATCTCCCTGTGGATCGACCCGTGCTCAACCGGCTAGCTGCATAGCGACACCGTCATGATCACGGTTATACTTTAGAACTTTGAACATCCGACACGCCAAAAGCGTGCGATCACTTTACCGCGGAGTCCAAAGGGCAACAATGCAGTTTGGGTGATTGTTGATCGATTGACCAAGGCAGCCCATTTCATACAGTTTCGTGTTGGTCAGTCGACGGAAGCGTTAGCAGAGCGGTACATGCAGGAGATTGTGAGATTGCATGGAGTACCTGTGAGCATCGTTTCCGACCGTGATACCCGATTCTTATCGCACTTCTGGAGGAGTTTACAGGAATGTTTGGGGACGCGATTGAAGTTTAGCACTGCTTATCATCCTCAGACAGACGACCAGTTAGAAAGAACGATCCAAACTCTTGAAGATATGTTACGAGCTTGCATATTAGACTTCAAGGGTTCTTGGGAGGATCATTTGCACTTGGTGGAGTTCTCGTATAATAATAGCTTTCAGGCGACTATTCAGATGGCTCCATTCGAAGCATTATATGGTCGCAAGTGTCGCTCACCCGTTTACTGGGACGATGTCGGAGAGCGAAGGTTATTGGGACCGGATCTTATTGTGCAAACCGTGGAGAAAATTAGTATGATCCGGAATCACATGAAGGCAGCACAAGATCGACAGAACAGTTTGGCCGATACATCGAGAAGACCTCTGGAGTTCGTTGTTGGTGATCTTGTATTCTTGAAGATATCTCCGACTAGAGGAATGATTCGTTTTGGGAGCCGAGGCAAACTTAGTCCTCGATTCGTGGGGCCTTTCGATATTATTGAGCGGGTTGGAGAAGTGGCTTATCGATTGGCTTTACCACCATCTTTGGCGAGTGTTCATGATGTGTTTCATGTATCTCAACTCCGTAAGTATGTTCGAGATGAGACACACGTGCTGGATCATTCAGAGCTACTGTAAGGGAGGACTTGACATATGAAGAATGACCGATATCGATTGTTGATCGAAGAGAAAAGGTCCTCAAGAACAAGGTTATCCCTCTCGTACTTGTTTCATGGGGGAATCGCTCGCACGGAGAATCGACTTGGGAACGAGAAGACGAGATTCGACAGAAGTTTCCACACCTCTTTTCCTAGATTCATGCTTGTTTTTCTTTTCTTGTTCCGGGAATTTCGAGGACGAAATTCTTTTTGTAGTTGGGTATAATGTAACACCCTAGTTCATTTATACCAGTTCTATTTTGGGTATTTCTTTATTTATGTCTATTCCTTGATTTATTGTGTTTTGGGTGCAAGTAAATGTAATTGGTATCCGTGTTTGCATCCGACCTGACCCGCATGCTAGAAACCCGTCTTGATTTCTGTTTGTGATTTATCCCGGCTAGTTTTGAGAATCCGTGCACTTTCATGTTGTATATCCTGTATACCTGCATTATATCTGGCATCTGCATTTTTTTAATAATAAAATTATAATCAAATAATATATTTTAAAAAATATCTAGCATTGCCTGCATCATACCCCTGACCCTGTGGTAGCATCCGTACATCTTGTTCTCGTCCCGTTTGGTGAAACGGACTCGTTGGATCGCTATGTGCACGCTACGTGCATCCGTTCTTGGGGGTATGCTTTTTCGTTACCCGGATATGCTATTTTGGTTTTGGTTGACGCGTATATTATCCGTATTTTCAAACCGTAATTTTAGACCCAACTCAGGCATATTTTGGAGTAATTTTGTATTAGCCAGAAAACTCAAATTTAACTAATATAATATTCTTATTATATTTTACGGTTATATATATAAGTTTTTTATTTATTTTAAACTAAAAATATCTTTTAAATATATTATCCTAACTAAACAACTCACAGATATCTCTCTCTCTCTCTAATATATTTATTTTACGTTCTTTATATTTTTTACCCCATAACAAAACACCACGTCCCTCTCTCTCTCCTTGTTCTTTCTCTTCTTCTTCTTTTACCCCGCCTCTTCTCGAAACCCTAACCCTAGCATCGCCTCTGCCCTCGTCACCGTTGCCACCTTCACACTCCCTCATCGCAGACACCACAACCACCACCACCTCACCTCCCTCTCTCCACTCTTCCCTGCATCACCACCATCACTTGCAACCCAACCCGCAGCCTCGCCTGCACACCCCGCCTTGCCGGAGCTCCGACCCAGTCGATCACCTCACACCCACATCATCTCGTCTTCCTCTCCCTTATCACCTCTGACACCACCACCCTCACCCGAGCACCAAAAGCCCCGCACACCCGATCCCCGACTTCAAGAAACCCCACTGCCCATCGCCGGAAAACCCTCACTTGCATCCTTACCGTCGACGTCCCATCGTTGACGTCACCCCCTCGCCTTCCTCTCTGATCCCAGTGCATCTAAACCCAGAGAGCCTATCCTCTTCTCCTTCTTCTTCTTCTTTCTTCTTCTCTTACTTTTTCTTGATCTTGTATTTTCCGGTGATCGTTGGAGCCGTGCCGTCACCGACGATCCGGGCGACCCAGTGGACGTCCCCAGCCAGCGTGGTCATGTTCTTTCTTTTCCTGGTTCAGTTCTGTACACGCGCGTGTGCATTGCGACGTTTGCCCGACGTCGGACGCAGCGTACGCACCGTCGTGAGATCCGATCAGGCAAGTTTATCTTGCTACATGCTATGATATATATTTTGCATCCATATGAGTAAAAATATCACATGTTTACTACATTGTACATCCATGTTACTGTTTTACTGTTTTCCGATATCTGTTCGTATCCGTATCATTTATTACATATATAGTTGCATGCAAGTTTATCTTGCTACATGCTATGATATATATTTTGCATCCATATGAATAAAAATATCACATGTTTACTGCATTGTACATCCATATTACTGTTTTACTGTTTTCGGATAGCCGTTCTTATCCGTATCATTTATTACATATATAGTTGCATGCAAGTTTATCTTGCTACATGCTATGATATATATTTTGCATCCATATGAATAAAAATACCACATGTTTACTGCATTGTACATCCATGTTACTGTTTTACTGTTTTCGGATAGCCGTTCGTATCCGTATAATTTATTACATATATAGTTGCATGCAAATTTATCTTGCTACATGCTATGATACATATTTTGTATCCATATTAATAATAATATTGCATGTTAATTACATTGTGCATCCAATGTTACAGTTTTACAGTTTTACAATATCTGTTCGCATCCGTACAATTTATTATATATCTAGTTGCATGCCATGTCATATTATTGTTGGATATAGTGCCCTCAAAGTCAATTATTGGATCACAGGTGATTGTTTGTAAAATTCGAGACTGTGTAGTGTGTATCAACTCAAATGATCCCCGATAACGGTTTCATTTGATCGATAAGAGTTTCTCGTTGTGTTGGTATGTATATTGAATAAAATTCACAATCAAAGAATTATATTTGACCGCAATCAATTACGGTGTCGGTTGTAGATCGTAAGCGAGTGCGGATCGTCCACAGGGATTGTGCGATTCGTTTTTATATTTAATTTGTTTGAATTGAAAAGTTAATCGAAAAGAAAAGAAAACATGATTCAAGATTTTATCGATTGATTCAGGTGTCACTAATCTAATCAAGAATCAAGAAAATGATAAACAATCGAGAATTGGGTTTCGATGATATTTCCAACCAAAATGTCAAGAATCTAAATGAGGCTCGTAGGAATCGATCGGATCTATAGATGTGATATAATCTCAAGATATCGTGTTCTTGTCCTTTGAAGAATTGATACTAGATCGATGATGATCGACGAGAGTTAGGGCTTCCTCGTGAAACTAGGGTTTCATCATTTAACCCTTGTTCTTTCGTCAATATCATTCACACTCTAGCCTCTAGCAATTTCAAGAAACGATCGTAACTCCCCAATTTCGAGCGATATCAATCAAGAAAGCATCGCAACGAACTGGGTTGTCGGTTCTTGAACTTGCTAGGGTTTACAAAACTCGTAGGACTCAAGAATCGATTTAAGATATATTACATCATCATTCTATTGATCGTCTCGACTCCTCGACGAGCGGAATATTACTCAAACATCACAACAAGAACCACAACTAGAAATTGAGATTGAATCATGATGCAAGAATTTAAAGAAAACAGGATAAAAGAATATCACCTTTTATTTATATCAACAATTTGATTACAGTCGCTCAAGAACTACAAGAGGAAGAACTAAATTGTCGATCTGGCGTCGCTTTTCTCCGTGAGTCGTGGATCAGCTTGGACCACTTGCTCTGTTGAAGATCGGCTCCGCTCATAAAAGGTTGCAAGGCTTCTTGCTTGATGGGGTACTCGGGATCTTGGCTTTTGATTGGAATTAGGGTTAGGGTTTCACACAAGCCTTGTCACTAGACTTGTGAAAGAAGAAGATGAAGAAAGAGGTAAGAGATTGAATGGTTCTAGATTGTAGATTCTAGATACAATTATCCTCCCTCACCCTAGGTCTAGACTTCTATTTATAGACTTCCCAAACCCTAGGTCTAGGCTTCTATTTATAGACTTCCCAAACCCTAGGTCTAGGTTTGAAATTACAATTCCCTCCAAAAGTTTGTTGAGGAGTTTCTAGAAAGAGTTTGTTAGGAGCTAGCTTAGGTTTTAAGCTAGGATTAATTAAGCATATAAACCCTAGTTTGCTGAACTGGCAGAAGTCTCTGGAGTCTTCTGGAATTTGTCATGTCTTTCTGAAGTGTAGACCCTGAGAGAGAAATAATGCACTGAATTTGAGGAGGTGATGTGGCAAGACGGCCGCGGAACCGCGGCGCAAGCCGGCTCCGGCCGCGGTTCCGCGGCCATGTTAGCTCCTTGGGGCTTGGTTCTTCTGGTGTGGTCTTGTGATGATATTTGGGGCTTCATCTGATATGTTGAATTGTATTTTACCTTTTGGATTGCTACCAGAACTAGAATCATTGAGTTGGCGTAATGTTTGATCAGCACCATGTAAATTTTTGGCTTTTCTTCTGGGTTTTCCTGCATAGATCTCAAAACAAGTGTTGCGCAATATAGGGATGATGCGATGCCATGAAATGCCGTCAATTTCCTTTATAGTGTCGGTTTTAGAGTCTAACACATGCAATCTGATATTTAACGACTGATTTACTAATATGTGAAATATGAATACCGTACACTTCTAAATGAATGCAAATGATAGGGAAATTGCCGGTTAAAAGATGCGGTATTTTCGACTAATCAACAGGCACGTGATTGCAATGATTGAGGGAGGACCTATGCCAGTAGGACAGTCTTACTCAAGATGATAATATGCTATCTGGTTTATCTTTATCATCGTGTACTGCTTTAGGTGACCTTACAGGTCGCTATTGCACGCTGATAGAGCCCTTATGATTCTTGCTTGACGACCAGCAGTATGATGGCGATCATATACGTGGGAGCTGGGGTCTATAAGCACATCCTTAAAAGGTCCTTAGTCGTGGGAGTTTCGAGACCGGGCATCGATACTCCATTAGTAGACTAGTGTATACAGTCGAGACCCCGACGAAGGGCGGTGGCCGGTCTCACAAGCCACTGGTGTCAGTTGGTTCACCTAAGATGTATACAGGTGCTCATTGGGTTATGAGTACACCGGACAGGACTCGCCGAGAACATGCTAGTTGGTATTATACCAGACGTCAGATAGCAGTTCCCAGGTGACATGTGTACAGGTTAGTTCATCGACCTGAGATCGTCATTTGTCTTGTGTGAGTTCCCACTGTACTTTGATTACTACCCTACCATGGCTCAAAGGAGTCGTGCAAACAGGTTTTAGTTGGGTACAGTCCCGAGCCACATGGAGGCAGTGAGCGGATCGGCAGGGGTTCGTCTCTCCCGGTATTAGGGGTGAGGTCGCGCTGTGTCTAGGAGAGCCATTACACAAAGCCCTCGACCGAGGCAGGAGATTTACTGGTAGGATTCCAGTAGTATCTCAGGGTGTTCTGGGCTGCACTCCGACACGACTTGTACCGCTTTTGGGGGTCTGACTTTTACCAACCCCCTAGGCCCGCCATGCGATACTCATAGACGAACGGACCGGACTGTACGGATATTGTCACTGACATGCTCAGTAGGGTGTCAGGATGAGTTCGCTCATCGACCTCCCTTTTGGTCAATACTTGGTATCCCGTTACGTACGGCTAATACCTCTGACGCGCTAGTGGTTAAATCCACAGCCAAAGTATTGACGAGTCTTTAGAGTCCCCCACAGACAGTTTCTCAAGTTTCGGGCGAAACGTTGTAGAGGCCGTATGATATATGGAAGGGTTCGATCTTATACGTGCGGTATTGCACTCATCATGATCGGGCGGATCATACTAGTGGGCTTTGGTTTAAGCTAGATCCTAGTATTGGATTTGTTTGATTACTTTAGTCTCATCGCATTCGCATTCAGTCGGAATGCGGGTGCAGGTATGTATATACAGGTGAGGGGTATCCTTGTGATCCGTCACGAGTTTACTTTAGATGTTGCTGGATCTTTTTGTTGTGGCAAACATTTGGATTAATGTTTGTTAATGGAAATAATGAGCTAGAAATTCATCATGCATTGCATTAAATGTGACATGGACATTTAGATGACTCATGGTCTCTTGTTTAGCAAATGTGTCACATTAATGAATTGTTTTATGTGTTGAAATGAGATGGAGAGAGGGGGTTGCCATGGTTGTTATTATTGGTCTTGTATTTTTTGATCTCACTCACTCACTCTCATTCCAACAAAAGAAAAGAAAAGAAAAGGAAAAGCTCTTGTTCTTCTTCTTCTTCCTCTAGCTCATTGCTTCCATCAATGGCAACATTTTAACCTCCATCCAAAGCCATGGATGCAAGAGAAAAAGTGATCACAACATTCTCTACAACACCTTGGACGCGTCGGCTCGCACACTTCACGCCCGAGTTGCTTCGGACGAAGCGGGAGCTCGTAAAAAGACTTCTCGATGTGGTGCCCTTTCCGACGAGGAGATGAAGACCGGAGTTGGCGCGGGGAGATCGGGATGGTGGCCGAAGACCGAAGGACGCGGATCGCTCGGTATAGCATTCTATCCCTTCTCTAGATAGCTAGGTGTAGGTTAATGGTTACGGTCCGGGTTTTTAGGATGCGGTAGTACCGGTTTAAAGTCAAGAAAAATTTTCGTTTCCGCATTTTGGCCTCGGATAGACGGCCGGGGCGCTACCGTACTCCTACATGGTATAAAAGCCAGGCCATTAACCTAGTCTAGCTAGCTCTAACGTGTTTACAAGTTCGATCGAACGAATTTTCTAAAAACCGCATTTTCAAATCACAGTTTCTGTCGAAATTTTTCTTTGGTCAAAAAATTATTTGGTGCATTGCAGAAAATCAGGCAGGGTTTTTTAGGAGCACTATAGAAATTTGGTAACACGACTCAACAGTAACGCCGCGGAACCGCGTCCATAACGCCCTTTTGGCCGCGGTTCCGCCGCCATTATGAGGCTTCATCTCACCAAATTTCTACAGGGGCTCTCTGTGTTGGAATTAGGGTTTTTGGTATATTCTGTTTGGGCCCAGATTATTTTGAGTGTTGCAATTGTACTTGGGGCCCACTTCGGGAATTTTTAGTAGATCGAAAATTTTAAACATGTTAGTTCACAGTATTTACATTATATCTGCGACCGTGAATGTCACTCGATCGGTAAATCCTGTCTAACTGCTATAGCCCTTTTGGACGGATTTGCGAACGTGACATTCACGTTGATGTTCTGTGTTGTGCTGTGATGTTGCGGATTTGTCGTGGTGGATAGCCTGGATGCAATGTTAGTACAGTTTGGTTATATATGTACATTTGATATTGTGAGCGAGCGTCCGACATGTGGACTGTCGTCACTGCCTGTTTGTATATTATTCTTTTGGGGCACGACCGGGCTGAGGTCGATGTACCCGTTGTATATTTTACTTTCTGTACTAGGATTACCCCGCGGTGGGGTGCACGGATAGCCGGGTTCTAGAGGGCAACGGGCCCACATCTCATGGCTTTGAGACGGAAGGGGGCTTCACTCTAGAATTGGCAGGCTATTCGCCGCACTCGTAGTGGGTACAGGTTGACCCAAGGAGGGGTGCTCAAGTTACCGGATTCCGTGAAGTGCTGGGTGGTCCATTCATGTTGTTAAAGGGGGCTGCCTCGCTTCAGGTTTTGGCGGGTAACTTGCCGCGCTCGTAGGGGTCTAGGATTTCATTGCGCAGGCTATCCACACGACCAAAGGAACGTCGGGTTTCAGTTGTGGCTCTATGAAACCCGGGGCTCCCAGATCATCTGTATTGTTCTGTGATGCTTATTACATTTTGTGATGTTGCATTTTATTACGCCTTGAGCGATTATTATATATTGATATATATACTAGTAGATGTTGTATATGTTTTACACCCGCGCTAGTCCAGTCCCCGCTCTGTCGTTAGTTAAGTAACCTAACGGGTGATGACGGGACCCAGTGGCGAATGCGGATGGCATATACGTACATCATATTTTCGTTCTTTATTGGTGTCATCAATTGATGGGACTGGGTTGATTCGGATCAATGCAAGCTAAACAAACCTATTCTGATGTTGTTGGAACATTTTTCAAAAAAAGCTGTCATTGCAAAGACGTTCTCTTTTGTTTTGCACAGTGGTATTCGGTTATGAATATCCAGCACCTCAGTCGACGAGGCAAGGGCCGAGATCCCTTCACCGGGAGTGACCCTTTGGACAGAAGTTTGCGTCAGGGCAATAACTTCACTATAGCCGATTGCCTTTTGCTTTGCATCGTGGTATTCAGTTGGAATATCCTGCACCTCATTCTATGGGGAAAGAGCCGAGATCCCTTCACCGGGAGTGACCTCTTTAGCAAAGGTTTTCGCCACTATATTTTTATAAAAAGCTATGCAGTTCCTTCAATGATATCAAGTTCATTGCGCTAAAGGTTTTTCGCCAAAAACCAGTCGTAGCCCTCCGTCATTTCAGATTAGTATTGCTTAGTATTCGTGCTACGTATGTCGTGCTCAGCCGAGGCGTAGTGTGCGGTAGCTCTGTAATGCTTTTCTGTCTCATGGATATGTGATTGGTTAGGACAGTCGTACGGTCATTTTGGCTCAGTCAAGGACTCGTGCGGGTGGGTCTAATGCAATCAAGAGAATGACGGGTTGAACTTGACTAGGATCCTTTGATATGTTGGCTTAGTCAAGGTCACTTGGGTCCTAAGGGTAAAAACACACATCGGGAGTTTCTACAGAAACTGAGACTTGCCAGGCATGCGCATACCTTCTGGAGTGTGGTGACGTGAGTGGATTCCGTCACGTTATCATGCGATGATAGTTGGATCCCGATTCCCACTGATGAGTTGGTTTGCTCCTCCGGTGATCCCGACTAATTCTTCTTTCAGGTTTGGAGGAGAATTTGAGGTTACAGTGGGAGGTTTCCTGATTAGATAAAGTGATAACCATTCTGATCTAGGTTAGAGTGCACGCTGAGTGTTTCTTTTTTCTCTCTCTCTTTGGCAGCGACCATGGCCCGACCCTAAGACTATGGCTCAGTGACCAAGTTGACCGAACCTTCTTAAAACACTGGCTTTTGGATTATCTGAGTTGCATACCTCATTGCCACTCCTACTTTTACCCTTTTCTCCAGAACACCTCGTATTACTACAAACGTCCACTTCCATTGGATAAAACCATCGTATGGTTATATACAAACTCGAAGGAATTTATTCGAGGATGGTGATTGATCGATTTTCTCGTTGTGTCGGTATTTAGAAAATTATGTAGAAATCACAACCAAAAATATTTTGACCGCAATCAATAACGGTGTCGAATGTAGCGCGTTAGTAAGTGCAGATCGTCCACAAGGATTGTGAGATTCGTTCATATTTGTTTTGTTTGAATTGAAAATTTAATAGAAAAGAAAAGAAAATGATTCAAGATTTATATCAATGAATTTCATAAATCAACTAGATCTAATCAAGAATCAAGAAAGCATTAAAAATCAAGAATCAAGAAGTGATAGAATTCCAATCGATTTAAGTTTCAAGAATTGAAGTGAAGCTCGTAGGAGTCGATTAAATTTATAGATGTGAAGAAGATTAGCAATTACCTTTTCTTATCCATTTACGAATTGATGCTAGATCGATGACGATTTATCGAGGATTAAGGATCTTGCGAAGAATTAGGGTTTCCTCATCTTATCCTTTGTCCTTTCGATGAATCTCATTCACAAGATAGCTTCTAGGAAATCAAATGATCGATCGTTGAACTCTAGTTCCGTGCGAAAATAATCAAGAAAGCATTTCGCCTCGAAACTAGATCATCGATCATTCGATTTTCAAGAATTTACAAACGTTATAGGACTTAAGAAAATGTTTAAAGATTCGTCAACTTCATCATCTATTGATTTGTTTCGACTCCTCCGCGAGCGGAGTTTACTCAAGCATCATCACAAAGAACACATTCAAGAATATAGATTGAATCATAATGCTTGAATTTAAAGAAAGCAAGATAAAAGAATTTCACCTTTATTTATCGACAAATTCGTTACAACTCTCTTGAATTTACAAAAGGAAGGAACTAGATCGTCGAATTTGGCGTCGCTTCGGCTCCTTGAGTCGCGGATCGGCTTGATCACTTGCTCCGATGAAGTCCGGCTTCGCTTCTAAAGGCTTTGAAGAATTCTTGCTTTGATTGAACTCAAAGATCTTGAACTTTTGGCTTTTTGATTGGATTAGGGGTAGGGTTTGAGGCACAAGTCGTGTCACTCAACTTGTGGGGAGAATTGTTGAACAACCATTTCAAGTGAGGCCTAGGGTCCCTTTTAGAGGCTTAAGAATGATTAGCTTCCTTAAGAAGCTTGGATTAGGTTAGCTTCCCTTGTAAGCTAGTTAGTTAGGTAGAAGCCTCTAGAACTAGTTAGTTAGGGTTTAGCTTCCACCTTAAGCTAGGAGGATAGGGAGAAGGTTCTAGGCTTTTAAGGTAGTTAAGGTGAAGCTTGCTTTGGAAGCTAGGACATCATTAGCTTGTACAAGGAACCTTTCTGATCTGGCAGAAAACTCTGGAAAATTCTGGAAATTATCATAGCTTTCTGAGGTGTAGGAACTGATAGGAGAATACTGCAGTGAAGCTTTTATGATGACGTGGTAATGCTGCCGCGGATCCGCGGCACGTGCCGGCTCCGACCGCGGATCCGCGGTCACGTGAGGGCCTCGGTGCATAAAATTTCTACTGTGGATCTATGCTGACTTCATGGTAGTTTCCTGATATGTTGATTCTCCCAATTCCTTCTATATTACTTCCAGATCTCAAGTCATTGAGTTGGCGTATTTTTTATCAGCACTTTGACAACTTTGGCCTTTCTCCTGGAATTTCCTGCACAGACTTCGAAACAAGTGTTGCGCAATACAAGGATGATGCGATACCATGATAAACAGTCAATTTCCCTAAAAATGCCGGTTTTAGAGTATAACACATGTAATCTTGTATTTTGCAGCTGTTTTGCTAATATGTGTAATATGCAAACCGAACACTACAAGATGAGTGCAAATGATAGGGAAATTGACGTGTTAAAAATACAATATTTTCGACTGATCAAATTCCCCCAAACTTATTTTCGGTCGTCTCGAGCGAACTGTTTTATTAAAAAGAGAAGGAGAAAATAAAGAAAGAGAAAAACTAACTAGCAAACTTTCGTAGGCAACACGATTGCACTGAGCACGTGCAACAAGCCTTTAAACCTCTAGGTGTCCCTAGTAGGAGGAGTGTTGTCTCCTGAGGGTTTTCAGCGGATTGCACCCACAAAATCCAATAATAAAAAGAAGATCATGAATATTACATTTAAAGAAAAGAATTGTAAAAGAAAATCCTTGAAAATTAGGATTTCCAACTAAGCTAGCTTTTCGGTTGTCATGAGCCCTATCTTAATAGTCATGAAAAGATGTCCGAAATCACGTCCTCCCTCAATAAAAATCGTCCTATTTTTCATTCCTATCTTTCTTCCAAACATCGATCGTATCACCCTACGTGTGTGTAAAGGACATCCCTACATCCGGAAAATTCAATTCAAGTTATCATACTCTTGTCCATCAGCCTCAGTACTTTTTAATTAATGAATATTTAGATGAATTTGCTCACACACTTTCATGCGACCGCTAATACTTCTTGAGGTACTAACCGACCGATTACTCATGTGCTTTCTTATTTGGTGTTTTTCCTCGTCTTGCACCGCCTAAGGCTTAGCAGTGACTCCCAGACCAGTTGGCCTTAGGGCACTAGGTGAAGAGGCACCCTCGCTATATTTTTTTATTGCTGCCTTGGCGATAACAAAACCAGTGTCCATTTTTCTCACCACTTTTTATTTTCTTCATTTTTTTATTTCCTTCATACTTTGGCTTTTAGACAAGAGAATTTCAAGGTATCCTCTACTATCCTGAGCTTTAAGATGTGTGTAAGTGCGTATAGTAGGGTATCAACGTTCAAAATGTTTGGCTTCCAGAATAGAAACTATTTTTCAGACTTATTTTTATCCTCAAATTAGTGACTTCTTTCATCTTATTAACCCTTGGGACAACGGCTCATAACTACTTATTACTAGTTCATATAAGAAAACTTCTAATTTTCTTTGTTTTCTTAAATTTTTCTAATCTTCTTGGTTTTCTTAAATTTTTCTAATCTCATGGATGTAATTTTTCACTATCTAATCTTTTATTATCTTATTTATGTACAAAAATGTTTAAATATTAACTATTTTAATATTTTGCAAAAAAAATTAAATTTTTATGGGTTTTGAAAATTTTTAAATTTTTATAGGTTTTTAAAGAAATGTTTTGTGCTTATGCAAATGATATGCAAATGATGCAAAAATAAGCACAAACCTCCCCCAAACTTGTTTTCAACAGTGTTCTCACTGTCGCCAACTACTATATCTACAAAACCTGTAAGCCTTGGAGGAATTTATTAGTGGGGGAAAAATATACAAGTGAAGATCCTCCCCCAAACTTATTCTTTTCACTCACCTCTATTCAAAAAGATGATGCAGTAATATACATGACATGGAGGTGAGACGGAGGAATTTTAATCAAGGTAAAATGGCTCCTGTAAGAACAGGAGCTCCTCCGTGGGGTCAGTGGAAAAATACGGCTTTAGTCTATGTCCATTCACTTTGAAAAATGTGCCGTTTTTGACATTTTCTACGTCTACTGCCCCGTGCGTGTATACAGACCGCACAACAAAAGGTCCCTTCCACCGAGACCAAAGCTTACCCGCATGAAGGTGTAGTCGTGAAACATAAAGAAGGACATGCTGACCAGGTGAAAATGTTTTCCTCAAAATGTTTTTATCATGAAAAACCTTAGTCCTATTCTTTACGATTACAGCGTTATCATAAGCTTCATCGCGGAGTTCGCTTAGCTCATTTAATTGCAGCTTCCGAAGGTTGCAGGCTTGGTTTAAGTCAAAGTTGATTTCCTTAATAGCCCACAATGCTTTATGCTCAATCTTGACTGGAAAGTGACAAGCCTTCCCAAACACTAACCTATATGGAGACATCCCTAGATCGGTTTAAATGCAGTTCGGAATGCCCAAAGAGCATCCGTCAGTTTGGTCGACCAATCTTTTCTATTCTTAGCAACAGTCTTTTCCAGGATTTGTTTGATATGTCTATTCGAAATGTCAGCCTGCCCGCTCGTTTGGGGATGATAGGGTGTAGAAAGTCTGTGGTTGATTGCGTATTTCCGCATTAGAGTCTCGAAAGACCTGTTGCAGAAATGTGTCCCGTTATCGCTAATGATAGCGCGTGGGTGTCCAAATCGCGAAAAGTTGTTTTCTTTTAAGAACTTAATGACAACCTTTTGTTATTAGTGCGACATGGAATGGCTTCAACCCACTTCGAGACGTAATCAACCGCAAGCTGTATGTACAAATTCCCAAAGGAGTTGGGAAAGGGACCCATAAAGTCAATGCCCCAAACATCGAAAATTTCAACCACTAAGATGGGTTGCTGATCAGTCGAAAATAATGTATTTTTAACACGTCAATTTCCCTATCTTTTGCATTCATCTAGAGGTGTTCGGTTTGCATATTTCACATATTAGCAAAACAATAGTAAAATACCGAATTACCTGTGTTGTACTCTAAAACCGGCATTTTTAGGGAAATTGACTGTTTATCATGGCATCGCATCATTCTTGTAGCGCAACACTTGTTTCGAAGTCTGTGCAGGAAATTCCAGAAACCGAGCCAAATTGTCAAAAGTGCTGATCAAAATTACACCAAGTCTAAGTCTGGTGATCTGGCAGTAAACAATAAGGTGTAAAACTATTCCAGAAATTTATTCAAAGCCAATGGGCGCTTCCCGCCGCGGATCCGCGGCACGATGACGTCAGTAGAGAAGCAGATTTTCCCCATTTGCTTATTTCTAACGGCAAAGCTTCCAGAACTCTCCAGAAACTCCACGTGGCTTCATCTAGAAGGCTCGGCCTAACAACCTAGTTCTAGAAGCCTCCCTCCAACTAACTTCTTCTAGAAGCCTCCTTATAACAACCTTCTTCTAGAAAGCTCTCTCCAACAACCTTCTTCTAGAAGGCTCCTTATAACAACCTTCTTTTAGAAGCCTCCTTGTAACAACCTCATTTTGGAGGGAAAATTCAAATGAGGTGGTTCATTTTGGAGGAAAATTCAAATGAGGTGGTTCATTTTGGAGGGAAAAATTGTTCATTTTGGAGGGAAATTTGAAATTTGAATTCTAGATCTAAGGTTATGAGGCTTATAAAAGGAAACCTAGATCTAGGGTTAATAGGGGTTCTTCTTCTTCTCCTCTCTTCATCTTCCACTTACAAGTTGAGTGACACAACGTATAAACCCTAACCCTAATTCTAAATTCCAATCCAAGATCAAGAATTCCGAGTTCAATCAAAGCAAGAAGCCTAGATCCTTTTGGAGCGAAGCCGATCTTCATCCGAGCAAGTGATCCAAGCCGATCCGCGACTCACGGAGACGATGCGACGCTAGATTCGACGATCTCGTTCCCTTCTCAATTTCTTGTAGTCTTTGAGCAAACTGTAACAAATTGTTGAATAATAAAGGTGACAATTCTTTTATCTTGCTTATCTTTTGAATTCAAGCATTATGATTCAATCTAGATTCTTCAATGTTTGCTTTGTGATAATGTTTGAGTAAAACTCCGCTCGTAAAGGAGTCGGGACGATCGATAGAATGATGATGATTTAGATTCTTTTACAATTCTTAAATTCTATAACGTTTGTAAATTCTTGTGAATCGAATGATCGATGACCTAGTTTCGAGACGATGCTTTCTTGATTGTGTTCGCTCGAAACCAGAGATCAACGATCGATCATTTGATTTACTAGAAGCTAGTTTGTGAATGAGATTCATCGAAAGGATAAAGGATGAGATGAGGAAACCCTAGTTTCTTCGCAAGATCCTTAACCTCGATAAATCGTCATCGATCTAGTATCAATTCGTTAATGGATAAGAATATGAAATCATTAGATCTCATCACATCTATAGATCCGATCTACTCTTACGAGCCACACTTCGAATCTTGATTGTTGGTTTGGAAATCATCAAATATCAATTCTTGATTTTATCGTTTCTTGATTTAGACTAGATTTTTCTAATTCTTGAACTTAAAATCTTTAAATCATGAATTGTTGTTTCTTTTCTTTTCTTTAAAGTTTCAACTCATCTAAATCGAAACACGAACGATTACACTTTCCCTGTGGACGATCCACACTTACTAACGCGCTACATTCGACACCGTTATTGATTGCGGTCAAAATAATTTTTGGTTGTGATTTCAATACATTTTTCCAACTACACAATCCGAAATCCTATTCAATCAGTTGCTGAGGCATTTCATTTCTCCGGGAAATTCTACCCCTGTGTTGACACTGTGTACAGGTTTTACAATGATCAAACGCGTCTTTGAACAAAGTCGGCCAATAAAAACCGCATTGCAAAACCTTCTCCGCCGTCTTTTTAGGACCGAAGTGACCCCTACAGGCCTGATCATGACTAAAAGATAGAACACTCTTGAACTCCTCATTCGGGACACACCGGCGAATGATCTGGTCAGGACAATACTTAAACAGATATGGATCATCCCAGTAAAAGTGTTTTACTTGGGACAGAAAACGGTATTTGTCCTGTTTTGACCAATCGCTGGGTATCAGTCCCGTGACAAGATAGTTCACAATATCCCTGAACCAAGGTTCATTGGATACGCTCAAGAGTTGTTCGTCTGGAAACGAATCATTGATCGGCAGGGTCACAGATGAGGAAGAGATGCGTGAAAGATGGTCAGCTATAACGTTTTCACATCCTTTCTTATCTTTGGTAACAAGATCAAATTCTTGTAATAGAAGGATCCAACGTATTAGCCTACCTTTTGCATCTTTCTTCGCCAGAAGATGTTTCAAGGCGGAGTGGTCAGTGTACACAACTATTGGTGAGCCAATCAAGTTAGGCCTGAATTTTTCTAATGCAAATACAACTGCCAAAAGTTCTTTTTCGGTAGTTGTATAGTTAATTTGAGCATCATTCAGGGTCTTACTCGCATAATAGATCACGTGTGGCATCTTTTCAATGTGCTGTCCTAAGACTGCACCTACTACAAAGTCTGATGCATCACACATAAGCTCAAAGGGGTAGTCCCAATTTGGAGACGATAGAACGGGGGCTACAGTGAGGGAGTGTTTGAGCGAGTCGAATGCTGCCTCACAATCCGAGTCAAAGTGGAAGGTCGTATCCTTGGCCAAGAGAAGAGTTAAGGGTCTAGCAATTTTTCTAAAATCCTTAATGAATCTCCTATAAAAGCCCACATGGCCAAGAAATGATCGGATATCCTTGACGCTTTTGGGATGAGGAAGATTTTGAATGACATCTATCTTAGCTCTGTCAACCTCAATGCCTTTCCGTGAAATAACATGTCCAAGCACAATTCCCTCTTGGACCATGAAATGGCATTTTTCCCAATTCAAGCTTAAGTTCTTCTCTTTGCAACTAGTAAGAACTGCGTCAAGATTCGATAGGCAATCAGAAAAAGAGTCTCCGAAAATTGAGAAATCGTCCATAAAAATCTCCAAAAAATTCTCGACCATGTCAGAGAATATCCCCATCATACACCGCTGAAATGTAGCGGGAGCATTGCATAACCCAAAGGGCATGCGTCTATAAGCAAAGGTACCAAAAGAACAAGTAAAAGTGGTTTTATCTTGATCCTTTTTGGCTATGGGGACCTGATTATAGCCAGAGTATCCGTCCATAAAGCAATAATACTCACGTCCAGCTAAGCGTTCCAGCATCTGATCAATGAAAGGTAGAGGAAAGTGGTCTTTCCTCGTGGCGGCATTGAGTTTTCTGTAATCAATACATACACGCCACCCAGTTTGGGCGCGTGTCTGAATCAACTCATTTGCCTCATTGGTAATAACAGTGATGCCAAATTTCTTAGGGACGACATATATTGGACTCACCCATTGGCCATCGGAGATTGGGTATATAATACCATTATCAAGACATTTGACGGTCTCTTTCATCACCGCTTCCTTCATGACGGGGTTCAACCGTCTCTGTGGTTCTCGAGTTGGTCTGGCATCATCCATCACATTTATATGATGTTGACTAATCCCTTTGATGTCCGCCATGGTCCAACCAAACGCCTCCCTATTCGATCTCAATACCGATAAAAGTGCATTCTCTTGCTCTGATGCTAGAGAAGCGGATATGATAACCGGTAAAGACTCATTCTCACCTAAATATGCATATTTAAGATGAGAAGGCAAAATTTTGAGATCTAATGCTGGCGGAGAAATAATAGAAGGTGGGATCATCGAGTGATTTTCGGAGTCACAAAGAAGCTCATAGCCTGTGAAAGATACAGACTCGGGTGGTGATAAGTCAGGAGTGTCGGACTCAAGCGTGGAATTGGTGTCCTCACTAAGATCATGTGCAGGATCAAACAGTGATGTGATAGTGTCGTCGAGATCTGTAAAGCAAAGTTCATCAACTCCGCAACTTTCGGGAGCAATCTCGTGGACAGAGCACACATCAAGGATATGAGCAGAGAGTTCTGATGGCTGACTTCCAACTTTGTAGATGTTTAGTTCAATGGTCATATTTCCAAAGGATAAGTTCATTGAACCATTTCTACAGTTAATGACAGCATTGGAAGTGGCAAGGAATGGTCGACCCAAAATCACCGGAATTTGGCTCCGGAGGTTCACTACAGGTTGTGTATCGAGTACAATGAAGTCCACAGGAAATACAAATTCCCCGACCTTTATCAACACATCCTCTAGTTCACCTCTAGGTTTGGTGATTGAACGGTCTGCCATTTGGAGAGTGCAGTGAGCTGGTTTCAACTCTCTAATCCCTAGATGCTCATAGACAGAATATGGAAGTAGGTTAACACTTGCGCCAAGGTCTAAAAGAGCACGGTTTATGTTTTTACCCCCAATAGAAATCGATATCGTAGGACATCCTGGGTACTTACGTTTCTTTGGTAGCTGTGGGATAAAAGCAGTGCTAATATTATTAGACATGAAGACCTTCTTCGGCACTTGAGTCTTCCTCTTCCTAGTGCACAAGTCCTTAAGAATTTTCGCATAAGCGGGGACTTGTTGAATAGCATCTAGGAGAAGGATGTTGATGTTAACCTGTTTGAACATTTCCATAATTTTCTCCATATGTGGACTCAATTTGTTACCCCTTAACCGATTCGGATAAGGAGCTTTAGCAATAAGCGCTGGGTCCATCATAGGAGAAGGAAGTGGGGGTAGACGTGATCCCAGAAGAGGAGTGGGGATCTTCTGTGGAGGACTAGAAGAGCTGTACTGAGGTGTCGAGCCTAGAGGGAAACGAAGAATAGGCTCGTGAGAAGGCGGTGGGGTAGAAGAACAAGGATCAGAAGTAGAAGTGTGTGTGAGGAAAGGTCTCAGCCGGGGTGTTATTGATAGGATTTTCAATATCATCAATTTCTTCCCCAACATGGTTATTCAGCACTCTTCCTGATCTCAACGTTGTAACGGCATTTACATTGTAATGCCCAGGATTCGGTAGGGGTTGAGACGGAAGTTTCCCTTTTTCTCTCGCACTCATTTCGGCTTTAAGTCGTGCAATTTCAGCTTCCATCGATCTGATACTCTCAGCTTGGGACGCTGAGTTTTTCTTTATCTCACTGACGGAAGATCTAATCTCAGCCGACACCTCTATGAAATTTGACAAGAGTGATTTCATGGTTTGAGTGAATTGAGAGAATTCGTCAGAACAGGTCATAGGATTAGAAGGTGCAGGAAGGTTGACCTGGTTTTGAAAATTTTGTGACTGGTAGGGGTGCTGAGTGAGTTGAAGTGGTTGTTGTTGTGGTGGAAGAGCCCTTTGGAATTGATTTTGGCTTGGAACCGTGTTTTGAGATTGTTGTTGTTGGTTCCAAGCAAAATTCGGGTGATTCCTTGTCACGACCCAAAATTGGCACATGACGGCCCTAATACTACGCAACGCCTACAGACGTAACGCAGTAAAAGAAAGCCAAAACCCAGAAATCTAAACCATTAAAAAGACAAGAAAAAGCTAATAGGAGTTTTGAAACATTTGAAATCACAACCCAAATTCTTTAAAATTCCAACTTTATTTCCTTTAAAAATTTGGCAGCACCTCCCTTGTAAAAGCTAGCCCCAAAAATGGGTACAACATAAATATAAAGTAAAACATCCCCAAACGGGAGCAAATACACGCCCAAAGGCGGAAAACAACCTCCACCACAAATATACGACACCAAAGCGAAGAAATAAGAGACAATAAAAAGGAAACTGTATAAAAGACAACAAATCCACAATAATATACAATATCGTCCTCACCAAGTCTCTAAGTCATCAAGTAACAGTAGATGGAGAGTACAAAATACAACGAGTATACAATACAAAATACAGATAACCACCAAAACCCACCTAAGCAAAACGGCACACTGTGAGTCGATGCGGTATCTGTAGCAAAAGTTGATAGATGAATAGCCAGCCTCGACTACTCTGGGGAAACACCTGCAAACACTGTGGCACAACGGGGGTGAGTTGCCAACTCGTGAATAGTAAATAACATATGCAGGTAATCGCAGGAATGTAAGTACAGCATGAATCTAAGTATGCAATTTACAGTAATAACAGGTCATATAAATGCAGAATAATGGAAAGCACACTAGTAAGTACAACCAATATAATAAAGCAATAATGATATGACAACAGTATGCAATAACCATGCAATAGGGATATGAGAATGTAAATGTGCAACACTTATGAAAGGTACACTAACAGGTACTACTAATACATGAAGCAGTGCACAAATAGATAAAGGTGAGGTATGGAGTGAAATATGTCATTCCTACGGAATCCTGACATCATGGTAGGATCACAATCCAGCAAGACAAATCAAATCCCAATTCCTCAAATCAGCCCCCAAATTGGCTCTCATATCAACTAAGTATCACATCTCCTCAATTACACAATATCAAGTATATCTCGTATATCTCGAATGTACAACATCAAGTGGATCTCACATAAATCGAATGTACAACATCAAGTGGATCTCACATATCACGTATGTACAAATTAGCAATCTCATAAATATCCTGTATCCAATATCAAATGAATCACCTATATCCCAATCAAATTATCAAGTAAAATCTAACATCCTAAATATAATGACATAAATAAATATGATGAGGTCAATACACATATATTAGCGTCCCATTCCACTAATATTGGTGTAAGGGTATATATAACAGCGGATAAATCCCCTGTTATATATACAAGGAGTAATTAGAAATATCATGAAACCAATGTGCCAAGCATCGACACAAAAATACTGATCTATCATATGTCGTCTCCCAGACTAACATCCTGATAGGTACGTATCATACGCTATCCCGAAAGCTCGAGTGCCTAGCTCTGACCCTCGCCTCTCGACGTATCCATACGTACATGACTCCCGTTGGTATCCATATGATAGCCGCTGAGTCATTGGTCCTGTCACCGGAAAGTATGGTTCCCCTAAGCCTCATCGCCTGACAACACGACATCGTTCTTGCTTCGGGGTACCTCCGGGCCCCACCATGTACCCGCACACGGACCCCTCATTTCCTCGCGTGGGGTATACACATCGTAAACGACAAATCTCATGGTGAATGCTGAAATATCATATCAAGGGAAACCGGGTTTTTCAAATAATGCATAATTTCATGAACTACCACGGTTCCCAAATCCAGGAAATATCATGAAAAATCCATATATCAATGCGAAAATCCATGAATAAAGTATACGCATCATAAATCTGAAATGCGAGCATATAAAGGAAAAGCAACAATTAACTGTAACAAGTTAATATAATATCATGCGATTCCTATTTTCTCCAATCCTACATAACATCAGGTAAAGGTAAACATGTAGCTATAACCAGATAAATGTGTAAACATAAAGGTATAGCAAGGTATATATATCTACCTATAAGTAATGATGTAATATACCCCCTGGGTATAAGTGAAGTATGACTATAAGGTATACCTATAGCTATGTCACAAATTGTGTATGTACCTAACACTAACGGCACAATACCCTATAGGTATACAGGTATCTAGCATATAAGTATGTGAAGGCATATGTGTGTAAGTATGTGGATATACAGGTATGCTATATGTCATATGCGATAAGAAATATGAATCAAAGTCAATATGTCCCTAACCAAACCATATCCTAACTATAAGTGGTTTGTATGTGACATGGCAATTATTGACGGTGTGTGTAGCATACAATCAGTGCTCGTGCAACATGAATCGTCAATAATATGTGCAGTGTCCTAAGGGTACTAGTCCAAGCACAACAATATCTAAGCAATAAAGTAAATGCGCAAATCCTAAATCTGACATAGAATATGCGACAAAAGTAATATCTCTAGCCCAGACGCATAACGCCATGCGGGCGATTCCCCTGTAGATGTTAAATCTACTCACCGACGCTCCAAGCTAGGTGAATCCTACCACCTGCTTTCCCCTGTAGCAGTGTCCGTAGTCCCCGCCTGCGAACCTGCAACAATAAAGCAACAAAGCAATAAATATTAATAGCAACCTAAAATACTCACAATCTACACGGACCAACACGACACACTTACGAACTCTAAAGGGTTCGTATTGTAGCTAACGCGTATAGCTACACTACGAAACCAACTCAGCGCATCAGCAACACGGAACACGCATCGTATCGGATAACGTATCGCACGAAACGAAACACAAGGAATACGCTAAATGATCCCAGATTTTCCTGTGCTAACCAAATGTAGAAATTGCAAGTACCATGAGCCTACAAATAACCCAGAGACCCCCTACACCAAAACCCCAACTCCCCAGTCTGGACGCAATTTGCGGCCAGATGCAATAAATCTGCGGCCAAGACGAGGTGGATTTGGCTCGTATTTTGTGGGTAGGTTCTGTATCTCTATACTAGGCTACTGTCCAGTCAATTTTTGCAACACACTTTTAGTTTCACAGCAGATCATCCGAGACCATAAAACGACACTAAAATATACGGTTTTTATCCGAAACGATACGATACGCGACCAAAACAGCAACTTTAAAGCTAAGCTACACAAAAATAACTTAAACAACAGAAAAGAAACAATACCTAATCAAAAGAACACAAAGATGCTAGCTTTGTGCACACCAAGGCATCCAAGAGGCAAGTGATGGAAAAAGATGTGATTTTGTGATGATTTTGGTGATTTGTGATGGATTTGTGTTGGAAATGGGAGAGTGTTCAGTTGAGAGAGAGTGTGAGAAGAGGAAATGGAAAGAGATAGAGAAATGAGAGAGGGTGTGAGGTTAAAGAGAGAGAGAGGTGAGTGTAGGAGAGAAAAGAGAGTGAGTGTATCCAATGCATTAATTAACCATTAATGCATTCCCATACACCTCATCACTCAAACAAAATATCTTTCTCTCATCTCATAACAGATCTAGGGATTAGGGTTAAGGATTGGATTAACTGGGATTAAAGCAAAGAGATTAGATTAGGGTTAAGTGTCATGGTTGCTAAGAACAAAATTAGCACAAACAAACCCTCGCATTTACGTGCACACGTGCGTGCAAGCTTATAACAAATAATAATAAATTATTAATTAAATGTTATAAAATGTGAGGAACCCGAAATGGTAAACTTTTACAGTAAACCCGCATTAACGTCTCTACGAACACTAACCGAAATCTAAGGCGTTACAATCTCCCCTCCCCCCCCTTTATAAAAATTCGTCCCCGAATTTAAAATTCTTACTAAGCGTACCTTCAAAGAGAAGATTACAAAGTCTCAATTCTCGCTCGCAGCCTCTAAAGTGGTCACCTCACTATACGGCTACGTTCAAGAGAACTCTCCACAGATGGCAAGACCCTTGACCGAAGTTTCTCCACCTGCCGAGCCACTAACACACATGGCTGCTGGTGAACGAAAAGATCGAGTCCAACTAATGGTCTGTGCTGAATCATGTGAAAAAGTCATGAAGGTAATTGCGAAAATCCACATAAAGAAAACGGGGTGAATAATCAATAATCTGGACAGAAGTGCCAAATTAAAGGCAACGAAAACTAATCCGCTTAAAGGATCTCAAAAGGACCTATAATCCTGGGATAAGCTTCCCAAAACTCAACATGTCATTCATCGAAAAGTCCGTAGGAATACATGATCTTCCACTGCGAACTCAAATCTGCGACCAACATGGTCGGCATAAGACCTCTGTCTGCGCTGGGCTACTCATCCTGACCTGAACCAAATGGATCATCTCCGAAGTCTCTAGACTAGCTGGGGTCCAAAAATCCTACTACGCAGAGTCAGAAAAACAGACTGGTGATCGACACGACCTGACTAAACCTAAAGGTTGCCAATTGGAATATCTCCTGATAACAGCTATCAAGAAGTATCCTAACAATGGCGAGTGACGATCCCAACTGCCAACAACAAATTAACACAAAGACACACAAGACAACACCTTGAAACGAAACCTGAAATTTCTCTTTACACTCTTGTCCATCCGTAACTATCTCACAAATCACATCAATGTTGGCGGAACTTGAATGAACATAGAGAGTTGACTGATGTGCTTGCTCTAGGATTTCACGTCTCTACCCGATAACATCAGGTACACAAACGCATTCCTAACTTAGCACACCCTAGTCACAATCAAGGACTCCAAATCATTACCCAGCCGAGTATACTCAAGTATCTCAAACGAACGAGCGTCGGCGGGCAGTGTCATAACCACACACAATCGAGCCACTCTCGTGAAACATTACAGTTAAATCACAAAGTCGCACGAACCAAAAGCAAAGGACTGATGCAGCTGTTAACCGAATCTCCAACTGCCGAAAACTCCGTATACATGCCTCAGTCCAATGAAAAGGACCTCCTTCCAGGTCTGTCCAGTCAACGGAGCAACAATACGCTAGTAATCCTGCACGAAACGGCGGTAAAAACCCGCTAAGCCCAAAATCAGCGGACTTCCGTCCCGTACACAAGTCTGGGCCTAAGTTGTACGGCCTCGATCTTCCTCGGAACCATACGAAAACCGTCTCCGCAACTACAAGACCTAGGAGTCAACACAAACAAGCCTGAAGGAACACTCCGAGAATTTAGCAACAGCTGGTGCTCTCCCAGTATCTGCAAAACAAATCCTCAAGTGCTGCTCCTGTTCCTCAAGACACATTGAATAGACCAGAATGTCATTAGTAACACAACAATAACTGGTCGAGGAACGGCCTGAAGAAATCCGGTTCATCATATCTACGAATGCTGCTAGGGCATTGGTGAGTCCGACGACACCACCAAAACACACAAAGCCCGTAGCACACACAAGGCAGTCTTCGGAATGTCATCACTCCGAACCCGCAACAATGATGACCTGATCCCGGAAAAACTTAGAAAATGTCTCGCACTCTGGAGCCGATCGAAGAATCGTCAATGCGAGGTAAAGGATACCTATCCGCACCGTAAGCCGGTTCAATTAACGATCCATCGATACACAACCTAACTGTCGTCTTCCTACCTGACGAACAGAAATAGGAGCTCCCTAATGCGAAACACTCAGACGCACAAGCCTCCCAACAAACAACTCTGCAGCTGATCCTTAAGCTCCCTAAGCTTCGCCGGCTCATCTGGAACAACGTCGGATAACTCTCGCACCAAAGGAACCTGGTCCAACAACCCAACTGTGGCTCCGGTACCATGAATGAACGCCAAGAATCCACGACATCCTCTCCTCAAAAGCCGACTAGCGATAAAGCCTGAATTCAAGCTGTGAGAGGCGGCACAACTATCCACATGCACAACAAGAACCGACTTGCCGGGAAAACAAGTCCTGACTGTTTCCTCACGGTAGTCCACAGACGCCTTAACACGTAGCTAACCAATCCATGCCCAGGAGAACGTCAAATCCAACATCTCTAGAAAGATCAAGTGACGGATGAATCTCCTAACCGGAAGGCACACGACTGAAATACGTGTCGCGCAACAAAAGAATCGCTGACAAAAGATAACCCAACAAACAGCTGATCTAGCTAACACGATCCTCGTCCCAACCACGACACAAAGTGTGAAAAAAAAAACCCACAAGTACAACAAAAGAACATACGAAATAAGGATACCTGGAAACTCTGCATTGGACGCCCGTGCGTCCCGATGAGTAGAAGCAAACTCCTGTGTCTGCCCCCTACCTGCAGCTGACTGCACTCCTCCTCTGCTAGACTGACCCCTCTGAGCGAACCTTCCACGTCCACGGCCTCTCTGAATACTACTCTGACGCGGCGCTAAGGAACAATCCTGTAACATTTCATAAAATAAAATATTATTTTGGGAATTTTATGAATTATTATACAATAAATTATAAATGGATTATTTACTAAACTCAATTAGTATTTCACTAATTTTGCATTAATCGTGATTATGTGCATGTCATGCAACATGACATGTTGCATGCACTTATTACACTTTTGAAATGAACCATGGTTAAAAATCCCTCATTTTTGCACACTGCACACAATTATGGTTTTGTTAAAAAAAAAAATTTACTAATTAAATATTATTAGTTCCCTATCCTCACCCTCACAATTTTCAGTTCTCTTCTCACATTTTTTTTCCTGACCCCCAAAATTTTCCTCCATCCCCTGAGAAACCCATCGAGAGATTCGAGATCTAAATCTCGAATGGCGATCGTCCCTAAATCTTCCTCGTCGTCGTCGCTATCAACCTCCGGGCCTGATTCGAGCTGTGTCGATGGAGATCCGGGCAGTGGAGATCCGATTGGGCGCCCGCACCATCATCCCCTTCAACGAGTTCGGCTTCACACATGCCGGCATCCTCGAGCTCAACGTCACCGGCGTCGCAGTCTTCGAGCCCCGACCCGATCTCGACCTCGACCTCCCCACTCGTGACAAGTGGCTTCGTGTGCTGTAGAAAATCAAGGAGTTTGACGACGCGTGCGCCTGCAGTCCGATCTCGTGAAGCTCATCTTCACCCTCGACCGCCTCCCTAAGCCCAGGGGCATCCGTGCGGCGAAGCTCGGTGCGGTGTTCCACGTGTCGAACCCGGGGCAGTAGGCGCTGCTGTTCGCAGCCGAGGGTCTCTATGTCCGCCGGGTCCGCCATGTATGATCTCGAGCCCCAATCCAACTTGAGGATCTACCTCTCCGCCGGCTCTGCTGTCTTCCTGCAGGTATACTTCGTGTTTTTCTTGGCATTTGCTGCAATTGTTGTGTTTAGATTTCAGTGTTGGTCGAGGAGTTGGTGACCTCGCTCGCTTCGAGTGCGGCCTTGTCGATGAGATCGATGATTGTTGATGGTTTAGGGTGTAGTGTGGTTGTTTTGAGGCCTAAGCTTATGCTTGGGAGTGTTGCAGGGATCTCGAGCGATATTTGTCCGTTGGTGATGAGAGTCGTGGTTGTTGGGCTTGCTGAGTTGTTGAAGAGAGATAGTGAGATAGCAAACACTAATAAAGCTGCTACATGGGACTATCCAAGCTCAGATCACCTTCACAGAATGGTCCTATCTCTGGATGCATCACCAACTTAAAGATAAGGGCATCAATTGAAGATATAGACATTCCAAGTTTACGCTGCATCATTAGCCCAAACACTTTTCTTGCTGCATGTCTGATCACTGCACAATTATCAGCAAACGAACCAACCAACTTATGCCTGTCTTTCTCCTGTACCATTAGACGATCATGTATTGCCATATGAAATGATGTTTCCATAGTTTGCTATTGAACAGCTCGTCGAATTCGCCTTCTATTCCATGAACAAAAGCTCCAGTAGCAGATGATAATAGATATTTAGACTAATTGATAGAGCATCCTTCAAACTCATACCTCTTGCCATCTAACAAAGCTAAACAAATATCAGCTCGCCACAGTCTCCAAGATTAGTCACTATAATTAATCGCGCATATTCACTTACCACAGCCAATCTCATGGCCTCATCCCCCTCCCTCAGAAGCTCAACCGCACAAACGCAACAGCGCTTCACAAGGGGCACATCAATCTAAATCCCTACCTCTCTTCAACAACTCAGCAAGCCCAACAACCATGACTCTCATCACCAATGGACAAATATCGCTCGAGATCCCTGCAACACTCCCAAGCATAAGCTCAGGCCTCAAAACAACCACACTACACCCTAAACCATCAACAATCATCGATCTCATCGACAAGGCCGCACTCGAAGCGAGCGAGGTCACCAACTCCTCGACCAACACTGAAATCTAAACACAACAATTGCAGCAAATGCCAAGAAAAACACGAAGTATACCTGCAGGAAGATAGCAGAGCCGGCGGAGAGGTAGATCCTCAAGTTGGATTGGGGCTCGAGATCGTACATGGCGGACCCGGCGGACATAGAGACCCTCGGCTGCGAACAGCAGCGCCTACTGCCCCGGGTTCGACACGTGGAACACCGCACCGAGCTTGGCCGCACGGATGCCCCTGGGCTTAGGGAGGCGGTCGAGGGTGAAGATGAGCTTCACGAGATCGGACTGCAGGCGCACGCGTCGTCAAACTCCTTGATTTTCTACAGTACACGAAGCCACTTGTCACGAGTGGGGAGGTCGAGGTCGAGATCGGGTCGGGGCTCGAAGACTGTGACGCCGGTGACGTTGAGCTCGAGGATGCCGGCATGTGTGAAGCCGAACTCGTTGAAGGGGATGATGGTGCGGGCGCCCAATCGGATCTCCACTGCCCGGATCTCCATCGACACAGCTCGAATCAGGCCCGGAGGTTGATAGCGACGACGACGAGGAAGATTTAGGGACGATCGTCCCTCGATAGGTTTCTTAGGGGATGGAGGAAAATTTTGGGGGTGAGGAAAAAAAATGTGAGAAGAGAACTGAAAATTGTGAGGGTGAGGATAGGGAACTAATAATATTTAATTAGTAAAAAAAAAATTTTTTTTTAACAAAACCATAATTGTGTGCAGTGTGCAAAAATGAGGGATTTTTAACCATGGTTCATTTCAAAAGTGTAATAAGTGCATGCAACATGTCATGTTGCATGACATGCACATAATCACGATTAATGCAAAATTAGTGAAATACTAATTGAGTTTAGTAAATAATCCATTTATAATTTATTGTATAATAATTCATAAAATTCCCAAAATAATATTTTATTTTATGAAATGTTACAATCTTCCCTCCTTAAATAAATTCGGTACCCGAATTTAAATTTAAACCTCTCAAATATTAAAGCATTTCAGCCAAAACACTCAAATCGTCGGGGCTCCGAAATCATCAATACATAACTAAAATCAACTCCGTCAAGCATAACGCAATCATCGGAGTTATGGCGAGAATAAAATATCAAAACCCAATATGAAAACCATCATAATATACATCAATCTATAACTTATATATAGTCCGCATCATAGTAAAACCGTCCAAATATCTAGATAAAGAAATATGCAAAAACCCCTTTTGAAAATCGCCGTGTGATGCACGTGTCACGGCATAAGTAGCGGACGTTTATTTATAAAAAAATAGCTATATATATATATATCTTTTATTTAACATACGCGTCCCGCCTGGTTACTAAATCAAATAGTAATGATTATAAAAACACACTGCTCAAACTAAAATCAATCCCAATCACATCAATAAAATATCATGTGCGTCCGGTGCGCACTGAATCGAAACCAAATACAGATACCACGACTACACCCAAAAACAAAATTTAGTGCAACAGGTGTGCACCAAAAATATCTGTCAAGTG
Organism: Agapanthus africanus; assembly: GCA_030015575.1. Lineage (NCBI taxonomy): Eukaryota > Viridiplantae > Streptophyta > Magnoliopsida > Asparagales > Amaryllidaceae > Agapanthus > Agapanthus africanus. The sequence goes on from CM057339.1 coordinate 501,907,679, forward strand.
CAACGGGCGTGCACGACTCATTATCAGGTGCATCTAATCTGCACAAAACCCCGATTTAGCGCATCTGGTGTGCACAAAATCGTATTAAGTGCGCCAAGTGTGCGCAAGGATCTCAATCAGGTGCACATGGTGCACGAAAACATACATCGAATATCAAAATCGAAATCACAGTACATAAATGCATGAAAACTAGGTCGAAACATATGTCAAAATCATGTGTAACCCCTATGCACGAAATCAAATCAACATCACAAAAGGTATTAAAACCAAATCAAGTGCACTGGGTATGTACTAAACAACATCAATACAACTGATATATGAAACACAAATAGAATGTAATGAAGGTACACATAAGAAATACCAATCGCAGAACAAAATCCTCAAAATACCAAAATCCAATAACAGAAATATGAAATTCAAATCACCAAATCACAATCGTAAACACTATCGTCAATGTGCGCCTCTTTCCTCTGATGTCGGTTGTTTCGAACTCGTCTCTTCGTAGCTGTGCTGACTGCGCTACTAACGGCAATACTCATATCGGGAGTCTCCCAAGAAATGCATCTCACCACCTAGCATCCGAATTAAGTCGAGCCATCCGATCGAGTCGTCAGAACCTCATAATCCCCCAAGAGCTCAACCTCTTGGGCACAGTTTAATAGTATCGAGTACATACCACAGCATCGGTGGTCCAGCCGTAGAAGGGCAAACCCAAGCCTCACTAATGGCGCCGTGGAACTGCCGCAAACCCGAAGGTTTAAAGGCTTTCACACGGTCATTATGTCGAGTTAGGGTTTCATTCTTCTAGAGAGACCATAGAATTGCCTGCATGTCTTTCCGACTACTTTAAACTTGGAATAATAGGTTTCTGACATTCGATCGTCTCTGTCGACTCTCAACGTCTCCGCGTGAAGTCGTCTCTAGCTGGAATCATTCTATCTAGTACTCGCATCGGGGTAGCGAATGAACCACATGTCCTAGTCATTCATCCTCGGTGACTAGCGACCTTCTATCATCTCTTAGTACAACTCGTACTGCAATTGCTCCAACATCTGGGGCGATATCTCGTCGTTCGCAGCAATAACGGGCTCACTCGTCTGCATGCTGAACCGTGCCTCAATCATCTTGAATAGGCAATATATCAACGGTCATCAAAATCTGGCTGACCTCTATCAGCGGCTCAATCCCCTAGTGCAAATCGACACGTCCGAGTAACCTCATAAAGGCGATCCGCCAAACTCTCGCGGCGCGGAAACACAGTAAAAAGACACATCTCCGCAATCGTGTGTCGCCAGAATTTCGCCCTGGTCAGTCCTCGTTCGTGACGAGCTCGTGCTGACCACAACTCTAGCTGTAGCTCTCCCTGCCCGTAATCGTGGCAGCAAAACCATAACTGGTACTGATGAGGCTAGATCGGAATGAATATAATACTGAGCAAAGAAATGTACATCCTAAGGCTTCATAAGTGGAGTAGCGTATCGTAAGTATACCGCGGAACATACCCACGGTACGTCACTCTACTTTAATCACCTATTCCATCAACCAAGGGTCATCCTACGCTCCGAAGGTAAAACCTAACGCTTTGATACCAACTTTGTCACGACCCGAAAGTACGGAACATGACCGGCACTTAGACTACGAACGTCTCGAGGCGTACGTAATCTAAGTAAACCGAAACCCCAGAAATCCAAACAAAGAAAAGTAGTAGAGTGAAGGAAAACCAATTTAAAACAAGTAGTATTAATAGCATAAGCCGAATTATGCGGTTTAAAAAAAACATCAAATATTTCCCGAAATTTCGGCAGAGTCTCCTTTGTAAATACTGGCTCCCAAACGGGATACAACATGAATAGTATACGAAATCAATAAAAAGGCATCCCCAAGCGGGAACTAGCTCTTCGTCAATCGACGGTCACAACCACACAAGCAAATATAATATACAACGCCAAGGGCGAGGATCAAAACTCAAAAGGAACTCAAAACAACAAGAAAACCATAGAAATACAACGCGCGACTCTAAGGTCGAAGAATAACATCACTGGTCTCTATTTCAAAAATAATACATGTTTGGTTGATGGAAATTCTAGATACAACAGAATATTGATATACAAGATATATAATGGGGGTACGATACAAGTAAACCCACCTACTAGCAAATCACCCGAAGGAAACTATGCCCGCAAAGCCGTAAAGAAACCTGTACGGCAAACCTGCAAGAAACTGGGGCACAACGGGGGTGAGTTGCCAACTCGTGAATAGAAAAACATCTACGAAAAGAAATCGCATAAATAACGCAATCCTAGGTCAATGATCATAATATATCCTCAAATATATGTATAACATGCAGCCTATAACAATGGCTAGGGTGATATCTAACCCGAGTGTAATCTCATATGCCCGTGTCAGTGCCTCGGGTAGCAATATATCATATGAATGAGGTATGAATGCATGAAAACAGAATACATATAAATGAAGAACTGTTTTCATAATTTAGTGAGATTTCCTTTGTATTTTTAAAATGAGGTATCATAATGAAATCAGCATAAAGCAGTGCTTACCATCAGCACAAAACGTAATCCCAATATCTCGATATCTCAATGTCTCAATCACATTATCTAGGGCGCCGTCAGTCCAGACCGGCCCCTACCATCCATCTCAAGACCACGACGGTATCCTCCGGATATCCGACGCGTCGGGTAAAATCACCGGTAGATAGTGCTCCCCTGCCAGGCTCATATCGTCATCATCACGCGCTTCTTGCCCCGGGGTACCTTACCGGGTCCACCATGTACCCGAAACGGTTCATCCGTCTCCTCGAATCGGGTCTCGAAATCCATCAGCAAACTTATGGTGGACGACAAATACATCATGGGAAAAACCACACTTTTTATTTAAAAAGAGAGAAATCAGCTTATATAAGTTTTGCGGTTTTCCCCCCAAATCCAGAAAATCTCATGGAAATCCGAATCCAAATCATCAATAGCATGTAAAACCATGAATATAGGCATAACAATGAATAACAGTATGCATGAAGTGACAAGTAATAACTACAATGTTAAGCTGGCATATAAGGCAGGTATACTAATATCATGTCAAATTACTAACTAACAAGCTAAGTCAAGCAATAATATTTTCTAAGGTGTACGTGACATGGCAATTACCGATGAAGATGTGTGTGAGCCGGCAAGTAAGTGTACGTGGTACATATGCATCATCGGTAATGGTGCTGGTGTCCTAACAATATGATATCAACATTGCAATAAGAAATTATAACATAAGTATGCGATGCGAAGCGAACCACAATAATAAGCGGGAGCTGAATACAAGACGCAACTGTAACTAACCTGCATTAATCTAATATAAGTCCTACAATTGGTGCCTTTTGAAATAACACGAATCATGGGGTTTTGAAAATAGGGGCTACGGTGAAAAGATACGTCTTTTGAAATATCTGTAGGATCCCTTGGGCTGTCTTTTAAAATACCCACGATTCGTTAGTTTTTGAAATAGGTAAGAATCAAACCTAATCTAACAACTAAACTAAACTAAAGGGCTAAGCTAACAAGCTGGACTACAGGTAAGGAAACCGCCTAACATCTGAGTCGATCCATATACATACCTGTATATATATTAGTCGGTGATCCAGCCTCAATAATATCATATCCGATACCATATCTACAATCAGACATCCCAAGTCAAGAGTGCGGATCAATCATCAAGATATAGCTCGTACGTAAATCCGTCGTACGGTATCCCCAGATCTGGGTACGGGTCAATATCACATTCATCACATTGTTCATCTGGTATCCTCTTTATCAAAGATCATAACCGGGGTACTGATCTACATCTAGTACAATACTGATACTGCCTAAGTAAGCATGGACGTGTGTGAAACACTACGTCAAGGACCCGCTACAACGTCATGTCGTATCTCAAATACGAACCCTGCTATATCACCGAATTCACAACCTCAATACAAATCTCATCGACTCATCTCAAACCCAAGTATCATCCTCAAATCCGTATGTGAACACATAGTCTCATACCCATGTGAACACATAACTATAAAGAATCCCATGAGCACATATAAATAGGAATGTATGCAAGTATGTATGTGTGTATGTGTAGTGCAACACTACCCTTGGGTTCGCAACACTAAAATAATCCAACACACCAAAATCCATCCTAAACATCGTTATTAATCCCAAATAACATAAAATTGTTGGTGTGTATACGCATCCGTATACACCATCACGGACTGCGGGGGTGCTATACGCCATCCACCCGACTTCTCCCCGTAGATATAAATCTACTGACCTACAACGCCTCGCTCTAGTCGATCCCGGCGGATGTCTTGCCCTCCTTCATCGTTCTGAAAATCCAAGCGCTTGTACCTGAACATAGCATAGTGCAGAGGATAGTAAGGCAACAATAGATCCATCGGCATTCCAAGCAATCATCTCCAGCTTTCCTTTGCAAGTTCTCAAGATCCTTTGCGTGCGTGTATGTTGTGATTGTATCGGCTGCCAGGTTTTTGTTAACTATTATGATTGAAAGCTTTAGAGATTGAATATAATTATCGTCATGATCTCTATATTGACCAACCGAAATCGATGCCTCAGTCAAATCAAACAGATTTCCTTTGAAACTAGTTTCTAATGTTCCATTATGAATGGACCATGATGAGCTGCATATTTGGCTGGTGACCTCTTTGATATTTGAAAAGCCATCATCAACTGCACATGGTAACGATTCAGCACTAGATGGAAATGACAGTCCACTACGATTGCACAAATAGGCCATAAGCAAATCAGGATGTACAATATCTCTTAATGGACGAGATATTCCTCCCACAAAAGGAATAGCAAAAGAAAATATTTTTGGAGGAACATCAGAAGTAAGCTTCTAATCTGAGAAAGATAGTGAGATAGCAAACACTAATAAAGCTGCTACATGGGACTATCCAAGCTCAGATCACCTTCACAGAATGGTCCTATCTCTGGATGCATCACCAACTTAAAGATAAGGGCATCAATTGAAGATATAGACATTCCATGTTTACGCTGCATCATTAGCCCAAACACTTTTCTTGCTGCATGTCTGATCACTGCACAATTATCAGCAAACGAACCAACCAACTTATGCCTGTCTTTCTCCTGTACCATTAGACGATCATGTCTTGCCATATGAAATGATGTTTCCATAGTTCGCCCTTGGCGTTGTATATTATATTGCTTGTGTGGTTGTGACCGTCGATTGACGAAGAGCTAGCTCCCGCTTGGGGATGCCTTTTTATTGATTTCGTATACTATTCATGTTGTATCCCGTTTGGGAGCCAGTATTTACAAAGGAGACTCTGCCGAAATTTTCGGGAAATATTTGATTTTTTTTTAAACCGCATAATTCAGCTTATGCTATTAAAACTACTTGTTTTAAATTGGTTTTCCTTCACTCTACTACTTTTCTTGGTTTGGATTTCTGGGGTTTCGGTTTACTTAGATTACGTACGCCTCGAGACGTTCGTAGTCTAAGTGCCGGTCATGTTCCGTACTTTCGGGTCGTGACAAAGTTGTGGGTTATGGGATTCTTTATAGTTATGTGTTCACATGGGTATGAGACTATGTGTTCACATACGGATTTGAGGATGATACTTGGATTTGAGATGAGTCGATGAGATTTGTATTGAGGTTGTGAATTCGGTGATATAGCAGGGTTCGTATTTGAGATACGACATGACGTTGTAGCGGGTCCATGACGTAGTGTTTCACACACGTCCATGCTTACTTAGGCAGTATCAGTATTGTACTAGACGTAGATCAGTACCCCGGATTATGATCTTTGATAAAGAGGATACCAGATGAACAATGTGATGAATGTGATATTGACCCGTACCCAGATCTGGGGATACCGTACGAGCTATATCTTGATGATTGATCCGCACTCTTGACTTGGGATGTTTGATTGTAGATATGGTATCGGATATGATATTATTGAGGCGGGATCACCGACTAATATATATACAGGTATGTATATGGATCGACTCAGATGTTAGGCGGTTTCCTTACCTGTAGTCCAGCTTGTTAGCTTAGCCCTTTAGTTTAGTTTAGTTGTTAGATTAGGTTTGATTCTTACCTATTTAAAAAACTAACGAATCGTGGGTATTTTAAAAGACAGCCCAAGGGATCCTACAGATATTTCAAAAGACGTATCTTTTCACCGTAGCCCTTATTTTCAAAACCCCATGATTCGTGTTTTTTCAAAAGGCACCAATTGTAGGACTTATATTAGATTAATGCAGGTTAGTTACAGTTGCGTCTTGTATTCAGCTCCCGCTTATTATTGTGGTTCGCTTCGCATCGCATACTTATGTTATAATTTCTTATTGCAATGTTGATATCATATTGTTAGGACACCAGCACCATTACCGATGATGCGTATGTACCACGTACACTTACTTGCCGGCTCACACACATCTTCATCGGTAATTGCCATGTCACGTACACCTTAGAAAATATTATTGCTTGACTTAGCTTGTTAGTTAGTAATTTGACATGATATTAGTATACCTGCCTTATATGCCAGCTTAACATTGTAGTTATTACTTGTTATTTCATGCATACTGTTATTCATTGTTATGCCTATATTCATGGTTTTACATGCTATTGATGATTTGGATTCGGATTTCCATGAGATTTTCTTGATTTGGGGGGAAAACCGCAAAACTTATATAAGCTGATTTCTCTCTTTTTAAATAAAAAGTGCGGTTTTTCCCATGATGTATGAGTCGTCCACCATAAGTTTGCTGATGGATTTCGAGACCCGATTCGAGGAGACGGATGAACCGTTTCGGGTACATGGTGGACCCGGTAAGGTACCCCGGGGCAAGAAGCGCGTGATGATGACGATGTGAGCCTGGCAGGGGAGCACTACCTACCGGTGATTTTACCCGACGCGTCGGATATCCGGAGGATACCGTCGTGGTCTTGAGATGGATGGTAGGGGCCGGTCTGGACTGACGACGCCCTAGATAATGTGATTGAGACATTGAGATATCGAGATATTGGGATTACGTTTTGTGCCGATGCTAGGCACTGCTTTATGCTGATTTCATTATGATACCTCATTTTAAAAATACAAAGGAAATCTCACTAAATTATGAAAACAGTTCTTCAATTATATGTATTCTGTTTTCATGCATTCATACCTCATTCATATGATATATTGCTACCCGAGGCACTGACACGGGCATATGAGATTACACTTGGGTTAGATATCACCCTAGCCATTGTTATAGGCTGCATGTTATACATATATTTGAGGATATATTATGATCATTGACCTAGGATTGCGTTATTTATGCGATTTCTTTTCGTAGATGTTTTTCTATTCACAAGTTGGCAACTCACCCCCGTTGTGCCCCAGTTTCTTGCAGGTTTGCCGTACAGGTTTCTTTACGGCTTTGCGGGCATAGTTTCCTTCGGGTGATTTGCTAGTAGGTGGGTTTACTTGTATCGTACCCCCATTATATATCTTGTATATCAATATTCTGTTGTATCTAGAAGTTCCATCAACCAAACATGTATTATTTTTGAGATAGAGACCAGTGATGTTATTCTTCGACCTTAGAGTCGCGCGTTGTATTTCTATGGTTTTCTTGTTGTTTTGAGTTCCTTTTGAGTTTTGATCCTCGCCCTTGGCGTTGTATATTATATTGCTTGTGTGGTTGTGACCGTCGATTGACGAAGAGCTAGCTCCCGCTTGGGGATGCATTTTTATTGATTTCGTATACTATTCATGTTGTATCCCGTTTGGGAGCCAGTATTTACAAAGGAGACTCTGCCGAAATTTTCGGAAAATATTTGATGTTTTTTTTAAACCGCATAATTCGGCTTATGCTATTAAAACTACTTGTTTTAAATTGGTTTTCCTTCACTCTACTACTTTTCTTGGTTTGGATTTCTGGGGTTTCAGTTTACTTAGATTACGTACGCCTCGAGACGTTCGTAGTCTAAGTGCCGGTCATGTTCCGTACTTTCGGGTCGTGACAAATCCCTGATGAGGTGATGAAGACTCCCACACCAGAAACATCCACGTGACGACTGCTGACCCTCCTGAGGATGAGAGCTGAACGACTGCCCACGTCCTAAGCCTCTGCCACTCCCGCGACGGTCACGAAATCTGTCTCGACAACTAGGCCTCTGTCTCTGAGATGGTACACCGGTACGAGTCCTCAACTGTTCCGGAACTCTCCGAGTCTCTGGAAGACATGTCTCGTAAACTGGGGTTGCATCCACTGGTGCTATGTAGGTGACGGACCGCTGCATGCTGATCCCAAGGAACAACTGAGTAACAGGGGTGTCAACCTCCTGTCGCTGCGCTCGAACGGCATCAACTAATGATCTCATCGTATGGCGCAAGTCCTACATCTCTGCCACAAGCCTAGCGAGCTTCTCTGTCGAAGGCTGATCCGTCTGCACCTGTGCAACTAGCGTGCCATCCTGGTCAGTGCTCGTCTCACCCGAACCTACCCTGACCTCGGCCCTCGCTGCATCACTCTGAGTCCCCATAGTCATCGGCGACAAGGCTATAAATGGAAAAAGGATTAAATAAGAACACGGAAATCGAATCACAAGGAAGGAATTTCAAGCAATTGTACTTAGGTCACTTTAGGCGCAGTACTGCATCGTGAGTATGCTGCAGACATACACACACTACTTTACTCAGCTTAAGCCACCTACTCCATCATACCAAGGTCATCCTACTCTCCGAAAGGTAAAACCTAGCGCTCTGATACCAACATTGTCACGACCCAAAATTGGCACGTGACGGCCCTAATACTACGCAACGCCTACAGACGTAACGCAGTAAAAGAAAGCCAAAACCCAGAAATCTAAACCATTAAAAAGACAAGCAAAAGCTAATAGGAGTTTTGAAACATTTGAAATCACAACCCAAATTCTTTAAAATTCCAACTTTATTTCCTTTAAAAATTTGGCAGCACCTCCCTTGTAAAAGCTAGCCCCAAAAATGGGTACAACATAAATATAAAGTAAAGCATCCCCAAACGGGAGCAAATGCACGCCCAAAGGTGGAAAACAACCACCACCATAAATATACGACGCCAAAGCGAAGAAATAAGAGACAATAAAAAGGAAACTGTATAAAAGACAACAAATCCACAATAATATACAATATCGTCCTCACCAAGTCTCTAAGTCATCAAGTAACAGTAGATGGAGAGTACAAAATACAACGAGTATACAATACAAAATACAGATAACCACCAAAACCCACCTAAGCAAAACGGCACACTGTGAGTCGATGCGGTATCTGTAGCAAAAGATGATAGATGAATAGCCAGCCTCGACTACTCTGGGGAAACACCTGCAAACACTATGGTACAACGGGGGTGAATTGCCAACTCGTGAATAATAAATAACATATGCAGGTAATCACAGGAATGTACGTACAGCATGAATCTAAGATATGCAATTTACAGTAATAACAGGTCATATGAATGCAGAATAATGGAAAGTACACCAGTAAGTACAACCAATATAATAAAGCAATAATGATATGACAACAGTATGCAATAACCATGCAATAGGGATATGAGAATGTAAATGTGCAACACTTATGAAAGGTACACTAACAGGTACTACTAATACATGAAGCAGTGCACAAATAGATAAAGGTGAGGTATGGAGTGAAATATGTCATTCCCACGGAATCCTGACATCGTGGTAGGATCACAATCCAGCAAGACAAATCAAATCCCAATTCCTCAAATCAGCCCCCAAATTGGCTCTCATATCAACTAAGTATCACATCTCCTCAATTACACAATATCAAGTATATCTCGTATATCTCGAATGTACAACATCAAGTGGATCTCACATAAATCGAATGTACAACATCAAGTGGATCTCACATATCTCGTATGTACAAATCAGCAATCTCATCAATATCCTGTATCCAATATCAAATGAATCACCTATATCCCAATCAAATTATCAAGTAAAATCTAACATCCTAAATATAATGACATAAATAAATATGATGAGGTCAATACACATATATTAGCGTCCCATTCCACTAATATTGGTGTAAGGGTATATATATAACAGCGGATAAATCCCCTGTTATATATACAAGGAGTAATTAGAAATATCATGAAACCAATGTGCCAAGCATCGACACAAAAATACTGATCTATCATATGCCGTCTCCCAAACTAACATCCTGATAGGTACGTATCATACGCTATCCCGAAAGCTCGAGTGCCTAGCTCTGACCCTCGCCTCTCGACATATCCATATGTACATGACTCCCGTCGGTATCCACATGATAGCCGCTGAGTCATTGGTCCTGTCACCGGAAAGTATGGTTCCCCTAAGCCTCATCGCCTAACAACACGACATCGTTCTTGCTTCGGGGTACCTCCGGGCCCCACCATGTACCCGCACACGGACCCCTCATTTCCTCGCGTGGGGTATACACATCGTAAACGACAAATCTCATGGTGAATGCTGAAATATCAAATCAAGGGAAACCGGGTTTTTCAAATAATGCATAATTTCATAAACTACCACGATTCCCAAATTCAGGAAACATCATGAAAAATCCATATCTCAATGCGAAAATCCATGAATAAAGTATACGCATCATAAATCTGAAATGCGAGCATATAAAGGAAAAGCAACAATTAACTGTAACAAGTTAATATAATATCATGCGATTCCTATTTTCTCCAATCCTACATAACATCAGGTAAAGGTAAACATGTAGCTATAACCAGATAAATGTGTAAACATAAAGGTATAGCAAGGTATATATATCTACATATAAGTAATGATGTAATATACCCCCTGAGTATAAGTGAAGTATGACTATAAGGTATACCTGTAGCTATGTCACAAAGTGTGTATGTACCTAACACTAACGGCACAATACCCTATAGGTATACAGGTATCTAGCATGTAAGTATGTGAAGGCATATGTGTGTAAGCATGTGGATATACAGGTATGCTATATGTCATATGCGATAAGAAATATGAATCAAAGTCAATATGTCCCTAACCAAACCATATCCTAACTATAAGTGGTTTGTGTGTGACATGGCAATTATTGACGGTGTGTGTAGCATACAATCAGTGCTCGTGCAACATGAATCGTCAATAATATGTGCAGTATCCTAAGGGTACTAGTCCAAGCACAACAATATCTAAGCAATAAAGTAAATGCGCAAATCCTAAATCTGACATAGAATATGCGACAAAAGTAATATCTCTAGCCCAGACGCATAACGCCATGCGGGCGATTCCCCTGTAGATGTTAAATCTACTCACCGACGCTCCAAGCTAGGTGAATCCTACCACCTGCTTTCCCCTGTAGCAGTGTCCGTAGTCCCCGCCTGCGAACCTGCAACAATAAAGCAACAAAGCAATAAATATTAATAGCAACCTAAAATACTCACAATCTACACGGACCAACACGACACACTTACGAACTCTAAAGGGTTCGTATTGTAGCTAACGCGTATAGCTACACTACGAAACCAACTCAGCGCATCAGCAACACGGAACACGCATCGTATCGGATAACGTATCGCACGAAACGAAACACAAGGAATACGCTAAATGATCCCAGATTTTCCTGTGCTAACCAAATGTAGAAATTGCAAGTACCATGAGCCTACAAATAACCCAGAGACCCCCTACACCAAAACCCCAACTCCCCAGTCTGGCCGCAATTTGCGGCCAGATGCAATAAATCTGCGGCCAAGACGAGGTGGATTTGGCTCGTATTTTGTGGGTAGGTTCTGTATCTCTATACTAGGCTACTGTCCAGTCAATTTTTGCAACACACTTTTAGTTTCACAGCAGATCACCCGAGACCATAAAACGACACTAAAAAATACGATTTTTTCCGAAACGATACGATACGCGACAAAAACAGCAACTTTAAAGCTAAGCTACACAAAAATAACTTAAACAACAGAAAAGAAACAATACCTAATCAAAAGAACACAAAGATGCTAGCTTTATGCACACCAAGGCATCCAAGAGGCAAGTGATGGAAAAAGATGTGATTTTGTGATGATTTTGGTGATTTGTGATGGATTTGTGTTGGAAATGGGAGAGTGTTCAGTTGAGAGAGAGAGTGAGAAGAGGAAATGGAAAGAGATAGAGAAATGAGAGAGGGTGTGAGGTTAAAGAGAGAAAGAGGTGAGTGTAGGATAGAAAAGAGAGTGAGTGTATCCAATGCATTAATTAACCATTAATGCATTCCCATACACCTCATCACTCAAACAAAATATCTTTCTCTCATCTCACAAAAGATCTAGGGATTAGGGTTAAGGATTGGATTAACTAGGATTAAAGCAAAGAGATTAGATTAGGGTTAAGTGTCATGGTTGCTAAGAACAAAATTAGCACAAACAAACCCTCGCATTTACGTGCACACGTGCGTGCAAGCTTATAACAAATAATAATAAATTATTAATTAAATGTTATAAAATGTGAGGAACCCGAAATGGTAAACTTTTACAGTAAACCCGCATTAACGTCTCTACGAACACTAACCGAAATCTAAGGCGTTACATTCCTCCAACCCTGATTGTACGTAGAAGAATATGGATCGTTTCTAGGTCTTTGAAATGCGGCATTGGTATGCTCGTGACCTTGAAACGGAGAGTTTAATGGACATTCTTCCGTTAAGTGAGAAGGATCATAACAGCACCCACATACAGTTTTGGGGAGCGACATCGGGTTTAGGGAGGCTGCTAAAAATTTGTGTTCCATAGCCTCGAGCTTCTTTTGCATTGCTGCCATCTCAGCTCGAACACTTATGGACACATCAATTTGGTGTACGCCACCCCTAGTCGATGACTGGGTTCCACTCTCCCACTGTAAGGATTTTTCAGCGAACTCTTCTAAAAATTTCCAAGCTTCCCCATCATCCTTGGTCATAAAGGTGCCTTGACACATGTTTTCAAGGTTCTGTTTAGTGTTTGGGTTAATGCCCTCATAAATGATTCGGCAAAGATCTCATCTCGGGATGCCGTGATGTGGACATTGAACCAAAAGATCCTTGAATCGTTCAAAGCATTTCGAGAATGGTTCAGTCGGAAGCTGGGTGAATTGATTTAGTTCGCTACGGATTCGAGCTGTCTTTTGCATAGGGTAGAATTTCTTAAGGAATGCCGCAACGAATTCTTCCCAATTCGTAATGGAATGTGCGGTAGTGTTATACAGCCACTTCTCGGCTATATCGCACAAAGTAAATGGAAGAAGACGTAGACGCATAGCATCCACTGAAAGTTGTGACGTACCCATCATTGCGCATACGTTTTCAAATTTGGTGATAAAGACGTATGCATCTTCAGTCTCGAGACAGTGGAACTTAGGTAGAAGGTTGATGTATTGGGGTTTAATCTCAAAATTATCCCCGTTGGTGTAAGTGCACGGCGGCGCCCCGGCCGTCAATCCGAGGCCAAAATGCGGAAACGATACTATTTACAAAACTAGTAAACCGGCACCACCGTGCACTAAAATCCCGGATCGGGCCATTAACATAGTCCTAGCAAACTAGAGAAGGGGTAGAGAGATATACCGAGCGATCCGTGTCCTTCGGTCTTCTCGTCGTCGTCCCGATCTCGCCGCGGAATCTCCGGTCTTCGTCTCCTCGTCGGAAGGGCACCACATTGCCGGGTTCTTTTACGGGCTCCCACCTCTGGACCAAGGAAATTCGGGCACGAAGTTGGCTAGCCGACGTGCCCAAGAATTGCTGTAGAATAGTGTAGTGCTATGTCTCATAAGGGTTTTAAGAAGTTGCCTTTTTGGTAGAGGAAATGAACTAAACTTTTGGAGATGGAACTTTTGGGATTTTTGTGAAGCCAAAAGATCAAAAATCCCCTACCAAAATTTGGGACAGCCCCCATGAAGCTTGGCCGGCCCCCATGTCATGAAAATGAATGAGAGAGAGGAAAAACCAAGGGGGGGGAGGCAATCATACATGAAAGAGAGAGAAAGGGTGATGATGATAAAACAATGATCACATAACAAATCCAACACTCCATCAACCATCATCACTCCAAAAGTCAAGAAATCATGAAGTGAAGAAGTCAAATGATGGTTCAACCATCATGAAGCAACAATATGCAAAGACCACCCTCCACAATGCGAATTTGCACATTTGCAAATAAGCCCTCCTCCACCAATTTTCAGCCAATGAAAGATACAAAGAAAAATGGCCGAAACGGAAAGCAAACTGGAAACTTCATAAAACTGATCCCGTAATAAATTACAGGAAAACCCCGCGACTGTATATACATACCTGCATTTGTATTCCGACCGAATACAAATGCAATGAGACAAAATCTACACTGTACAATACTAGGATCCGGCTTAAACCAAAGCCCGCTAGTATTATCCGTCCGATCATGATCCGTGCAATACCGCACGTATATGATCGAACCCTTCCATATCTCCATACGGCCTCTACAGCGTTTCGCCCGAAACTTGAGAAAACGGTCTGTGGGGAACTCTAAAGACTCGTCAATACTTTGGCTGTGGATTTAACCACTAGCACGTCAGAGGTATTAGCCATACGTAACGGGCTACCAGGTATTGACCAAAAGGGACGTCGATGAGCGAACTCATCCTGACACCCTACTGAGCCTGTCAGTGACAATATCCGTACAGTCTGGTCCGTTCGTCTATAAGCATCGCATGGCGGGCCTAGGGGGTTGGTAAAAGTCAGACCCCCAAAAGCGGTACAAGTCGTGTCGGAGTGTAGCCCAGAACACCCTAAGATACTACTGGAATACCTACCAGTAAATCTCCTGCCTTGGCCAAGGACTTCGTGTAAGGGCTCTCCTAGACACAGTGCGACCTCACCCCCAATACCGGGAGAGACGAACCCCTGCAGATCCGCTCACTGCCTCCATGTGGCTCGGGATTGTACCCAACTAAAACCTGTTTGCACGTCTCCTTTGAGCGTGGTAGGGTAGTAATCAAAGTACAGTGGGAACTCACACGAGACAAATGACGATCTCAGGTCAATGAACTAACCTGTACACATGTCACCAGGGAACTGCTATCTAACGTCAGGTATAAGACCAACTAGCATGTTCCCGGCGAGTTCTGTCCGGTGTACTCATAACCCAATGAGCACCTGTATACATCTTAGGTGAACCAACTGACACCAATGGCTTATGAGATCGGCCACCGCCCCTTGTCGGGGTCTCGACTGTATACACTAGTCTACTCTGGAGTATCGATGCCCTGTCTCGAAACACCCACGACTAGGGACCTTTTAAGAATGTGCTTATAGACTACCAGCTCCCACGTATATGATCGCCCTCATACTGCTGGCAGTCAAGCAAGAATCCTAGGGGCTCTATCAATGCGCAATAGTGACATGTAAGGTCACCTAAAGCAGTACACGATGATAAAGATAAACCAGATAGCATACTATCATCTTGAGTAAGACTGTCCTATCGGGATAGGTCCTCCATCAATCATTGCAATCACGTGCCTGTGATCCAATAATTGACTCTGAGGGCACTATCTCCAACAATCTCCGACTTGCACTCAAGGCTAATTATTGCGATGTCGCATACTCACAGCCCGTATGATACCGAACACCCAACTCCTCTACTGATCAGTCTCACAAAACCAGTTTGCGAAACTAATGTGCTCGAGGAATAGCCTCAGTGAGTGGATCCGCCTTGATGTTTCTTTCTGTGTCTCTCATTATCTCAAGTTCGCAGAGAAAAACCATCTCTCAAAATGAGCAATACCTGTCTTAGAATATGTCTGGATATCTGATGGGACCTAGCTCATAAATGAACTCCAAATCCAAACTTCTTAGACTGTATCGTCAACTGAACTTAATCAGTATCTCGCGTCATGCCTCCCTCTGTATCCCCTTGGACCACCTGTCCAAAATACTGCCCCTCGTCAGAAGGAAAACTATAACTCTGACAACCTTTCTGTCATCCATGTCACCTTGGTGTAAGTCGATGTAGTACACCCCAGTACTTGTGGGGAGGCGGAATTTTCAAAAACGATCAAATTTAAAGAACGAACATCGACTAACCGCTTGAATCGAAGCTAAACTATAAATAACCGTACACAAAGAGTTTATTTTCACTTGTGTTTAGGGATTATACCTAATGAAACCGGTCCTTCGTCTTTGTGTCCTCCTTTGTTCTCCTCGACCTTCTCTAGGTAGTAGACGATCCACCCGAGAGCAAAACACCAAGCTACACCTCTAACTTGAGGTAACTAATCTACTTTGATTGCTAATCAAAGAAGAAAGGATGATATAGAGTGAAGGTAATGGATGTTTAAGTCTAACTAAACCTTTGATCTCAACACATGAGGATTAAGGATTAGTCTCTTGAAGATGAGAGCTTGAGGAGAGAGAATGTGAGATAAGATAATGAGATGAGAGAGAGTGTATCATAATATATTATGAAGCATTCTTATTTATCAACAAAAGAAAATGAGTGATGAATAAGCATGCTTCACAAATATCTAATGGTGATTCATTAAGCATGTGTCATTATCATTTATGGTGCAATAATGATAATGATGAATCACTCTCATGACTCACTTTCTTATCCAAAGTAACCTCCTTAGTCACATCTTCTAGAAGCTTCTCGTACAATTACGAGAACGCCCCTCCAATCCGCAAAAATACGGAAAAACTTTAGACTGTAAAAATCCAATAACCGGATACCAGTAACTGGCTTAAACCAAAGCCGACTGGTAAAAACTGTCCGAAAGTCGTACGTGCGTAAACGCACGTATGCGTCCGAACCCTTTGTCGCAAAACCATGCGACCTCTATATCGTTTCGCCTGGAGTAGGAAACTCTCTGTGTGGGACTCTAGAGACTCGACTACTACTCTGGCAGTGGGTTTAACCACAGACCGCAAGCGGCACTAGCTGTACGTAACGGTCCCCAGGTAGTTGTCGATAAGAAGGCCGATGAGAAAACCCATCCGAACTCCTACTGAGTCTGATGTGACAATCTCCATACAGTCCGGTCCGTTCGTCCAAGACTATCGCATATCGGGCCTAGGGGGGCGGCAAGCATCAGTCCCCTAATAGCGGTATAAGTTGTGTCGGAGGGAAGCCCATTACACCCTGAGAAACTACTGGAACCTACCAGCAAATCTCGCTTGCCCTGGCCAGGGACTTTGCGTAATGGCTCTCTGACACAGCACGATATCTACTCCCAATACCGGGAGGGACGAATCCTGTCTAACCGCCACTGCCTCCAAGTGCTCGGGACTGCACCCAACTGCTACCTGTTTGCACGACTCCTTTGAGCCGTGGTAGGGTAGCAATCTAAGAACAGTGGGACACACTCGAGGCGAAGTAGCAGTGTCAAGTCTGCGGACTACGCTGTACTCATGTTACCTGGGAACTGTTTACTGACGACTGGTATCAAACCAACCAACAGTTCCCTGTGAGTCATGTCCGGTGTACCAGTAACCTAACGAGCACCTGTATACTATCTCCAGTACGACGTACTGACGGCTGTGGGACAGACCATCTCCCCAACTGGGATGAGAAGCGTACACACCAGTCTACTCCGGAGTATCGATACTCTGTCTCGATAATCCAACGACCAGGGACCTGAATAAGGATGTGCTTGTAGACTACCCAGCCCCCACTAGTGTGACTGCCATCACAACGCTGGTAGACAAGCAAGATCCTAAGAGCTCTATCAATACGTATACTCACATATTAAGATAGAAAAACCAAGTAGCATACTACCATGTTTAGCAAGACTGTTATATACATGTGAATATCCCAAGCTTCCATTAAGTAATATACAAGCTAGTATGATACAGTAATGGCCTTCTAGGGCATAAACACTAACAATCTCCCACTTGCACTAGGGCCATGTACTGGCATATCGCAGACCAATGATCTCGAGTAGCCTCTCGAACTGAATCTGAGGAAGGGCCTTAGTGAATGGATCAGCAATGTTATCCTCCGTATTTACTCTCTTTACCTCGATCTCCCGGCGATCTACGATCTCCCTGATCAGGTGATACCGCCTTAAGATGTGTCTGGACTTCTGATGGGACCTTGGTTCCTTCGCTAAAGCTATAGCTCCGTTGTTGTCGCAATACAGAGGTATTGGACCAACACTGGTAGGAACCACCTGAAGTTCTGTGAGGAACTTCTTCATCCAGACAGCTTCTTTTGCGGCATCGCAAGCAGCTATGTACTCCGCTTCCATCGTTGAGTCAGCAACGGTATCCTGCTTGGAACTCTTCCAACAGACCGCCCCTCCATTGAGGGTAAAGACATAACCCGACATGGACTTGGAGTCATCCTTGTCACTCTGGAAGCCAGAATCAGCATAGGCCTCCATCTTGAGGTCCTTTCCGCCGTAAACCAAGAACATCTCCTTAGTCCTCCTCAGGTACTTGAGAATGTTCTTTACTGCTATCCAGTGATTCTCCCCTGGGTTTGCCTGATACCGGCTTACAACGCTCAATGCGTATGCTACATCTGGTCTGGTACATAACATCGCATACATTATAGAGCCTACCGCAGAAGCGTAGGGTATAATCGACATGTGTTCCCTTTCCAAATCAGTCTTGGGAGACATCTCTTTGGAGAGGGTGATTCCGTGACAAGCCGGTAGGTTACCGCGCTTAGAATCTTCCATACTGAATCTTTTCAATATGGTGTCTATGTACCTGGACTGTGAAAGTCCCAACATCCTCTTTGATCTATCACGATAGATCTGGATCCTCAGAATGTAGGTGGCATCACCCAGGTCCTTCATGGAGAATTTCTGTGACAAGAATCTTTTGACTGACAGTAGCATAGGAATATCATTTCCTATTAGGAGAATGTCATCCACGTACAAGACGAGGAATACAACAACTCTCCCTACAATCTTACTGTATATGCATGGTTCATCTGGATTTTTGATAAAGTCGAATTCTTTGACAGTATCATCAAAACAGATGTTCCAACTCCGCGATGCCTGCTTTAGTCCATAAATGGATTTAAGCAGCTTGCATACTTTACCGCTGCTCCCACTCTGAATGAATCCCTCTGGCTGATCCATATAGACGCTCTCTTCTAAATTTCCATTCAGAAAAGCCGTCTTTACGTCCATCTGCCAGATTTCATAATCATGGAAGGCAGCAATAGCAAGAAGGACCCGAATGGATTTGAGCATAGCCACTGGAGAAAAGGTTTCGTCATAGTCCAAACCAGGTCTTTGACGAAAACCCTTTGCAACAAGTCTAGCCTTATAGGTTTCCACCTGTCCATCTACACCAATCTTTTTCTTGAAGATCCATTTGCATCCTATGGGTTTTACCCCATCTGGAGCAAAGTCCAAAGTCCATACTTTGTTGGTGTACATGGACTCCATTTCGGTCCGCATTGCATCTAGCCATCGTACCGAGTCGCCGCTCTGGATGGCCTGCCGGAAGTCAGTAGGTTCATCATCTTCTATGATGCAATCCTCTCTATCCCCATCTATGAGAAAACCGTAGTATCTCTCAGGCGGATGAGACGGCCTACTACTCCTGCGGAGGGGTGCGGGAATGTTCTGTTCTTCTTGAACCTCTGGTTCTACCAAACTTTCAGTAGCAGTTTGTGGTTCTGGAATTTCTTCCAGTTCTATTTCGCTCCCACTTATTTCCTTTTCTAAAAACTGATTTTCCAGAAAATGGGCATTACGAGAAACAAAAACCTTTTGTTCCTCTGCGTAATAGAAATAATATCCCTTGGAGTTCTTTGGATATCCCACAAACATACATTTTACTGATCGTGCCTCGAGCTTGTCCACATGCTGCTTCTTAACAAAAGCTGGACATCCCCAAATCTTCATATGCTGAAGATGGGGTTTCTTCCCAGTCCATATCTGATATGGAGTGGTAGGCACAGTCTTGGTAGGAGCCCTGTTCAGAAGATATGCCGCTGATTCTAGCGCATATCCCCAGAAAGATCGCGGTAACTCAGTATTACTCATCATGGATCGTACCATATCCAATAGGGTTCGATTCCGTCTCTCCGATACACCGTTATGCTGTGGAGTGTATGGAGGAGTAAGCTGAGAGAGAATTCCTTTCTCTTTTAGGTAACCTAGGAACTCGGCACTTAAGTATTCTCCACCTCGATCAGATCTTAGTGTCTTAATACTTTTGCCTGTTTGGTTTTCTACTTCATTCTTATACTCTTGGAATTTCTCAAAAGCCTCGGATTCATGTTTCATCAGATAAATGAATCCGTATCTTGAGTAATCATCCGTGAAAGTAATGAAGTAGGAATAACCACCTCTCGCATGTGTAGACATTGGACCGCATACATCGCTGTGTATGAGTCCTAAGAGCTCGCTCGCTCTTACTCCTTGTCCAGTGAATGGAGTCTTTGTCATCTTTCCTTTGAGACAAGATTGACAAGTGTCATAAGATTGATATTCGAACAAGTCCAAATATCCTTCTCTATGCAACTTAGTCAACCTTCTCTCATTGATGTGACCCAGTCTACAATGCCATAAGAAAGCTTTATTTAAATCTGGAGACTTTCTTTTTAGTGTGTTCTGGACATTGAAAATTTGGAGTTGGTTTAAAACATATATTCCGTTATTTAGAGTACCGGACCCAATCAAACCATGATTAAGGTGGATGTTGACAACATCTCTTACAAACGTGAAATCATAACCTTTATTTGATAACAAGGAAACTGATATGATATTACACGTTAAGCTGAGTACAAAATAACAGTTATGTAAAACCAAAATGTGTCCACCGTCAATCCTAAGTGATAATCCCCGACGGACGCAGCTCCCACGCTAGCTCCGTTAGCAACCATGAGGATCATATCACCTTCCTTCAGCACTCTACGGTTTCTCAGTGCCTGCAATGAATTGCAAATATGAGATCCTGATCCGGTATCCAATACCCAGGAAGTAGAGTTGATCGACAGACAATTCTCAATTACAAACACACCTGAAGTCGAAGCCACAGCTTGCTTCGGTTCCTGGTTCTTGGCGTTCCACGCCTTGCAATCCTTCTTCCAGTGCCCTTTCCTGTGACAATGGAAGCACTCATCCTGACCAACTATCGGTACTGCAGTCTTTTTCTTTCCCTTCCCTCCCACCTTACTAACACCTCCTCTAGGTCTGGGTGCGGCCTTCTTCTTCCTTCCTTTGGCCCTAGCCTTGGACCCGGAAGAAGATGTACCGCCAACAAACATAGCGGGTGTTTCCCTTGAATTCTTCAAGGTGCCCTCTGCACTCCTTAACATGTTCAGGAGTTCCGGAAGTTCAACTTCTTTTCTTTGAAGATTGAAGTTCAGGATAAACTGGGCGTAGGTGTGAGGAAGGGACTGGAGAATAAGGTCTGTATAGAGCTCATTATCCAAAGTCGTCCCAAGGTCTGCGAGCTCTTCTATGTAGCCGATCATCTTTAGGACATGTTCTCCTACTGATGACCCGACAGCCAACCTCGCTCGAAACAAGTTCTTTGAGGTCTCGTATCTTGCTATACGAGATTGCTCTCCATAAAGTTCCTTTGTATGGAGAAATATGCCATCAAGGTCCATATCCTCGTGCCTCCTCTGATGTTCATTGTTCATCGATGCAAGCACGATGCACTTGGCTTTCGCGCAATCTAAATCCCAGGTTTTGCGGATTTCCTTATCCGCATTGCTGGATTTGGGACCAGGGACAGCAGGTGCCGTAGCGGTGAGGACGTACCCCAGTTTGTCATAGGTCAAAGCCATTTTGACATTCTGCAGCCAATCTTTATAGTTTGGCCCCGTCAGTATATTTTTCTCTAAAAGTAACTTAAGTCCAGTCATTTTCAGGGTCGCTGCAATTAGGAGAGAGAGAAGAAAACTCTTTAGCATGATGCTCTTGCAAGTTTAGAGTGGTTTTTAGTTTATCTAAACTGGATGGCTCCCACTGTTTCTCGAATCCTTCCTCAAACCATAAAAGAAGAATTAGCCAGGACTATTCTCATCGTACAATACTTGCTTAACCGTTCAGCCAGGCTGGTGTCGGTACTTCGAGGGAGGTTTTCCAACGCTTTCGCGAAGTTCCTTAATTAAATAACCTCTTTTCTCTGGGGGCGTAACCCCGCTGACACTTTTCTGGACACCTACTAGGTTTATAGCATTGATCGTTAAGTGACGAATATCCTGATAAGTATCATATACTCACAGTAGGATCGGGATCCAAAAATCATCGTCTGATAATGTTGTAGGAATGCTACCAACATTCATCAAACTCAAAATGGTATGCATCTCTTTGCAAATTTCAGTTTCTTTAGAAATTCCCGATATAAGTTTTTGCCCCATGCTCTTATAACCTTGGCTTTGGTCAAAGTGTCATAAGTCACATGTCAAGTTCTACCCGTCATTATCTTGTCAATTTGAACCCACCCGTATTTACCCCTGACTTTGGTCAAATGGTAATACGACTGTCCCAAACCAACTCATCTATCTTATGCAACAAATGAAAACCCAGCAGCTACCAAACACTATGCCTTGACTTTGGCCAAAATGCATAGCTTGAATACTACTGAATACCCAAATGAAATGACGGAGGGCTACGACTGGTTTTGGCGAAACCGTGAACGTAGTGAACTTGATATAACCGAAGGAACCTGATAGCTTTTAAGAGGAGTGGTTAAAGCTCCGCATTTAAAAATATCTGTTTTAAAAATAACCGAGTGGTTTCTTTTAAATTGTTCCAACGATTAAAACTTTGGTTTATTTTCTTTGCATTATAGATAATGCGTCCCATCATTAACCTATCATTGCAGAAAACAACGAAAATACAACGTCCTCTTATGCCATCCGCATTCGCCACTGGGTCCCGTCATCACCCGTTAGGTTACTTAACTAACGACAGAGCGGGGGCTGGGCTAGCGCGGGTGTAAAACATAAGTGACGTCTAAATAGCTACAATAAATATAGATATTTTACATTCGTCTGACGCAATGATATTCATTCCAGAACACAGATAAACAATATTGGATTTGCAAGCAATCTGTATTTCTTTTGAGCCTGCAAGAAAAGACAGATTACACAGTTGTGATGAATAGCCGTTACCCCACCCTCGACCCCTACGGGTACGGCAAACTACCCACCCGGCAGTCTGTGTACCCCACCTGGGGTCAGTCCTAGGAGCAAAAACAGTAAAATGAAATAATACAACGGTGGCTACGACCGCAACCTGGAAGTGCCCCGCAAAAATAATATTACAACAAATTACATTTACAACAAATGAATTAAACAATAACCCATTGCAAACCCCGGCTATACACCACAACAGTCCAATACAGTTTATATGCACAAACAGATATAACCATTTCAGAAATGTGCAACCCCCTGCCAACCGACATACTAGCAGTTGGGGGAGGTTTACGAACACATTAAACAATCACAGATATAATCCAATATGCAAATACTGTACAATTTCGATCGATTAAACAACATCAATATTGCTCCAAAATCTGCTCTGTTAAACAGTAACCTGAGCAAATATTAAATATTCTAGAAAACCCCAAATTTCACAGAGAAGCAACAGAAGAAAAAACGGCTCCTGACTCGCCAACTCGGCGGCGGAAGCGCGGCGACTCAGTAGGCTGAGGCCGCGGTTCCGCGGCGAGTTGGGCGATTCAGTCGACTGTTTTTCTTGGGTGTTCTACTGGTGTCATGTCAAGCACTCTGAGCTCACCTGAAAAAATTTTTGACATCGTTTTAAATTCGACAAAAACTTGCATTTTTTAGGGTTTTCCGGCTTCGTTTTTCCGTTCGAAATTCGTACAAATTTGCGATTAAGTTATTTAGTGTTTAGCGAGGCTCTGATACCACTGTAAGTCGATGTAGTACACCCCAGTACTTGTGGGGAGGCGGAATTTTCAAAAACGATCAAGTTTAAAGAACGAACATCGACTAACCGCTTGAATCGAAACTAAACTATAAATAACCGTACACAAAGAGTTTCTTTTCACTTGTGTTTAGGGAATATACCTAATGAAACCGGTCCTTCGTCTTTGTGTCCTCCTTTGTTCTCCTCGACCTTCTCTAGGTAGTAGACGATCCACCCGAGAGCAAAACACCAAGCTACACCTCTAACTTGAGGTAACTAATCTACTTTGATTGCTAATCAAAGAAGAAAGGATGATATAGAGTGAAGGTAATGGATGTTTAAGTCTAACTAAACCTTTGATCTCAACACATGAGGATTAAGGATTAGTCTCTTGAAGATGAGAGCTTGAGGAGAGAGAATGTGAGATAAGATAATGAGATGAGAGAGAGTGTATCATAATATATTATGAAGCATTCTTATTTATCAACAAAAGAAAATGAGTGATGAATAAGCATGCTTCACAAATATCTAATGGTGATTCATTAAGCATGTGTCATTATCATTTATGGTGCAATAATGATAATGATGAATCACTCTCATGACTCACTTTCTTATCCAAAGTAACCTCCTTAGTCACATCTTCTAGAAGCTTCTCGTACAATTACGAGAACGCCCCTCCAATCCGCAAAAATACGGAAAAACTTTAGACTGTAAAAATCCAATAACCGGATACCAGTAACTGGCTTAAACCAAAGCCGACTGGTAAAAACTGTCCGAAAGTCGTACGTGCGTAAACGCACGTATGCGTCCGAACCCTTTGTCGCAAAACCATGCGACCTCTATATCGTTTCGCCTGGAGTAGGAAACTCTCTGTGTGGGACTCTAGAGACTCGACTACTACTCTGGCAGTGGGTTTAACCACAGACCGCAAGCGGCACTAGCTGTACGTAACGGTCCCCAGGTAGTTGTCGATAAGAAGGCCGATGAGAAAACCCATCCGAACTCCTACTGAGTCTGATGTGACAATCTCCATACAGTCCGGTCCGTTCGTCCAAGACTATCGCATATCGGGCCTAGGGGGGCGGCAAGCGTCAGTCCCCTAATAGCGGTATAAGTTGTGTCGGAGGGAAGCCCATTACACCCTGAGAAACTACTGGAACCTACCAGCAAATCTCGCTTGCCCTGGCCAGGGACTTTGCGTAATGGCTCTCTGACACAGCACGATATCTACTCCCAATACCGGGAGGGACGAATCCTGTCTAACCGCCACTGCCTCCAAGTGCTCGGGACTGCACCCAACTGCTACCTGTTTGCACGACTCCTTTGAGCCGTGGTAGGGTAGCAATCTAAGAACAGTGGGACACACTCGAGGCGAAGTAGCAGTGTCAAGTCTGCGGACTACGCTGTACTCATGTCACCTGGGAACTGTTCACTGACGACTGGTATCAAACCAACCAACAGTTCCCTGTGAGTCCTGTCCGGTGTACCCGTAACCTAACGAGCACCTGTATACTATCTCCAGTACGACGTACTGACGGCTGTGGGACAGACCATCTCCCCAACTGGGATGAGAAGCGTACACACCAGTCTACTCCGGAGTATCGATGCTTTGTCTCGATAATCCAACGACCAGGGACCTGAATAAGGATGTGCTTGTAGACTACCCAGCCCCCACTAGTGTGACTGCCATCACAACGCTGGTAGACAAGCAAGATCCTAAGAGCTCTATCAATACGTATACTCACATATTAAGATAGAAAAACCAAGTAGCATACTACCATGTTTAGCAAGACTGTTATATACATGTGAATATCCCAAGCTTCCATTAAGTAATATACAAGCTAGTATGATACAGTAATGGCCTTCTAGGGCATAAACACTAACACTTGGAAGCCTGGAATGATAACTGTCTCCTAAAAGAGGCTGTTGTTATCA
Organism: Agapanthus africanus; assembly: GCA_030015575.1. NCBI lineage: Eukaryota > Viridiplantae > Streptophyta > Magnoliopsida > Asparagales > Amaryllidaceae > Agapanthus > Agapanthus africanus. Next base: position 501,933,487 of record CM057339.1, read on the forward strand.
TATCCCTAGAACATCCACTTATGTTCTAAAACTGCTTTTGTTCGTTTCTCCAGGATTGGATCAACATATTGCACCACTGCAAAAACAACATCTGGTGTGGTACTTGACATCTCATGATTGACTCAATTGCCTAAGCAAGTGATCTGCCAATCATGAACATCCATCTCCACTTTAGTCTGTAAGACACCTTTAGAGAGGGTGACTCCATCACCTGCAGGTACACTACCGTGTCAGGAGTCGTCCATTCTAAAAACTCTTAGAATGCTGTCTAAGTACCCAGATTGGGAAACCACCCAAATCTAGATCTATAGATCTAGTAACCAGAATGTCTTGATATTATATCCAAGTCCCATGTGGAGAAACCACTGTGTGACAACCAAAGTATAACCGATCGTAGTATAGGAACATCACTTCCTACTCTGTGTATGTCATCTAAATACCAGGACATCACACCCTACAACCTTCTTAACAGATCCATCCCCTATTCTGATGAAGTCAAACCTATGACTGTCATATCAGAAACAGATGATCTATCTCCGCTACATCTGCTTTAGTCTATAAATAGACATAAGCCACTTTTCCACCAATGCTTCCGCTGCTCCCACTGAATACGACAATACTCTGGCAGAGTCATATACACGTACACTTCTAAAGCTAGTTTAGAACAACGCTATACTCATCCTCCGCCGGGTCTCGCAGCCTGGAACAACAGCAATGGCAAGTCTGGGTAAACAAGAACCTCTCTGTCACCGTCCTTGAGGCTACCGGAGTACCTCTCGGGTGTCTGAGATTACCCACCGTATCTGCGGAGTGGCCAATAGAATGTCAAACCAAATTGAATCTTTAGGTTCCTATCAAATTTTCAGTAATCGTCTGCGGTTCTGGAATCACTTCCAGTTCTACCATACTCCCACTACTGTTCTCTGAAAAAATCCATTTTTATTAAAACTGTGGCTAGTCTAGAATAATATCACTATTGATCTTCCAGATGGTAGAAAGTCAACCCTCGTCATAGCCTGGGTCAACCTATAAATAGCCATTACAGAAACGTGCCTTGAGTTATCCAGTGTCTGGTTTTAAGCATAAGCCGGACAACTCCCCGTACCTTAACATCGTTAAGATATGAACTGTTCTATATTCAATATAGAACCAGAGGCACTGATTTAATTGAACCAGATTCAAATCATGCAGCTGTCTCCAGTGCATGTCAACTAAATGGAGAGAGGCCGATCAGCATTACTCAACTTAGGAGTGCTTCCAATTATGAGTAATCTGAAAGAGAAGCAAGTTCTCTTAATCATTACTATCAACTGAATACCCTACACAAGTATCTATATCTTTGATCACCTTGAAGAATCCTGATACTTGCAACACCTGGTTCTCTACTTTATTCTTATACCTATAACTTCTCAAAATTCGGACCTTGCGTTTCTACGAAACACTTGTCTAAAAACTAGAGAAGTCATAAGTAAACCGAATATAGTACGAGGACCAACCCCTCTGTCCTAATGGACACAGTACAACATACAATACTCTGTATAAGTCCCTTGAGTTGAATAACTCAATCCTTGTGTGTCGTAGGTTGAAAACTGTACTTATGGTTAAGAAGAATTACACCGCTGTTTAATGCTCCTTACCTAACCATCCACTGATATAGGTAAATGTCATAGACATAATTTCAAAAAGTTATATCTCAGTCTATAAAAATAGACGTACAGATATATCAATTTGAAATTGGTGCATAGCAACGGATATTCAAAACCAAATATTTGCCGACCGGCAAACAGCCCAGGCGATTTCCTCAAATATCACCAATTAAAACGAATTCCGATATAGTGAGGATGATCACCTAATTCCCAATGACTTACTCCCACTCATCATCTGTAAAACCATACAGATATGAGAATCATACTTGGTAAATACATACCCTGGAGCAAGGGCTAATTGGGAAATCAGTTTTCTTTTAACAGTACACAGTGAAATTGAAACATTGAAATGTTTCGTAGGTGTATCCGGGTATTCCTAGTAATGCCTCTTTCATCAACCAGATTCACAACTGCAACCGTATATTTTTTTGCCAACTCTCCAAATCCCTTCATATGTCTTTAGTCATTTCCTTATGTACACCCTCTTAGGCTAAATGGTTTTCTTCCTTCCCTACCGTTCGGCACCAGCCTATGGTTTGGAAGAAGACTATCCAATAAGCATAATGGGTGTACTGTCCTAATCCTAGGAGCACTCGCAATGCGAGAGAAGATGAAGATAAAAGACAACCGAATAAACCTTATTCCTATTTCTCCTGAACCAGAATCCATCCCCGAACTGGAACAAGTTCCTTTCGTGTTCGTATATAACCATACGATGGAGTATCCAATAAACTGTGGATCTTCGTAGTGATACGGAGTGTCCTGGAGAAATACAAAGGTGATTTAGGATTGGCGAAGAAATACTTGATTTGGTCGTGAATAGCAGTCGCAATTTACTTTGCCCTCTTACTAATCCCTTGATATGTTTTTACTTAATACCTTCTGTACACCATCGTTATGCTAATTGGTTTTCTTCATTCCCCACCGTTCGGTACCAGCCTAAGGTTTGGAAGAAGACTATCCAATTTGCGTAATAGGTGTACTACTCCTAAACCAAGGAGTACTCGCAACCTGAGATAAGGTAAAAGGAAAAGACAACTGAATAGTCCTATTCGTTTTCTCCAGAACCGGAAACCATCCTCGAATAACTTCCTTCGAGTTCGTATATAACCATACGATGGTTTTGTCCAATGGAAGTGGACGTTCGTAGTAATACGGGGTGTCCTGGAGAAAAGGGTAAAAGTAGGAGTAGCAACGAGGTTTGCAACTCTGACAATCCAAAAACCAGTGTTTAAGAAGGTTCGGTTAATTTTGGTCACTGAGTCATAGTCAAGGGTCGGGTCATGGTCGCTGCCAAAGAGAGAGAGAAAAGAAACACTCAACGTGCACTCTGACCTAGATCAGAATGGTTACCAATTTATCTAATCTGGAAACTGTAAGCCCGCGGCGGCGCCCCGGCCGTCGATCCGACGCCGGAAACGCGAAAACGAAAAACTTTGCAAACTAGCAAACCGGCACCACCGCGCACTTTTCACCCGGATCGGGCCATTAACCTAGCTACTAGCAAACTAGAAAAGAGTAGAGAATCAATACCAATCGATCCGTTTCCTTCGGTCTTCGTCTCCACTCCGATCTCCCGCGGAATCTCCGTCCGTCAACTTCTCGTCGGAAAGGGCACCACGTAGCCGGAATCTTTTACGGGCTCCCACTTCTTGACCGAGGCAACTCGGGCGCGAAGTTGGCTAGCCGACGCGTCCAAGGAGTGCTGTAGACAAGTGTAGAAAACCATGTCTCTTTTGGGGTTTATGTTGCCATGGATGGAGGTGGAATGAACTTTTGAGGGAGCTAGCAATTTTTTGTAGCAAGAAATATGTGATATGAATAATATTCCACACTCACCAAATCAAAACTCATCCTCTCTCTCTCTGTAAAAAAAAATGGTCGGCCCTCTATATAATGGTGGGGAAAAAAGGCATAAACCAAAATATGAAGAGAATGATTAATTAATCTCACACCTCATCAATGTGGGGGCCACGAAATTTGCATGAAGAAAATTATCCCACAAAAATAAACCTCTCCACTTCTCACAAATCATGTGGCCGGCCTCTCAATTTCCAAGTGGGGAAAAAGGAATAATTGTCACAACCAATTTCAAAACTCATCATAACAAAGCACCATCATATGAAAAGCAATGAGTTGATTAAAAAGGAATCTCATCATGAAAGAACACTCATGAAGACTCACATATGCATGAAAGCCCTCCATGAATAAGTTATTTGCAAATGTGCAAATAACCCCCTCCATCAAAAGGTCCGGCCGTGAAGGAATGAAAGAAAACCGGCCGGAACGGAATGCAAACTGGCAACTTCAGATCCCGTAATAAATTACAGGAAAACCCCGCTATTGCAAATACATGCCCGCATTTGTATTCCCACTGAACTCAAATGCAAAGAGACAAAACTACACTGTCTAATACTAGGATCCGGCTTAAGCCAAAGCCGGCTAGTAAAAACCGTCCGATCACGATCCGTGCAATACCGCACATATCTGATCGAACCCAGCCATATCTCCATACGGCCTCTACAGCGTTTCGCCCGAAACCTGAGTAACTGAGTGTGGTGGACTCTAAAGACTCGTCAACACCATGGTTGTGGATTTAACCACTAGCAAGTCAGAGGTATAAGCCAATACGTAACGGGCTACCAGGTATTGACTAAAAGGGACGTCGATGAGCGAACTCATCCTCACACCCTACTGAGCCTGTCAGTGACAATATCCGTACAGTCCGGTCCGTTCGTCTATGAGCATCGCATGGCGGGCCTAGGGGGTTGGTAAAAGTCAGACCCCCAAAAGCGGTACAAGTCGTGTCGGAGTGTAGACCATAACACCCTGAGATACTACTGGAATACCTACCAGTAAATCTCCTGCCTTGGCCAAGGACTTTTCATGTTCTGGCCCTCCTAGACACAGCGCGACCTCACCCCCAATACCGGGAGAGACGAACCCCTGCAGATCCGCTCACTGCCTCCATGTGGCTCGGGACTGTACCCAACTAAAACCTGTTTGCACGACTCCTTTGAGCCGTGGTAGGGTAGTAATCAAAGCACAGTGGGAACTCACACGAGACAAATGACGATCTCAGGTCGATGAACTAACCTGTACACATGTCACCATGGAACTGCTATCTGACGTCTGGTATAATCCCAACTAGCAGGTTCCCGGCGAGTCCTGTCCGGTGTACTCATAACCCAATGAGCACCTGTATACATCTTAGGTGAACCAACTGACACCAGTGGCTTGTGAGACCGGCCACCGCCCCTCGTCGGGGTCTCGACTGTATACACTAGTCTACTCTGGAGAATCGATGCCCTGTCTCGAAACTCCCACGACTAGGGACCTTTTAAGGATGTGCTTATAGACTCCAGCTCTCACTTATATGATCGCCCTTATACTGCTGGTAGTCAAGCAAGAATCCTAGGGGCTCTATCAACGTGTAATAGCGACTCATAAGGTCGCCTAATGCAGTACACGATGATAAAGATGAACCAGATAGCATACTATCATCTCGAGTAAGACTGTCCTACTGGGACAGGTCCTCCCTCAATCATTGCAATCACGTGCCTGTGATCCAATAATTGACTCTGAGGGCACTATCTCCAACAATCTCCCACTTGCACTCAAGGCTAATTATTGTGATGTCGCATACCCACAGCCCGTGTGATACCGAACACCCAACTCCTCTACTAGTCAGTCTCACAAAGCTCGTTTGTGAAACTATTGCGTTCGAGGAATAGCCTCAGTGAGTGGATCCGCTCTGGTGTTTCTTTCTATGTCTCTCTATATCTCAAGTTCGCGGAGAAAGCTATCTCCCGAAATGAGCAATACCTGTCTTAGAATGTGTCTGGATGTCTGATGGGACCTAGCTCATAAATGAACTCCAAATCCAAACTTCTTAGACTGTATCGTCAACTGAACCTAATCAGTATCCTGCGCCATACCTTCCCTCAGTATCCACTTGGACCAACTGTCCAAACTACTGCCCCTCGTCAGAGGGAAAACTATAACTCTGACAGCCACTCTGTCATCCATGTCACCTTGGAAGCCTGCAATGATAACTGTCTCCTAAAGGAGGCTGCCGTTATCATATCCCTAGAACATCCACTTATGTTCTAAAGCTGCTTCCGATTGTTTCTCCAGGATTGGATGAATATCAACTTATTGCACCTACTGCAAGAACAACATCTGGTGTGGTACTTGACATTTCATGATTGACTCAGTTGCCTAAGCAAGTGATCTGCCAATCATGCACATCCCTCTCCCCTTTAGTCTGTAAGACACCTTTAGAGAGGGTGACTCCATTACCTGCAGGTACACTACCGTGCTAGGAGTCGTCCATTCTAAATACTCATAGAATGCTGTCAAAGTACCCTGATTGGGAAACCACCCAACTCTAGATCTAAAACCATAGATCTAGTTACCAGAATGTCTGATATAATATCCAAGTCCTGTGTAGAGAAACCACTGTGTGACGACCAAAGTATAACCGATTGTAGTATAGGAATATCACTTCCTACTCTGTGTATGTCATCAAATACCAGGACATCACACCCTACTACCTTCTTAACAGATCCATCTCCTATTCTGATGAAGTCAAACCTATGACTGTCACATCAGAAATAGATGATCTATCTCCGCTATATTTGCTTTAGTCTATAAATAGACATAAGCCACTTATCCACCAATGCTTCCGCTGCTCCCACTAACTACGACAACCCTCTGGCAGAGTCATATACACGTGCACTTCTAAAGCTAGTTTAGAACGACGCTATACTCATCCTCCTGCCGGGTCTCACAGTCTGGAACAACAGCAATGGAAAGTCTGGGTAAACAAGAACCTCCCTGCCACCGTCCTTGAGCATACCGAAGTACCTCTCGAGTGCCTGAGGTTACCCACCATATCTGCGGAGTGGCCAATGGAATGTCAAACCAGATTGAATCTTTAGGTTCTTATCAAATCTTCAGTAATCGTTTGCGGTTCTGGAATCACTTCCAGTTCTACCATACTCCCACTACTGTTTTCTGAAGAAAAAAACATTTTTATCAAAACTGTGGCGAGTCAAGAACAATATCACTATTGATCTTCCAGATGGTAGAAAGTCAACCCTCGTCATAGCCCGGGTCAACCCACAAACAGCCATTACGGAAACGTGCCTTGAGTTGTCCAGTGTCTGGTTTTAAGCATGAGCCGGACAACTCACCGTACCTTAACAATGTCAAGATATGAACTGTTCTATATCCAATATAGAAACAGAGGCACTGATTTAATTGAACCATATTCAAATCATGCAGCTGTCTCCAGTGCATGTCAAGTAAATGGAAGGAGGCCGATCAGCGTTACTCAACTTAGGAATACTCCCAATTTTGAGTAACCTGAAAGAGAAGCTAGTTCTCTTAACCATTACTATCAACTGAATACCATATACAAGTATCTACATCTTCGATCACCTTGAAGAATCCCGATACTTGCAATACCTGGTTCTCTACTTTATTCATATATCTATAACTTCTCAAAACTTGGACCCTGTGTTTCTACGAAACACCTGTCTAAAAATAGAGAAGTCATAAGTAAACTGAATATAGTACGAGGACCAACCCCTCTGTCCTGATGGACACTGGACAATATACAATACTCTGTATAAGTCTCCTGAGTCTAGTGACTCATTCACTGTGTGTCGTAGGTTGAAAACTGTACTATGGTTATGAAGAATTACACCGCTGTTGAATGCTCCTTACCTAACCATCCACTGGTATAGCTAAATGTCATAGACATAATTTCAACAAAGGTATATCTCACTCTATAAAGATAGACGTACAGATATATCAATTTGAAATTGGTGCATAACAACGGATATTCAAAACCAAATATTTGCCGACCGGCAAACAACCCAGGTGGCTTCCTCAAATATCACCAATTACAACGAATCCCGATATAATTAGGATGGTCACCTAATTCCCAATACCTTACTCCCACTCATCATCTGTAAAACCATACAGATGTGAGAGTCATACCTGGTAAATACATACCGTGGAGCAAGTGTCTAATCGGGAAATCAGTTTTCTATTAACAGTACACAGTGAACCTGAAACATTGAAATGTTTCGATGGGGTATCCTGGTATTCCTAGTAATGCCACTTCCATTATCCATATTCTCGACTGTAACCGTATAATTATTTGCCATTTCTCCAAATCCCTTTATATGTCTTTAGTCATTACCTTCTGTACACCCCTTTAGGCCAAATGGTTTTCTTCCTTCCCTACCGTTCGGCACCAGCCTATGGTTTGGAAGAAGACTATCCAAAAAGCATAATGGGTGTACTATCCTAATCCCAGTAGCACTCGCAATGCGAGAGAAGGTGAAGATAAAAGACAACCGAATGAACCTTAGAAATAGGTGATTTAGGATTGGCGAAGAAATACTTGGTTTTGTCGTGAATAGCAGTCGCAAATTACTTTGCCTTCTTACTAATCCCTTTCTTTGTCTTAACTTAATACCTTCTGTACACCGTTTAGGCTAATTGTTTTCTTCATTCCCTACAGTTCGGCACCATCCTAAGGTTTGGAAGAAGACTATCCAATTTGCGTAATAGGTGTACTACTCCTAAACCAAGGAGTACTCGCAACCTGAGAGAAGGTGAAAAGAAAAGACAACTGAATAGTCCTATTCGTTTTCTCCAGAACCGGAAACCATCCTCGAATTCCTTCGAGTTCGTATATAACCATACGATGGTTTTGTCCAATGGAAGTGGACGTTCGTAGTAATACGGGGTGTCCTGGAGAAAAGGGTAAAAGTAGGAGTGGCAATGAGGTTTGCAACTCTGACAATCCAAAAGCCAGTGTTAAGAAGGTTCGGTCAACTTGGTCACTGAGTCATAGTCTAGGGTCGGGTCAAAGGTCGCAGCCAAAGAGAGAGAGAAAAGAAACACTCAGCGTGCACTCTAACCTAGATCAGAATGGTTATCACTTTATCTAATCTGGAAACCTCCCACTGTAACGTCAAATTCCTCCCCAAACCTGAAAGAAGAATTAGCCGGGATCACCCGAGGAGTAAACCAACTCATCAGTGGGAATCGGGATCCAACTCTCATTTCATGATAACGTGACGGAATCCGCTCACGTTATCACACTCCAGAAGGTATGCGCATATCCGGCAAGTTTCAGTTCTTTTGAAACTCCCGATGTGGATTTTTACCCCATGCTCTTATGACCTTGACTTTGGCCAACATATCATAAGTCACATGTCAAGTTCTACCCGTCATTTTCCTGGTTAATTTGGCAGTACGACTGTCCCAAACCAACGCATCTATCTATGCTGCATATGAATACCCAACAGCTACCAAACACTGTGCCTTGACTTTGGCCAACATACACAGCTTGAATACTATTGACTATCCATATGAAACGACGGAGGGCTACGAATGATTTCTGGCGAAAACCTTTAACGTAATGAACTTGATATCCTTGAAGGAACTGATAGCTTTATAAAAATATAGTGACGAAAACCATTGCTAAAGAGGTCACTCCCGGTGAAGGGATCTCGGCTCTTTCCCCGTAGAATGAGGTGCAGGATATTCCAACTGAATACCATGATGCAAAGCAAAAGTAATCGGCTATAGTGAAGTTACTGTCCTGACGCAAACTTTTGTCCAAGGGGTCACTCCCGGTGAAGGGATCTCGGCCCTTGCCTCGTCGACTGAGGAGCAGGATATTCCAACTGAATACCACTGTGCAAAACAAAAGAGAACGCCCTTGCAATAACAGCTTTTTGAAAAAGTGTTCCAACAACATCAGAATAGGTTTGTTTAACTTGCATTGATCCGAATCAACGCAGTCCCATCAATTGATCACACCACAAAAGAACGAAAATAATGATGTATGTATATGCCATCCGCATTCGCCACTGGGTCCCGTCATCACCCGTTAGGTTACTTAACTAACGACAGAGCGAGGACTGGACTAGCGCGGATGCAAAACATATACAACATCTACTAGTATATATATAATATATAATTTTCGCTCAAGGCGTGATAAAAAGCAACATCACAGAAATGTACAGCAACACAGATCAATACAGATAACTGGGATCCCCGGGTTTCACAGAGCCGCTGCTGAAACCCGACGTTCCCCTGGTCGTGTGGATAGCCTGTGCAATGAAATCCTAGACCCCTACGGGCGCGGCAAGTTACCCGCCAAAACCTGAAGCGAGGCAGCCCCTTTCAGCAACGTGAATGGACCACCCAGCACTTCACGGAATCCGGTAACTTAGGCACCCCTCCTGGGTCTACCTATACCCCCTACGAGTGCGGCGAATAGCCCACCAATTCTAGAGTAAAGCCCCCTCCGTCTCAATGCCATGAGATGCGGGCTTGTTGCCCTCTAGAACCCGACTATCCATGCACCCCTCCGCGGGGTAATCCTAGTACAGAAAGTAAAATATACATACAACGGGTACATCGACCTCAACCTGGTCGTGCCCCAAAAGAATAATACAAACATGCAGTGACGGCAGTCCACATGTCGGACGCTCGCCCCGCAATATCAAATGTACATAATACAACAAAAACTGTACTAGCATTGCATCCAGGCTATCCCCACGACCGATCCGCAACATCACAACACAACACAGAACATCAACGTGAATGTCACGTTCGCAAATCCGTCTAAAAGGGGTATAGCAGATAGACTGGATTTACCGATCAAGTAACATTCACGGTCGCAGATATAATATAAATACTGTGAACTGGCATGTTTAAAATTTCCGATCGAACAAATTTATCAAAGTGGGCCCCAAGCAGTACTGTAGCACTCACAGAAAATCTGGGCCCAAAAAGAATATCCCAAAACCCCTATTTTTAACTCATAAGCTATCTGCAAAATTTTGATCAAGTGATCAATCAAAAGCGCGGCGGAACCGCGGCCCAAGCATGGGTTTGGCCGCGGTTCCGCGGCGGTTTAGAGAGATCGCGCCACCAAATTTTCACAGATTGCTTCTATATCCATGCACAGTATTCTGAGACAACCTGAAAAAATTTTGGAGCCAAAATAATTTCGACAGAGAACACATGTGCATTGAAAATACGGTTTTTGGGGATTTTGTTCGATCGAGTTCTAAACATACTAGAGCAAGCTAGGCATGGTTAATGGCGTGGCTCTGATACCAATGTAAGTCCGCGGCGGCGCCCCGGCCGTCGATCCGACGCCGGAAACGCGGAAATGAAAAACTTTGCAAACTAGCAAACCGGCACCACCGCGCACTTTTCACCCGGATCGGGCCATTAACCTAGCTACTAGCAAACTAGAAAAGAGTAGAGAAGCCATACCAATCGATCCGTGTCCTTCGGTCTTCGTCTTCACTCCGATCTCCCACGGAATCTCTGTCCGTCAACTTCTCGTCGGAAAGGGCACCACGTAGCCGGAATCTTTTACGGGCTCCCACCTCTTGACCGAGGCAACTCGGGCGCGAAGTTGGCTAGCCGACGCGTCCAAGGAGTGCTGTAGACAAGTGTAGAAAACCATGTCTCTTTTGGGGTTTATGTTGCCATGGATGGAGGTGGAATGAACTTTTGAGGGAGCTAGCAATTTTTTGTAGCAAGAAATATGTGATATGAATAATATTCCACACTCACCAAATCAAAACTCATCCTCTCTCTCTCTGTAAAAAAAATGGCCGGCCCTCTATATAATGGTGGGGAAAAAAGGCATAAACCAAAATATGAAGAGAATGATTAATTAATCTCACACCTCATCAATGTGGGGGCCACGAAATTTGCATGAAGAAAATTATCCCACAAAAATAAACCTCTCCACTTCTCACAAATCATGTGGCCGGCCTCTCAATTTCCAAGTGGGGAAAAAGGAATAATTGTCACAACCAATTTCAAAACTCATCATAACAAAGCACCATCATATGAAAAGCAATGAGTTGATTAAAAAGGACTCTCATCGTGAAAGAACACTCATGAAGCCTCACATATGCATGAAATCCCTCCATGAATAAGTTATTTGCAAATGTGCAAATAACCCCCTCCATCAAAAGGTCCGACCGTGAAGGAATGAAAGAAAACCGGCCGGAACGGAATGTAAACTGGCAACTTCAGATCCCGTAATAAATTACAGGAAAACCCCGCTATTGCAAATACATGGCCGCATTTGTATTCCCACTGAACACAAATGGTAAGAGACAAAACTACACTGTCTAATACTAGGATCCGGCTTAAGCCAAAGCCGGCTAGTAAAAACAGTCCGATCACGATCCATGCAATACCGCACGTATCTGATCGAACCCAGCCATATCTCCATACGGCCTCTACAGCGTTTCGCCCGAAACCTGAGTAACTGAGTGTGGTGGACTCTAAAGACTCGTCAACACCATAGTTGTGGATTTAACCACTAACAAGTCAGAGGTATAAGCCAATACGTAACGGGCTACCAGGTATTGACTAAAAGGGACGTTGATGAGCGAACTCATCCTCACACCCTACTGAGCCTATCAGTGACAATATCCGTACAGTTCGGTCCGTTCGTCTTGTTAGTTATGTGTATGCCCTAGAGGCCATTGTTGTACATTTGATGTATATTATAATGGATGCTTGGTTATATATAGAGAAGACTTTCTTGCTCGTCATGATAGTATGCTATTTGGTTTCACTTTATCTTAACATGTTGACTTGTATTGGTTTACTGTTTTACTCTCACATGTTGATAAAGCCCTTAGGATCTGTACTCGACTACTGGGACTATGATGAGATCATACTAGTGGGGCCGCGGTAGTCGATGAGTACATCCTATAACTGTTCCTAGTCGAGGGTATATCGAGACAGGGCATCGATACACCAGAGTAGACTAGCGTATACGCATCTTGACCCATATGATGGGCGATGGATGATCCCATATCCATCGGTGTTTGACATCAGAGATGGTGTACGGGTGCTCAGTGGAGACTGGGTACACTGGACGGACTCGCCGAGAACTCCCAGATGGTGATATACCACACGTCAGATGGCAGTTCTCCGGTGACACAGGTACAGGGTAGTCTGAAGACCCGAGATCGTCATAGAGTCTTGTGTGATTCCCACTGTGCTTTGATTTCCACCTTACCACGTCCAAGAGGGCGTGCAAAACGGTGGCTTTTGGGTACAGTCCCGAATCACATGGAGGCAATGAGCGATAGGAAGGGATTCGTCTCTCCCGGTATAGGGAGTTGATGTTGTGCTGTGTTCGATTGGCTATAACTGGAAGTCCCTGGCCAGGGCTGATATAGAGATTTACTGGTAAATGTTACTAGTAGTTTCTCGACCCGTTATGAGCCACACATCGACACGACTTATCGGTTACTGGGGTCTGACGTATACCACCCCTAGACTTGATATGCGACATATCAGACGAACAGACCGGACTGTACGGGAGTGTTACTGATCGGATTCACATGAGAACGCACAGGCTAGCTTGTTGATCTTCTGATCGCTCAATACCTGGGTGGCTGTTACGTTTAGCTGACCGCTTGCAGCTTGTGGGTGTTTGATATGATCATCACCTGCTACCGGCGTATTGACGATTCTTTAGAGTCCTACACAGAGGTTTCTTGGCTCAGGCGAAACAGAGTAGTGGCACATATGTGATATGTGCAGGACCGAGAATAATGCGATATGGGATACCGTATTATATTCTCGCGATATTTGGATATGAATCGGGTCATCGGATCAAGTGTTGATTCGATGAATCGGTACATGATATATTAGCCGGTTATATTCGATATAGCCGGATCGTCGGATCAAGTGTTGATTCGATGATTTAATATATAATAATATATATGATATATTATTATATTAACTAATATTGGCTTACTTTATTATTTCATTTTCTCAGTGGATGATACATTGATATATATGCGATATATGTTAATTGTATTATTTTCTTTTGTTGCAAATATATAATATATATGTGATATATATTATTGTGACATGATATGATTAATTGTTAAACATGTTTAAGGATGATTAATTGAGGTTAAGGTTTGATTAGGCTTGGATGCTTCAAGTTCCTTCTAGAAGCTTTCTTATTTTGTCATTCTTAAGATATTTAGAATGACACATTCATTTAACCTAACCAAACCCTAACCCTAGTTGTTTCTCTACTTGTTCTCATCCAATCATCCTTGACCATGGTTAATAATTCAATCATATGTTTCTTTCTATTCATCACAAAAGGTTTTTAATCTCATTATTGATTTTCCATTATCTTCTTCTTCTTCTTCTTGAAGAAGCTCTCTTAAAAATCCTTAAGTGATGAAATAAAATGAGAAAATGATATTAAAAGAAAGCAAAATCACTACTCTCTCATCCTCATCTCATCTAGCCCATGTGATTAGGGTGCTCTTCTCTTTTGAGTGAGAAAGCTTGAGTCGAAGCGACTTCAAGGTAGATCATCGGAGATTTGGATTACGACAAGCTAGAATGGATCGTTCGAGTCGTGGAGCCTCTCATGAGTCCGGGAGATCGTGGATCGCGGCAAAGGGACTTCTACTCGGAGCTTGTGAAGTGAAGGAGCGGACTACAAAGGTTGTAATCCCTCACACTTAGATAAAAGTTATCTTATTGCATGTTAAACCCTAATAATCTAGCAAAGATCCCGGCTTTGGGTTGTTCGGCACGTCTAAAATTTAATCCGGGCATGTTTGATGCCTTTAGAACCTTCACAAGAGTGCCTAGGAACCCTACAGTGGTATCAGAGCCTAGCTAGAGCATTAGGCGATGTGTTTACGAAGTTAAAACTCCGATCGAACCCGAAACGGACAAAATGGACCCCTCTCTGGAAATTTTTTAAATTTTGGGATTTTTCAGAATTAAAAATATGTAAAAAAATCAGCAGGGAATTCTAAGAATTACCCTGAAACACGTGCCCATAATTCCACCAACCAAGCGCGGAAGCGCGGCAGAACCATTGTCGTCGCGACGGATCCGCGGCGGAACTGTAGAATTGGGACACGTGGCTTCATGGTATAGCTCGTAGTTACTTGCTGAGTATTCTGGATATTTTTAATCTGTCTCAGGTGTTTATAAAATCTGGGGTTTATTTTGTAATCATAGATTCGATCGGAATATTTAAATTCGTATTTCTTTCCGGATATTTAGAAACTGTTAAACTGGTTGAACGGATATCATTAACCCACTTTATTCCGGCACGGCAAACTTTCAAGCGTTGAATTTTTATTGGGTTTAAATCTTTCGGAAAATTGTACAAGTTAAGCGGTGGACCCTCTAGAAGACAACAAACCTTAACTCGATTATGTGACCGTCTTGAACTGCCTTTTGAACCTTCGGGTTTGGGGCAGTACGGCGTGCCACATGTGAGGCGTTGGCTTGGCCCTTCTACGGCTGGATCACTGGTACTGTGACATATTCTGGGATTATTTGAACTCCGCTCAAGAGTTGAGCACTTCGGGAAATTTTGGGTGTTTGATTATCTGTTCAAATAGTTTAATACCGTATATTTATCTGGAATGTGATACAATATGTGGAATTCATAGAGTTAGGCATGAAATACGAAGTATGTGATATTTCGGATTTACGATGTCTAAAGTGATTGTGGATTCCAAATATTGTAGTTTTACACTTTCTTTTCTGTGACCGTAAGCGTAGTATGTGGTGTATCGCCGGCTTCGTTGCTATACATCAACGACAATCGGGATACGCATACTTGCTTACGTTGATGATATGAGATATTATGTGTTGCTGTGATATGTTATATTGGATCGTCGCGATCAGAATAGCCGGGGGTTTTATGTGAGATGAGGGTTTTTATTTTCATTCATGTAAAATTCATTTGTAATGTAATATTCTTTTATTTGGGGCACTTCCAGGATGCGGTTGCTGTCACCAGTGTATATTATTTTCTTTTCCGCATTAGGTAGACCCAAGGAGGGGAGCACAAGTAACCGGGTTCTAGGGTCCAGTGGGAGGCCATCTCGAGGAGTCGAGACCGGGTCTCCTAACCCTAGAATTGGCAGAGTTACTTGCCGCTCTCGTAGGGGTCTTGGGATGTGGGTTTGGCTATTCGTCGCGACCGTGGAATCCGTGTTTTATACAGGCTCGTATTAAAAACACGGACGTCCTAGTATATCCAATATTTCATATATGTTCTTCTGCTGCAATGTTCTGTGATGAGATCATATTACTGCCTGAGACGAATGCTTATACTATATATATATGCTGATATATAAATATTACTGCTTTCGTTTCTTCTGTGATGCTTAGGAAGCATAAGCTGATGGGATTTTTATTAATGAGATTAATAAAAGAAAAGAAACCTAAAGATGTTGTAGAATCAAAACTTTATAAAAAAGGGGTAGCTACAGTTTTGCTTTGCACAGTGATATATACGATATATCCTGCACCTTATTCGATGAGGAAAGGACCGAGATCCCTTCACCGGGAGTGACTCCTTTAGCAAAACTGGCAGATGCTACAAAACGCGGTTTGTCTTTTGAATGCTTTTAGTGTTTTGCTTTGCACAGCTGTATATATGATATATCCTGCACCTTATTCGATGAGGAAAGGGCCGACGATCCCTTCACCGGGAGTGACCCCTTTAGCGAAACTAAGAAAAGCCTCAAAAACACTCCTTTTCAAAAACACATGATTCTACGACGATATCAAGTTCATTACGCTCAGGGTTTTCTGAAAAACCTGCGTAGCCCTCCGACATTTCAGATAGGTAATACTTAGTATTCGTGCTACGTTTGTTGGCTTTCGTCAAGGCGTAGTGTGCGGTAGCTAATTATTACTTATCTGTTACATATGATGAGATTGGGTTAGGGTAGTCGTGCGGCTTTGTTGGCTTTCGTCAAGGGACGTACGGCTGGGTTTAATTCAATCAAGAAATGTTCGGGTTGAACTTGACTAGCGCACTATGGTTTGTTGGCTTTCGTCAAGGTCATAGGATGCTAGGGGTAAAAAATATTATCGGGAATTTCAAGTGTTGAAATTTGCAATGAGATTGCATACCTCCTATGAGATAGTTGGATCCCGATACCCACTGCGAGTAAGAGTTACTCCTGGGAGAGTTTTACACAGGACAATTAGTCATTCAAGTAGGTGTCTAGAAAAGTGTTAACGAGGTTACGCCTCTGGGAAAACGAGGTTTACTAATTAGGTCCGTGCGAAAGCATGGGGAACCTCCCTCAAAGTACCGACACTGATCTGGCTGAAAGATTGACGAAGTTGTAGGGTGTAATTAATCCCGGCTAATCTTACCTTTTATGGTTTGAAGGTAGATTTGATAAAAACAGTGGGAGACATCCTGATTAGATAAGATAATAACCAATCTAATCTTGCAAGAGCATACGCTAAAGTGTTTTCTTCTCTCTCTCTCCAGGTAGCGACCATTTCAGGCCATAATCAAGATAATAATATGGATGTATTGACTGAACCTAATTATTGTACTGAGCAAGGGAACGTTGGACCCATTCTTTCTTATAAGAGTTATAAGACTGAACAGGAAACAGGAGAATATCTAGATTCTCACGCCGCCCAAAAGAACATGCATGTTGATGCATCTTCTTCAGGTGTGTTAGTTATTGAGAACTGTTTCTCAGTTCACCCTACGTCCTGGGTATTAGATACCGGATCAGGATCCCACATATGTAAACAGTTACATGGGCTACGTAAAGGTAGAGAACTGGGAAAAGGTGATCATTCCGTTCAAGTAGGGAACGGTGCAAGTATTGTAGCCAAAGCAGTTGGCGAATATCACCTTGTATTACCAAGTCGTAATACACTGATTCTAAATGAGTGCTATTATATACCGAACATGATGTGCAACATTATATCAGTTTCTTTATTGAGTAAAGAGGGATATAATTTTGTAGTACAGGATAATTTTATGAACATATTTCTAGATCAAAAGTTGATTGCATCAGGCTCATTACATAATGGCATATTCATTCTAAATCAGAATAGAGTCCTAAATATACAAAACACACACAAGAGGAAAAGTTCAGATATGAACGAATCCTTCTTGTGGCATTGTAGACTTGGTCATATCAATGCGACACGACTGGCTAAGTTACATAGAGATGGTTATTTGAATCCGTTCGAATTATCATCTTATGATACTTGCCATTCATGTCTCAAAGGAAAAATGACCAAAGCTCCGTTTAGTGGACACGGAGAAAGAGTTACCGAACTCTAAGGACTGATACATAGTGATGTATGCGGTCCCATGTCTACGCATGCCAGGAACGGTTCTTCCTACTTCATTACATTCACTGACGATCTCTCTAGATACGGACATGTGTTTCTGATGAAACACAAGTCTGAAGCTTTTGAGAAATTCAGAGAATATAAGCACGAAGTAGAGAACCAAACGGGCAAAAGTATTAAGATTCTTCGATCTGATCGAGGAGGTGAATACTTAAGCGGTGAGTTCCTAGATTATCTAAAAGAGAATGGGATTCTCTCTCAGCTTACTCCTCCTTATACACCACAGCACAACGGTGTATCTGAGCGGAGGAATCGCACCCTATTAGATATGGTGCGCTCTATGATGAGCGAGGCTGAGTTGCCTATTTCCTTCTGGGGGTATGCGCTTGAGACAGCCATACATCTATTGAATATGGTTCCTACCAAATCAGTGCCTACCACTCCATATGAGATATGGAAAGGGAAGAGACCATCTCTTAAGTATGTTAAGATATGGGGTTGTCCAGCCTATGTCAAAAGACAAAATCCGGACAAACTCGAGGCAAGATCTGTCTTATGTAAGTTTGTAGGATATCCCAAGAACTCACAAGGGTATATCTTCTACCACACTGAGGAACAAAAGGTGTTTGTTTCTAAACATGCCATCTTTTTGGAAAAGGAATTTCTTGCAAAAGAAATTAATGGCAATGAGGTAGAACTGGAAGAGGTTCCAGCAACACAAACTATAACAGAAGACTTGGTAGAACCAGAGGATTCAGTAGTACCCGATGAACCCCAGCCTCTCCGCCGATCTAGTAGGGTTTCTCGTCCACCTGAGAGATACTACGGTTTTCTCATTGATGGTGGAAGCGAGGATTGCATCATGGATGATGATGAACCGACTAGTTTCGAGCAGGCCATCACGAGTGGTGACTCTGTGAAATGGCTGGATGCAATGCGATCTGAGATGGAATCCATGTACACCAATAAAGTATGGATTTTAGAAAATGCTCCTGAAGGGGTAAAACCCATTGGGAGCAAGTGGATTTTTAAAAAGAAATTTGGTGTAGATGGAAAAGTTGAGACTTTCAAAGCTAGACTGGTAGCAAAGGGATTTCGTCAACGACCAGGTGTGGACTATGACGAAACCTTTTCTCCAGTAGCTATGCTTAAGTCCATCCGGATCTTACTTGCCATTGCTGCATATCATGACTACGAAATCTGGCAAATGGATGTTAAGACCGCCTTTCTAAACGGTGATTTAGAAGAGTGCGTGTACATGACTCAGCCAGAGGGCTTCGTAGATAGTGGGAGCAGCGGAAAGGTGTGCAAGCTGCTTAAATCCATTTATGGGTTGAAGCAAGCATCGCGGAGTTGGAACATATGTTTTGATGTTGTAGTCAAAGAGTTTGACTTCATCAAAAATATAGATGAACCTTGTATCTATAAGAAGGTAGCAGAGGGTAAGGTTGTCTTCCTCGTATTGTACGTGGATGACATACTCTTGATAGGAAATGATATTCCTATGCTGCAATCAGTCAAGCTCTTCTTATCACAGAGATTCTCAATGAAAGATCTAGGTGATGCCTCCTGCATATTGGGAATCATGATCTATAGAGATAGATCTAAACGGATACTGGGATTGTCCCAATCCAGGTACATTGACACCATACTAAAGAGGTTTAGTATGGAAGAATCCAAACGTGGGAATCAGCCCACGATATCTGGACTCACTCTCTCCAAAGAGATGTCTCCCAAGACTGATTCGGAGAGAGCTCGCATGCAAGGGATACCCTATGCTTCGGCAGTAGGCTCTATCATGTATGCGATGCTGTGTACCAGACCCGATGTAGCATACTCACTAAGTGTAGTGAGTCGGTATCAAGCAGATCCAGGAGAGAGTCATTGGACAGCAGTGAAGAACATTCTCAAGTACTTACGAAGGACTAAGGAGATGTTCTTGGTGTATGGTAACGGAGAACTCAAGGTGGAGTCCTTTACCGATTCCAGCTTCCAAAGTGATAAGGACGACTCTAAGTCGCATTCGGGTTTTGTCTTTACCCTCAATGGAGGGGCGGTATGCTGGAAGAGTTCCAAACAGGATACCGTTGCAGACTCAACGATGGAGGCTGAATACATCGCTGCCAACGATGCTGCCAAAGAGGCTGTCTGGATCAAGAAGTTCATTAGTGAACTTGGTGTGGTTCCATCCATTGAGCATCCAATACCTCTGTATTGCGATAACAATGGAGCTGTGGCTTTGGCCAAGGAACCCAGGTCCCATCAGAAGTCCAGACATATTCTGAGGCGGTATCACCTGATCAGGGAGATAGTTGATCGCCGGGAGATCGAGGTCAGGAGAGTAGATACGAAGGACAACACTGCGGATCCATTCACGAAGGCTATTCCCCAGATACAGTTTGAGAGATTATTCGGGATGCTAGGTATGAGATACTACAGCAGCTGGCCTTAGTGCAAGTGGGAGATTGTTAGTTATGTATATGCCCTAGAGGCCATTGTTGTACATTTGATGTATATTATAATGGATGCTTGGTTATATATAGAGAAGACTTTCTTGCTCGTCATGATAGTATGCTATTTGGTTTCACTTTATCTTAACATGTTGACTTGTATTGGTTTACTGTTTTACTCTCACATGTTGATAAAGCCCTTAGGATCTGTACTCGACTACTGGGACTATGATGAGATCATACTAGTGGGGCCGCGGTAGTCGATGAGTACATCCTATAACTGTTCCTAGTCGAGGGTATATCGAGACAGGGCATCGATACACCAGAGTAGACTAGCGTATACGCATCTTGACCCATATGATGGGCAATGGATGATCCCATATCCATCGGTGTTTGACATCAGAGATGGTGTACGGGTGCTCAGTGGAGACTGGGTACACTGGACGGACTCGCCGAGAACTCCCAGATGGTGATATACCACACGTCAGATGGCAGTTCTCCGGTGACACAGGTACAGGGTAGTCTGAAGACCCGAGATCGTCATAGAGTCTTGTGTGATTCCCACTGTGCTTTGATTTCCACCTTACCACGTCCAAGAGGGCGTGCAAAACGGTGGCTTTTGGGTACAGTCCCGAATCACATGGAGGCAATGAGCGATAGGAGGGGATTCGTCTCTCCCGGTATAGGGAGTTGATGTTGTGCTGTGTTCGATTGGCTATAACTAGAAGTCCCTGGCCAGGGCTGATATAGAGATTTACTGGTAAGTGTTACTAGTAGTTTCTCGACCCGTTATGAGCCACACATCGACACGACTTATCGGTTACTGGGGTCTGACGTATACCACCCCTAGACTTGATATGCAACATATCAGACGAACAGACCGGACTGTACGGGAGTGTTACTGATCGGATTCACAGGAGAACGCACAGGCTAGCTTGTTGATCTTCTGATCGCTCAATACCTGGGTGGCTGTTACGTTTAGCTGACCGCTTGCAGCTTGTGGGTGTTTGATATGATCATCACCTGCTACCGGCGTATTGACGATTCTTTAGAGTCCTACACAGAGGTTTCTTGGCTCAGGCGAAACAGAGTAGTGGCACATATGTGATATGTGCAGGACCGAGAATAATGCGATATGGGATACCGTATTATATTCTCGCGATATTTGGATATGAATCGGGTCATCGGATCAAGTGTTGATTCGATGAATCGGTACATGATATATTAGCCGGTTATATTCGATATAGCCGGATCGTCGGATCAAGTGTTGATTCGATGATTTAATATATAATAATATATATGATATATTATTATATTAACTAATATTGGCTTACTTTATTATTTCATTTTCTCAGTGGATGATACATTGATATATATGCGATATATGTTAATTGTATTATTTTCTTTTGTTGCAAATATATAATATATATGTGATATATATTATTGTGACATGATATGATTAATTATTAAACATGTTTAAGGATGATTAATTGAGGTTAAGGTTTGATTAGGCTTGGATGCTTCAAGTTCCTTCTAGAAGCTTTCTTATTTTGTCATTCTTAAGATATTTAGAATGACACATTCATTTAACCTAACCAAACCCTAACCCTAGTTGTTTCTCTACTTGTTCTCATCCAATCATCCTTGACCATGGTTAATAATTCAATCATATGTTTCTTTCTATTCATCACAAAAGTTTTTAATCTCATTATTGATTTTCCATTATCTTCTTCTTCTTCTTCTTGAAGAAGCTCTCTTGAAAATCCTTAAGTGATGAAATAAAATAAGAAAATGATATTAAAAGAAAGCAAAATCACTACTCTCTCATCCTCATCTCATCTAGCCCATGTGATTAGGGTGCTCTTCTCTTTTGAGTGAGAAAGCTTGAGTCGAAGCGACTTCAAAGTAGATCATCGGAGATTTGGATTACGACAAGCTAGAATGGATTGTTCGAGTCGTGGAGCCTCTCATGAGTCCGGGAGATCGTGGATCGCGGCAAAGGGACTTCTACTCGGAGCTTGTGAAGTGAAGGAGCGGACTACAAAGGTTGTAATCCCTCACACTTAGATAAAAGTTATCTTATTGCATGTTAAACCCTAATAATCTAGCAAAGATCCCGGCTTTGGGTTGTTCGGCATGTCTAAAATTTAATCCGGGCATGTTTGATGCCTTTAGAACCTTCACAAGAGTGCCTAGGAACCCTACACGTCTATGAGCATCGCATGGCGGGCCTAGGGGGTTGGTAAAAGTCAGACCCCCAAAAGCGGTACAAGTCGTGTCGGAGTGTAGACCATAACACCCTGAGATACTATTGGAATACCTACCAGTAAATCTCCTTCCTTGGCCAAGGACTTTTCATGTTCTGGCTCTCCTAGACACAGCGCGACCTCACCCCCAATACCGGGAGAGACGAACCCCTGCAGATCCGCTCACTGCCTCCATGTGGCTCGGGATTGTACCCAACTAAAACCTGTTTGCACGACTCCTTTGAGCCGTGGTAGGGTAGTAATCAAAGCACAGTGGGAACTCACACGAGACAAATGACGATCTCAGGTCGATGAACTAACCTGTACACATGTCACCAGGGAACTGCTATCTGACGTCTGGTATAATCCCAACTAGCAGGTTCCCGGCGAGTCTTGTCCGGTATACTCATAACCCAATGAGCACCTGTATACATCTTAGGTGAACCAACTGACACCAGTGGCTTGTGAGACCGGCCACCGCCCCTCGTCGGGGTCTCGACTGTATACACTAGTCTACTCTGGAGAATCGATGCCCTGTCTCGAAACTCCCACGACTAGGGACCTTTTAAGGATGTGCTTATAGACTCCAGCTCTCACTTATATGATCGCCCTCATACTGCTGGTAGTCAAGCAAGAATCCTAGGGGCTCTATCAACATGTAATAGCGACTCATAAGGTCGCCTAAAGCAGTACACGATGATAAAGATGAACCAGATAGCATACTATCATCTCGAGTAAGACTGTCCTACTGGGACAGGTCCTCCCTCAATCATTGTAATCACGTGCCTGTGATCCAATAATTGACTCTGAGGGCACTATCTCCAACAGAAACCTCCCACTGTAACTTCAAATTCTCCTCCAAACCTGAAAGAAGAATTAGTCGGGATCACCCGAAGAGTAAACCAACTCATCAGTGGGAATCGGGATCCAACTATCATCACATGATAACGTGACAGAATCCGCTCACGTTATCACACTCCAAAAGGTATGCGCATATCTGGCAAGTTTCAGTTTCTTTAGAAACTCACGATGTGATTTTTACCCCATGCTCTTATGACCTTGGCGTGAGGTCAAAATGTCATAAGTCACATGTCAAGTTCTACCCATCATTATCCAGGTTAATTTGAACCCATCCATACCTACCCTTGACGTAGGCCAAAATGGCAGTACGACTGTCTCAAACCAACACATTCTATCTATGCAACAGATAAATATCCGGCAGCTACCAATCACTATGCCTTGGCGTGAGGTCAAAATACATAGCTTGAATACTGCCGAATATTTAACTGAAATGATGGAGGGCTACGAATGGTTTTTGGCGAAAACCTTTAACGTAATGAACTTGATATTGTTGAAGGAACTGGATAGCTTTATAAAAATATAGTGGCGAAAACCATTGCTAAAAAGGTCACTCCCGGTGAAGGGATCTCGGCTCTTTCCCCATAGAATGAGGTGCAGGATATTCCAACTGAATACCACGATGCAAAGCAAAAGGCAATCGGCTATAGTGAAGTTATTACCCTGATGCAAACTTCTGTCCAAGGGGTCACTCCCGGTGAAGGGATCTCGGCCCTTGCCTCGTCGACTGAGGTGCAGGATATTCCAACTGAATACCACTGTGCAAAACAAAAGAGAACGTCCTTGCAATAACAGCTTTTTGAAAATTGTTCCAACAACATCAGAATAGGTTTGTTTAGCTTGCATTGATCAGAATCAACGCAGTCCCATCAATTGATCACACCAATAAAGAACGAAAATACGATGTACGTATATGCCATCCGCATTCGCCACTGGGTCCCGTCATCACCCGTTAGGTTACTTAACTAACGACAGAGCGGGGACTGGACTAGCGCGGATGCAAAACATATACAACATCTACTAGTATATATATCAATATATAATATTCGCTCAAGGCGTGATAAAATGCAACATCACAGAAATGTAATAAGCATCACAGAACAATACAGATATCTGGGATCCCCGGGTTTCATAGAGTCTCTACTGA
Organism: Agapanthus africanus; assembly: GCA_030015575.1. Taxonomy (NCBI): domain Eukaryota; kingdom Viridiplantae; phylum Streptophyta; class Magnoliopsida; order Asparagales; family Amaryllidaceae; genus Agapanthus; species Agapanthus africanus. The sequence continues at coordinate 501,958,031 of CM057339.1, forward strand.
AACCCGACGTTCCCCTGGTCGTGTGGATAGCCTGTGCAATGAAATCCTAGACCCCTACGGGCGCGGCAAGTTACCCGCCAAAACCTGAAGCGAGGCAGCCCCCTTCAGCAACGTGAATGGACCACCCAGCACTTCACGGAATCCGGTAACTTGGGCACCCCTCCTTGGGTCAACCTGTACCCCCTACGAGTGCGGCGAATAGCCTGCCAATTCTAGAGTGAGGTCCCCTCCGTCTCGACGCCATGAGATGCGGGCCCATTGCCCTCTAGAACCCGGCTATCTGTGCACCCCACCTTGGGGTAATCCTAGTACAGAAAGTAAAATATACATACAACGGGTACATCGACCTCACCCCGGTCGTGCCCCAAAAGAATAATATACAAACAGGCAGTAACGGCAGTCCACATGTCGGACACTCGCCCCGTAATATCAAATGTACATATAAAACGAAACTATACTAACATTGCAACCAGGCTATCCTCACGACCAATCCGCAACATCACAGCACAACACAGAACATCAACGTGAATGTCACGTTCGCAAATCCGTCTAAAAGGGCTATAGCAGTTAGACAGGATTTACCGATCAAGTGACATTCACGGTCGCAGATATAATGTAAATACTGTGAACTAACATGTTTAAGAGTTTTCGATCGACTAAATTTTCCCAAGTGGGCCCCAAGCACAACTGTAGCACTCAAAGAAATCTGGGCCCAAACAGAACATTCCAAAACCCCATTTTCAACTCAGAAGCTCTCTGTAAAATTTTGGTGCATTGAACAGTAAAAGTGGCGGCGGAACCGCGGCCCAAGCATGGGTTTGGCCGCGGTTCCACGGTGGAAAAGTGAGAACATGCAACCAAATTTTCACAGAATGCATATAATTTCCTGCACGTATTTCTGCAATGTACTGAAAAAATTTCGAGCCAAAAATAAATCGACAGAAAACTGATGCATGAAAAAGGCGGTTTTTGGAAAATCCGATCGATCGAACTTGTAAACATGTTAGAGCAAGCTAGACTAGGTTAATGGCGTGGCTCTGATACCATGTAAGTGCACGGCGGCGCCCCGGCCGTCAATCCGAGGCCGGAATGCGGAAAAGATACTTTTACAAAACTTGTAAACCGGCACCACTGATTTGATCTCAAAAACTATCTATTACCGCAATCAAGAACGGCGTCGCATGAAGCTAGCCGGTGAGTACGGGTCGGTCTACAGGGATGTTGTGAATCTCCTAATCGCGCTAACAAGTTAATTCCGATTGTGTTCGGACGGATTATTAAATCTAAAAACCTAAATTATCCTATACTACGATTATCTAGATCTAGCCTTGCTAGGGTTAGGTTTAGGGATGGTTTGGAAATGCAAGTAAATCTCAACGCTTTCTATACCCGAATGAAGATCTATGAGGAGTTATGGTAATTATCAATAAAGAGGATTAGATCCATTCGGGAAAGTGTTCCTTCCTCTAGGTTCTTGTCCTTCCTTTAGAGATCCTTACCCTAACCTCCATGGAAAACACGCCCAACCGGGCCTTTATACTACGGTGTCATCGTTACCTCGAGGGGTAGGATGCCGTAGGGCACGGTGTGTGCGTGTATGCATGGAGTCCTATTGAAAATATATGATGGGTAAGAAAGGGATGAGAGATCTCATCTCTCAAAAGCCTTCCCCAAAGCTAACTCTAAACAATTATCTACGGCAAGGAATTAAATCTACCTAGGGCAAAGAATTAAAATCTAAACTAGAGCAATTAATTAAAACTACTTACAGATGTCTCTCTCCAATCATCAACGCAGGGTTGTCGGATCTGAATTCATGAATTGAAAAGAAGCACCGATACTCTCCATAAAGAATTCTGAAATTTATTATTAAAAGAAGGCATAACCTAATACAATCTTTAGAGTTCCTATTTATAGAGAATAGGAAACCCTAGGTTACATTTGATTCGCATATCTGCATTTACAAAAATAGCCCTATATAAAAAGACCTATTCAACGCTCCACGCACTGCCACCAAAATACACCGACACGGGCATATAACAGCCGCGGAACCGCGGTCCCATCCTGGGTTTGGCCGCGGTTCCGCGGCCAAACTAGGGATTTGTGCTCTGTAATTTTGTGTACAGGCTCTTGTCATTATTGTCTTCTTATATTCTCAGGTCTTTTTGCATATTGGTGTCTCGTTCTCTTCCAGATCTTTCCAGTGAACATTGTAGTGGATTTTTACTATTTCTTCATGTCGTTGCCTTTGTACTCTGTGAATTGTTGTTCATTGTTCCTCAAAATGTAGGCTCGATCACGATTTCACCATTTATCATTCGCAGTCTCACTTTTGCATTGTCTTTTCATTGTTTTCACTGTTTTTGATCCAAGAACCTGTAACCTGTAACATGTAGCAGACATGCGTCAAAAGCACCTGTTTATTTATAAAATGAATAAGAATGGGGAATATAATAATACAATATTATGGTGTGAACAAATACCCCCAAACTTATCTTTTGCTCGTCCTCGAGCAAACTTATTTTTATTCACTAAATTCCTAACCACACTTTCGCAGGGAAACGCGATTGCACTGAGCTCGTGCAACAAGCCGTTAAACCTCTAGGTGTCCCTAGTAGGAGGAGTGTTGTCTCCTGAGGGTTTTCAGCGGATACTACCCACAAAATCCTATCAATTTGGCTTTTCGACTTTAATTCTCCAATTAGGTTTTCTAACAAGGAATTCTATTATCTTCGACTCGTAAATTATCCACCCATATTCTTCACACTTCCTCATCATTTAACTTAAGATTATATATGTTATGCAGATCTACTTAGCTTTCGACATTTCTTAAGTTTTCCTTCTAGGGTTTTATCTCCACTTAGGAATTTCTATCAACTCTACTAAAGATATAAGTTCTATTCTTCACTCCTTTCTCTCATCTAAACTCCAATCACATATCCCCACGTGTGTGTATAAATCACCCCTACACTTGGAAATTCAAATCAAGCAATCGTACCCTTGTCCGTTGTCCAAAGTACTTATCAGTAGGTGAATTTTTAATTGAATTTTGCTTACACATCCTTCATGCGACCGTTAATACTTCTTGAGGTACCAACAACCGATTACAAGATGCGTTTGCACATTAAAGCGTAATTCCTAGTCTCGCAACACCCAAGGCTTTAGCAGTGACTCCCAAACCAGTTGGTCTAAGGCACTAGGTGATGAAGCACCCTCGCTAAATATTTTTCTATTTTTGCAGCCTTAAGTAATCACAAAAACCAGTGTTCATTTTTTTATTCTTTATTCACACTTGTATTTTTTTTCATTTTCTTCGTACTAAGGACTTCAGATAAGAGCAGTTCAAGGTCTCATCTACTATTCCATGTTTCAAGGTGCGTGATTGTGCAAATTGTAAGGTATACATTTTCATAATCTAGACTTAAGCTAGGAATTATTTTTCAAACTTATACTCTAATAAGAACATCAATACTTTTCCTTCGTTTCAACTTAGCCCAAGAAGTGAACCCAAAATTTGCCTATTTCTAAATAAACTACAAAGACATATACTTTCTACCGTTAAACTTTAAGGAAGGTTATTTTTAGGGTTTTTAATTTACTAAGTCTAAGATCTAGTTGTTCCAAGCCAGTTAACCTATTCGTCAAACTCAAGTCAAATAGCCAAAATTGAATACAATAATTTTTATAATTTTTGAGATTTTTCAATTTTTATGGGTTTTCAAATAAGTATGCAAATGCAAAAATATGTACAAATGAATGCAAAGGAAGAAGACGTACCGAGCATACCCCCAAACTTGAACTTGACAGTGTCCTCACTGTCATGCTAAACCAAGAGGGTCAAAATGCCGGTACTCCCCTGTTTATTTATTTAAAAAAAAAATTATATTTTTAATGTTTTTTATTTTTTTTTTATTTTATAGAAAAAGAAAACAAAAATATATACATATATACAAAGGTTTCCCCCAAACTTAAGCTTGGCCTTACACAAGCCAAAGGTTAACACCAACCATTCAAAAATCTTATCGTGGTAATGGTCGAGTTGGTGAAAGAATGGAGTGGAAAGAAAAGAGAAGAGAAGCACACGAGACCGTGTGGAAAGAAGAGTGGAATATGGTCTCGGTGGAGGAGAAGAAGGGCGGAAAAGAGAAAGAAGGGTCGCGCGATCTTGAGGGTGTAAATCGAGTGAATAAATTAGCGCAATATGTGATGACCGACGTGTTAAAAGCGATTGCACTAACCTATCAACTCGTCGTGAAATGGGGTAAAATCCCTCAAGATTCGCAAGAAAACATGGGTACGCCGAACTTGGTATAGGAGATGAAAGCGTAATGGTCTGTTGTACGGTCAGAACGATAGGAATGACGAAAGGGAGTGAATTAGGGATAGTATCATTCTCACCGTAGTAAACTGTCTCGAACTTGAAAGATTCCATTAATGGTTCGAAACTACTGTAAGCAACCAAGTCTGATGGTTCAACTAAATCATCTGAAAATGTAAAGGACTCAAACTCGGGCGGTGAGTCATCAACATCGTCCGAAAAAGTGAAACACTCGTAAGTGTTATCGGCTGTGAGAGCTGTGTCAGATTCAAAAGAAAAATTTTCAAGCTCACAGTCTTCAAGCGTGGTCGGAACGATGGAAAGGAGGGAGGGTGATTTAGGTAAAGGTTCAAGAGGATGAATTGAAAAATCTGACACATCAAACAAAAATGGTTCAACCTCAATATTATCCTCACTACTCTCCTCAATACTATCCTCATAATTCTCCTCAAAATTCAACTCATCCATGCCATTATCATCAAAATCAAGACGCATATGAGGTTCGGGAGAAACATCTAATGACTCGGGATGATGAATGGAACATAAAATTTCAATCAAATCGACAGGTTCATCATCCGAAATATTCCAGGTGTCTATATCCTCAATCAAGTGAAAATCAATTTCTTTAGACACCTCATCAAAAGCATGGATATTTATCAATTCAGGTTCTAGATTGGAGGTGTAAAGATCGAAAGGGTTAAGTGTGGTTTCACTCGAATGGGGTTCTTCACAATTTGGCAAATCAAACACTACAAAATCACACAACTCATTTTTATTTTGAACTTGTGAATCATTTAGGACATTCGATGGAAAACTGGAGTTGTGGGCTTCAATTGGGTAAGGGTAGGTTTGATTTGGAAATCCTCTCAAATTCTCACTCTGTCCAACCGCCTCCTCATACATTGAAAAATTTGGAGCTAGCAGAAAACTAGCTACCGGTTCACTAGGTTGCATAAGGGCGGCCATGGACGCTTCCACATTCCTCACCATTTTGTTTGTTGCTGCAATATAAGCCTCCAACGACTCTTCCAAACTAGACTTGGGTGGTAGGGGGTTTCGGTAAAAGATTCGAAATCGTGTGGATATGCAAAACTCCCAACCGGCTGTGTAGAATCAATGTCTAGTGAAGGTGGGAAAGTCGGGTAGGACTGGTAGGAAGTGGGTGGTTGGACAGGGGTAGGGTCAACATGTGGATAAAAAGGTGAATAATCGTGCGGATCCCTAGAACTAGATGAGTGGAGAGGGGTGAAAAATCGGATGCGAGATTGAGCAATATGCTCAGCAATGGACATCGGCTTAGGAGTGACAGAAGGACTTGAAAAAGTGGTATCAACACATGGAGGTGGTAAAAGTTGACTTGGTTGACACAGAGTGGGTTGAAAGGTCAAACTGTTTCTCCTAGACGCTTCTATTTGATCTTTCAAAGATATTTTAGGCATGGAAGGATCGTCTTTAAATTGACCGAACAAATTGACGTACGACGAAAAATTAGGTTTCGGGATACCAAAGTTCGGCAAGTGATTTATTATGTGGGGTACCCATGTTAGAAGAAAGGGGAAAAGAAGAATGTTTGTTGTGGTGCAAGGATTTATTTGCGGCAAAAGTTGGCAAGTTGTCTAATAAATTTTTTTTCCTTTTCCTTTTTATCTTTATTTGATTTGTTGCAAAAAGATTTTTAATAAAAGATATGCAACAGAAAAGATTACTTGCAATCAGTTATTATTTTAAGCATATCACAAAGAATCTTTATTTGGAAAAAATTGTTGCAAAAAGATATTCGAGAAAAGATATGCAACAAAAAAGATTACTTGCAATCAATTTCTATTTTAAACGAGACGCACAAATCCTACACAAGATTGTTATTTGGAAGGGGGAATATTTTTAAAGCGCACAAAATTCTGCAGGAAATTTTCAGAAAATATATATCTATATTTTCAGAACAAAAACAGAGGAGCTTACAGAGGAAATTCCACGAGATGATGTCACCTTGGCGCCGCCCTTCCGCTGCAAAATCTGGTTCCCACAGCGGTTTCGCGGTCAACTTGACTGCACAGTGCCCCAGAAAAAATTGCAGTCGATGATGTCACTGTGGGACAGCGTTTCCGCGGTCTAAACTGGGTTTACGCCGCGTTTCCGCGGTCTGGAGGTTGGTTCGTGGCGCGAGAATTTTTCAGTGTCTCTGTTGTTGCAACCTTCTGTTGTTAGGATCTTCTATTTTCTGTTTCGCTTTCTGGTAATTTCCAGATCCGTCTCGATTGTTCCTGCAAGATTCACACAACAAAGTACCCTTTCCAAAAAATAACAATTGATATATTTTTATAAGTTTTGGATTTCTTAGATTTTTATGATTTTTTTAATTTAGATTAACCCGAAATTGCAAAAAGGAAATTTCTACGCCTTCCCCGGCAACGGCGCCATTTGATTTGATCTCAAAAACTATCTATTACCGCAATCAAGAACGGCGTCGCATGAAGCTAGCCGGTGAGTACGGGTCGGTCCACAGGGATGTTGTGAATCTCCTAATCGCGCTAACGAGTTAATTCCGATTGTGGTCGGACGGATTATTAAATCTAAAAACCTAAATTATCCTATACTACGATTATCTAGATCTAGACTTGCTAGGGTTAGGTTTAGGGATGGTTTGGAAATGCAAGTAAATCTCAACGCTTTCTATACCCGAATGAAGATCTATGAGGAGTTATGGTAATTATCAATAAAGGGGATTAGATCCATTCGGGAAAGTGTTCCTTCCTCTAGGTTCTTGTCCTTCCTTTAGAGATCCTTACCCTAACCTCCATGGAAAACATGCCCAACCGGGCCTTTATACTACGGTGTCATCGTTACCCCGAGGGGTAGGATGTCGTAGGGCGCGGTGTGTGCGTGTATGCATGGAGTCCTATTGAAAATATATGATGGGTAAGAAAGGGATGAGAGATCTCATCTCTCAAAAGCCTTCTCCAATGCTAACTCTAAACAATTATCTACGGCAAGAAATTAAATCTACCTAGGGCAAAGAATTAAAATCTAAACTAGAGCAATTAATTAAAACTACTTACAGATGTCTCTCTCCAATCATCAACGCAGGGTTGTCAGATCTGAATTCATGAATTGAAAAGAAGCACCGATGCTCTCCATAAAGAATTCTGAAATTTATTATTAAAAGGAGGCATAACCTAATACAATCTTTAGAGTTCCTATTTATAGAGAATAGGAAACCCTAGGTTACATTTGATTCGCATATCTGCATTTACAAAAATAGCCCTATATAAAAAGACCTATTCAACGCTCCACGCACTGCCACCAAAATACACCGACACGGGCATATAACAGCCGCGGAACCGCGGTCCCATCCTGGGTTTGGCCGCGGGTCCGCGGCCAAACTAGGGATTTGTGCTCTGTAATTTTGTATACAGGCTCTTGTCATTATTGTCTTCTTATATTCTCAGGTCTTTTTGCATATTGGTGTCTCGTTCTCTTCCAGATCTTTCCAGTGAACATTGTAGTGGATTTTTACTATTTCTTCGTGTCGTTGCCTTTGTACTCGGTGAACTGTTGTTCATTGTTCCTCAAAATGTAGGCTCGATCATGATTTCACCATTTATCATTCGCAGTCTCACTTTTGCATTGTCTTTTCATTGTTTTCACTGTTTTTGATCCAAGAACCTGTAACCTGTAACATGTAGCAGACATGCGTCAAAAGCACCTGTTTATTTATAAAACGAATAAGAATGGGGAATATAATAATACAATATTATGGTGTGAACAACCACCGCGCACTATAAACCCGGATCGAGCCATTAACATAGTCCTAGCAAACTAGAGAAGGGGTAGAGAGATATACCGAGCGATCTGTGTCCTTCGGTCTTCTCGTCGACGTCCCGATCTCCCCGCGGAATCTCCGGTCTTCATCTCCTCGTCGGAAGGGCACCACATCGCTGAGTTCTTTTAATGGCTCCCACCTCTGGACCGAGGCAAGTCGGGCACGAAGTTGGCGAGCCGACGTGCCCAATAATTTCTGTAGAATAGTGTAGTGCTATGTCTCATTAGGGTTTTAAGAAGTTGGCTTTTTGGTGGAGGAAATGAACTAAACTTTTGGAAATGGAACTTTTGGGATTTTTGTGAAGCCAAAAGATCAAAAATCCCCTACCAAAATTTGGGACAGCCCCCATGAAGCTTGGCCGGCCCCCATGTCATGAAAATGAATGTGAGAGAGGAAAAACCAAGGGGGAGGGAGGCAATCATACATGAAAGAGAGAGAAAGGGTGATGATGATAAAACAATGATCACATAACAAATCCAACACTCCATCAACCATCATCACTCCAAAAGTCAAGCAATCATGAAGTGAAGAAGTCAAATGATGGTGCAACCATCATGAAGCAACAATATGCAAAGACCACCCTCCACAATGCTAATTTGCACATTTGCAAATAAGCCCTCCTCCACCAATTTTCAGCCAATGAAAGATACAAAGAAAAATGGCCGAAACGGAAAGCAAACTGGCAACTTCATAAAACTGATCCCGTAATAAATTACAGGAAAACCCCGCGACTGTATATACATACCCGCATTTGTATTCCGACCGAATACAAATGCAATGAGACAAAATCTACACTGTACAATACTAGGATCCGGCTTAAACCAAAGCCCGCTAGTATTATCCGTCCGATCATGATCCGTGCAATACCGCACGTATATGATCGAACCCTTCCATATCTCCATACGGCCTCTACAGCGTTTCGTCCGAAACTTGAGAAAACGGTATGTGGGGAACTCTAAAGACTCGTCAATACTTTGGCTGTGGATTTAACCACTAGCACGTCAGAGGTATTAGCCATACTTAACGGGCTATCAGGTATTGACCAAAAGGGACGTCGATGAGCGAACTCATCCTGACACCCTACTGAGCCTGTCAGTGACAATATCCGTACAGTCCGGTCCGTTCGTCTATGAGCATCGCATGGCGGGCCTAGGGGGTTGGTAAAAGTCAGACCCCCAAAAGCGGTACAAGTCGTGTCGGAGTGTAGCCCAGAACACCCTGAGATACTACTGGAATACCTACCAGTAAATCTCCTGCCTTGGCCAAGGACTTCGTGTAAGGGCTCTCCTAGACACAGCGCGACCTCACCCCCATTACCGGGAGAGACGAACCCCTGCAGATCCGCTCACTGCCTCCATGTGGCTCGGGACTGTACCCAACTAAAACCTGTTTGCACGTCTTCTTTGAGCGTGGTAGGGTAGTAATCAAAGTACAGTGGGAACTCACACGAGACAAATGACGATCTCAGGTCGATGAACTAACCTGTACACATGTCACCAGGGAACTGCTATCTGACGTCAGGTATAAGACCAACTAGAATGTTCCCGGCGAGTCCTGTCCGGTGTACTCATAACCCAATGAGCACCTGTATACATCTTAGGTGAACCAACTGACACCAATGGCTTGTGAGACCGGCCACCGCCCCTCGTCGGGGTCTCGACTGTATACACTAGTCTACTCTGGAGTATCGATGCCCTGTCTCGAAACTCCCACGACTAGGGACCTTTTACGGATGTGCTTATAGACTACCAGCTCCCACGTATATGATCGCCCTCATACTGCTGGCAGTCAAGCAAGAATCCTAGGGGCTCTATCAATGCGCAATAGTGACCTGTAAGGTCACCTAAAGCAGTACACGGTGATAAAGATAAACCAGATAGCATACTATCATCTTGAGTAAGACTGTCCTATCGGGATAGGTCCTCCATCAATCATTGCAATCACGTGCCTGTGATCCAATAATTGACTCTGAGGGCACTATCTCCAACAGTTGGCTGGTGGAATGGATAAGCAGGTCGAAAGAGGACCTCGCAAAGGATAGCACCTCTCTTGGAGAGAGATGCGGGGTGGATTCTGCGTACCAACGGACGGCGGCAGATTAGTGGTAAAGAAATTCGATGGAGAAGGAACTATCGATGTGGGTGTGGTGGTGGGTAAAGAAGAAGTAAATGGAGAAATACCGACTTCGGAGTCGATCAAGGGAACGCGGACTAAACGGGCACTAGAATCCCATGTCCAGCCTATCTTGCACTAAAAAGGGTTAGTATAAGTGGCAGCGTGACTTATAATTAGGGGAAATGAATGAATGCGGTGTTTGTTTTGAAAAATGATACGGATTTTTAAAAATATGATGCGATCACAACAAATGCAACAAGAAAAACCCTAATTCTAGGGGTCGCCTAGGTCAAAGCACTAGACCGCTCCTAACTGCCAAAAGACAAGTCGCAGGATAAATCCTCCACTGCCTCTTTGTCTCTCCTGTGGCTAGGTAAGTGGGAGGTTCTCCACTACGTAAGTAGTGGGCCTAATTAAGTAATCACTAGCCTTCGACACACTTGCCTTAGACACCACAAAAGAAACGCGGATAAGCAATGAATTACCCACGGCCTTCTTCTGTCCTATGTGAGCGGGACGGTCCTTAGAGTCATCTCTAGATATTTTTTTAGTTAATGAGGGTAAATGCGGATGCAAGTTTATGATTTTTGGGGCTTAGGAAGGGTAATGAACTCCCCACCTAATCTGGATTTGGCCGTGCCCTTTAATGTCCGTATTAATATGCAAACAACCAAAAACACGCACAATTTATTTTGCTTTTTGCAGCGCTGCGATTTTTGCAAAGAAGCCTGCAGCAATTTGTTAATTAGAGCAGATGAGGAAGGAGATAAGAAAGATAGAGGTTACCTGGAAAAAAAATGGTACAGAGATGCTTCAAATTAACCGCGGTTCCGCCGCAGATTCATCCTTAGACCGCGGTTCCAACGCAGTTTGCACTGTTCCTTGCACGAAAATTTAACAGATAGCTACTGTTCATCTCCTGAGCTCTCTGGAATTCTCCAAATATTTTTCCAATTGCACAACAAGCTCCAGATTTCCTTGCAACAAACCACAATAAATCGTTTAGATTTTGTACGAATTTTGATCTCAAAATTGTAATGGAATAAATCTTTCAATTCAAATTTCAATAAAGAACGAATTAGCGCACTATCCCCGGCAACGGCGCTATTTGATTGATCGATTTTCTCGTTGTGTCGGTATTTAGAAAATTATATAGAAATCACAACCAAAAATATTTTGACCGCAATCAATAACGGTGTCGAATGTAGCGCGTTAGTAAGTGCGGATCGTCCACAGGGATTATGAGATTCGTTCGTATTTGTTTTGTTTGAATTGAAAATTTAATAGAAAAGAAAATGATTCAAGATTTATATCAATGAATTTCAAGAATCAACTAGATCTAATCAAGAATCAAGAAAGCATTAAAAATCAAGAATCAAGAAGTGATAGAATTCCAATCGATTTAAGTTTCAAGAATTGAAGTGAAGCTCGTAGGAGTCGATTAAATCTATAGATGTGATGAAGATTAGCAATTACCTTTTCTTATCCATTAACGAATTGATGCTAGATCGATGACGATTTATCGAGGATTAAGGATCTTGCGAAGAATTAGGGTTTTCTCATCTTATCCTTTGTCCTTTCGATGAATCTCATTCACAAGATAGCTTCTAGGAAATCAAATGATCGATCGTTGAACTCTAGTTCCGTGCGAAAATAATCAAGAAAGCATTTCGCCTCGAAACTAGATCATCGATCATTCGATTTTCAAGAATTTACAAACGTTATAGGACTTAAGAAAATGTTTAAAGATTCGTCAACTTCATCATCTATTGATTTGTTTCGACTCCTCCACGAGCGGAGTTTACTCAAGCATCATCACAAAGAATACATTCAAGAATATAGATTGAATCATTATGCTTGAATTTAAAGAAAGCAAGATAAAAGAATTTCACCTTTATTTATCGACAAATTCGTTACAACTCTCTTGAATTTACAAAAGGAAGGAACTAGATCGTCGAATTTGGCGTCGCTTCGGCTTCTTGAGTCGCGGATCGGCTTGATCACTTGCTCCGATGAAGTCCGGCTTCGCTTCTAAAGGCTTTGAAGAATTCTTGCTTTGATTGAACTCAATGATCTTGAACTTTTGGCTTTTTGATTGGATTAGGGTTAGGGTTTGAGGCACAAGTCGTGTCACTCAACTTGTGGGGGGAATTTTTGAACAACCATTTCAAGTGAGGCCTAGGGTCCCTTTTATAGGCTTAAGAATGATTAGCTTCCTTAAGAAGCTTGGATTAGGTTAGCTTCCCTTGTAAGCTAGTTAGTTAGGTAGAAGCCTCTAGAACTAATTAGTTAGGGTTTAGCTTCCACCTTAAGCTAGGAGGTTAGGGAGAAGGTTCTAGGCTTTTAAGGTAGTTAAGGTGAAGCTTGCTTTGGAAGCTAAGACATCATTAGCTTGTACAAGGAACCTTTCTGATCTGGCAGAAAACTCTGGAAAATTCTGGAAACTATCATAGCTTTCTGAGGTGTAGGAACTGATAGGAGAATACTGCAGTGAAACTTTGATGATGACGTGGCAATGCTGCCGCGGATCCGCGGCACGTGCCGGCTCCGGCCGCAGATCCGCGGTCACGTGAGGGCCTCAGTGCATAAAATTTCTACTGTGGATCTATGCTGACTTCATGGTAGTTTCCTGATATGTTGATACTCCCAATTCCTTCTATATTACTTCCAGATCTCAAGTCATTGAGTTGGCATATTTTTTATCAGCACTTTGACAACTTTGGCCTTTCTCCTGGAATTTCCTGCACAGACTTCGAAATAAGTGTTGCGCAATACAAGGATGATGCGATGCCATGATAAACAGTCAATTTCCCTAAAAATTCCGGTTTTAGAGTATAACACATGTAATCTTGTATTTTGCAGCTGTTTTGCTAATATGTGTAATATGCAAACCGAACACTACTAGATGAGTGCAAATGATAGGGAAATTGACGTGTTAAAAATACAATATTTTCGACTGATCAAATTCCCCCAAACTTATTTTCGGTCGTCTCGAGCGAACTGTTTTATTAAAAAGAGAAGGAGAAAATAAAGAAAGAGAAAAACTAACTAGCACACTTTCGTAGGCAACACGATTGCACTGAGCACGTGCAACAAGCCTTTAACCCTTTAGGTGTCCCTAGTAGGAGGAGTGTTGTCTCCTGAGGGTTTTCAGCGGATTGCACCCACAAAATCCAATAATTAAAGGAAGATCATGAATATTACATTTAAAGAAAAGAATTGTAAAAGAAAAGCCTTGAAAATTAGGGTTTCCAACTAAGCTAGCTTTCGGTTGTCATGAGCCTTATCATAATAGTCATGAAAAGATGTCTGAAATCACGTCCTCCCTCAATAAAACATCGTCCTATTTTTCATTCCTATCTTTCTTCCAAATATCGATCATATCACCCTACGTGTGTGTAAAGGACATCCCTACACCCGGAGAATTCAATTCAAGCTATCATACTTTTGCCCATCAGCCTCAGTACTTTTTAATTAATGAATATTTAGATGAATTTGCTCACACACTTTCATGCGACCGCTAATACTTCTTGAGGTACTAACCGACCGATTACACATGTGCTTGCTTATTTGTTATTTTTCCTCGTCTTGCACCACCTAAGGCTTAGCAGCGACTCCCAGACCAGTTGGCCTTAGGGCACTAGGTGAAGAGGCACCCTCGCTATATTTTTTTATTGCTGCCTTGGCGATAACAAAACTAGTGTCCATTTTTCTCACCATTTTATATTTTCTTCATTTTTTTATTTCCTTCATACTTTGGCTTTTAGACAAGAGCATTTCAAGGTATCCTCTACTATCCCGAGCTTTAAGATGTGTGTAAGTGCGTATAGTAGGGTATCAACGTTCAAAATGTTTGGCTTCCAGAATATAAACTATTTTTCAGACTTATTTTTATCCTCAGATTAGTGACTTCTTTCATCTTACTAACCCTTGGGACAACGGCTCATAACTACTTATTACTAGTTCGTATAAGAAAACTTCTAATTTTCTTGGTTTTCTTAAATTTTTCTAATCTCATGGATGTAATTTTTCACTATCTAATCTTTTATTATCTTATTTATGTACAAAAATGTTTAAATATTAACTATTTTAATATTTTGCAAAAAAAATTTAAATTTTTATGGGTTTTGAAAATTTTTAAATTTTTTTAAGTTTTTAAAGAAATGTTTTGTGCTTATGCAAATGATATGCAAATGATGCAAAAATAAGCACAAACCTCCCCCAAACTTGTTTTCAACAGTGTCCTCACTATCGCCAACTGCTATATCTACAAAACCTGTAAGCCTGGGAGGAATTTATTGGTGGGGGAAAAATATACAAGTGAAGATCCTCCCCCAAACTTATTCTTTTCACTCACCTCTATTCAAAAAGATGATGCAGTAATATACAGGACATGGAGGTGAGACGGAGGAATTTTAATCAAGGTAAAATGGCTCTTGTAAGAACAGGAGCTCCTCCGTGGGGTCAGTGGAAAAATACGGCTTTAGTCTATGTCCATTCACTTTGAAAAATGTGTCGTTTTTGACATTTTCTACGTCTACTGCCCCGTGCGGGTATACAGACCGCACAACAAAAGGTCCCTTCCACCGAGATCGAAGCTTACCCGCGTGAAGGTGTAGTCGTGAATCATAAAGAAGGACATGCTGACCAGGTGAAAATGTTTTCCTCAAAATGTTTTTATCATGAAAAAGCTTAGTCCTATTCTTTATGATTACAGCGTTATCATAAGCTTCATCGCGGAGTTCGCTTAACACATTTAATTGCAGCTTCCGAAGGTTGCAGGCTTGGTTTAAGTCAAAGTTGATTTCCTTAATAGCCCACAATACTTTATGCTCAATCTCGACTGGCAAGTGACAACCCTTCCCAAACACTAACCTATATGGAGACATCCCTAGATCGGTTTTAAATGCAGTTCGGAATGCCCAAAGAGCATCCGTCAGTTTGGTCAACCAATCTTTTCTATTCTTAGCAACAGTCTTCTCCAGGATTTGTTTGATCTGTCTATTCGAAATCTCAGTCTGCCCGCTCGTTTGGGGATGATAGGGTGTAGAAAGTCTGTGATTGATTGCGTATTTCCGCATCAGAGTCTCGAAAGACCTGTTGCAGAAATGTGTCCCGTTATCGCTAATGATAGCGCGTGGGTGTCCAAATCGCGAAAAGATGTTTTCTCTTAAGAACTTAATGACAACCTTTTTGTCATTAGTGCGTCATGGAATGGCTTCAACCCACTTCGAGACGTAATCAACCGCAAGCAGTATGTACAATTCCCAAAGGAGTTGGGAAAGGGACCCATAAAGTTAATGCCCCAAACATCGAAAATTTCAACCACTAAGATGGGTTGCTGATCAGTCGAAAATAATGTATTTTTAACACGTCAATTTTCCTATCTTTTGCATTCATCTAGAGGTGTTCGGTTTGCATATTTCACATATTAGCAAAACAATAGTAAAATACCGAATTACCTGTGTTGTACTCTAAAACCGGGATTTTTAGGGAAATTGACTGTTTATCATGGCATCGCATCATTCTTGTAGCGCAACACTTGTTTCGAAGTCTGTGCAGGAAATTCCAGAAACTGAGCCAAATTGTCAAAAGTGCTGATCAAAATTACACTAAGTCTAAGTCTGGTGATCTGGTAGTAAACAATAAGGTGTAAAACTATTCCAGAAATTTATTCAAGGCCAATGGGCGCTTCCCGCCGCGGATCCGCGGCATGATGACGTCAGCAGAGAAGCAGATTTTCCCCATGTGCTTATTTCTAACGGCAAAGCTTCCAAAACTCTCCAGAAACTCCACGTGGCTTCATCTAGAAGGCTCGGCCTAACAACCTAGTTCTAGAAGCCTCCCTCCAACTAACTTCTTCTAGAAAGCTCTTTATAACAACCTTCTTCTAGAAAGCTCTCTCCAACAACTTTCTTCTAGAAGCCTCCTTATAACAACCTTCTTCTAGAAGCCTCCTTGTAACAACCTCATTTTGGAGGGAAAATTCAAATGAGGTGGTTCATTTTGGAGGGAAAATTCAAATGAGGTGGTTCATTTTAGAGGGAAAATTCAAATGATGTGGTTCATTTTGGAGGGAAAAGTTGTTCATTTTGGAGGGAAATTTGAAATTTGAATTCTAGATCTAAGGTTATGAGGCTTATAAAAGGAAACCTAGATCTAGGGTTAATGGGGGTTCTTCTTCTTCTCCTCTCTTCATCTTCCACTTACAAGTTGAGTGACACAACTTGTAAACCCTAACCCTAATTCTAAATTCCAATCCAAGAAGCCAAGATCCTTTTGGAGCGAAGCCGATCTTCATCCGAGCAAGTGATCCAAGCCGATCCGCGACTCACGGAGACGATGCGACGCTAGATTCGACGATCTCTTTCCCTTCTCAATTTCTTGTAGTCTTTGAGCAAAGTGTAACAAATTGTTGAATAACAAAGGTGACAATTCTTTTATCTTGCTTATCTTTTGAATTCAAGCATTATGATTCAATCTAGATTCTTCAATGTTTGCTTTGTGATAATGTTTGAGTAAAACTCCGCTCGTAAAGGAGTCGAGACGATCGATAGAATGATGATGATTTAGATTCTTTTACAATTCTTAAATCCTACAACGTTTGTAAATTCTTGTGAATCGAATGATCGATGACCTAGTTTCGAGACGATACTTTCTTGATTGTGTTTGCTCGAAACTAGAGATCAACGATCGATCATTTGATTTACTAGAAGCTAGTTTGTGAATGAGATTCATCGAAAGGACAAAGGATGAGATGAGGAAACCGTAGTTTCTTCGCAAGAACCTTAACCTCGATAAATCGTCATCGATCTAGTATCAATTCGTTAATGGATAAGAATATGAAATCATTAGATCTCATCACATCTATAGATCCGATCTACTCCTACAAGCCACACTTCGAATCTTGATTGTTGGTTTGGAAATCATCAAATATCAATTCTTGATTTTATCGTTTCTTGATTTAGACTAGATTTTTCTAATTCTTGAACTTAAAATCTTTAAATCATGAATTGTTGTTTCTTTTCTTTTCTTTAAAGTTTCAACTCATCTAAATCGAAACACGAACGATTACACTTTCCCTATGGACGATCAGCACTTACTAACGCGCTACATTCGACACCGTTATTGATTGCGGTCAAAATAATTTTTGGTTGTGATTTCTATACATTTTTCCAACTACACAATCCGAAATCGTATTCAATCAGTTGCTGAGGCATTTCATTTCTCCGGGAAATTCTACCCCTGTGTTGACACTGTGTACAGGTTTTGCAATGATCAAACGCGTCTTTGAACAAAGTCAGCCAATAAAAACCGCATTGCAAAACCTTCTCCGCCGTCTTTTTAGGACCGAAGTGACCCCCACAGGTCTGATCATGACTAAAAGATAGAACACTCTTGAACTCCTCATTCGGGACACACCGGCGAATGATCTAGTCAGGACAATACTTAAACAGATATGGATCATCCCAGTAAAAGTGTTTTACTTGGGACAGAAAACGGTATTTATCCTGTTTTGACCAATCGCTGGGTATCAGTCCCGTGACAAGATAGTTCACAATATCTCTGAACCAAGGTTCAATGGATACGCTCAAGAGTTGTTCGTCTGGAAACGAATCATTGATCGGCAAGGTCACAAGTGAGGAAGAGATGCGTGACAGATGGTCGGCTACAACGTTTTCACATCCTTTCTTATCTTTGATAACAAGATCAAATTCTTGTAATAGAAGGATCCAACGCATTAGCCTACCTTTTGCATCTTTCTTCGCCAGAAGATGTTTCAAGGCGGAGTGGTCAGTGTACACAACTATTGGTGAGCCAATCAAGTAAGGCCTGAATTTTTCTAATGAAAATACAACTGCCAAAAGTTCTTTTTCGGTAGTTGTATAGTTAATTTGAGCATCATTCAGGGTCTTACTCGCATAATAGATCACGTGTGGCATCTTTTCAATATGCTGTCCTAAGACTGCACCTATTGCAAAGTCTGATGCATCACACATAAGCTCAAAGGGGTAGTCCCAATTTGGAGACGATAGAACGGGGGCTGTAGTGAGGGAGTGTTTGAGCAAGTCGAATGCTGCCTCACAATCCGAGTCAAAGTGGAAGGTCGTATCCTTGGCCAAGAGAAGAGTTAAGGGTCTAGCAATTTTGCTAAAATTCTTAATGAATCTCCTATAAAAGCCCGCATGGCCAAGAAATGATCGGATATCCTTGACGCTTTTGGGATGAGGAAGGTTTTGAATGGCATCTATCTTAGCTCTGTCAACCTCAATGCCTTTCCGTGAAATAACATGTCCAAGCACAATTCCCTCTTGGACCATGAAATGGCATTTTTCCCAATTCAAGGTTAAGTTCTTCTCTTTGCAACGAGTAAGAACTGCGTCAAGATTCGATAGGCAATCAGAAAAAGAGTCTCCGAAAATCGAAAAATCGTCCATAAAAATCTCCAAAAAATTCTCGACCATGTCAGAGAATATCCCTATCATACACCGCTGAAATGTAGCGGGAGCATTGCATAACCCAAAGGGCATGCGTCTATAAGCAAAGGTACCAAAAGGACAAGTAAAAGTGGTTTTATCTTGATCCTTTTTGGCTATGGGGACCTGATTATAGCCAGAGTATCCGTCCATAAAGCAATAATACTCACGTCCAGCTAAGCGTTCCAGTATCTGATCAATGAAAGGTAGAGGAAAGTGGTCTTTCCTCGTGGAGACATTGAGTTTTCTGTAATCAATACATACACGCCACCCAGTTTGGGCGCGTGTCTGAATCAACTCATTTGCCTCATTGGTAATAACAGTGATGCCAGATTTCTTAGGGACGACATGTATTGGACTCACCCATTGTCTATCGGAGATTGGGTATATAATACCATTATCAAGACATTTGACGATCTCTTTCATCACCGCTTCCTTCATGACGGGGTTCAACCGTCTCTGTGGTTCTCGAGTTGGTCTGGCATCATCCATCACATGTATATGATGTTCTGCTATCAAGGGACTAATCCTTTTGATGTCCGCCATGGTCCAACCAAACGCCTCCCTATTAGATCTCAATACCGATAAAAGTGCATTCTCTTGCTCTGATGCTAGAGAAGCGGATATGATAACCGGTAAAGACTCATTCTCACCTAAATATGCATATTTAAGACGAGAAGGCAAAATTTTGAGATCTAATGCTGGCGGAGAAATAATAGAAGGTGGGATCATCGAGTGATTTTCGGAGTCACAAAGAAGCTCATAGCCTGTGAAAGATACAGACTCGGGTGGTGATAAGTCAGGAGTGTCGGACTCAAGCGTGGAATTGGTGTCCTCACTAAGATCATGTGCAGGATCAAACAGTGATGTGATAGTGTCGTCGAGATCTGTAAAGCAAAGTTCATCAACTCCGCAACTTTCGGGAGCAATCTCGTGGACAGAGCACACATCAAGGATATGAGCAGAGGGTTCTGATGGCTGACTTCCAACTTTGTAGATGTTTAGTTCAATGGTCATATTTCCAAAGGATAAGTTCATTGAACCATTTCTACAGTTAATGACAGCATTGGAAGTGGCAAGGAATGGTCGACCCAAAATCACCGGAATTTGGCTCCGGAGGTTCGCTACAGGTTGTGTATCGAGTACAATGAAGTCCACAGGGAATACAAATTCCCCGACCTTTATCAACACATCCTCTAGTTCACCTCTAGGTTTGGTGATTGAACGGTCTGCCATTTGGAGAGTGCAGTGAGCTGGTTTCAACTCTCCAATCCCTAGATGCTCATAGACAGAATATGGAAGTAGGTTAACACTTGCACCAAGGTCTAAAAGAGCACGGTTTATGTTTTTACCCCCATTAGAAATCGATATCGTAGGACATCCTGGGTACTTACGTTTCTTTGGTAGCTGTGGGATAAAAGCAGTGCTAATATTATTAGACATGAAGACCTTCTTCAGCACTTGAGTCTTCCTCTTCCTAGTGCACAAGTCCTTAAGAATTTTCGCATAAGCGGGGACTTGTTGAATAGCATCTAGGAGAAGGATGTTGATGTTAACCTGTTTGAACATTTCCATATTTTTCTCCATATGTGGACTCGATTTGTTACCCCTTAACCGATTCGGATAAGGAGCTTTAGCAATAAGCGCTGGGTCCATCATAGGAGAAGGAAGTGGGGATAGACGTGATCCCAGAAAAGGAGTGGGGATCTTCTGTGGAGGACTAGAAGAGCTGTACTGAGGTGTCGAGCCTAGAGGGAAACGAAGAATAGGCTCGTGAGAAGGCGGTGGGGTAGAAGAACAAGGATCAGAAGTAGAAGTGTGTGTGTGTGAGGAAAGGTCTCAGCCGGGGTGTTATTGATAGGATTTTCAATATCATCAATTTCTTCCCCAACATGGTTATTTAGCACTCTTCCTGATCTCAACGTTGTAACGACATTTACATTGTAATGCCCAGGATTCGGTAGGGGTTGAGACGGAAGTTTCCCTTTTTCTCTCGCACTCATTTCGGCTTTAAGTCGTGCAATTTCAGCTTCCATCGATCTGATACTCTCAGCTTGGGACGCTGAGTTTTTCTTTATCTCACTAACGGAAGATCTAACCTCAGCCGACACCTCTATGAAATTTGACAAGAGTGATTTCATGGTTTGAGTGAATTGAGAGAATTCGTCAGAACAGGTCATAGGATTAGAAGGTGCAGGAGGGTTGACCTGGTTTTGAAAATTTTGTGACTGGTAGGGGTGCTGAGTGAGTTGAAGTGGTTGCTGTTGTGGTGGAAGAGCCCTTTGGAATTGATTTTGGCTTGGAACCGTGTTTTGAGATTGTTGTTGTTGGTTCCAAGCAAAATTCGGGTGATTCCTCCAACCCTGATTGTACATGGAAGAATATGGATCGTTTCTAGGTCTTTGTAATGCGGCATTGGTATGCTCGTGACCTTGAAACGGAGAGTTTAATGGACATTCTTTCGTTAAGTGAGAAGGATCAGAACAGCACCCACATACAGTTTTGGGGAACGACATCGGGTTTAGGGAGGCTGCTAAAAATTTGTGTTCCATAGCCTCGAGCTTCTTTTGCATTGCTGCCATCTCAGCTCGAACACCTATGGACACATCAATTTGGTGTACGCCACCCCTAGTCGATGACTGGGTTCCACTCTCCCACTGTAAGGATTTTTCAGCGAACTCTTCTAAAAATTTCCAAGCTTCCCCATCATCCTTGGTCATAAAGGTGCCTTGACACATGTTTTCAAGGTTCTGTTTAGTGTTTGGGTTAATGCCCTCATAAATGATTCGGCAAAGATCCCATCTCGGGATGCCGTGATGTGGACATTGAACCAAAAGATCCTTGAATCGTTGAAAGCATTTCGAGAATGGTTCAGTTGGAAGCTGGGTGAATTGATTTAGTTCTCTACGGATTCGAGCTGTCTTTTGCATAGGGTAGAATTTCTTAAGGAATGCCGCAACGAATTCTTCCCAATTCGTAATGGAATGTGCGGTAGTGTTATACAGCCACTTCTCGGCTATATCGCACAAAGTAGATGGAAG
Organism: Agapanthus africanus; assembly: GCA_030015575.1. Classification (NCBI taxonomy): domain Eukaryota; kingdom Viridiplantae; phylum Streptophyta; class Magnoliopsida; order Asparagales; family Amaryllidaceae; genus Agapanthus; species Agapanthus africanus. Next base: position 501,979,802 of record CM057339.1, read on the forward strand.
AAGACATAGACGCATAGCATCCACTGAAAGTTGTGACGTACCCATCATTACGCATACGTTTTCAAATTTGGTGATAAAGACGTATGCATCTTCAGTCTCGAGACAGTGGAATTTGGGTAGAAGGTTGATGTATTGGGGTTTAATCTCAAAATTATCCCCGTTGGTGTAAGTGCACGGCGGCGCCCCGGCCGTCAATCCGAGGCTAAAAAAAGAAAACGATTCAAGATTTATATCAATGAATTTCAAGAATCAAGTTTCCTGATATGTCCGGCTTCGAAGAATTCTTGCTTCGGCTCCTTGAGTCACGGATCGGCTTTATCACTTGCTCCGATGAAGTCCGGCTTCGCTTCTAAAGGCTTTGAAGAATTCTTGCTTTGATTGAACTCAAAGATCTTGAACTTTTGGCTTTTTGATTGGATTAGGGTTAGGGTTTGAGGCACAAGTCGTGTCACTCAACTTGTGGGGAGAATTGTTGAACAACCATTTCAAGTGAGGCCTAGGGTCCCTTTTATAGGCTTAAGAATGATTAGCTTCCTTAAGAAGCTTGGATTAGGTTAGCTTCCCTTGTAAGCTAGTTAGTTAGGTAGAAGCCTCTAGAACTAGTTAGTTAGGGTTTAGCTTCCACCTTAAGCTAGGAGGTTAGGGAGAAGGTTCTAGGCTTTTAAGGTAGTTAAGGTGAAGCTTGCTTTGGAAGCTAGGACATCATTAGCTTGTACAAGGAACCTTTCTGATTTGGCAGAAAACTCTGGAAAATTCTGGAAATTATCATAGCTTTCTGAGGTGTAGGAACTGATAGGAGAATACTGCAGTGAAACTTTTATGATGACGTGGCAATGCTGCCGCGGATCCGCGGCACGTGCCGGCTCCGGCCGCGGATCCGCGGTCACGTGAGGGCCTCGGTGCATAAAATTTCTACTGTGGATCTATGCTGACTTCATGGTAGTTTCCTGATATGTTGATTCTCCCAATTCCTTCTATATTACTTCCAGATCTCAAGTCATTGAGTTGGCGTATTTTTTATCAGCACTTTGACAACTTTGGCCTTTCTCCTGGAATTTCCTGCACAGACTTCGAAACAAGTGTTGCGCAATACAAGGATGATGCGATGCCATGATAAACAGTCAATTTCCCTAAAAATACCGGTTTTAGAGTATAACACTTGTAATCTTGTATTTTTCAGCTGTTTTGCTAATATGTGTAATATGCAAACCGAACACTACTAGATGAGTGCAAATGATAGGGAAATTGACGTGTTAAAAATACAATATTTTCGACTGATCAGATGGTTTCCGATTCTGGAGAAAACGAATAGGACTATTCAGTTGTCTTTTCCTTTTACCTTCTCTCAGGTTGCGAGTGTTCCTTAGATTAGGACAGTACACCTATTACGCTTATTGGATAGTCTTCTTCCAAACCATAGGCTGGTGCCGAACGGTAGGGAATGAAGAAAACCGATTAGCCTAACGAAGGTGTACAGAAGGTATTAAGTAAAGACAAATAAAGGGATTGGTAAGAGGGCAAAGTAAATTACGACTGCTATCATTCACGACCAAACCAAGTATTTCATCGCCACTCCTACTTCACCTTTGTATTTCTCCAGGACACTCCGTATCACTACGAAGATCCACAGTTTATTGGATACTCCATCGTATGGTTATATACGAACTCGAAGAAACTTGTTCCAGTTCGGGGATGGATTCTGGTTCAGGAGAAATAGGAATAACATTTTATTCAGTTGTCTTTTATCTTCACCTTCTCTCAGGTTATGAGTACTCCTAGGATTAGGAGAGTACACCCATTATGCTTATTGGATAGTATTTTTCCAAACCATAGGCTGGTGCCGAACGGTAGGGAAGGAAGAAAACCATTTGGCGTAAAGGGGTGTACAGAAGGTAATGACTAAAGACATATAAAGGGATTTGGAGAGATGGCAAAGAAATATACGGTTACATTTGTGAATCTGATAATGGAAGAGGCATTACTAGGAATACCCGGATACCCCTTCGAAACATTTATATGTTTCAGTTTCACTGTGTACTGTTAAAAGAAAACTGATTTCCTAATTAGTCCTTGCTCCAGGGTATGTATTTACCAGGTTTGATTCTCACATCTGTATGGTTTTACAGATGATGAGTGGGAGTAAGTTATTGGGAATTGGGTGATTATCCTCATTATATCGGGATTCGTTGTAATTGGTGATATTTGAGGAAATCACCTGGGTTGTTTGCCGGACGGCAAATGTTTGGTTTTGAATATCCGTTGTTATGCACCAATTTCAAATTGATATATCTGTGCGTCTATTTTTATAGAGTGAGATATAACTTTTTGAAATTATGTCTATGACATTTACCTATATCAGAGGATGGTTAGGTAAGGAGCATTAAACAACGGTGTAATTCTTCTTAACCATAAGTACAGTTTTCAACCTACGACACACAGGGAATGAGTTATTAGACTCAGGGGACTTATACAGAGTATTGTATGTTGTCCAGTGTCCATTAGGACAGAGGGGTTGGTACTCGTACTATATTTTGTTTACTTGTGACTTCTTTAGTTCTTAGACATGTGTTTCGTAGAAATGCAAGGTCCAAGTTTTGAGAAGTTATAGGTATATAAATAAAGTAGAGAACCAGGTATTGCAAGTATCAGGATTCTTCAAGGTGATCGAAGATGTAGATACTTGTGTATGGTATTCAGTTGATAGTAATGATTATGAGAACTTGCTTCTCTTTCAGGTTACTCATATCTGGATGTATTCCTAAGTTGAGTAATGCTGATAGGCCTCTCTCCATTTAATTGCCATGCACTGGAGACAGCTGCATGATTTGAATCTGGTTCCAATTAAATCAGTGCCTCTGTTTCTATATTGGATATAGAATAGTTCGTATCTTAACAATGTTAAGGTACGGGGAGTTGTCCGGCTTATGCTTAAAACCAGACTCTGGATAACTCAAGGCACGTTTCTGTAATGGTTGTTTGTGGGTTGACCCGGGCTATGACGAGGGTTGACTTTCTACCATATGGAAGATCAATAGTGATATTGTTCTTGACTCGCCACAGTTTTAGTAAAATGGATTTTTTTTTTCAGAAAACAGTAGTGGGAGTATGGTAGAACTGGAAGTGATTCCAGAACCGCAAACGATTACTGAAAATTTGATAAGAACCTAAAGATTCAATCTGGTTTGACATTCCATCGGCCACTCCGCAGATAAGGTGGGTAACCTCAGGCACTCGAGAGGTACTTCGGTATGCTCAAAGACGGTGACAGGGAGGTTCTTGCTTACCCAGACTTGACACTACTGTTGTTCTAGGCTATGAGACCCGGCATGAGGATGAGTATAGCGTCGTTCTAAATTAGCTTTAGAAGTGTACGTGTATATGACACTGCCAGAGGGTTGTCATAGTCAGTGGGAGCAGCGGAAGCATAGTGGACAAGTGGCTTATGTCTATTTATAGACTAGAGCACATATAGCGGAGATAGATCATCTATTTCTGATGTGACAGTCATAGGTTTGACTTCATCAGAATAGGGGATAGATCTGTTAAGAAGGTAGTAGGGTGTGATGTCCTGGTATTTGGATAACATACAAAGAGTAGGAAGTGAAATTCCTATACTACGATCGGTTATACTTTGGTTGTCACACAGTGGTTTCTCCACATAGGGCTTGGATATAATATTACACATTCTGGTTACTAGATCTATGGTTTTAGATCTAGATTTGGGTAGTGTCCCAATCTGGGTACTTAGACAGTAGTCTGAAGGTGTTTTAGAATGGACGACTCCTGGCATGGTAGTGTACCTGCAGGTGATGGAGTCACTCTCTTTAAAGGTGTCTTACAGACTAAAGGGGAGAGGGATGTGCATGATTGGCAGATCACTTGCTTAGGCAATTGAGTTGATCATGAGATGTCAAGTACCACACCAGATGTTGTTTTTGCATTAGATGCAATATGTTGATATTAATCCAGTCCTGGAGAAACGATCGGAAGCAGTTTTAGAACATAAGTGGATGTTCTAGGGATATGATAACGGCATCCTCCTTCGGGAAACAGTTATCATTCCAGGCTTCCAAGGTGACCTGGATGACAGAGTGACTGTCAGAGTTAAAGTTTTCCCTCTGACGAGGGGCAGTATTTTGGACAGATGGTCCAAGCGGATACTGAGGGAGGCATGGCGCAGGATACTGATTGGTTTCAGTTGACGATTGTTAGTGTTTATGCCCTAGAAGGCCATTACTGTATCATACTAGTTTGTATATTACTTAATGGAAGCTTGGGATATTCACATGTATATAACAGTCTTGCTAAACATGGTAGTATGCTACTTGGTTTTTCTATCTTAATATGTGAGTGTACGTATTGATAGAGCTCTTAGGATCTTGCTTGTCTACCAGCGTTGTGATGGCAGTCACACTAGTGGGGGCTGGGTAGTCTACAAGCACATCCTTATTCAGGTCCCTGGTCGTTGGATTATCGAGACAGAGCATCGATACTCCGGAGTAGACTGGTGTGTACGCTTCTCATCCCAGTTGGGGAGATGGTCTGTCCCACAGCCGTCAGTACGTCGTACTGGAGATAGTATACAGGTGCTCGTTAGGTTACGGGTACACCGGACAGGACTCACAGGGAACTGTTGGTTGGTTTGATACCAGTCGTCAGTGAACAATTCCCAGGTGACATGAGTACAGCGTAGTCCGCAGACTTGACACTGCTACTTCGCCTCGAGTGTGTCCCACTGTTCTTAGATTGCTACCCTACCACGGCTCAAAGGAGTCGTGCAAACAAGTAGCAGTTGGGTGCAGTCCCGAGCACTTGGAGGCAGTGGCGGTTAGACAGGATTCGTCCCTCCCGGTATTGGGAGTAGATATCGTGCTGTGTCAGAGAGCCATTACGCAAAGTCCCTGGCCAGGGCAAGCGAGATTTGCTGGTAGGTTCCAGTAGTTTCTCAGGGTGTAATGGGCTTCCCTCCGACACGACTTATACCGCTATTAGGGGACTGACGCTTGCCGCCCCCCTAGGCCCGATATGCGATAGTCTTGGACGAACGGACCGGACTGTATGGAGATTGTCACATCAGACTCAGTAGGAGTTCGGATGGGTTTCCTCATCGGCCTTCTTATCGACGACTACCTGGGGACCGTTACGTACAGCTAGTGCCGCTTGCGGTCTGTGGTTAAACCCACTGCCAGCGTAGTAGTCGAGTCTCTAGAGTCCCACACAGAGAGTTTCCTACTCCAGGCGAAACGATATAGAGGTCGTATGGTTTTACGACAAGGGTTCGGACACATACGTGCGTTTACGCGCGTACGACTTTCGGACAGTTTTTACCAGTCGGCTTTGGTTTAAGCCAGTTACTGGTATCCGGTTATTGGATTTTTACAGTCTAAAGTTTTTCCGTATTTTTGCGGATTGGAGGGGCGTTCTCGTAATTGTACGAGAAGCTTCTAGAAGATGGTGACTAAGGAGGGTTATGTGTCATTTGCATTAAATGAGTTTAGTGAGTCATGAGGGTGATTCATGCATATCATTAATGCATGATAAATGCTTAATGAGTCATGCTAATGAATCACCATTAGATATTTGTGAAGCATGCTTATTCATCACTTATTTTCTTTTGTTGAAAAATGAGAATGCTTCATTTATATTATGATAACTTACTATTCTCATTTCATTATTATTATCATCTTCTCTCTCCTCAAGCTCTCATCTTCAAACCCTAATCCTTACACCTCATGAGTTGAGATCAAAGGATTAGTTAGACTAAACAATCCATAACCATCACTCTATCTCAATCTATCTTCTTTGATTAGCAATCCAAGAAGGTTAGTTGCCTCAAGTTTAGAGGCTAAGCTTGGAGTTTTGCTCTCGGGTGGATCGTCTACTACTTCGAGAAGGCCGAGGAGAACAAGGAGATCGTAAAGACGAAGGAGTTGGTTCATTAGGTATAATCCCTAAACACAGTAGTTTAGAAACACTTTGTGTTTGGTTATTTATAGTTTAGCTTCGATTCAAGCGGTTAGTCGATGTTCGTTCACTAAACAAGTTCGTTTTTGAAAATTCCGCCTCCCCACAAGTATTGGGGTGTAGTACATCGACTTACAACGATACAGTCTAAGAAGTTTGGATTTGGAGTTCACTTATGAGCTAGGTCACATCAGATATCCAGGCATATTCTAAGACAGGTATTGCTCATTTCGGGAGATAGCTTTCTCCGCGAGCTAGAGATAAAGATAGACATAGAAAGAAACATCAGGTAGGATCCACTGTCACGACCCGAAAGTACGGAACATGACCGGCACTTAGACTACGAACATCTCAAGGAGTACGTATGCTAAGTAAGCCGAAACCCAGAAATCCAAACCAAGAGAAGTAGTAGAGAATAGGAAGAACCATATCAAATCAACCTGTATGCAACATAATATACAACGCCTAAAGGCGAGGATCACAACAGAAATGGAACTCAACCAGCAAGAAACTCAAGGAATATAACATGCTACTCTATGGTCGAAAGAATAACATTACGGGTCTCTATCTCAAAAAATACAAGTTTGGTTGATGGAACTTCTAGATACAACTGAAATATAATATACAAGGTATAATGATGGGTAAGATACAATAAACCCACCTACTAGCAAGTCACCCGAAAAGAAACCGTGCCCGCAAAGCCGTAATGAAATCCGTACGGCAACACCTGCAAGAAACTGGGGCACAACGGGGGTGAGTTGCCAACTCGTGAGTAGAAAAAAGATCTACGAACAGAAAATCGCATGAATAACGCAACCTAGGTCGATGATCATAATATATCCTCAAATATAAGAATAACATGCAGCCTATAACAATGGCTAGGGTAATATCTAACCCGAGTGTGATCTCATGTTCCCGTGTCAGTGCCTCAGGTAGCAATATATCATATGAATGAGGTATGAATGCATGAAAACAGAATACATGTAAATGAAGAAACTGTTTTCATAAATTAGTGAGATTTCCTTTGTATTTTTAAAATGAGGTATCATAAATGAAATCAGCATCAACAGTGTCTAGCATCGACACAAAACATAAATCTCAATGTCTCAAAACCTCAGGCTCCGGCCATCCGGACTGGCCTGTATCATCAAATCTCAGTACCTCAATATCTCGAAATCTCAATGTCTCAATCTCAATATCTAGGGCGCCGTCAGTCCAGACCGGCCCCTACCATCCATCTCAAGACCACGACGGTATCCTCCGGATATCCGACGCGTCGGGTAAAATCACCGGTAGGTAGTCTCCCCCTGCCAGGCTCATCGTCATCACCACGAGCTTCTTGCCCCGGGGTACCTTACCGGGTCCACCATGTACCCGAAACGGTTCATCCAACTCCTCGAATCGGGTCTCCAAATCTATCAGCAAACTCATGGTGGACGACTCATACATCATGGGAAAAACCGCGCTTTTTATTTAAAAAGTGAAAGAAGAAGTTTGTATATGTTTTGCGGTTTTCCCCAAATCCAGAAAATCTCATGGAAATCCAAATCCAAAACCTCAATAGCACGTAAAAAGTGAATATATGCATGAGAATCCATGAATGCGGCATAACAATGAATAACAGTATGCATGAGGTAGCAGGTAATGACTATAATGTCTAAACTAACATATAAGGCAAGTACACTAATATCATGTCTAAACTATTAGCTAACAGGCTATGTCAAGCAATAATATTTTCTAAGGTGTACGTGACATGGCAATTACCGATGAAGATGTGTGTGAGCCGGCAAGTAAGTGTACGTGGTATATACGCATCATCGGTAATAGTGCTGGTGTCCTAACCACAAGATATCAACCGTAGAATATGAAGCATAATATAAGCATGTGATGCGGAGCAAACAACAATAATGAGCGGGAGCTGAATACTAGACGCAACGATAATTAATCTGTTTTAACCTAATATAAGTCCTATAATGGTGCCTTTTGAAATAACACGAATCGTGGGGTTTTGAAAATAGGGGCTACGGTGTTTTTAAGAAAAGATACATTTTTTGAAATATCCGTAGGATCCCTTAGTCTGTCTTTTAAAAATACGCACGACTCGTAAGCTTTGAAATAGGTAGGAACCGAATCTAATCTAACAACTAACTAAACTAAAGGGCTACGCTATAAGCTAGACTACAGGTAAGGAAACCGCCTAACATCTGAGTCGATACATATACATACCTGTATATATATTAGTCGGTGATCCCGCCTCAATAATATCATATCCGATACCATATCTATAATCAGACATCCCAAGTCAAGAGTGCGGATCAATCATCAAGATATAGCTCGTATGTAAATCCGTCGTACGGCATCCCCAAATCTGGGTACGGGTCAATATCATATTCCTCACACTATTCCTCTGGTATCCTCTTTATCCAAGATCATAGTCTAGGGTACTGACCTATGTCTAGTACAATACTAATATCCTCAATATACTCATGATCTGACTACTGATCTACAATCTCGTACAAACCGATATCGTCAGCACATATCATCATCAAGGGGTATACATCGCCCGATACGGCCTAATATCAATATCCTAGCATATTATGCCTCAGATCACGATCACATGTCGACCATTTATTTATAACACTATTCACCCGTATCGCCGCCGCAAGATCCGCTATAACACCAGGACGTACCTTAAGTACGAATCCTGCCATATCACCGAGATCACAACCACAAACAAATCTCATCGACTCAGCTCAATCCCGAGTATCCTCCTCAAATCCGTATGTGAACACATAGTCCCATACCCATGTGAACATATAAATATATTCCCATACACGCACATATGAAATAAGGAATGTATGCAAGTATGTATATGTGTGTATGTGTAAGTGTAGTGCACCCACTACCTAAGGTTTCGTAACCATGCACCAATCCAACACCAATATCCATCTAAAATCATCAATAATAAATCCTAACAACATATCATAAATTGTTGGTGTGTATACGCATCCGTATACATCACCACGGACTGCGGGGGTGCTATACGCCATCCACCCGACTTCTCCCCGTAGATATAAATCTACTCACCTGGTCCTCGCTAGCCGGTACCGACGTCGCCACGCTCTTGCTTGTCGTCTCGAAGTCCACATGGGGGTACCTACATATCATAACGCACCATATCGCATTAAAACTAAATTCGAAATCGAAACGGCATACGAAAATCAAATCGGCACGCGTATCACGCATAGGTCCAAACCTATCGCCTACGCATGCAAGAATAGTCAAACCAACCCTCGATGTCGATGTACAAACGTCAAACCATCGAGAAAAATCCAATCACACTCATTTGCACATTCATGAACACTAATTTTAATATAAACTAGGTTAAAACTCACAAAAACCTCAATTTTGCTTAAAAAGTCATTTTTCCGAAAATCTAGCAAGCACAATTCGCCGTTTTTGTACAAAACAGGATGTTTAAATGGATGTAGCGGCCAATATATTTATTAAATATCTTAAATAAGTCGTATAAACAATTTCCGGAATTTAATCTCATTAAATTCCAAAAATCCTAATATTCTAGTTTACCAAAAATACCCTTTTTAACAATTTCAAAGCAAAATGCACAAACTACAATCTAGCTTAGAATTGCATGATCCAAAGCATTAAACCACACTTAATAAAGTTAATGAAGCCAAGAAAAACCTAATCACATTTTTAATCCCAAGCATTTAACAAATTTCAAAAACCTAGTAAGCAAATTAGCAAAATAACAAAATTTTTAAAGCTAGCCATTAGCACTAGCTACTAAACTTGTATTAACATGACAACAAAGCCTAATTATAACACACAACCATACACCAATTTTATAAACCCTAACTTGCATTCAATTTCACAACTTGAATTCCAAAACTTGCAATTAAACTCACATATCCAAATAACACTTAATTAAATTAGCTTAAGAAATTAGTAACAATTTAAACAACAAAAAGTTTTAGAATTATACCCAAAAATATATGAAGGTCCAAAAGACTCCATGGCCTCCCAAAATGCTCTCTTTTCACAAGGATCCATGCTAAACGGGCTAAGCTAAAATGGGTAGGACTTTGATTTTGATTTTGTGGGATTTTTGGTGGATTTTTGATGCAATTTTTCATGAAGTTTTGAAGGGAAAAAAGAGGGGGAAATGGAGGGGGGGCTGCTGTGGGGAGAAGGAATTTTCGGCCAGAAAAGTGGGTGGGGGAGAGAGAGGGAGGTGAGGAAAATGGGGGGGCACAAGGTCAAGGTCAAACAAAGTCAAAAGTCTAACTACTTCACTCATTTTCTTTTCTTTTCTTTCATTTCTTTTTCCTTGAAAATCAAGTGGGGAAAAATATGGTGGGTGCTGAATTCAGCCATGGGGAGGAGTAAGTGGGGGTGTGTGGGTGTGGGCACAGGTGTGGGGTGATGAAAAATGATAAATACAATACCCCAAACATCCATTTACGCTAAAAAAAAGCCTTTTTTCTTCAATAATTTCTAAACCATTTTGGCAAATGATTTCGTTCCAAAAACTACATGATAAATTTTTATTTAATGTTTTATGATGCACAAAATTTGTTTCAACTCATTCCAATTTGTAATTTTCCCTAATTAAATGTATTAGTGACGTCTTAAAATAATAATAAAATAATATTTTTTTCAGAAAATTTGAAAGTTCACCAGCGGCTCAATAAACACCAAATAATAGCAATTACATAGCTAGAATATGTATATTTAATTTTTATAATAAGATATTTGTATTTTGACTTTTTACAGAAAACCCCCTCATTTTACCGATTTTCCGAAATTTCACCGAAACGATTTTCAAAACGCTACAATCTTCCCCCCTTAAAGAAATTCGGTCCCCGAATTTAAATTCAAACTCCCCCAATTACTAAAACATCTAAGAAAAACCATCAAGTCGTCGGGGCTCCGAAATTGTAAATACAAAAAACAAATCGTAGCGCAGCGCATGCGCTTGAAAAATGAGTATATAACTCAAATCAAAACTCCGTCAAGCATCCCGCGATCATCGGAGTCGTGGAGAAGACATCAATGCCAAATCCAAATCAAAACCAATATGATATAACTCGAAACTATAAATGTAAATATCGAATCTATATCTGTAAGTATCTGAAGGAAATGCATGCCAAATCTCTTTAAGTCGCTGTGCAACGCGTATAACACTGCACAGTGGCGGACGTCTACCGTAAGAAAATAACTATATACATATATACTTTTGTTTGAAATGTACGTTCCGCCGTTTTGGATACAATTTAGAAGGGTCTCCTTGTTTTAAACATTTCGTGTCATATCAGACACGTAGGTAAATACTGAGGCTATAGCTCACTTTTTGGAAATCCCTTCAATAACTATCAATGCATGCAAAATGTATTCAGGTACTGTCCTCTGACTAGTCCTGCTCAGTACGGAAACACATAGCAATATCATAAAAACGTACTGCTCTATAAGAAATCAATCCCAAAATATGCACATGAATACTACGTGCGTCTGGTGCGCACGGAAATCAAAATCCATGAATGTGACATACATGCGCACAGAAACAACATCTAAGTGCATCAGGTGTGCACGAAACATCTGTCGTAGGCAACATGTGTGCCTGACAGCAAAATCAGGTGCATCTGACATGCACGAAAAATCTCGAATTAGTGCATCTGGTGTGCACCAAATCGCATCTCGTAACAGGCGCCCAACAGGCGCTAAAAATCCAATCCGGTGCATAAAATGCACAAAACAAATGTCGAGCATCACCCTCGAAATCGAAATCCAGTGTATCCAAGTGCACAAAATACATGTCACTGCACTGCCAGCATATATAAACTATACAGAGTGCAGGAACCAAATAGCGTGCGTGCATACGCACAAAATCAACTCAACTGTTTAAAACCGTAAAATCACAAACATGTGAAACTAAAGCACGAAAACGATATCAAGTGCAACACTGTGCAAAGATCGTAAATCCTCAATCATCAAAATTCAAATCATACGAATAAATCACCCAAAATATCAAAATCAATAATGGCGGAACAGTACTGCTCAAGCGCATCCTCTAAGAATCTCGGCAACTGTCGCGGTCACTAGTGGGACGTCTCGTCGATGATCATGAACTCTGTCCTGCTGGCGTGCGTAACCATGACCACTCCTGGGTCAAGGTCTTCACTGTGAATTACCAATCTTTCGGTCCATCGGCTCATCGGCCCTGTCAGGTGTGCTAACGGGGACGATTCCGTTCTGGCACTCCTCTGGTCATCTCTTGGTCAATCATCGCGACCACTCGTAAGACAGCATATCACTGGCGTCGGCCTCTGGCTCTCTGAATGTACGTGACACATCTGATCCTGGGTGCAAGTATCATTGCAGCAGTGTCCTGGAAGGAATCCTGCTCACGGTCTTTTCCATGTCTCGTCTCTGCCAACTGTCCGGAAGTCATTGTCCTTTCCTATATCTGCATCTTGCTCTGGAACGACTGCATACTCATCGCGACTCCTTCTGGAAGGTAAGTCCAAGTACCATGCCTCGGCATGCGCGTCGCCTCTCTGATGTCGGCGGAGTGGAACGTCATCTCATCTAGATCTGGTGCGAACCTCTTATTCCACTTTTCTCTAATGTCGTCTGCTTTGGACTCGTCTCGTCGCGGCTGCATGGACTGAGCTCCAACGGCTATCCTCGTATCTGGAGTCTCCCAAGAATGCATCTCACCACCTAGCATCCGAATTAAGTCGAGCCATCCGATCGAGTCGTCAAAACCTCACAATCCCCCAAGAGCTCAACCTCTTGGGCACAGTTTAATAGTATCAAGTACATACCACAGCATCAGTGGTCCAACCGTAGAAGGGCAAACCCAAGCCTCACTAATGGCGCCGTAGAACTGCCGCAAACCCGAAGATTCAAAGGCTTTCACACGGTCATTAAGTCGAGTTAGGGTTTCATTCTTCTAGAGGGACCATAGAATTGCCTGCATGTCTTTCCGACTACTTTAAACTTGGAATAATAGGTTTCTGACATTCGATCGTCTCTGTCGACTCCCAACGTCTCCACGTGAAGTCGTCTCTAGCTGGAATCCATCTATCTGATGACCTCGCATCGGGTTAGGCGAACGATCCACATGTCCTAGTCATTCATCCACGATGACTAGCGACCTTCTATCATCTCTTAGTATAACTCGTTCTGCACTAACTCCAGCATCTGGGGCAATACCTCGTCGTTCGCAGCAATAACTGGCTCGCTCGTCTACACGCCGAACAGTGCCTCGATCATCATGAATAAGCAACACACCAACGGTCATCAAGATCTGGCTGGCCTCTATCATTAGCTCAATCCTCTAATGTCGATCAGCACATCCGAGTAACCTCATAAAGGCGATCCGCCAAACGCTCGTGGCGCGGAAACACAGTCAAAAGACACCTCTCTATAATCGGGTGTCGCCGGAATCATGCCCTGGTCAGTCCTCATTCGTGCCGAGCTCGTGCTGACCGCAACTCTAGCCGTAGCTCTCCCTGCCCGTAATCGTGGCAGCAAAACCAAACTGGTACCGATGAGGCTAGATCAGGAAGGAATATAATACTGAACAAGGAAATGTACATCCTAAGGCTTCATAAGTAGAGTGGCGTGTCGTAAATATGCCGCGGAACATACCAACGGTACGTCACTCTACTTTAGTCACCTATTCCATTAACCAAGGGTCATCCTACGCTCCGAAGGTTAAAACCTAACGCTCTGATACCAACTTTGTCACGACCCGAAAGTACGGAACATGACCGGCACTTAGACTACGAACGTCTCAAGGAGTACGTATGCTAAGTAAGCCGAAACCCAGAAATCCAAACCAAGAGAAGTAGTAAAGAATAGGAAGAACCATATCAAATCAACCTGTATGCAACATAATATACAACGCCTAAAGGCGAGGATCACAACAGAAATGGAACTCAACCATCAAGAAACTCAAGGAATATAACATGCTACTCTATGGTCGAAAGAATAACATTACGGGTCTCTATCTCAAAAAATACAAGTTTGGTTGATGGAACTTCTAGATACAACTGAAATATAATATACAAGGTATAATGATGGGTAAGATACAATAAACCCACCTACTAGCAAGTCACCCGAAAAGAAACCGTGCCCGCAAAGCCGTAATGAAATCCGTACGGCAACACCTGCAAGAAACTGGGGCACAACGGGGGTGAGTTGCCAACTCGTGAGTAGAAAAAAGATCTACGAACAGAAAATCGCATGAATAACGCAACCTAGGTCAATGATCATAATATATCCTCAAATATATGAATAACATGCAGCCTATAACAATGGCTAGGGTAATATCTAACCCGAGTGTGATCTCATGTGCCCGTGTCAGTGCCTCAGATAGCAATATATCATATGAATGAGGTATGAATGCATGAAAACAGAATACATGTAAATGAAGAAACTATTTTCATAAATTAGTGAGATTTCCTTTGTATTTTTAAAATGAGGTATCATAAATGAAATCAGCATCAACAGTGTCTAGCATCGACACAAAACATAAATCTCAATGTCTCAAAACCTCAGGCTCCGGCCATCCGGACTGGCCTGTATCATCAAATCTCAGTACCTCAATATCTCGAAATCTCAATGTCTCAATCTCAATATCTAGGGCGCCGTCAGTCCAGACCGGCCCCTACCATCCATCTCAAAACCACGACGGTATCCTCCGGATATCCGACGCGTCGGGTAAAATCACCGGTAGGTAGTCTCCCCCTGCCAGGCTCATCGTCATCACCACGAGCTTCTTGCCCCGGGGTACCTTACCGGGTCCACCATGTACCCGAAACGGTTCATCCAACTCCTCGAATCGGGTCTCCAAATCTATCAGCAAACTCATGGTGGACGACTCATACATCATGGGAAAAACCGCGCTTTTTATTTAAAAAGAGAAAGAAGAAGTTTGTATATGTTTTGCGGTTTTCCCCAAATCCAGAAAATCTCATGGAAATCCAAATCCAAAACCTCAATAGCACGTAAAAAGTGAATATATGCATGAGAATCCATGAATGCGGCATAACAATGAATAACAGTATGCATGAGGTAGCAGGTAATGACTATAATGTCTAAACTACCATATAAGGCAAGTACACTAATATCATGTCTAAACTATTAGCTAACAGGCTATGTCAAGCAATAATATTTTCTAAGATGTACGTGACAAGGCAATTACCGATGAAGATGTGTGTGAGCCGGCAAGTAAGTGTACGTGGTACATACGCATCATCGGTAATGGTGCTGGTGTCCTAACCACAAGATATCAACAGTAGAATATGAAGCATAATATAAGCATGTGATGCGGAGCAAACAACAATAATGAGCGGGAGCTGAATACTAGACGCAACGATAATTAATCTGTTTTAACCTAATATAAGTCCTATAATGGTGCCTTTTGAAATAACACGAATCGTGGGGTTTTGAAAATAGGGGCTACGGTGTTTTTAAGAAAAGATACGTTTTTTGAAATATCCGTAGGATCCCTTAGGCTGTCTTTTAAAAATACGCACGACTCGTAAGCTTTGAAATAGGTAGGAACCGAATCTAATCTAACAACTAACTAAACTAAAGGGCTACGCTATAAGCTAGACTACAGGTAAGGAAACCGCCAAACATCTGAGTCGATACATATACATACCTGTATATATATTAGTCGGTGATCCCGCCTCAATAATATCATATCCGATACCATATCTATAATCAGACATCCCAAGTCAAGAGTGCGGATCAATCATCAAGATATAGCTCGTACGTAAATCCGTCGTACGGCATCCCCAAATCTGGGTACGGGTCAATATCATATTCCTCACACTATTCCTCTGGTATCCTCTTTATCCAAGATCATAGTCTAGGGTACTGACCTATGTCTAGTACAATACTAATATCCTCAATATACTCATGATCTGACTACTGATCGACAATCTCGTACAAATCGATATCGTCAGCACATATCATCATCAAGGGGTATACATCGCCCGATACGGCCTAATATCAATATCCTAGCATATTATGCCTCAGATCACGATCACATGTCGACCATTTATTTATAACACTATTCACCCGTATCGCCGCCGCAAGATCCGCTATAACACCAGGACGTACCTTAAGTACGAATCCTGCCATATCACCGAGATCACAACCACAAACAAATCTCATCGACTCAGCTCAATCCCGAGTATCCTCCTCAAATCCGTATGTGAACACATAGTCCCATATCCATGTGAACATATAAATATATTCCCATACACGCACATATGAAATAAGGAATGTATGCAAGTATGTATATGTGTGTATGTGTAAGTGTAGTGCACCCACTACCTAAGGTTTCGTAACCATGCACCAATCCAACACCAATATCCATCTAAAATCATCAATAATAAATCCTAACAACATATCATAAATTGTTGGTGTGTATACGCATCCGTATACATCACCACGGACTGCGGGGGTGCTATACGCCATCCACCCGACTTCTCCCCGTAGATATAAATCTACTCACCTGGTCCTCGCTAGCCGGTACCGACGTCGCCACACTATTGCTTGTCGTCTCGAAGTCCACATGGGGGTACCTACATATCATAACGCAGCATATCGCATTAAAACTAAATTCGAAATCGAAACGGCATACGAAAATCAAATCGGCACGCGTATCACGCATAGGTCCAAACCTATCGCCTACGCATGCAAGAATAGTCAAACCAACCCTCGATGTCGATGTACAAACGTCAAACCATCGAGAAAAATCCAATCACACTCATTTGCACATTCACGAACACTAATTTTAATATAAACTAGGTTAAAACTCACAAAAACCTCAATTTTGCTTAAAAAGTCATTTTTCCGAAAATCTAGCAAGCACAATTCGCCGTTTTTGTACAAAACAGGATGTTTAAATGGATGTAGCGGCCAATATATTTATTAAATATCTTAAATAAGTCGTATAAACAATTTCCGGAATTTAATCTCATTAAATTCCAAAAATCCTAATATTCTAGTTTACCAAAAATACCCTTTTTAACAATTTCAAAGCAAAATGCACAAACTACAATCTAGCTTAGAATTGCATGATCCAAAGCATTAAACCACACTTAATAAAGTTAATGAAGCCAAGAAAAACCTAATCACATTTTTAATCCCAAGCATTTAACAAATTTCAAAAACCTAGTAAGCAAATTAGCAAAATAACAAAATTTTTAAAGCTAGCCATTAGCACTAGCTACTAAACTTGTATTAACATGACAACAAAGCCTAATTATAACACACAACCATACACCAATTTTATAAACCCTAACTTGCATTCAATTTCACAACTTGAATTCCAAAACTTGCAATTAAACTCACATATCCAAATAACACTTAATTAAATTAGCTTAAGAAATTAGTAACAATTTAAGCAACAAAAAGTTTTAGAATTATACCAAAAAATATATGAAGGTCCACAAGACTCCATGGCCTCCCAAAATGCTCTCTTTTCACAAGGATCCATGCTAAACGGGCTAAGCTAAAATGGGTAGGACTTTGATTTTGATTTTGTGGGATTTTTGGTGGATTTTTGATGCAATTTTTCATGAAGTTTTGAAGGGAAAAGAGAGGGGAAAATGGAGGGGGGGCTGCTGTGGGGAGAAGGAATTTTCGGCCAGAAAAGTGGGTGGGAGAGAGAGAGGGAGGTGAGGAAAATGGGGGGGGGGGACAAGGTCAAGGTCAAACAAAGTCAAAAGTCTAACTACTTCACTCATTTTCTTTTCTTTTCTTTCATTTCTTTTTCCTTGAAAATCAAGTGGGGAAAAATATGGTGGATGCTGAATTCAGTCATGGGGAGGAGTAAGTGAGGGTGTGTGGGTGTGGGCACATGTGTGGGGTGATGAAAAATGATAAATACAATACCCCAAACATCCATTTACGCTAAAAAAAAGCCTTTTTTCTTCAATAATTTCTAAACCATTTTGGCAAATGATTTCGTTCCAAAAACCACATGATAAATTTTTATTTAATGTTTTATGATGCACACAATTTGTTTCAACTCATTCCAATTTGTAATTTTCCCTAATTAAATGTATTAGTGACGTCTTAAAATAATAATAAAATAATATTTTTTTCAGAAAATTTGAAATTTCACCAGCGGCTCAATAAACACCAAATAATAGCAATTACATAGCTAGAATATGTATATTTAATTTTTATAATAAGATATTTGTATTTTGACTTTTTACAGAAAACCCCCTCATTTTACCGATTTTCCGAAATTTCACCGAAACGATTTTCAAAACGCTACATCCACTTACTGAGGCTAATCCTCGAACTCAATAGTTTCGCAAACGGGTTTTGTGAAACTGATTAGTAGAGGAGTTGGGTGTTCGGTATCACACGGGCTGTGAGTATGCGACATCGCAATAATTAGCCTTGAGTGCAAGTGGCAGATTGTTGGATATAGTGTAAGTCTACGCTAGCGCCCCGGCCGTCTACAGACGCCAAATGCGGAACAAAAACTTTTTAACTGGCGCTATCGTATACTTTAACCCGGATCTGCCATTATTGCTAAACTAACAAACTGTAAAGAGTGTAGAAAGGTTATACCGAACGATCCGAGTCCTTCGTTCTTCAACCATCATCCCACGCTCCGTTGCGGATGCTCCGATCTCGTCGATCTCCGATCTCCTCGTCGAGGTGGCACCACGTCGACGATTCTTTAAACGGGCTCCCGCCTCTGACTTGAGGCAACTCGATCGTCAAGTTTGCTAAAAGAGACGACCAAGAATGATGTAGAGAATGAGTAGATGACTTTGTCTCACTTCGTCCAAGTCCGTGGACGATCGGTTAATGAAGTTGCCGAGGGAATTGGGTGATGGAATGAAATGAACTGTGAATTCCATACACCCCAAAATCTATCATAATCTTTTTCTACCAAATGAAACATCAAGTATGAGAGAGTGGGGAGGGGCCGGCCACTTATAGCAAGAGGGGGGTGACCGTAGGAGAGGGGGGTGACCACAAGAGAAAGCTTCTCACTCAAAATATCCTTAAGAAAACAAGAAGCTTTAATGCTAAAGCATGAATCACTAATACACCTCATCAAGCCTTTAATGCAACCAATGAAAACACAACACCAATTAATCCTAGTCACCTCATCTAGAACCTTCTAGAACCTTCTAGAAGCACGACTCACTCTCATCCAAGAAAAGATAAATCCGTCTTTAACCGAATGTTAAAAGACGGCTGATAGAAAACTGGAAACTGGCAACTTCCAAAAGTGATCCTGAAACGACTTTCAGGATAACCCCGAAACTGTATAAATATACCCGCATTTGTATTACGACCGAATACAAATGCAACTGAGACAAAGATATTATACCTACTCAATATAATACTCGGATCCGGCTTAAACCAAAGCCGACCAGTATCATCTGCCCGAAAAATAACACGTGCGTAAACGCACGTGCATTTTCCGAACCCTGCCATAAAACCATACGGCCTCTACAACGTTTCGCCCGAACTTAGGAAACTGTCTGTGGGGAACTCTAATGACTCGTCAGTACCCTGGCAGTGGGTTTAACCACAAACCGTCAGCGGCACTAGCAATGCGTAACGGCTGCCCATGGACTGACCTCAAGGGATGCCGATGAGCGCACTCATCCGGAAAACCCTACTGAGCCTAACAGTGACAATGTATATACAGTCCGGTCCGTTCGTCTATGAGTATCGCATATCTGCCTAGGGGGCTAGTAACGTCAGACCCCCAATAGCAGTATAAGTCGTGTCGGAGTGAAGCCCAATAACACCCTGAGATACTACTGGAGTACCTACCAGTAAATCTCCTGCCATGGCCATGGACTTTGTGTAATGGCTCTCCTAGACACAGTACGACCTCGCCCCCAATACCGGGAGAGACGAATCCCCTGCCGATCCGCTCACGTGCCTCCATATGGCTCGGGACTGTACCCAAAAACTACCTGTTTGCACGACTCCTTTGAGCCGTGGTAGGGTAGAAATCAAAGCACAGTGGGAACTCACACGAGACAAATGACGACCTCAGGTCGATGAACTAACCTGTACACATGTCACCAGGGAACTGCTATCTGACGGTAGATATAATACTAACTAGCAGATTCCCGGCGAGTCCTGTCCGGTGTACTCATAACCCAATGAGCACATGTATACATCTTAGGTGATCCAACTGACACCAGTGGCTTGTGAGACCGGCCACCGCCCCTCGTCGGGGTCTCGACTGTACACACTAGTCTACTCCGGAGTATCGATGCCCTGTCTCGAAACTCCCACGACTAGGGACCACAATTAAGGATATGCATATAAACTACCCAACTCTCACGTATATGATCGCCATCATACTGTTGGTAGTAAAGCAAGATCCTAAGGGCTCTATCAAAGTGTAACATGTAATCAGTCACCTGATCATGTACACGACTGATAAAGGCAAACCAGATAACATACTATCATCTTGAGTAAGACTGTCCTACCGGTATAGGTCCTCCGCAATCATTGCAATCACGTACCTGTGATCCAATAATTGACTATGAGGGCACTATCTCCAACATATAGTGCCCTCAGAGTCAATTATTGGATCACAGGAACGTGATTGCAATGATTGAGGGAGGACCTATGCCAGTAGGACAGTCTTACTCAAGATGGTTGTATGCTATCTGGTTTGTCTTTATCATCGTGTACTGCTTTAGGTGACCTTACAGGTCGCTATTGCACGCTGATAGAGCCCTTAGGATTCTTGCTTAACGACCAGCAGTATGATGGCGATCATATACGTGGGAGCTGGGGTCTATAAGCACATCCTTAAAAGGTCCCTAGTCGTAGGAGTTTCGAGACCGGGCATCGATACTCCATTAGTAGACTAGTGTATACAGTCGAGACCCCGACGAGGAGCGGTGGCCGGTCTCACAAGCCACTGGTGTCAGTTGGTTCACCTAAGATGTATACAGGTGCTCATTGGGTTATGAGTACACCGGACAAGACTCGCCGGGAACATGCTAGTTGGTATTATACCAGACGTCAGATAGCAGTTCCCAGGTGACATGTGTACAGGTTAGTTCATCGACCTGAGATCGTCATTTGTCTCGTGTGAGTTCCCACTGTACTTTGATTACTACCCTACCACGGCTCAAAGGAGTCGTGCAAACAGGTTTTAGTTGGGTACAGTCCCGAGCCACATGGAGGCAGTGAGCGGATCGGCAGGGGTTCGTCTCTCCCGGTATTGGGGGTGAGGTCGCGCTGTGTCTAGGAGAGCCATTACACAAAGCCCTCGGCAGAGGCAGGAGATTTACTGGTAGGTATTCCAGTAGTATCTCAGGGTGTTCTGGGCTACACTCCGACACGACTTGTACCACTTTTAGGGGTCTGACTTTTACCAACCCCCTAGGCCCGCCATGCGATACTCATAGACGAACGGACCGGACTGTACGGATATTGTCACTGACAGGCTCAGTAGGGTGTCAGGATGAGTTCGCTCATCGACCTCCCTTTTGGTCAATACTTGGTAGCCCATTACGTACGGCTAATACCTCTGACGTGCTAGTGGTTAAATCCACAGCCAAAGTATTGACGAGTCTTTAGAGTCCCCCACAGACAGTTTCTCAAGTTTCGGGCGAAACGTTGTAGAGGCCGTATGATATATGGCAGGGTTCGATCTTATACGTGCGGTATTGTACGCATCATGATCGGACGGATCATACTAGCGGGTTTTGATTTAAGCCGGATCCTAGTATTAGATTTGTTTGATTACTTTAGTCTCATCGCATTCGCATTCAGTCGGAATGCGGGTGCAGGTATGTATATACAGGTGAGGGGTATCCTTGTGATCCGTCACGAGTTTACTTTAGATGTTGCCGGATCTTTTTGTTGTGGCAAACATTTGGATTAATGTTTGTTAATGGAAATAATGAGCTAGAAATTCATCATGCATTGCATTAAATGTGACATGGACATTTAGATGACTCATGGTCTCTTGTTTAGCAAATGTGTCACATTAATGAATTGTTTTATGTGTTGAAATGAGATGGAGAGAGAGGGGGGCTGCCATGGTTGTTATTATTGGTCTTGTATTTTTTGATCTCACTCACTCACTCTCATTCCAACAAAAGAAAAGAAAAGAAAAGGAAAAGCTCTTGTTCTTCTTCTTCTTCCTCTAACTCATTGCTTCCATCAATGGCAACATTTTAACCTCCATCCAAAGCCATGGATGCAAGAGACAAAGTGATCACAACATTCTCTACAACACCTTGGACGCGTCGGCTAGCACACTTCGCGCCCGAGTTGCTTTGGACGAAGCGGGAGCCCGTAAAAAGACTTCTCGATGTGGTGGCCTTTCCGACGAGGAGATGAAGACCGGAGTTGCCGCGGGGAGATCGGGATGGTGGCCGAAGACCGAAGGACACGGATCTCTCGGTATAGCATTCTATCCCTTCTCTAGATAGCTAGGTGTAGGTTAATGGTTACGATCCGGGTTTTTAGGATGCGGTAGTGCCGGTTTAAAGTCAAGAAAAATTTTCGTTTCCGTATTTTGGCCTCGGATAGACGGACGGGGCGCTACCGTACTCCTACAATTATTTCATGTTACTGTTACATTAGCACCCCATACTTGATAATGTGCATCCTACGTAGTCATGGAGTTGTAGATGTGGTCCCTGATAAACACTTGTGCATCCGTGTTTTATTGTGTTTCGATACTAGCTACATTTTACTGTTGGGCATCCATTTGATACATTGTGCACTACCTGCCATGACCTGATACACCACTGCTTGACTTGTTATCCGATCTTGTTACTAATGCCAACAATCCTGACTTGTTGTCCCGATGGACGTATCCTGTTGTCTGCATAGACAAACCTGTACCGGCTTCATCCTGTGTTGGCATTAACTCTAGATTTATCAATACCTGACTTGAACACATAACCTTGGGGGAAAGGGGAAATCAATGATGAAACCTGACTTGTAACTCAACAGTTCGACGCTTATACTGATCAGTTTTACGGGCTAGGCCAGCCCCGGGATGATGTTGCTGACATCATTCATCTTTACATGTTACCTGTTTACTGCCTAGTGGCACGTCTCGGATTCAGCCCGAGAGTCTTGACCGTGGTCCCGGGCATGCACGGGATACTATTGAGTTACATCGACGACTCCATTAAATTGATTTCACAAACTGTAGAATAGATAACCCAGTAGTTTAGTTCCAATTACCCACCGCACATCACATATATTTATATACTTCACTGTTCCGTATCCATTCCTGCTTGCTATATTCACGTCATCGCTTATACTCATGCCTGCATATCTCGTTACATCCTGTTTACTTATTATTTTTTATATTATGACGCATTGACGTCTGGGTTTTGCATGGCCTAGATCCTTTATCTCTTTCGCAGGCCGGCCAGGAGTACTTCAGCCGACAGGCCGAACAGTGAGGAGCATGTTGGTGTTTAGTTTAGTTTAGTTTTTTTTCGCACTTTCATTTCCTGATGTGAGCCCGTATTTGGGACATACTCTCCTGATGTTATTGCTTATTGGATTTATTGCTTCCGCGCATTTATATTTCTTGACTCGTTTATTCTGGCATATGGACATGTACTAGATAGTTTATTTTATTTTACTGTTCTTGATATCTTATAGACAGCCGTAATGTGACTGTGGAGGGATGTTTCCTAACCACAGGTAGCATGGTTGGCTCTGTCACGTGCCGGTCTTAGCGCACTCTGGGAAGCGGGGCGTGACACTGGCAGTGGGTTTAACCACAAGAACGTCAGCGGCACTAGCTGTACGTAACGGCTATCCAGGTATTGAGCGAAAGGGAGGCCGACGAGCAAACTCATCCTGAACCCCTACTGAGCCTAACAGTGATAATATCCGTACAGTTCAGTCTGTTCGTCTAAGAGTATCGCATATCGAGTCTAGGGGTGGATAAAGTCAGACACCTAATAACGCGATAATTCGTGTCAGTATGTAACCCATCACCACCTGTCCTGGATCGGTAATTCTCGTCTACCCCGGCAGATGATTTCTGGTGATGGCCACCCATGCACAACGCGACATCAACCCCCAATACCGGGAGAGGCGAATCCCCAACGATCCGCTCACTGCCTCCATGTGGCTCGGGACTGTACCCAACTAAAACCTGTTTGTACGACTCCTTTGAGCCGTGGTAGGGTAGTAATCAAAGCACAGTAGGAACTCACACGAGACAAATGACGATCTCAGGTCGACAGACTAACCTGTACACATGTCACTTGGGAACTGCTATTTGACAATAGGTATAATACCAACTAGCATGTTCCCGGCGAGTCCATCCGGTGTACTCATAACCCAATGAGCACCTGTATACTATCTTAGGTGAACAACTGACACCAATGGCTTGTGAGATCGGCCACCGCCCCTCGTCAGGGTCTGGATAAGTATACACTAGTCTACTCTGGAGTATCGATGCCCAGTCTCGAAACTCCCACGACTAAGGACATTAAAGGATGTGCTTATAGACCCCCAGCTCCCACATATATGATCGCCATCATAATGCTGGTAGTCAAGTAAGAATCCTATGGGCTCTATCAACATGTAATAGTAATGATAAAGACAAATCAGATAGTATACTATCATCTCGAGTAAGACTGTTCTACCGGTATAGGTCCTCCCTCAATCATCATAATCACCTGCTTGCGACTACGATAATTGCCTTGAGGGCGCTATAGCCAACACTTTTTATTTTTACTTTGGTTATATCAATGTGTGAGTTGTAAAGGTTTGATCTGAGTCTTGGAAAAGATTACCCGGTGGAGGTGGTCGATCAAGTTGTAAAGGTTTGATCTGAGCCTTGAAAAATTACCCGGTGGAGGTAGTCCATCATTTGTAAACGCGGTGGAGGTGATCCATCAGGTTGTAAAGGTTTCTTCATTTTAAGAAGAGTTGATTAGTGGATAGTTCCTATTAATAGATCTAGGCGGAAACTAGATACCGCGGTATCTAATTTCGTTATCAATCACCGGTGTTCTACTGAGTTTGCAATTTCTAACTCTTTATATCTATTGTTATTGTTGTGTTTGTTATTATTATAATTACTTTACGCAACATTTATTAATTTGAGCAATAAAGTTTTAATTGTTAGCCTTTGTTCTATTCACCCCCTCTAGGACACTTTTCAAAGCACACAACACACACGCACTCAGGGGACCCACCAATTTGCCTCGAAAGCGTTAATCTGTTGTCACTTTCTTTCTTGGAGTTTCTGGGTTCGAACCCGTTCTCTCCTCAAGAGGAAAAATGCCCCAACTTCTTGAGCTATTGTTCATGGGTAAAGCTCAACCACATGGTTTATATACTAAATTATGGGTATAGAGATGAGTAATCAAAAACTACTACTCTTTACATAGTTGAATGTAGAAAGAGAAACAAGTGGAATTTCATGCTGTGGTTGTGGATAAATTTCACACAGCACGTGAAAGGATGATGGTAACATAGCAGTGGAGATTGGACATTGTTTTCTGTTCTAGAAACTGTTAAGAACAGTGGACAAAAGAATCCTGGCCATTGGTGACTCATGCAATTATTTCTGCGAAGGATAGCAGAGAGCTGCTTTATTATGATCAATGCGATCATAGTTTTTGGGTAAATTTTGCTTCTTTTTCTGTGCCTCGCTTATTACACTCTCTTTACTCCTCCTCGGTCAACTTTGGATCAAACACTCAACACAATTCTCGTTTCCCAAGAAAGTCAAAAAGGTTTTCTTCTTCATGGGTTTCTTGTTTCTGTAAAATACTCAAGGAGAAAGATCCAATCTTGGCTGAGATTTCTCTTCATTTGGTTGGACTCTCTTCTGGAAAATATGCTTGAATGGTTCCTGAAGTGATGGTTTTGGGATGTTTCTAAAAGGTAAAGATGGATTCAGTTAATTCCTTCATGGGTTTTCCTTCCCCCATATGTTTGAATGTTAAAATTTGATTTCTTTTGTACTTTAATTTCCTGTCAGTTCTCTACAATTTCGGTTCAACTGAGTACTTCAAGTAAACGACAATTTTGGCCCGTTAAATACCTTTTAAAATTGTTAATGTTATACTGATCACTGAGATACATGTTGAGGTTGGATTGTTTTTGTTTCTAAATTCTTGTTCCAACTCAACTTGTTGTAGCTCCAAGGGTGGATAGGCAATAATGTGGCCTTTATCATGGTGAAATTTGAGTGGAGGATGTAAATTACCTCATCTCAGTTAATCTATATCTCATACTTCAGCTGAAACCTTACTCTCATGCCTCTCTCTGAATTACATCTAGCAGTAGCAAAAGGGAAGCCTGAATCTTTGCAACCTAAAATGACCAATTGCTTATCTGATTTACCTTACATGTAAGTTTGCTTGCTTCATTATTCTTACTCATTTCATATTATAACTTCATTATTCATTACCTTACAGTAAGTTTGCTTGCTTCTTCATATTATAACTTCTTACTCAAATGATGTATGATTTATGTTATATATCTTTACTGATGATATGATTTATGCTATTTATCTTTATTGATGAAGGCATGATGAATTTGTTGAGCTCTTCTGGGATAATGGCCCTGTGGCATTGAATAATATTAGGCCCCGAAAGACCTCCACCTCTTTATACAATGCCTTCGATTGTAAAGATAACCCGTTTCCAAAGATTGGGCATTTTAAAGCAACTGAACCTAAGACAAACAACTTCCCAGTCTCTGGAATCAATGCTCAAGATGACGAAATCGTCCCCTGGATCAACTACTCAATAGACGATCCTCTCCACCACGGTTACTGCTCGGATTTCTTGAACGAATTCTCCGTTCATTCACATAATAACAACACTGTGCCATTAGTTCGAAGCAGCTTCTTAGACCATGCCGTTAGAGATTCTCATAATGGGGAACAAAGGCAGCATGCTTCAGAGACTAACAAGCCAAGAGAAATCGATGTTAGTATCAGTGGTAGTAGTACTAATAAAGCCCACAAGGAAAGTGGTGGCAATGGTGTGATCAGCTTTAGTCATTTCTCTAGGCCTCGTGCTCTTGCTAAGGCGAATCTACAACATGCTGAAAGGCTAGAAGAAAGCAACAACAACAAGGTTAACTTTGCAATAAGCAGCAACACATTGGGATCTGCTAGTGGAATGAAGAGTGTTTTGGGAAATCAAGACCTAGTGTCTTTAGTTGAGCCAAATGGAGAGATGGGATCATTGGTTGATAAGTCCAAGGCTAATTTATGTGAAGAAGATATTTCAAGCAAGAACAGCAATCATATTAACACTGCAAACACATCACCAGAGAGAATTCAGAGTTCGAGTTTCGCGCCAAGTGCAGCCATAGGCAGGCTTGAAACTACCGATAAGGGTAATGGAGCAACTGTGGCTTCTTCATCTGTGTGTTCGGGCAGCGGCGATCATAAATACAAGAAGAAAAGGAAGCATATTGATTCAGAAGAATCAGGTTATCAGAGCGAAGTGAGTAGGAAATGTTTGTGACTCCTGCTTGAGAATTATTGGATTCTTAGATTTTTAACAAATTTGTAAGAAGTCATTGAACTACCTTTGGACACAGGAGTTTGAAGACGAATCGATGGACGTAAAGAAGCCTAGTACCACTCAAGGCAAGGGAAAAAAGCGAAGCCGTGCTGCAGAAGTGCATAATTTATCAGAAAGAGTGAGGACATTAAAACATACTAGAAAATGTATGAAATTCTAATGTAAAATGCTCCCACATATTTTGATGAGTAACACTTGTGAATAGAGGCGAAGAGACAGGATCAATGAGAGGATGCGTGCACTTCAAGAGCTTGTACCCAATTGCAACAAGGTAAGTACTTTATCGACGTCTCTGGATTCCAAAAGAGTTGAGTTAATTCATGTATACTCTTATTCCAGACCGACAAAGCTTCAATGCTTGATGAGGCCATAGAGTATCTGAAGTCTCTTCAGATGCAAGTCCAGGTATATATAAATGGAAAAAATGAACTTCATATATAATTATTTGCCCTTATGTCCTTTATGAAATTCCTAGTCTTGCATAGATTATGTCCATGGGGAGTGGGTTTTGCATGACGCCGATCATGATGCAACATATGAGACCCCTTACAATGGCTCATTTCTCGCCAATGGGCATGGGAATGGACATGGCATTAAACTATGGTATGGGACTATATGACATGAATGGTTCCTTCATTCCAGTTTCCCCCATCCAAAAGCCACAATTCCCATGCCCTTCAGTCTCAGGATCTCCGGTCTTGCAACGGGTTTCCAGGCCTCAGATGTTTGGAATCGCCGGGCAGGGATTTCCCATGCCGATGCCTTATCGGCAGCCATTTGCCTCTTTGCATGATACAGCTACAAAACCTGAAGATCGTCATCAGCACAGCAAGAGCTTAGAGAAGATGTAGACGTATCCACTAAGGTAATACTTGCTTTCTCCGCATTCTTATTTCTCTTTTAACAAAGGCTAAATTAGACTAATATTAATATACCTGGCTTCACATTGTTTTTCAAGCAAATATCATATACTTTATTATTTGCAGAAAAATACCATGAACCCCGAAACCCAATGTCATTGAAGGAAGTTGTCTTATGGCCGTTGTGCCCTTTTATTTAAAGCATCCTCTGCTTTTTTTTTGGACAGAAGAGCAGGGCATGAAGCTTGTCTCATAAACATTTGATTAAGACGAGAAAATGAGTTCAATCAGTTTACATACAAAGTATCAAGAGAGGACAAGAAACTAAAATATATAAAGGGATTCTCAATAAGGAAAAAAAGGGAAAAAGAAAAATAAACTCGAAAGCTCAACTTCAAACATATCTCATCACGGCAAGAAAGACTCAGCTTGCATCCTCCCCAACTTAGCATTTCTATGAGGGGCTTGGAGTAACCCAGTGGTGGGGTGTTGGAGTTTGGGGGAGAAGACCCGGGTTTGGACCGGGTAGGTGGCTAATTTATTCCATCTATTATCGCAAAAGAAAAAAAAAACTTAGCATTTCTATACAGAAAGAAGACGAGATGGTTGGTTCAAAATGGGCTACACAAAGCAAAAACAATCAAACTAGATGAAAATGGAGACTTAATAGGATCACTAAAGGCTAAATAAGATGCAGTACTATGGCTTCCCCCCTTGGAAAATATATGGGCAGTTTTTGTATAGGCTTCAGCTAAAATAGGGTCTACCCTTAGTAGATAGCAGTATATCATTGTTTGGGGAACTTAATTCAGGAGATGACACATATCCAGCATGCTAAGTGATGGAGGTCCTTTCCGGGTCCCCGTCAGATGTTGTCTTCCGTCGATCTCCCGGTGGACTTTGGAGGTGATCTCCTGTTGCGTGTGGGTCTCAATGGATTTTGAGGAGATTGATGGTTTTGAGGAGTCTACGCCGAGTACCTGCAAGGAAGTCCCGGGGTGGTTTGGTACCACCGAGGACCCTCCGACGATCAAGTTAGCACAAGATCCGAGCAGAGTAACGGCTAAGTGGAGTAAAAATGGCTTACTTGACCCCTCTGTGATGGGGGTTTATATAGTGGCGGCAGCACGCAGTAGCAGGCGCAAGAATCTCGCCGGCAGTCACGCTCCCGACGTCACGCCCGCGTAATAAGTGGATCGCGCGTCAATGGGGATCGTGATGGCGTGGAACGTGGGTTGTTTCCGGCGGAGAATCCGCGCATGGCGAGATTTGCAGAGCGGCGTTTACGCCTGCGAGTGGTGGAGTCAGTCGGTCGGAGGGACCGAGGAAGATGGCCTCAGCGGGAGAGCTCGGGGATGAGCGAGAGGGCCGAGGTATCTTGGTCTAGTGGTAGCTCGGAGGCGAGCTGAGAGGCCGAGGAGGCCAATTTGCAGGGGTGTCACGACCCGAAATAGCCCGTGACTGGCACTTGAATCATATGAAGTCTATAGGACCCCATCTAATCCAAGTAAGCCAAAAGCCCAGAAATCTAAAACCATTTTAAGGAGTAAATAAAGAAAAATGGTTTAAAGGAGTGAAGAAAATATGTTTTGAAATCAAGGTTTTTAAATAACTAAGCCGAATATGCATTTTTAAAATGTATAGTCTTTTCTGAAAATTTCGGCAGAGTTTCATTTGTAAAAACTGGCCCCGAACGGGGTACAACAAGGATAATATATAAGCAATGATAAAAGGCATCCCCAAGCGGGAGCTAGCTCTTCGTCAATTGACGGTCACAACCACGCAAGCAATATAATATATAACGCCGAAAGGCGAGGATCAAAACTCAGAAAGAAACTCAAAATCAACATGAAAACAATAATACTGCTACGCGCGACTCTAAGGTCGAAATAATACAGAACTGAATTCTAAGTCTGAAACAATATACAAGTTTTGGTTGATGGAATTTCTAGATACAATGAATAATACATGTACAATGGTGGTTCTGATGCAAAAGAACCCACCTACCAAAGCAAGTCACCCGTAATGGAAGCAGTGTGCCAGAAAAACCGCAATGAAACCTGTACGGCAAAATCTGCAAGAACTGTGGCACAACGGGGGTGAGTTGCCAACTCGTGAATAGAAAATATCTACAAGCAGAAATCGTATGTATGACTCATCCTAAGTCAATACGATCAGATATATATATAACCTCAATATGAATAAGTCTGAAGCATGCTAAAGTGGAGGTATAACCTCTATACATGAGTGTAATGCCAAGTGCTCGTGCCAGTGCCTCAGGTAATAACATATCATAAATATGAGGTATGACCAATGTAATCAAATCTGCATATATATGGATCCCGTCCACTCGTCACCCAATGACAATAACCATCATGCATGTAAATATCATAAAGCATATGCATGTAAATATGAGGATATAAACCATCTGTGTCCCTCGCGACACGTCAAAATCATGGAATCGGAGTGTCCAGCATCGACACTCGAAAACATCATGAAAGTTGTGCCCAGCATCGGCACGTAAATCCTCATATATCGGGCTCTGTCAGTCTGGATCAGCCCACAGGCTCCGTCTGTGGAATCGGCCCTCGGCCCCAGCAGTACGCCCATATCCATCTATCGACTCTGGTCAGTATCCTCCGGATAACCGCCATGTCCAACCAATCACCGGTAGGTAGTAGTCCCTCTGCCAGGCTCACCGTCTACTACACAGCGATCCGTTCTCGCCCCGGGGTACCATACCGGGTCCACCATGTACCCGCAATCGGCCTCATCCGCCTCCTCGAATCGGATTTCACATGTCGCTCTCAGCACCGAGAAAACACATGGTGGACGCACTGAAATATTATATCAAGGGTAACCGGGTTTTTAAAACAATTACATATTCTCTTTTGAAATACCGACGGTTTCCAAATCCAGAAATATCATGGAAACAACATATCTCAATGCGTATAATCAGAAAGCATGATGTATGCGACATGTAAAAGAAATGTAAGCATATCAGTATGTCATGCAACACGGAATAGTAATATGCACATAATGAGGGAAACCGCTCTTTTAAAATGAATCGGTTTTAAAGAGTATCTTGCAGTCCCCAAATCTCTCATCATACCAGAATCATCAATGTATGTGCAAATACGTATGCATGCACGTATGGGTGTACAATAGGAATACACAGTATATAGGTACACAAGTATGTCATGCCATGCAGGGGTCATATCCTGAATGCAACAGTACTACAGTGTAGTGACATGGCAATTATCGATGATGAAGTATGTGAGCCGGCGAGCAGTGTATGTGGAACATATGCATCATCGATAATGGTGCTGGTGTCCTAGCAGCATGATTGTAATATATCAATAACACAAGCAATGCAATGCAAATAGCATGAATATGCAGAATCGAATAATCAACGCAACAGTGAAGAATCTACCTCAATAAATATATCATGCAGCTCTGCCATTTGAAATAAGACGAATAGGGGTTTTGGGTAAAATAAGGGCTACGGTGTTTTAAGAACAGATGCGACGTTTGAAAATATCCATAGAATCCCTTTTGCCTATCTTTAAAATATTCCCGATTCGTTAGTTTTTGAAATAGGTACGATTCGAGTCTAGTCTAACATCTGCTATGCAAACTACAGATCTAACTAACAAGTCAATCGGGAGGGATATGGAAACCACCTAAATCTGAGTCGATATATATAAATATAATTATAATAGTCGGTGATCCCGCCTCAATAGTATCACATACGATGCAATATACATCATACAATATTCTCGAGTCATGAGCGCGGATCTATCATCAATATATAGCTCGTACGTAAATCCGTTGTACGGCAATCCCAAATCTGGATACGGGTCAATATCACGGTCAGCTCATCAATTATCTGATATCCTTATCATCATCTTTCATGATTTGGGATACTGATCTAAGTCTAGTACAATCGATACCATCTAAACAAAATATAAGCGTGTGTGTAAAACACACGTCCAAAGGCCCGCTAAAGTCTCGTATCGTATCCCAAATACGAATCACATCATATCGCCGATCTCACGGCACCATGCCCAAACTCATCGACTCATCTCCAGTGTCATACACTATCCTCATCATCACGATATAAGTATAGCAATAAGCATGTGTGTGTGGGTGTAAACCTATGCTAGGGTTCGCAACTAAGAAAATACACTAGTTCACTTCTAACCCTAAATATCCATAGTACACCTAACACATCTATGATCTCCATGTCACTCAATAAGCTATCATATATATAGTATATATAGTATACTAGACATCGAAATGCGGGGGTGCTATACGCCATCCACCCGATTTCCCCCGTAGATATAATCTACTCACCTGGTCTTCGCTCGCCGAAATCGATGACGCCGCGTTTCTTCGCCTCGGAATCCTTGCGAGGGTACCTACAATAATAAACAGTCGCAATACGTATTAAAATCGAGACAGAAAACCGATACAGCGCACAGTGTGCTCATAGGTTGGAACCTATGGCCTAAACGTGCAAATCAATCAAACAATCCCTATTGTCGATGTACGAACACCCGACAACCAAATACAAATCCAAATATCAAGAAAGTGCATTTTAAAATACGGAAAACATAGCCTAAAACACACCAAAATGCTCCCAGATTTTCCCCAGGTGACAATTAGCCAAAACTGCATATAGGAGGGGTCCATTTTAGTGCAAAAGGAGCCATGAACCAAATCTGGGACCCAATTTCCCTGATCTGGCCGTAAATTGGGGCCAGAATGAATATATCTGCGGCCTGGGGTTGGAGTTAGGGGCTCGGGTCTTTGTGGTAGCTTCCTAGGTGCCTGCACGACTCCCAGTAATCCCAAAATCATTTCTAGTATCCCCGGGTTGCTCCAGATTCCAAAATACCCTCTAAAATCACACATTTATCCGATGCGGGGGTTTCTAAATCCGTGTTTTGGAGTTTCAAGTCTCTGGTTTGGATCTTAATTTAAGCATTAGGGTGTTTGTTCAGCTTCTAATGAGCTCAATTTCACATTACAACTCACAATTTCCTCAAACCCTAACTATGTTTTCCTTAAGTCCACCAAAACACATAATATCGGTTCTAAACTAAACATGGGGTATAAGTAATGCATAAACTAAGCTAATGATCCAGAAATTACCTCATTTGGCAACTCAAGAAAATTCTTGAGTTGCCTATAGTGGCCAAAATCCTTGCTTTCTTGATCAAATGTGTAGATCTTGGGCTTGTGCACACTTTTAAAGAAATGGGGGTAGGGTTTTGGTGATGTTTTCATGGTGTTTTGGAGGTTGGAGAAGGAGGAGGAAGGAGAGGCATCAGCTTCAGCAGCTGAAGGGGAAGAGGGAGAGAGGAAGTGAGTTGAGGAAGTGAAGGGAAATGGCTAAGTCAAAGCTAACCCCTCTCTTTTCTCTCTCATCCATACCTACTACCACTATTCTATTCTTTTCTATTTTCCCCAAACCTTCTCACTCAAATAGTAAACCCAAAGTAAAGCCATGTTAATAAAATGTAACATAAGTGTAGGAAAAAGATATGTGCATGTTTTGTACGAAAAAGCCAAAAATCCGATTAGCGATTTTTAATCGCGATTAGCGCTAAATTAGCATATAATTAATCATAAAAACATAAAAATGGCATAATTCCATAAAATACCCTATTTTAGAATTTTCCATAATTTTTTCAAATTTTTCCCCATTTATCGGTATTTAATTATACTGAAATATTAAAATATTCATTAAAATAATATTAAATTATAAAAAATTCTCCAAAATAATATTTTATTATTTTGAAATGTTACAAGGGGGCTCTGAGGTGAGCCAGCTTTGTGCTTGTAAGTCGGGTACAGGGGTGGCCTGGTCGGCCCCCTGTGGGCTCTCTTTCTAGGTTCTGGTACACGTCATCTGCCACATGTCTTGATCTGGAAAATTGCCAATATAGAGCATCATCATTAGCCCCCTACTCTTGTCCCGACCAGCTGGTGGGTCGGGTCAAGAGTGGACTGCCGGGCCGCCCAGGGTGCACTCCCTCCTAAGGTTTCGTCGTGACGAGTTACCGGGCTGTCAGCTGTCTTTCCTGCCAGCGAATCTGGGTGAGATCTCTGCATTTAAGGAAGGTGCGCCGGCTCGTGCATCCCGTCACTGAAGCGACGGTCCACGTGTCAAGCGTCGGTTGGCCGATGTGACGTATGCAGGCCTGCGGCGTTTGATGGGATGCGGCCCAGTGTGGGAACGACAAGTGGAGCAATCGGAGCCGTTGGACGCGAGGAGGCGCTTTGGCGGGAGATGAAGGGCGCCCTTAGATGAGGGCGATTGCAGTGATAAATAGGGGTGGGGCCCACACCAGGGCCCCTACTCTTTCAAAATTTTCTTCCAAGTCTTGGCTGCTCGGCGCTCTTCCTCTTTGGGTGGATACATGGTTCGTTCCCACTCTTTGGGTTTCTCGTTCCATAGGGAGGCCAGCGGCGCGGCCGTTCCCACGGCTGGTTCGTGCCCTGCGCCGAATGTTCCGCCGGCGATAGGGCCGTCCGCTTCGTTGATGGCTCCCGGTGATTGTTCCGGCGGCGGCCAGAGACGTCCACGGTCATCTGAGCCCCAGATGAGAGACGTAGGGGAGGGCGAGGACGGGGTCCCCCTTAAGAGGAAAAGGACAATCTCTCGTGCGCCGCCGCCGAGGGTTCCTGAGGGGATTCTCGTGCAGGAAGGTGATGCCGTCTTCATGGCTCTATCTGGGCTTTCCGTCGCTGCCGGCCTGCTCGCCGGGATGGAAGAGTCGGCCGGAGGGAGGCTTCCGCATGGCACCCTGAGGGTACAAATGGAGGCCATAGCCCAAGGGACGGTCTAGGTACGAACTTCTTTACGCGTTGTTCTTTGACCTTCCTTTCTTTGGCTCGCGCGTCTCCAAGTTTCTCATCCGTTTCCCGTCAGGTCCTTCAACACCGCGCCCTCGCTATTCGTATGGAGGTCGAGGGGGCGTTCCACGCACCGAGGCCGGTAGAAGCGTTTCCTTCAGAGGTCGAGGTCCTGCGGCGTGACCTACGTCTGGAGAGGACGAGGGACGATGTCCTGGCAGCCCGAGCAGAGGCTGCGGAGCTCGCCAATTCAGCGAACCGGGGTGCCTATCGTCTCCTGAGCGCATCCCACCGAGTTGCCGAGAGGAAGCTGGCGGATCTGGCCGATCGTTTTGCGACCATGGAGAAGGAGAGAGACGCCAACAGGGGGGATGCCGAGGCGGCGCTTCTGGCGGCCGAGACTGCCGAGGTCCGGGTTAGGAAAGCTGTGGCCGATTACAAGGTGTCTGAGTAGTTTTACGTCGAGCTTGGCGAGCATTCCACCGTCGCGTGGAATAAGGCTCTCGATGCCGTGAAGGAGCAGCTTCCTGAGTTCGCTGATGGTGAGCTCCATGCCCGGGCCCCACTCCCGGTGGCGAGGCCTCCGGCAGACAGTGATGAGGGAAGCGAGGCGCGCCCCTGGTGGCAAAACCTCCGGCAGACCGAGACGACAGTGATGAGGGAAGCAAGGCGCAAGAGGGGGTTTGTGACTTAGGCCTTTTTGATATTTCCTCGTCCCTCTTCGTAAGCGTCTAGAACTTTGTAAGGCTGGGGAGCCCCCAATACCCCTGTAAAAACGTTTTACTTCTGCGAATAAAAACTCTTGCTGTTTCATTGCTTTGCACTTTATCTTTTGGATGTGAAGAGTATTCGTAGAATACCCTTGCTTGCTTTGCTGGGCTTCCATGTCAGGCGATCGTTCGTCGAGTTGATCTCGATCACTTGTCAAGCGTGCCGAGCGCTGCTGGGAAGGAGGTATTCCCATGGCTCCGGAGTCGGGGGGGATCGCCCAGACTTGAACAGATCTGATGTCTCTCGATGGGGTTTCGGGTTTGCGGCATTTGATGAGCAGCATGCTGCCCGCCACAGATTTGCCAAGCAGAAGGGAGCTAGGTGGCCTTGTTATGAGGGTTTCGAACCAGCAACGTCTGGTTGGCAGGAGGATGTCCCACGGTGGGGGTCGTCCGGGCAGTGAAGCTGCGCGGTTGCCTCTTGGTGAGGGCCTTGATCCCTGGTGCCGCGAGTAGGGAAATTACCGGCCAGGGATGATCGAGCAGGGTAGCCGCTCGGTTGCCTCTTGCGAGGGCTTTGATCCTTAGCGTTGGAGGGGTTGTAAGAAGCCTACTAAGGATAACTGGGCAGTGAAGCCGCGCGGTTGCCTCTTGGCGAGGACTTTGTCTCTGGTGTCGTGGGTAGACAACCACCAGCCGGAGATGACCGAGCGGGGTAGCCGCTTAGATGCCTCTTGCGATGGCTTTAATCTCTGGCGCCATGGGTAGGGAGCTACCAGCCGGAGATGACCTAGCAGGATAGCCGCTCGGTTGCCTCTTGCGAGGGCTTTGATCCTTCAGGACGGGGACCGAGTAGGGTTACTGCCCAGTGCCTCTTGGCGAGGACTTTGATCCCTGTCGGTTGTGGTAGGAAGCTACCAGCCGGGGATAGCAGAGTAAGGGTCGGGCTCGACTGCCTCTGGGAGGACTTTGTTCCTTAGCGCGGGAGGGGCTGTAAGAATCCTACCGAGGACCCTTGGCCGGGCAGGGTTACTGCCCGATGCCTCTTGGCGAGGCCTTTTGTCCTGAAGGATAGCCGAGCGAGGGTTTGGCTCGACTGCCTCTGGGAGGGCTTTTGATCCCTGTCGGTTGTGGTAGGAAGCTACCAGCCGGAGATAGCCGAGCGAGGGTTAGGCTCGACTGCCTCTGGGCGGACTTTTTGATCCTTGTCGGATGTGGTTGGAAGCTACCAGCCCGGGATAGCCGAGCAGGGTAGCTGCCGAGCTGCCTCTAAGGAGGACTTTGATCCTCAGCGTTGGAGCGGCCGCAGGAGGCCTGCTGAGGATAACCGGGCAGTGAAGCTGCACGGTTGCCTCTTGGCGAGAGCTTTGATTCCTCACGTTGCGTGTAGGGAAGCTACCGGTCGGGGATGGCCGAGCAGGGTAGCCGCCCAGCTGCCTCTAGGGAGGACTTTGACCCTTAGCGTTGGAGGGCCGTAGGTGTAAGTCGATGTAGTACACCCCAGTACTTATGGGGAGGCGGAAATTACAAAAACTATCAAGTTTAAACAACGAACATCGACTAACCGCTTGAATCGAAGCTAAACTCTAAATAACCGTATTCTATGAGTTTCTTTTCACAAAAGTGATTAGGGATTATACCTAATGAACCGGTCCTTCTTCTTTATGTCCTCCTTGGTTCTCCTCGGCCTTCTCTAGGTAGTAGACGATCCACCCGAGAGCAAAACTCCAAGCTAAACCTCTAACTTGAGGTAACTAATCAACTTTGATTGCTAATCAAAGATGAGAGAATGATAAAGAGTGTAGGTTATGGATTGTTTAGTCTAACTAAACCTTTGTTCTCAACACATGAGGATTAAGGTTAGTATCTTGAAGATGAGAGCTTGAGGAGAGAGAATGTGTGATATGATAATGAGAGGAGAGAGAGTGTATCATAATATATTATGAAGCATTTCTTTTTAAGAATAATGAATAAAGGAAATGAATAATCATGCTTCATAAAATATCTAGTGGTGATTCATTAGCATGAGTCATTAAGCAATAAATGTGCATTAATGAAATGAATGAATCACCACCATGACTCACTTTCTTTCCAAAAGAAACCTCCTTAGTCACATCTTCTAGAAGCTTCTCGAGTAATTACGAGAACGCCCCTCCGATCCGTAAAAATACGGAAAAACTTTAGACTGTAAAAATCCAATAACCGGATACCAGTAACTGGCTTAAACCAAAGCCGACTGGTAAAATCTGTCCGAAAGTCGTACGCGCGTAAACGCACGTATGTGTCCGAACCCTTTGTCGCAAAACCATGCAACCTCTATATCGTTTCGCCTGGAGTAGGAAACTCTCTGTGTGGGACTCTAGAGACTCGACTACTACGCTGGCAGTGGGTTTAACCACAGACCGCAAGCGGCACTAGCTGTACGTAACGGTCCCCAGGTAGCTGTCGATAAGAAGGCCGATGAGTAAACCCATCCGAACTCCTACTGAGTCTGATGTGACAATCTCCATACAGTCCGGTCCGTTCGTCCAAGACTATCGCATATCGGGCCTAGGGGGGCGGCAAGCGTCAGTCCCCTAATAGCGGTATAAGTCGTGTCGGAGTGAAGCCCATTACACCCTGAGAAGCTACTGGAACCTACCAGCAAATCTCGCTTGCCCTGGCCAGGGACTTTGCGTAATGGCTCTCTGACACAGCACGATATCTACTCCCAATACCGGGAGGGACGAATCCTGTCTAACCGCCACTGCCTCCAAGTGCTCGGGACTGGACCCAACTGCCACCTGTTTGCACGACTCCTTTGAGCCGTGGTAGGGTAGCAATCTAAGAACAGTGGGACACACTCGAGGCGAAGTAGCAGTGTCAAGTCTGCGGACTACGCTGTACTCATGTCACCTGGGAACTGTTTACTGACGACTGGTATCAAACCAACCAACAGTTCCCTGTGAGTCCTGTCCGGTGTACCCGTAACCTAACGAGCACCTGTATACTATCTCCAGTACGACGTACTGATGGCTGTGGGACAGACCATCTCCCCAACTGGGATGAGAAGCGTACACACTAGTCTACTCCGGAGTATCGATGCTCTGTCTCGATAATCCAACGACCAGGGACCTGAATAAGGATGTGCTTGTAGACTACCCAGCCCCCACTAGTGTGACTGCCATCACAACGCTGGTAGACAAGCAAGATCCTAAGAGCTCTATCAATACGTATACTCACATATTAAGATAGAAAAAACCAAGTAGCATACTACCATGTTTAGCAAGACTGTTATATACATGTGAATATCCCAAGCTTCCATTAAGTAATATACAAGCTAGTATGATACAGTAATGGCCTTCTAGGGCATAAACACTAACAATCTCCCACTTGCACTAGGGCCATGTACTGGCATATCGCAGACCAATGATCTCGAGCAGCCTCTCGAACTGAATCTGAGGAAGGGCCTTCGTGAATGGATCAGCAATGTTCTCTTCTGAAGCAACTCTCCGAACCTCGATCTCCTGACGATCAATGATCTCTCTGATCAGGTGATACCGCCTCAAGATGTGTCTGGACTTCTGATGGGACCTTGGTTCCTTTGCTAAAGCTATAGCTCCGTTGTTGTCGCAATACAGAGGTATTGGATCAACTATGGTAGGAACCACCTGAAGTTCTGTTAGGAACTTCTTCATCCAGACTGCTTCTTTTGCGGCATCGCAAGCAGCTATATACTCCGCTTCCATCGTCGAGTCAGCAACGGTGTCCTGCTTGGAGCTCTTCCAGCACACCGCCCCTCCATTGAGGGTAAAGACATAACCCGACATGGACTTGGAATCGTCCTTATCACTCTGGAAGCCGGAATCAGCAAAGGCCTCCAACCTGAGGTCTTTTCCGCCGTAAACCAAGAACATCTCCTTAGTCCTCCTCAGGTACTTGAGAATGTTCTTTACTGCTCTCCAGTGTTTCTCCCCTGGGTCTGACTGATACCGGCTTACCACGCTCAGTGCATAAGCTACATCTGGTCTGGTACACAACATCGCATACATTATAGAGCCTACCGCAGAAGCGTAGGGTATAATAGACATGCGTTCCCTTTCCAAATCAGTCTTGGGAGACATCTCTTTGGAGAGGGTGATTCCGTGACAAGCCGGTAGATTACCGCGCTTAGAATCTTCCATACTGAATCTTTTCAGTACAGTGTCGATATACCTGGACTGCGAAAGTCCCAACATCCTCTTGGATCTATCACGATAGATCCGGATCCCCAGAATGTAAGAGGCATCACCCAGGTCTTTCATGGAGAACCTGTGTGACAAGAATCCTTTGACAGATTGTAGCATAGGAATGTCATTTCCTATCAATAGAATGTCATCCACGTACAAGACGAGGAATACGACACTTCTGGCCACAACTTTACTATATATGCACGGTTCATCTGGATTTTTGATAAAGTCATATTCTTTGACTGTCTCATCAAAACAGATGTTCCAACTCCGCGATGCCTGCTTTAGTCCATAAATGGACTTAAGCAGCTTGCATACTTTCCCGCTGCTCCCACTCTGATTGAAACCCTCTGGCTGATCCATATAGACGCTCTCTTCTAAATTTCCATTCAGAAAAGCCGTCTTTACGTCCATCTGCCAGATTTCATAATCATGGAAGGCAGCAATAGCAAGAAGGACCCGAATGGATTTGAGCATAGCCACTGGAGAAAAGGTTTCGTCATAGTCCAAACCAGGTCTTTGACGAAAACCCTTTGCAACAAGTCTAGCCTTATAGGTTTCCACCTGTCCATCTACACCAATCTTTTTCTTGAAGATCCATTTGCATCCTATGGGTTTTACCCCATCTGGAGCAAAGTCCAAAGTCCATACTTTGTTGGTGTACATGGACTCCATTTCGGTCCGCATTGCATCTAGCCATCGTACCGAGTCGCCGCTCTGGATGGCCTGCCTGAAGTCAGTAGGTTCATCATCATCTATGATGCAATCCTCTCTATCCCCATCTATGAGAAAACCGTAGTATCTCTCAGGCGGACGAGACGGCCTACTACTCCTGCGGAGGGGTGCGGGAATGTTCTGTTCTTCTTGAACCTCTGGTTCTACCAAACTTTCAGTAGCAGTTTGTGGTTCTGGAATTTCTTCCAGTTCTACTACGCTCCCACTCTTCTGATTTTCCAAAAATTCAGTTTCTAAGAAGCGGGCATGACGAGAAACAAAAACCTTTTGTTCCTCTGCGTAATAGAAATAATATCCCATAGAGTTCTTTGGATATCCCACAAACTTACACTCTACTGAGCGTGCCTCGAGCTTGTCCACATGCTGCTTTTTAACAAAAGCTGGACATCCCCATGTTTTCAGGTACTGAAGACAGGGTTTCTTCCCACTCCATATCTGATATGGTGTGGTAGGCACAGTCTTGGTTGGAACTTTGTTCAAAAGATATGCCGCCGATTCTAGCGCATAACCCCAGAAAGATCGCGGTAACTCAGCATTACTCATCATGGATTGTACCATATCCAATAGGGTTCGATTCCGTCTCTCCGATACACCGTTATGCTGTGGAGTGTATGGAGGAGTAAGCTGAGAGAGAATTCCTTTCTCTTTTAGGTAACCTAGGAACTCGGCACTCAAGTATTCACCACCTCGATCAGATCTAAGTGTCTTTATACTTTTGCCGGTTTGGTTTTCTACTTCATTCTTATACTCTTGGAATTTCTCAAAAGCCTCGGATTTATGTTTAATCAGATAAATGAATCCGTATCTTGAGTAATCATCCGTGAAAGTAATGAAATAGGAAAAACCACCTCTTGCATGTGTAGACATTGGACCGCATACATCACTGTGTATGAGTCCTAAGAGCTCGCTCGCTCTTACTCCTTGTCCAGTGAATGGAGTCTTTGTCATCTTTCCTTTGAGACAAGATTGACAAGTGTCATAAGTTTGATATTCGAACGTGTCCAAATATCCTTCTCTATGCAACTTAGTCAACCTTCTCTCATTGATGTGACCCAGTCTACAATGCCATAAGAAAGCTTTATTTAAATCTGGAGACTTTCTTTTTAGTGTGTTCTGGACATTGAAAATTTGGAGTTGGTTTAACACATATATGCCGTTATTTAGAGTACCGGACCCAATCAAACCATGATTAAGGTGGATGTTGACAACATCTCTTACAAACGTGAAATCATAACCTTTATTCGATAACAAGGAAACTGATATGATATTACACGTTAAGCTGGGTACAAAATAACAGTTATGTAAAACCAAAATGTGTCCACTCGTCAATCCTAGGTGATAATCCCCGACGGACGCAGCTCCCACGCTAGCTCCGTTAGCAACCCTGAGGATCATATCACCTTCCTTTAGCACTCTACGGTTTCTCAGTGCCTGCAATGAATTGCAAATATGAGATCCTGACCCGGTATCCAATACCCAGGAAGTAGAGTTGATCGACAGACAATTCTCAATTACAAACACACCTGAAGTCGAAGCCACAGCTTGCTTCGGTTCCTGGTTCTTGGCGTTCCACGCCTTGCAATCCTTCTTCCAGTGCCCTTTCCTGTGACAATGGAAGCACTCATCCAGGCCAACTACCGGTGCTGTAAACTTTTTCTTTCCCTTCTTTCCCACCTTACTAACACCTCCTCTAGGTCTGGGTGCGGCCTTCTTCTTCCTTCCTTTGGCCCTAGCCTTGGACCCGGAAGAAGATGAACCGCCAACAAACATAGCGGGTGTTTCCCTTGCCTTCTGCAAGGTGCCCTCTGCACTCCTTAACATGTTTAGGAGTTCCGCAAGTTCAACTTCTTTTCCTTGAAGATTGAAGTTGAGGATAAACTGGGCGTAGGTGGGAGGAAGGGACTGGAGAACAAGGTCTGTATAGAGCTCATTATCCAAAGTCGTCCCAAGGTCTGCGAGCTCTTCTATATAGCCAATCATCTGTAGGACATGTTCACCTACCGATGACCCGACAGCCAACCTCGCTCGAAACAATTTCTTTGAGGTCTCGTATCTTGCTATACGAGATTGCTCTCCATAAAGTTCCTTTGTATGGAGAAATATGCCATCTAAGGACATATCCTCGTGCCTCCTCTGATGTTCATTGTTCATCGAGGCAAGCACGATGCACTTGGCTCTCGCGCAATCTAAATCCCAGGTTTTGCGGATTTCCTTATCCGCATTACTGGATTTGGGACCAGGGACAGCAGGTGCCGTAGCGGTGAGGACGTACCCCAGTTTGTCATAGGTCAAAGCCATCTTGACATTCCGCAGCCAATCTTTATAGTTTGGCCCCGTCAGTATATTTTTCTCTAAAAGTAACTTAAGTCCAGTCATTTTCAGGGTCGCTGCAATTAGGAGAGAGAGAAGAAAACTCTTTAGCATGATGCTCTTGCAAGTTTAGAGTGGTTTTTAGTTTATCTAAACTGGATGGCTCCCACTGTTTCTCGAATCCTTCCTCAAACCATAAAAGAAGAATTAGCCAAGACTATTCTCACCGTACAATACTTGCTTAACCGTTCAGCCAGGCCGGTGTCGATACTTCGAGGGAGGTTTTCCAACGCTTTCGCGAAGTTCCTTAATTAAAGAACCTCTTTTCTCTGGGGGCGTAACCCCGCTGACACTTTTCTGGACACCTACTAGGTTTATAGCATTGATCGTTAAGCGACGAATATCCTGATAAGTAGCATATACTCACAGTAGGATCGGGATCCAAATATCATCGTATGATAATGTTGAAGGAATCCTACCAACATTCATCAAACTCCAAATGGTATGCATCTCTTTGCAAATTTCAGTTTCTTTAGAAATTCCCGATATAAGTTTTTACCCCATGCTCTTATGACCTTGACGAAAGCCAACAAATCATAAGTCACATGTCAAGTTCTGCCCATCATTATCTTGTTAATTTGAACCCACCCGTATATACCCTTGACGAAAGCCAACAAGGTAATGCGACTGTCCCAAACCAACACATCTATCTATGTAACAAATGAATACCCCAGCAGCTACCAAACACTATGTCTTGACGAAAGCCAACAAACATAGCTTGAATACTACTGACTATCCATAAGAAATGACGGAGGGCTACGACTGGTTTTGGCGAAACCGTGAACGTAGTGAACTTGATATAACCGAAGGAACCTGATAGCTTTTTAAAAAAGGAGTGGTTAAATCTCCGCATTTAAAATTATCTGTTTTAAAAATAACCGAGTGGTTTCTTTTAAATTGTTCCAACGATTTAAACTTTGGTTTGTTTTACTTTGCATTACAGATAATGCGTCCCATCATTAACCTATCATTGCAGAAAACAACGAAAATACAACGTCCTCTTATGCCATCCGCATTCGCCACGGGGTCCCGTCATCACCCGTTAGGTTACTTAACTAACGACAGAGCGGGGGCTGGGCTAGCGCGGGTGTAAAACATAAGTGGCGTCTAAATAGCTATCATAATATAGATATTTTACATTCGTCTGACGCAATGATATTCATTCCAGAACACAGATAAACAATATTGGATTTGCAAGCAATCTGTATTTCTTTTGAGCCTGCAAGAAAAGACAGATTACACAGTTGTGATGAATAGCCGTTTACCCCACCCTCGACCCCTACGGGTACGGCAAACTACCCACCCGGCAGTCTGTGTACCCCACCTTGGGTCAGTCCTAGGAGCAAAAACAGTAAAATGAAATAATACAACG
Source organism: Agapanthus africanus (assembly GCA_030015575.1). Taxonomy (NCBI): domain Eukaryota; kingdom Viridiplantae; phylum Streptophyta; class Magnoliopsida; order Asparagales; family Amaryllidaceae; genus Agapanthus; species Agapanthus africanus. Next base: position 502,024,481 of record CM057339.1, read on the forward strand.
GTGGCTACGACCGCAACCTGGAAGTGCCCCGCGAAAATAATATTACAACAAATTACATTTACAACAAATGAATAAATCAATAAACCATTGTTAACCCCGGCTATACACCACAACAGTCCAATACAGTTTATATGCACAAACAGATATAACCATTTCAGAAATGTGCAACCCCCTGCCAACCGACATACTAGCAGTTGGGGGAGGTTTACGAACACATCAAACAATCACAGATATAATCCAATACGCAAATACTGTATTTTTCGATCGAATAAACAACTTCAAAATTGCTCCAAAATCTGCTCTGTTAAACAGTAACCTGAGCAATAATTAAACATTCCAGAAAACCCCAAATCTCACAGGGGACCCACCCAAAAAAATTGAGCCCATGACTCGGCAACTCGGCCGCGGAAGCGCGGCGGATCGGTGGGATCCGCGGCGCTTCCGCGGCGCTTTAGTCGAATCATGGGTTCGAATTTCTTGGGTGTTCTCCTGTACTCATGTCAAGCTCTCTGAACACACCAGAAAAATTTTAGGACTTCATTTTCACTTCGACAGAAACTTAACAGAACTAGGGTTTTCCGGGTTCGTTTTTTCGTTCGAAATTCGTACAAATTTGCGATTAAGTTATTTAGTGTTTAGCGAGGCTCTGATACCACTGTAAGTCGATGTAGTACACCCCAGTACTTATGGGGAGGCGGAAATTACAAAAACTATCAAGTTTAAACAACGAACATCGACTAACCGCTTGAATCGAAGCTAAACTCTAAATAACCGTATTCTATGAGTTTCTTTTCACAAAAGTGATTAGGGATTATACCTAATGAACCGGTCCTTCTTCTTTATGTCCTCCTTGGTTCTCCTCGGCCTTCTCTAGGTAGTAGACGATCCACCCGAGAGCAAAACTCCAAGCTAAACCTCTAACTTGAGGTAACTAATCAACTTTGATTGCTAATCAAAGATGAGAGAATGATAAAGAGTGTAGGTTATGGATTGTTTAGTCTAACTAAACCTTTGTTCTCAACACATGAGGATTAAGGTTAGTATCTTGAAGATGAGAGCTTGAGGAGAGAGAATGTGTGATATGATAATGAGAGGAGAGAGAGTGTATCATAATATATTATGAAGCATTTCTTTTTAAGAATAATGAATAAAGGAAATGAATAATCATGCTTCATAAAATATCTAGTGGTGATTCATTAGCATGAGTCATTAAGCAATAAATGTGCATTAATGAAATGAATGAATCACCACCATGACTCACTTTCTTTCCAAAAGAAACCTCCTTAGTCACATCTTCTAGAAGCTTCTCGAGTAATTACGAGAACGCCCCTCCGATCCGTAAAAATACGGAAAAACTTTAGACTGTAAAAATCCAATAACCGGATACCAGTAACTGGCTTAAACCAAAGCCGACTGGTAAAATCTGTCCGAAAGTCGTACGCGCGTAAACGCACGTATGTGTCCGAACCCTTTGTCGCAAAACCATGCAACCTCTATATCGTTTCGCCTGGAGTAGGAAACTCTCTGTGTGGGACTCTAGAGACTCGACTACTACGCTGGCAGTGGGTTTAACCACAGACCGCAAGCGGCACTAGCTGTACGTAACGGTCCCCAGGTAGCTGTCGATAAGAAGGCCGATGAGTAAACCCATCCGAACTCCTACTGAGTCTGATGTGACAATCTCCATACAGTCCGGTCCGTTCGTCCAAGACTATCGCATATCGGGCCTAGGGGGGCGGCAAGCGTCAGTCCCCTAATAGCGGTATAAGTCGTGTCGGAGTGAAGCCCATTACACCCTGAGAAGCTACTGGAACCTACCAGCAAATCTCGCTTGCCCTGGCCAGGGACTTTGCGTAATGGCTCTCTGACACAGCACGATATCTACTCCCAATACCGGGAGGGACGAATCCTGTCTAACCGCCACTGCCTCCAAGTGCTCGGGACTGGACCCAACTGCCACCTGTTTGCACGACTCCTTTGAGCCGTGGTAGGGTAGCAATCTAAGAACAGTGGGACACACTCGAGGCGAAGTAGCAGTGTCAAGTCTGCGGACTACGCTGTACTCATGTCACCTGGGAACTGTTTACTGACGACTGGTATCAAACCAACCAACAGTTCCCTGTGAGTCCTGTCCGGTGTACCCGTAACCTAACGAGCACCTGTATACTATCTCCAGTACGACGTACTGATGGCTGTGGGACAGACCATCTCCCCAACTGGGATGAGAAGCGTACACACTAGTCTACTCCGGAGTATCGATGCTCTGTCTCGATAATCCAACGACCAGGGACCTGAATAAGGATGTGCTTGTAGACTACCCAGCCCCCACTAGTGTGACTGCCATCACAACGCTGGTAGACAAGCAAGATCCTAAGAGCTCTATCAATACGTATACTCACATATTAAGATAGAAAAAACCAAGTAGCATACTACCATGTTTAGCAAGACTGTTATATACATGTGAATATCCCAAGCTTCCATTAAGTAATATACAAGCTAGTATGATACAGTAATGGCCTTCTAGGGCATAAACACTAACAGTAGGAGGCCTGCTAGGGATAACCGGGCGGCGAAGCTGCACGGTTGCCTCTTTGGTGAGGGCTTTGGATCGCAAAGACAAAACTCTATTTGCAATGTTCCGACGTTTCTTTATTCGAATGGAAATGATTTTTAGAAAACATTTACATTGTCTTTGCGAAAGGAGGGGCACACACTTATTGGCCTTGGCCTAATTGGTATAGCTTGAGCTTCTCGGCGTTGTAAGGCCGCGGGAACTTGCGTCCGTCCGCGTCTTGTAGGCGATAGGCTCCGCCGGGGAGCACCTCAGAGACGAGGAAATGACCGTCCCACTTCGGGGAGAACTTGTATAGCCTGCCTTGATCAATGAACTCGTTTCGCCGTAGGACCAGATCTCCGGTCTGGAAGGAGCGGCGCTTGACCCGAGCGTTGTAGTATCGGGCCGTTTGTTGTTGATAAGCGGCAGTTCTGATCTGAACCCGGTCTCTCTTCTCCAACAAGATGTCCAGGTTGGTCCGTAGCGCCGAGGTGTTCGCATCGTCGTCGAAGTGCTCGACCCGATGACTGGGTAGCCCGATTTCTGCTGGGACCATTGCCTCGGTCCCGTAGTAGAGGCTGAAGGGGGTTTCCCCGGTCGGGGTCTTCTTTGACATGCGAAGGGCCCATAAGACCCGGGCAGTTCTTCGACCCAACTGCCTTGTCGCCCTTCTAAGCGAGTCCGGAGACCTCAGAGGACGTCTCGGTTAGCGACTTCGGCCTGCCCGTTGCATTGGGGAAGCGTGACCGCGGCGAACTTCATGAGGATATGGTATTCTTTGCAGAAGTCATTCACTTTCTCGTTCTCGAAGTTCGTCCCGTGGTCGGTGATGATACATCTCGGGATGCCGAACCGGAGTATCAGATTGTTTTGCAGGAACCTGATGGTCGTGGCGGCATCCGGTTTCCTGATGGGGACGGCCTCGATCCACTTGGTAAAGTAGTCTACCGCGACAAGGACATATTTGTGCCCGCCCGTACCGGTAGGGAATTGGCCGATCATGTCCAATCCCCACTGGGCGAACGGCCATGGGGACGTTAGGGCGGTCAGCTCGGTGGCAGGGAGGAGAGGGATGCTGTCGTGGAGCTGGCAACTCTTGCATCTTTTGACTAGCTTCTGAGCGTCTTCATGAACAGTGGGCCAGTAGTACCCCTGGAGCAACGCCTTTTGGATCAAGGTTCGGGCCCCTTGGTGCGCATCGCCGACCCCCTCATGGATTTCACGGAGGACGTAGTCGGCTTCGTGGGGGTCGATGCACCGGAGCAGGGGATGAGTGAAGGATTTCTTGTAGAGGTTCCCATTGCTCCAGATGAAGTGGCGGGCTTTGGCCCGGAGACGACGGGCGGCTCCCCGTTCTTCTGGGAGCGTACTGTCCTTCAGGAACTCCATGAGGGGCTTCCTCCAATCTTGGTCACCCTCTTGCGCCGCATATACGTGGAGCATTGTCGCTCCGTATTCCACGCTAGGCAGAGTCAAGGTTTCGAAGAGGATAGACCGCTTATTGTTGGCTGAGTATGACGAAGCCAGCTTGCTCAGGGCGTCGGCTTGGGCATTCAGCTGCCTGGGTATTTGTTCTACTTGGACTTCGTCAAAGTTACTCCGGAGTTTCCTCACCTCGTCCAGATACTTCATCATCAGAGGCTCCCGAGCTTCAAAGCGGCCGTTTACTTGGCCAACGACAAGGGCCGAGTCGCTGCGGATTCGAATCGTCTTCTGCCCCAGCCCGGCGACCATGCACAGTCCAGCTAGGAGGGCCTTGTACTCTGCCGCATTGTTCGAGGCTTTGAAACCGAGCTTCATAGAATACTATATTTCTGCCTCGTTCGGGCCCCGGAAAATGAGACCGGCACCACAGCCTTCCTCGGTTGAAGACCCGTCGACGTAGATGACCCACTCAGGAACCGAGCTAAGCCTTTCCGCGATGGGACACTGAGTTGCGAGGGACGGCGTGGATTCCGGTTCCTTGCTAGGGATAGTGCATTCCACGATGAAATCGGCCAGGGTCTGCGCTTTGATGGCCTGCCTCGGTCGATATTTTATGTCAAACTGAGACAACTCCCACCTCCACTTTTCTAAGCGGCCCGAGGATTCCGGTGATGCAAGGATGGCCCCCAACGGGCGCTCTGTGAGGACGACGATGGTGTGTGCTTGGAAGTAGTGCCGCAGCTTCCTTGAGGCCACCACGAGGGCCAATACAATCTTCTCTATGGCTGGATATCTCGTCTCTGCGTCCTTAAATACATGGCTCACATAGTACACCGGCTTCTGCGCTCCACCGAACTCTCGGACGAGCACCGAGCTCGCCGCTTGGTCGGATACCGCCAGATACAGCGACAACTCGTCTCCTTCAACTGGTCGGGTGAGCAGTGGTGGCGTCACGAGGTGATTCTTCAATTGGTCGAAGGCGGCCTCACACTCCTCCGACCATTCGAACCTCGGGATCTTCCTCAGAGCTTTGAAGAACGGGAAGCATTTCTCCCCCGATCTGGACATGAAACGGCTTAGAGCGGCGACTCGTCCCGTGAGCCGCATGATCTCGACGTTGGTCTTTGGCGCGGCCATGTTGAGAATAGCGTCGATTTTCTCTGGGTTAGCTTCGATTCCACGGTGAGTGACCATGAAGCCGAGGAACTTTCCCCCGGTGATTCTGAATGCGCATTTGGCGGGGTTTAGCTTCATCCGGAACTTGCGGAGTACTTCGAAGGCCTCGCCCACATCCCTGGCATGGTCGACCGACGAAACGGATTTGACGAGCATATCGTCAACGTAGACCTCCATATTCCTGCCGATCTGTGGCTTGAACATGCGATTGACCAATCGTTGGTACGTGGCCCCGGCATTCTTGAGGCCGAAGGGCATCACCTTGTAGCTGTATACCCCCGGTCCGTTGTGAATGCGGTAAGATCTTCATCTTCCGGATTCATACGGAGCTGATTGTAGCCGGAGAAAGCATCCATGAAGCTCTACAGCTCGTGGCCGGCCGAGCTGTCGACGGGTTGATCTATCCGAGGGAGATGATAGTTGTCCTTGGGGCAGGCCTTATTGAGGTCGGTGAAGTCGACGCACATGCACCACTTTCCGCTTGACTTCTTGACCAGGACTACGTTCACCAGCCACTCCGAGTAGGGTACATTCCGGATGAAGTTGGCGGCGAGAAGTCGATCAACCTCATCTTCGATAGCCTTCTGTTTGACCGGGACGAAGCTTCGCTTTTTCTGTCTGACGGGTCGGGCCGCAGGGTCAACCCCAAGCTTGTGAGAAATGATCTTGGGGTCGATCCCAGGCATGTCAGCAGGCGCCCAGGCGAAGACGTCGGAGTTATTTCTGAGGAAACTGACCAGGTTATCTCGCTGAGTCCCTGTCAGGAGTGATCCGACCTGGACGGTTTTTTCATCGTTCCCTTCTGTTAGGCGCACCTCGGTCAGTGGTTCGACCGGCGTCCCCCGGACCTCCTTCTGCTCGTCTCGGGTGTCCAGAGAACCCTTGATGTCGTCTTTTACCTCAGCGTCGTCGGCCGGCTGCTCGGACGAAGATGTTTCGGTAAAGCATACCTTCGCGACCCGCTAGTTTCCGTAGACCCGACCTATTCCGCCCTGATCGAGAGGGAACTTCATCACCAGGTGGTAGGTTGATATCTGGGCCTGGAGGGAGTTCAGCGTCGGGCGGCCGAGGAGGACGTTGTAGGCCGTTGGGACGTTTGCTACAATGAAGTCTACAGGCAACGTACGGGTGCGGCCGGGCTCCCCGACGTTGAACTGCAGGGTGACCACCCCTTCCGCCGGGATGGAGTGGTTTGTGAACCTTGAAAGGACGTGAGAGGTCGGTTTCAAGTCTGCTGGGGTGAGCCCCATGCGCAGAAAGCAGTCGTGGAAGAGGATGTCTGCCGAGCTGCCCGAGTCGACAAGTATCCGGTGGACCTCGTACCGGTGGATTCGGGCCGTGATCACCAGGGGGTCGTTGTGGGGGCATGGATATGCCGTGGAGGTCCCCGTCGCCAAAGGTAATAGCCTCGTGGTCCCTGGCCTTTTTACTCGGGCGGTCGTTGGCGTCCGTTGCCGGCGTGGGGTGCCGAGTCTCGCGGGAGGTCGACTGTCCCCCTATCGTCATGACCATAGTTCTTGATAGGCCCCGGTTCCTTCCGGCGAGGTCCCTTGGGCCCCGCGGTGAGTTTGTCCTCGAGCTGTCTTGGCGGGCATCGTGGGCGCGACCCCGTTGAGGGGGGGTGTCCGTCATGCCTGGAAGCAGGCGAGCTGACCGCCACCGCCTCGGTAGGGACGGGGGTACGACAAGGCTCGAGGCGAGGCTCTCCGACATGGGACTTCGAGGTCGAATGGGACGGATCGAGGGGCCTGCGACCGCCGGAGTTTGTGAGGCGTTGGCTGGCGGAGGAGTCGACGACATTCGGCAGAGGTTCTCCCGCGCCTCCGTTGAGAGGGAGGCGGCATCGGGTGCTTGGATCTTCAGGGTGATCGGTTGCCATGCGGATGGAGATCGGAAGGCCAACTTTGTTTTTTGTGGAGTTTCTGTTTCCCACAGACGGCGCCAACTGATGGAGGTCCTTTTCGGATCCCCGTCAGATGTTGTCTTCCGTCGATCTCCCGGTGCACTTTGGAGGTGATCTCCTGTTGCGTATGGGTCTCAATGGGTTTTGAGGAGATTGATGGTTTTGAGGAGTCTACGCCGAGTACCTGCAAGGAAGTCCCGGGGGGGTTTGGTACTACCGAGGACCCTCCGACGATCAAGTTAGCACAAGATCCGAGCAGAGTAACGGCTAAGTGGAGTAAAAATGACTTACTTGACCTCTCTGTGATGAGGGTTTATATAGTGGCGGCAGCACGCAGTAGCAGGCGCGAGAATTTCGCCGGCAGTCACGCTCCCGACGTCACGTCCGCGTAATAAGCGGATCGCCCGTCAATGGGGATCGTGATGGCGTTGAACGTGGGATGTTGCCGGCGGAGAATCCGCGCATGGCGAGATTTGCGGAGCGGCGGTTACGCCTGCGAGTGGTGGAGTTGGTCGGTCGGAGGGACCGAGGAAGATGGCCTCGGCGGGAGAGCTCGGGGATGAGCGAGAGGGCCGAGGTATCTTGGTCTAGTGGTAGCTCGGAGGCGAGCTGAGAGGCCGAGGAGGCCAATTTGCAGGGGGCTCTGAGGTGAGCCAGCTTTGTGCTTGTAAGTCGGGTACATGGGTGGCCTGGTCAGCCCCCTGTGGACGCTCTCTTCTAGGTTCTAGTACACGTCATCTGGCACGTGTCTTGATCTGGGAGATCGCCAATATAGAGCATCATCACTAAGCAGCACAACAAACCTCTTCTACCCCAAAAATTACATCGTAAAAGTGTCATGATAAAACAGAAGGGGTATTTACGGGACGAAAAAAAATTCTTTATTGGGACACTGTAAACCATATGAGCATATAAACAAAAAAAAAGAACTAGAGTGCTTGAGATATTGACTGCAAAAGTCTAGACAAGCTATACTGGAATCGTACCAAGTCATGCATCCCTATCCATCCATAGGAATAGCACCTTAAAACTAAAAGAGGGTAGTAACCATAAACCAGACCATAAAAAAAATCTAGTACAGACTCCCCCAAGTGGGTAAAGTCTAAAACATATATGCAAGAGGATCATTAACTTTTTAGTTATATATTGTGTCCATGGTAAGATATGTCGCCCTATCCACTTCCAAGTGATCGCTCCTGAGTTTTCGCATGATAAGATATGTCACCTTAATCATTTTTAGAGTAACTGAAGGGACCCTTTTTATAGTAAGATGGTTACCAGCCATATAAAACTAAGCGTACAGTCGTGGAATACATTATTATTTGTAAAAATTCACTCCAACATTCCACCTCTAGTTCCGCCACCTGTTGTTTCCTCTCTTTCAATCTCCTATGAAAGCAAGACAACAAGGATAATATTGAAGTAAATAAAGGCAAAACTAGGTGTTTAGGTGTGTTATTAAAACAAGGGCAAAAGATGGAAAGCCTGTTTTAATAGCATGGCAAAGGAAAATTGAAATAAATGAGACATGCGACTTATATTAACAACATGAGATGGAAAAATAATAGGTGGAATTTACATGCTAAGACGTGTAAAAGTCATGGTATTTTATCAAAAAATAAATATGGTAATTTTTTCTTCTAAAAAACGATCAAAAAGTCGTACCATAGTGTCATTTGTTCTTTAGAACACTTCGATGGGGAAAGATTGTATTGATGTTTCCGCTCTCCCAACAGACCAGCACCTTGTCTTTCCAATTATCAGGCTGTAAAAGAATGCTTCAAAATTTAGATCTTTGGTGGTGCAGTTGGGAGATCAGCCATCTCTGAATCTTACACATGGAAGAATTAAACTGGTGAGTGTATGTTCAACTCATATTCAAGCAAATGGATGATACTTTAATTCTATTATAGAGACTGAAGGTGACTCTCTATGAAGGCTAGAGTTATCAATTCCACGGACTGTAAGTGTTCATTAAAAGAAAAAATGTTTCTATTGGGATACAATTCAAAAGTAGCTATTCTTTATCGACGATTTCTCCCTCTGCGCGTATGCAAGATTTCTAGGAACCTTGAAATAAACCTCGTGCCTCCAGTATAGTTGGATTACTGTACTGTATTTGCAATTTTGCACTGTTTAATATTTAGAAGAGTGGTAGCAAAGTTGCCTTTTGTACATTGTACATTGGAGCTTAGCTGTCCGGATGTACAATAAAAGGTGCCTATGTATGCGATCCTGGTTACTTCTTAGTTATTATTAGGAGAGTTCGCCATTCTATTTGTTTTTTGATTAAGCTAGAGCATTTCTATGTATATGCATAAATTTCTCAAGAGATTAATGCTTCTATTCAGTGATTAGTATATGTGCAGCGTTGACAATTGAATTATTTTAATGTTAAAATTTTAAGATTTTTTGAGTTGGTATTTGGAAAAATAACAAAATGCCGCATGTCATCTCTTGAGTTCTAGTTATAATAGTAGAGATAAATAGATGATCGACATTAAATACATTTCGTTGCCTTCACGCAAGAATTTTGATGAAAAGTCCACCCACAGAATAGACATGCACATATTGAAATTAAAAATGAAACACACAAAATAATAATGCTAATAATAATAACAGCAGGGAGCCACTGTGCTCCTGCATAATGCTCCTGCATAATTACATCAAGCACATACTACAAGTCCCATGTGGAGCTGACATCCGCGGTTACTTTCGAATGGAAGGTAAGTTTGAATACTCAATTGTCCTGCAAAGTAAACGGGCAGAACTAAAAAGTGATTCCACCGATCAAACTCGACCGACATGGAGGATGCGTAGTGAGAACTAGATTTTCTACATCATTCTCTCTCTCTCACATCTTCCAAAAATTGAGAAGAAAAACTTCATATGCCCTCTCAATATTTATTAATATTTATTAATTTATATGTAATTATTTTTATTATAGTTTTTCTTTGCATAAATTCTAGTATACGAGATAACTGAAGAGACACTAACCACCTACTTTTTCTTTACCCCTTTTCCCTCTTTTTTGGTTTTTGATGTACTTCTCACAAATACATTTAGCCTGGGAAGTTAAAGGGATCAATTTTGTTTCTTAAATATCCAGGTGAGAGAACTTCTGCAAATTCGTTTTATTAATGAAGTGCGAGACAGCCTGAGATATATATGTTGACAGATAATTTTTGGAGGCGCTTTATAATTAGACAAGATATGATGTATGTGTAGAAAGTGATGGATAGAACAAGATTTTTAGAGAGCAAGTGTACTAGTGCTATAAGAGCCAAGACTCATAATTTAGAGAGTGAAAGATGTTTAATTTAATTAGCATATATCTAGGCTTGTGATGATTCTCCTTAATGCCATATTCGGCCTAACACAGGGCCGTTTGGATGAATGGAAGTACCGGAAGTATCGGAAATAATCTTGAAGTTACTTCAAAAAGAAGCTCAAGGAAGTAGTAATTTTTTGCACTTCTTTTGTTTGTTTTGATTATAAAAGGAGTTCTATTAAAGTAATGAATGTAATTATTTTATATTAACTTTTATCTGGAAAAGCATGAGAGAGAATGAAAGAAGCATAAAATTAATTAATGTTATGAATAAATATTATTTTTCTTCCGCTTTCCTTGTGATCTATGTCACTTTCAAGTCCAGAAGATCATGAAGAGAAATCTTGAAGTATAGACTCCATATAGGATCCACTTCATCATATGAAAATAACTTCAAATGTTAGTTCTTATCAAAACAAACACTTGAAGTATCCGAATTAAGCTTACTTCGGGTACTTCCATATTACTTCATGGCAAACAACACATGCCCATAGTATATCTACGCGAAAAACGATACTCTTGGTATTTCTTTATCGTATTACCTGCATCAGTTCATGTTTGGTCTTTCTATAAGTGTATGGTGCTCCTTGCCATAACTGCTACGGCTTTGCGGAATCAAAAACTTTAAAATCTTGAACACTACACACTTGAAATTCTAGAATACAAGCCCAAATACTAAAATAAACAACACTAGCTGAAGGTTTAACTACTAGGTTAGTATAACAACTTTTGTAGACAGTCCTTCGGTTCTTGAAAGGTTCGCTCCTTGAGCTTCTAGGGTTGATGGAATGAGCTCTCGAAGTCGAACTCCTGCGTCAAAGACGATCCACCCGAGAATGCCGATTCAAGCGATAGGTTCCACGAATCAACTAAAGCTCGAGTCTTGCTAGGACAAAATACTTAGAGGGTGTAGTTTATAATCAAGATGCTCACGTTTTATTCCTCAAGAACTCTAGTGAGCATGTGAGGAAGAAGAAGAAGAGAGAATGACAACTAGAGAAAATCAATAATGATAATAATATCTCACACTCTTCCCAAAACTTATCTCTTCATCTAACTTTTAATAATATAAAAACAAAATGAAGTGAGTAGGTGAGTCACAAGCCCACACACTTCATGAATAAACATGAAAAGATAAGCTTATAGAGAATGGCCACCTCACTAGGTACACACACACACACACATATACTTGTATGTATATAATCAAGTATACCTAAACCCGTATTTATAATAAATACGTATACCGTATTTCCACCAAATTACGAATAGCGTATTTGTACCGAAAGTATAAAATACGCGTATTCATATTTAGAAAGAAATACATGTATTTGTATTAAGACAGAAATACTCGTATTCATATAAATACTCGTATTCGTATAAATACCGTATTCGTATAAATACTGTATTCGTGTTAAAATACAAATATCAAAAAGAGAGTAATATAATACTAGCATCAAAACCGTCTATCTTTCAAACCTGCTAGTACTACTAAATAGTCCGATTAAAGCACGTATATAAATACACGTGTTCAATCGAACACCCGAGCGTCCCGAAATACGCAAACTACACCGTTTCGTCTGAACCGAGAAACCCTCTGTATGAGACTCTAAAGACTCGACAATACGTTGGCAGTGGATTTAACCACAAGCACATCAGTGGCAGTAGTTGTACGTAACGGCTACTCAGGTATCTGTCGAAATGAGGATTGACAAGAAACTCGTCCGAACCCCTACTGAGCCTATAGGTGACATTCTCCGTACAGTCCGGTCTGTTCGTCTAAGAGTATCGCATATCAGGTCTAGGTGTGGTAAACGTCAGACTCCTAATAGCGTGATAGGTCGTGTTGGTGTAGAACTCAATACAACCTGAGAAACTACTGGTGTACCTACCAATAAATCTCACTTGCCGTGGCCAGGGACCTATAGTATCGGCCAACCGTACACAGTGCGATATAAACTTCCAATACCAGGAGAGACGAATCCCTTCTATCACCTGCTGCCTCCAAGTGCTTCGGAACTGCACCCAACTACTAGTTGTTTGCACGACTCTTTAAATCCGTGGTAGGGTAGTAATCTAAGTACAGTGGGAACACACTCGAGATTAATGGTGATGTCAAGTCATCAGACTAAGCTGTTACTCATGTCACCAGAGAACTGCTATCCGACGACAGGTATAATACCAACCAGCAGTTCCCAGCGAGTCCGTCAATTGTAACTCATAACCTAAGAAGAACATGTATATTATCTTTGGTACTGTATACCAATGGCTGTGGGGCAGGCCATCTCCCCTGACGGGAATAAGAAACGTATACACTAGTCTACTGTAACATTTCAGAAAAATATAAATATTATTTTTGGAATTTAAATAATAAATTTTATAAATATTATATAATTATGGAAATGAGTTTTAGTAGAATGGTATAATTATATATCTATATTTTTGGAAAATAATTGGAATTTAAAATTAATTATTAATTATGAAAGCATTTATTTGATTTGGGTTTTTTATAAATTAATATATAATTATTTCCATACAAGATTAATGCTAAACTTAATTAGTATTTCACTAATTACGCAATAAACCAAATTTGTTTTGTTAAACATGTTTTTTTTGTGCATGACATGTAATATGTTATTTATGCAATGTATTATGGTTTCATGTCCCTTTTTAAAAGAAAAAGTTTTTTTTAAAAAGAAAAGAAAAGAAATTGGAGACAAGCAAGTATGAGTGAGAGAGAGAGAGAGAGAAATGCAACAATTCTTTTTTTTTGCCTTCTTCATCTTTCAATCTTCATTCTTTCTTCACCCCCTTCCTCTTCTCCTTCACCTCCACCACGTCACCACCATTTTGAAAACACCCTTAAAATCAACTCAAAATATCACAAACACTTCACAAAATTTGTTCCTCATCTCATCCTACACATAGGTAGGATTAAGTTCTTGTTTTCAGCACTTTGGACTATCTAGGAATTTTCTTGAGTTGCTCCTTTGAGGTAACACACTCACCTTTCTTCAAATATTTAGTTTCCTAACCAAATTTTATAGTTTAGAGTTAAATAAGTTATGTTAAGCGAACTTGGAAAATTTTAGGATGAGAATTAGTGGATAAAATTTGTAGTGGAGGTGTAGTAGAGGATATAAAGAGTGACTAGTGGCCTAGTAGTGATGGTAGTCTTGATTAAAATGAGTTTAGAATGTTCAAATTCGAATTTAGAATTTTCCGACATTGGTTTTTCATTGCCTTTTGTTGTTCAAATGGAATCTGGGATGACTCTAGAACTCTGAAAATTTATTAGCAGTTACAGTGAGATGTGCAGACACATAGAAAGGCACCATAGAAACCCGAGCCCAAACCCCCATGTTGAGACCGCCGTTTTATTCATTTTGGTCATAATTTTCCGTCCAATTTTGGAGTTAGGGTCTGAAACTTGGTCTGTAGCTCACTCATTAGATAACTGGACCTACCCTATATGCAAAAAAGTTTAATTTCATATTATATAGAATCTGGAGTCATTTTACTTGTTTTCTGTCGATATTTTCCGACTTTTGAAAACTTGGTTTTTGATATTTGAGTTTTAACTCGGTCGTTTGACGTTCGTACGCCAACGTCAGAGGTTGTTTTGTTGTTTTAGCACGCGTTGACCATATGTTCTAACTTATGTGCCTTTCGCTTATCGTATCGGTTTTGGATATGGATTTCTATGGAATTCGATTCGGCTTTTTGTTAGATTTTGGTTATGGGCTTGATTTGTAGCTATAAGCGTGTGGACTTCCGGGACGACGAAAGAGGGCAAGACATTCGTCGGAATCGACTTAGAGCAAGGCGTAGTAGGTGAGTAGATATATATCTACGGGGGAATTCGGATGGATGGTGTATAGAACCCCCGCAACCGTAGTACTAGGATACTATGTATATAGTTATATATATATATATAAATATTAGATATGTATACATGGCTAATAGGGTTCTAAGATACTATAAGCAATAGTAAATATACTCATAGGAAGGAATATCTTTAGTTCTATTTTTTCTTATCCTTGAGCCATATGTATATATGCTTTTACACACACACACACACATACACACACACACACACATATATATACATATATATATTTGAGGATAATTTCGATACAATATCATGAGATGAGAATATGATATGCTATGATGACACGAGTCGATATGATATTATATGATGATATGAGACGATATATATTCATGATGCGATACGAGATGATATGACATGTGACGATATATGACGAGATGAGATGATATGATGTACGTGACAATAGATCCGTACGCTTGATTAATGATATCGTACGATGGATTATACCGTACGTGATATGATGTACGTGACGATAGATCCGTACTCTTGATTTAATGATATCGTACGATGGATTATACCGTACGTGATACGATGAGGATGGATCGCCGACGTATGTATGTATCGATTCGGAAAATATTGTTTTTAAACCATTTAAGTAGATATTATGATATATTTAGAGCCATACCTATTTTCAAAACTAACGAATCGTTATGCTCTTTTAAATGACAATTTCAATGGACGTTGCGAATTTTCAAATGGTATCTTTTTCTCAAAAACACCGTAGCCCCCATTTTTAAAAACAACGATTCGTACTATTTTAAACTATAACCGTATGGCTCATATGTAGTTACATACTTTGTACTATTCGTGTTTACGCTTTCCTTATTCTGTTTATGCTCGTACTACGATTTCTTATTTCTGCATACGCTCGTATTATTTTCATTTGCGACATACATACTATGTTCCTTGTCCTTATCTTTGTATGACTTCGTCAACTAGGACACACGCACCATTACCGATAATGCGCATGTTGCACGTAAACATACTCGCCTGCTCACACACTCGTCATCGGTAATTACTATTCCACGTACACATTAGAAATCGCTACTTCACTGTATCACCTTATAACCGGTAGCATTTTAGTTATTGTTTAGTATCCCGTACCACACTTACTAGTTCAGTTATTACATTTCCTTCCTCAGTTAAACACCACGCTCATATAAACACACTGGTTATGCATTACAGATTTGTTCTATGCCTGTACATATTGTTTCATTATTGCTACATGCTTATGAGATTCGGTTTTCATGAGATTTCTGAATTTGAGAAACCGCAGATATATTTTAAAAACTTATGATTAATTTAAAAATACGCGGTTTTCTCTTGATATAATGTTTGGCGTCCACCATGAGTTTTCTCGGTTTTGAGTTGTGTATACCCGATTCGAGGAGAGAGGAGACACCGTCTGCGGGTACATGGTGGATCCGGTACGGTATCCAGGGCCAAGAAGATCGTATAGAGAGACGTTGAGCCTAGCAGGGGAACACTACCTACTGGTGACAATACTGGACTTGGTGGATATCCGGAGGATACCGACCGGAGTGATATGAGACAGATGGATATGAGAGCCGATCTGATGAGACGGCGCCTGAGATATGAGGATTTACGTGTCGATGTTGGACATGGGTTTTATGATGATTTTCGAGTGTCGATGTTTGGCACTCAGATTTTATGATGATTTGCTATGTCGTTGATGGGCACACGTTAGATGATACATATATATACTTATGTACGACACAGATGATATAGTATCATATTTTACCATTGGCACGATATTATTATTTATTATTATTATACTTATGTATACACAATCACCCTTGTTACCACACGGTATTATATTATTATATTACTGTATGACCTAGAAGATCGTCATACATTCGATTTCTACCTGATGATGTTTTCTACTCACGAGTTGGCAACTCACCCCTGTTGTGCCACAGTTTTCTTGCAGGATCGACTGCTCGGATTCAGTAGCGGTTTGCTTCCACATTGCTCCTTTCTGAGTGATTTGCATTGGTAGGTGGGTTACAGTACAGAACGTAACCACCGTTGTATATTCATTATTCATTTATATGTAGTTAAAAGCTCCATCAACCAGACTATGTATATTTGGTAGACTTAGAGACCGGTTTGTATATTCTTTGTATTTCGAGTTGAGACTTGTATATATTGCTACATTTGATTTGAAAGTGTTTTGGTTTTCTCTGTTCTTTTCTGTGATTGATCTTCGTCTTGGGCGTCGTATATTCTTATTTGTGTAGTTGTGATTCCGTCAATTGGCGAAGAGCTAGCTCCCGTTTGGGGATGCCATATTATTATTGTATATGTATTGGTTTTTGGATCAAAATTTACGAAGGAGGTGCTGCCCAAATTTCAAATAACGAAAATGTTTTCAACTATAGTATACATCCCACTTGTATTTTCATATAACGTTACTTATACTTTCTAAGAAAGAACTTGATTATATTATACCTTTATTTCAAAACTGCACCTCCATTATTTTCCTACAAAGGTTTAGATTTCTGGGCTTTCGGCTTACTTGAGTTACGGTAGGGTCCTATAGACTTCACGTGATTCAAGTGCCGGTCATGTGCCAATTCCGGGCCGTGACATCTACTCTGGAGTAACGATGCCCTGTCTCGATAATCCTACGACTAGAGACAAGTTTAAGGATGTGCTTATAGACTACCCAGCTCCTACTACTGTGACTGCCATTACAATACTGGTAGTCAAGCAAAGATCCTACGAGTTTTATCAACATGTATTAACGATACGTTAAAAAATATATATACACATGTTAAGATAAATACAAACCAGATAGCATACAATCATATTGAACAAGACTGTTATATATCTATATATATCCTAAGCTTCCAAAATGTAATATACAATCCTGTACTATACAATTGTCACGACCCGAATATGGAACGTAATTGGCACTTAAATCACGAAATGTTTAGAGACGTAACGTAATCTAAGTAAGCCAAAACCCAGTATCTAAACCGTGGAATAAATAGAGTGATAAAGGAAATACTTGTTTTTAAAAGGTTGATTTTAACAAAATAGAGTCACATCAAAATTATTTTAAAATATCAAGTTTTCTGAAAATTTCGGCAGAGTCTCCTTTGTAAAAACTTGTCCCCAACCGATACATACATGAATATATAAAGCAATGATAAAAAGGCATCCCCAAGCGGGAGCTAGCTCTTCGCCAAAATTGGCGGAACATAACCACAGGCAAGATATATCATAATAATTTGAAAACCATTTAAAAGCAAGAATCATAAAAACATAAAGTCGGCTCACACGAGCTTGACACCAGATATCAAATAATACACGTCTCACAGTCTCGCAGTCTAGGTCAATATACAAATGGTCGATGGAGTGTACTAGATATTAGTGATATATGCCCTAAAGGCCATTATTGTATCACACGGGATTGTATATTACCTATTGGATGCTTGGGATATTTCACAGTTATAATAACAGTCTTGCTCGATATGGTAGTATGCTACCTGGTTTGATTCTATTTCAATATGTGCATGTGTTTCTTTTAGCATATCATTTATACATATTGGTAGAGCCCTTAGAATTTTTGCTTGACTACCGGCATTGTGATGGCAATCACACTCATGGGGGCTGGGTAGTCTATAAGCACATCCTTATATAGGTCCCTAGTCGTTGGATTATCGAGATGGGGCATCGATACCCCGGAGCAGACTAGTGATGCGCTTCTCATCTCAGCAGGGGATATGGTCTATCCCACAGCCATTAGTACGACGTACTGGAGTTGGTATGCATGTGCTCATTAAGTTATGAGTTACACTGGACAGGACTCGTCGGGAACTGCTGGTTGGTATTATACCTATCGTCAGGTAGCAGTTCCCAGGTGGTATGAGTATAGCTTAGTCCGTTGATTTGCCATCGCTACTTCGTCTCGAGTGTGTTCCCACTGCACTTAGATTAGTACCCTACCGCGCTCAAAGGAGTCGTGCAAACATGTACTAGTTGGGTGTAGTCCCGAAGCACTTGGAGACAGTAGCGATCAGATATGATTCGTCTCTCCCGGTATTGGGGGATGATATCACGCAGTGTTCGGAATGCCATTACACAAAGTCCCTGGCCAGGACAGTCGAGAAATACTGGTAAGGTGCTCCAGTAGTTTCTCATGGTGTATTGGGCTCTCCTCCGGCACGACTTATCACGTTGTTTGGGGTCTGACGTTTACGATCCCCTAGGCGGATATGCGAGTATCTCATACGAACAGACCTGACTGTACGAAGATTGTCACCGATAGGCTCTGTAGGAGTCCGGATGAGTTTGCTCATCGGCTTTCTTATCGACAGATACCTGGGTGGCCGTTACGTGCAGCTAGTACCGCTGACGGCTTGTGGTTAAACCCACTGCCATCGTACTGTCGAGTTTTTAGATTCCCACACAGAAGGTTTCCCTGCTTCAGGCAATTGATGTAGACGTCGTATGGTTTTACGACTGGGCTTCGATCACGTACGTGTACTTGTACACGGATGCTGATCGGGCGGACAATATTAGTGGGTTTTGGTTTAAACCGAATCCTAGTATTGTATTATTGGATTGTTATAGTCTCAGTGTATCCGTATTTTTCGGAATATGGATACGGGTATGTATATACGGTGAGAGGGGCATTCTTGTAATTTGTCAAGGCATGCTTCTAGAAGGAGCCACCTCATTATTGGTTTTATCCATTTACTTAAATGGATTAATGAGGTGGAAATGAGGGAGACTTTGGAGGCATGGTGTAGAGTATGGCTATTGCTTATTATATTGGTCTTGACTCACTATTCAAGCATGGGTGCTTTATTCTAATATATTTTATTGCATGCTTGAATTATTGAGTTGAGTTAATTAGCCATTCTCTACACAATGCTTCAAACTTTTAGCCATTTTATTTTCTTGAGCTCATTTCTTGAGTTGCTCTCCTCTCTTGCTCTCTTGAGTTCCTCCATCTCTTTCTTCCTCAAAGACTAAACCCTAACCTTCACATGTGTTGTGAGCCAAGGGTTTAGTGAGACTAAACAATCTATTAGACTTTCTACATCTCCTAGACTAGTTGGTTTAGCGAACCATCTACCTTAGTTACCTCATTTAGAGGTTGAAGTTTGGAGCACATTCTCTCGCGGTGGATCATCTTTGACGCAAGAAGGCCGGTGGAGCTAGCCCGATCCGATCACCGAGGAGCCTTGGAGAGGACCACTAGAAGACCCGAAGGACTTGATCTTGGAGGTATAACCATTCTAACAGAGTAGTTATACCTTTAGATAGATTAGCTAGTTAAGGCTTTAGTAAAGATCCTGGAGTTTTAGCCGGTGTTGCGTAGTCAAATATCATCGTTTTTGAAAATTCCGCCTCCCCGCAAACCGCGGGGTGCGCGACATCGGCTTACAGTGGTATCGGAGCCTACAAAACTGTCACGACCCGAAATTTAGTTCGTGACCGGCACTTAATTCACGCAACGTCTAAAGGCGTAATGTAAATTAAGTAAGCCGAAGCCCATAAATCTAAACCTTTTAAAGAAAATAAAAAGGTGAAGTTTTGAAATAAAGGTATGATGAAATCAAACGTTTTCTTAAATGCATAGATAATGGAACATGAAAATTCAAGTGGATTATACTAGTTGAAAAACATGTTTCGTCTTCTTAAAAATTTGGGCAGCACCTCCCTTGTATATTTTGATCCAAAATCACATATACAGGATAACAATAAAGGCATCCCCAAGCGGGAGCTAGCTCTTCGCCAATCGGCGGAATCACAACCACGCAAGTCGGAAATATATGTATACGACGCCCAACGACGAAGATCAACACAAAAGGATAATGTAAAGAAGCAAGACATCAAATCCTCCAATAGCGAACATATAATCCGTCGCTCTAAGTCTCGTAAGCACAAGTCTTTCTAAGTCTTACTAATTATACAAATACTAGTTTCTGATTGATGAAATTTATTTAGATACAATAGAATATAATAAATACAAGAGTGGGCACGATCCAATGTGTCCCACCTACCATAGCAAAACACCCGAATGCAAGCTGCGTGCCAGCAGTACCGCTACTGATCCCAAACGATCAACCTGCAAGAACTGTGGCACAACGGGGGTGAGTTGCCAACTCGTGAGTAGAAAACATCAACAGGTAGAAATCGAATAGAACAACGATTCTTAGGTCAACTATATCATAAAGGTAATACTATGAAATCTAGGGTGACCGTGTCTGCATATATACCGACAAGATAATCAATGCCTGTATGCATATGGATATCATCCATGTGTCCAATCAATGACACAACATCATCATGGAACCTGAGTGTCCAACATCGACACTCGAAACATCATGAAAGCATATGCATGTAAATATGAGGATATCAACCAACGTGTGTCCATCAACGACACATCAAAATCATGGAACCTGAGTGTCCAATATCGACACTCGAAACATCATGAAACCCGTGTCCAGTATCGACACGTAAATCCTCATATCATGGGCTCCGTCAGTCCGGATCGGCCTACGGGCTCCGTCAGTCCGGATCGGCCCATATCATCTCACGACTCCGGTCGGTATCCTCCGGATAACCGCCGAGCCCAATACTATCACCGGTAGGTAGTAGTCCCTCTGCCAGGCTCATCGCCTACCGCACAACATACCTTTCTTGCCCCGGGGTACCATACCGGGTCCACCATATACCCGCAAACGGATCATCCATCTCCTCGAATCGAGTTTCACATAGCTCATAACCGAGAAAACACATGGTGGACGTCTCGAAATATCATATCAAGAGAAACCGGGTTTTTAAAACAATACATACTTTCTTTTTAAATATAACCACAGTTCTCAAATCCAGAATCTCATGAAAACAGCATCTCAATGCGTATAATCATAAAGCATGATGTATGCAAATATAGAACAGAAATGTGAGCATATCAAGTATATCATGCGACATAGCATAATGATGTGAGCATAGCAATATATCATGCTAACGAGTCATGTGACAGTACTGAACAATTAAGAGTAATAGCATGATGTAGCAATTCTACTGTCTAAGTGACATAGCAATTATCGATGATGAAAGTGCGTGAGCCGGCAATCTGTGTAAGTGTAACATATGCATCATCGATAATCGTGTAGGTGTACTAGCACAGGTATATGTAATGCAATGAGAATATCATGAACGCAGCAGAAAGTAAATCGTGAGCGCAATGCTATAAGGTATACGTATCTAATCTAACATATCCGAGTTGGTGAATCTATCAGTCGGCATCCATCCTCACAACATAACGTATGGTATAATCCATCATACGACATCCTCAAGCCAAGGGTATGGATCAATCATCCGGTAAAACATCGCGTGCGGTAAACCATCGTACAACGACAACAAACAGAATAGGGATTCTATCAACCTATACAACAATGAGGGTATGGATCTAACGTCTCGTACGATATATTACTCATTTATCTCATATATATATATATATATCAAGTCACATCCGTATCAATCTCATATCATGTCTTGGCAACAATATCTATATTCACATATCGCTTCGCATCCGCATATTGACATATTAAGCCAAGTCATTTTATTTCATCATATTCTCTTTTCATCACATCAATATCTCACATTAAGTAATCTTATATATATTTATCTTATTTTACCGATCTCATACCACATTCTATCTCAATCTTATCATATTCATCGCTCTCATGTCATATCCTTATAACTTTCGTCTCATATCTCGATATAGGTATTCAATCATTCATATCATCTCCAATTAACTTTTGATCATATCCATAGTTTCCTAGTATAGATTTGTCCGACTACATTCTATATATCGATCTCCATTTTATAATTGCGGGGATGCTATACGCCATCCACCCGACTTCCCCCGTAGATATAAATCTACTCACCCGCAATCTTCTTGTTTAGCTGTAGTCGATGTGCTTCGTCGTCTCGGAATCCACGCGAAGGTACCTACAATCACAACACATCGTAACGTTATGAAAACCAAGTCCGAAAGCCGATATGGCACACAAAGGGCTCATAGGTTAGAACCTATAGCTTACGCATGCAACAACAACCAAATAACCCTCGTCGTTGATGTACAAATGTCCAACGGCCAAATACAATATCAAATACCAAAACCCAAGTTCATAATTCGCAAATACCAAATTCAGCAACATAGGAAATTGCTCCCAGATTTCACGCTAGGCCAAACTAGGGAATTTTGCATACATGGTTAGTCTAAGATATCAGATAACAAGACTACTGACCAAAAATCACCAATTTCCACTCTAATGTGGCCGCAATTTGCGGCCACCATGAATTAATCTGCGGCCAGATGTTGGTATTTGGGTCTCGGGTTTCAGGGGTTTCTTCAAAATTGCCTGCATGTATCACTGTCAAGGGAATTTATTTTATAAAGGTCTTGGGTCATCCCAGATTCCTATATACCCTCACAAACCGTCAAATATTCGATGTCGGGAAATTCTAACTTCATGTTTTGGGTTCTAGTCTCTGGTCTTGGCCAGTAAAATCATCACTAAGGTCTTGCAATCACTCACAACACTTCAATTTACCACTTACAAGTCAAGTCTCCCACTAAACCTCAACTTGGAAAGTTCTAAGATCACAATTCCATACTTGTTTAACTCTAAACTATAACTAGGATATATTAAAAACAATAACTTAACTAAAGAAAAGGAATATTACCTCATTTGGAAACTCAAGAAAAACCCTATATTCCCAAAGTCTCCAAAATCCAAACTTGAAAGGTCCATAGGGTTTAGGAAGAGGTGAGGATCATTTTTTATGAAGATGGTGTGGGGTTTTGGCAAGATTTTTGAGGTGATCCATGGAGATAGAGGAGGTGGAGGAAGGAGGTAAGGAAATTGTGAGATGAAGAAATGAAGTGATGAGAGTGAAGGGAAAAGTCAAGTGTAGGAGCCATGCTACTCTCTCTCTCTCCCCCCCTCTCTCTCATGCCCATGCTTATTATTCTATTCTCCCATGTCATCTTTTCTTTTTCCTTTTCTTTTCTTTCTCTCTCTCAATTAAAATCATAAATACAAATGAAACAACACAAATGAAACAATCATGCAACAAAAATGTAACATGTCATGGTGCACTAGCCATGACTACTTAAAAATACGGATTTGGCATAATCGTGATTAGTAGTGCACTAATCGAGTTTAATTTAAAGTTGCATATAATTAATTATAAAAATACCCAAATCCGATAAATATATTTTTAAATGAATAAATCATTTTAATCTCCAATTATTTCCCAAATATTGGTATATATTTATACCATTTTGCGAAAACCCCAAATTTGCAAATCGAATAGTTTTCGCGAAATATATTATTTTAATATTAAATTTCAAAAATAATATTTTACATTTCTGAAATGTTACAAAAACCTTAACTAGCTAGTTAGCAAAGTCTTTAGAAATTCGATTGCGGAAAAATCCCAAAATCACGTCCGAAAATGCATGTTTCTGTCGATTTTCAAAACAGCTCCAAAAATCTTTTCAGGGGCCTGAAAAATATGTGCAGGGTTTTATTAGGTCACACAAGAAATTTGGGCTCCTGAATCGGCAAGAACGCGGCGAACTGCGGCAGAACAGACCGTTCTGCAGTCGTTCCGGGGCCGATTCGAAGCCGATTCAGCCCAAATTTTTTCTGTGCCTGTATTATGTAGTTTTGTGATATTGGGATTATTTTGTTTCTGCCCAGGATCTTTTGTGTACAGTGTTGTACTTGGGGTAGATTCAAATTTGGTTATTCGATCGAAATTCTAAGTATTTTGGCTAATCGGGTTTTCTGTGTTTAATATATGTGTTTGTAAACCTCCACTAATTGCTATACGTCGATTAGTTGGGGGTTGCACATATCTGTGATCTGTGTTGTTAGTTTGTGGATATGAATTTTATTGGATCTTCGTGAATGAATAGCCGGGGGATGTGAGAAGAGTGTTTTCTTTTCTTTCATTCAATGTAATTTGTAAAAGTGGTGTAATATTATTTTGTGGGGCACATACGGGTTGAGCTTGTAGCCAACGCTGTATATTATTTTTTTTACTGTTTTCTGCTCCTAGGATAGACCCAAGGTGGGGTGCACAAACTACCGGGTTCTTTAAAGTGCCGATTGGCCTACTCATTTTACTGAGGGAGGTTGCTTCACTTCGGGAATTTGGAGGATAGTTTGCCACACCCGTAGGGGTCTAGGGTGGGGTGTTTGGCTATTCATCACAACCGTGGAATCCGTCTTTCGTTACAGGCTTAAACGAAATGCGGAATTCCTAGTATATCCAATATATTCATCTATGATCTGGAATGCCTATTATTGCGTGAGACGAATATATATAGACGTTGCTTATGTTTTGCACCCTCGCTAGTCCAGCCCCCGCTCTGGCGTTAGTTAAGTAACCTAACGGTGTTAGACGAGGCCCAGTGGCGAATGCGGATGGCATAAACGTACGTTGTATTTTCGTTTCTTTTGCTGCAATGATAGGGTTTGTAAATGATGGGACCGCATTAACAAAGATTAATGCAAGATAAAACAAACCAAAGTTTAATCGTTGGAACAATTTCAAAACTACTCGGTTTTCTTCAAAAAAGCAATTTTAAATGCGGAGCTTAAACCACTCCTTTTAAAAAGCTATCATGGTTCTTTCGACTATATCAAGTTCACTACGTTCATGGTTTCGTCAAAACAATTCGCAGCCCTCCGTCATTTCATATGAATAATCAGTAGTATTCAACCCATGTTTGTTGACCTTCGCCAAGGCATAGTGATTGGTAGCTGCTGGGTATTCATATGTAGCATAGATAGATGCGTTGGTTTGGGACAGTCGTACTACTTTGTTGGCCTTCGTCAAGGGTATGTACGGGTGGGTTCAAATTAACCTGGACAATGACGGGCAGAACTTGACATGTGACTTATGATTTGTTGGCATTCGTCAAGGTCATAAGAACATGGGGCAAAAATCCACATCGGGAGTTTCTAAGGTACTGAAACTTGCTAGTGTTACATACCATTTGGAGTGTGATAATTATGGTAGGCTTCCTTCTTGGTTATCACACAATGATATTTGGATCCCGATCCTACTGTGAGTATGCGCTACTCTTCAGGAGATTTTTCACTAAACGATTAATACTATAAACCAAGTATGTGTCTAGAACGGTGTTAGCGGGGATACGCCTCCAGGGAAAAGAGGTTATGTAATTAAGGAACTTCGCGAAAGCGTTGGAAAACTTCTCTCGAAGTACCGATACCAGCCTAGCTGAAAGGTTAAGCAAGAATTGTAAAAGTGAGATTAATCCTGACTAATTCTTCTTTTATGGTTGGAGGAAGGATTCGAGGAAACAGCAGAAGCCATCCTGTTTAGATAAACTAATAACCAATCTGAACTTGCAAGAGCATCATGCTAAGTGTTTCTTCTCTCTCTCCTATTTGCAGCGACCACTATTCCCGGACATAGGTTATTAGATAATAATTTGACTGGGCCAAACTATATTGATTGGCTACGGTATGTCCAGATGACACTTACCTATGACAAGCTAGACTACCTCCTTACTACAAAACCCCCCGCCTTCCCAGGTCCAAGTTCCACCGTCGCAGATATGGATATCTGTCTGGCATGGGAAAAGGATTGTGCGAGAGCCAAGTGCCTCGTGTTAGCCTCCATGGATAGTGAAAACCAGAGGCAGCACGAGAAGACGGACTTAACTTCCATCTTCCTCTATACCAAAGTTTTATATGGAGAGTGATCTCGTATCGCAAGATATGAGACCTCGAAGATATTGCTTCAAGCGAGATTAGTTGTCGGGTCATCTGTAGGGGACCACATCCTTACGATGATTAGCAATATTGAACAGCTCACGGACCATGGGACTACATTAGAGAACGAGTTGTGTATCGACTTGATTCTATAGTCCCTACCATCTACTTACGCCCAGTTTATCTTGAACTGCAAAATTCAAAGGAAGGAAGTTACACTTCCAACTCTCCTCAACTTATTGAGGAGCTCAGAGGGCACCGTGAAAGAATTCAGGGAGACACCCGCTCTGCTTATTGTGGAATCTTTCTCTTCTAGATCCGAGGCGAAAGTCAAGGGAGAGAAGAAGAAGACCTCCACCAAGCCGATAAACGGTGTCAGTAAGGTAGCTGGAAATGGCAGGGCAAAAGTTTCGGGCCTAGTAGTAGGGAAGGAGGCATGTCTTTGTAGTCACAGGAAAGCGCATTGTCAGAAGGACAGCAGGGCTTGGAAAGCCAGAAGCCAGGATTCGAAACACGTTGTGGCTTCAGCTTCGAGTGTGTTTGTAATTGAAATCTGTCTATCTATTAACTCTACTTCCTGGGTACTAGATAGCGGATCAGGATCTTATATCTGTAATTCATTACAGATTTTGAGAAACCATAGAGTTATCAAGGCAGGTGATATGACTCTCAGAGTTACTAACGGAATGAGCGTGGATGCTGAATCCGTAGGGGAATATCACCTAGGATTGACAAGTGGGCAGATATTGATTTTACGTAACTGTTTGTATGTAGCTAGTCTAGCCTGTAATATCATATCTGTATATTTACTTTCTAACGAAGGATATGATTTTACATTTGTAAGAGATGTAGTACATATCCACCTAAATCAAAATTTTATTGGGTCAGGTATATTAGATAACGGAATATACGTATGGAATCAAGCTCAGGTTTTCAACGTCCATAACACACTTAAAAGAAAGTCTCCAGAATTAAATCAGGCTTTCTTATGGCATTGTAGACTGGGTCATGTTCATATCAGATTTTTGCATTTTTATACCGCCCAATTTTTATCACATTGCTTATCGGTAGGTACTCTTGAACCGTGTTTGCTAGTTAATTGCAGGATACAGGTTCTCAGCTCTAAACAGTGAAATTCATGGAAAAGCACGACAAATTCCGGATTACTGCCAACCACAGATAAAACACGGGTCTCCGCTCTCTATCCGTATGTTGCCGCACACCAGTTTAAGGGACAAAATGGCAAATCAATGTCATTTTCATGCACAAAGCTCAATGTCAGCACAAGATCCAACATATCTACGCGAAGCTCAAGGAAATCATGACAAAAGATCCATATCAAATCACCTTTTGTTCTGCTGAAATTCTGGAAATATTGTGAAGAGATTCTGAGAAACAACATATACCACACTGAAGAGTACTAAAAACCAGGGAAAACCACCAAATTTCATGGCCTAACTCCACATAATGGCCGCGGTTCCGCGGCATAAGCATGCTTAGGCCGCGGAACCGCGGCCATGCTGACTCTTCAGTGGGTCGTCTTTTGCGGGTAGTTTGGTAATTTTATTTTATGGCAGATTGTTGCCCTAGGTTTCCAGTTCCCTCCCTATAAATAGTCCAGAACTTGCCAAAGCCAAGGGTGCTTATTCTTGTATTTAGATTTTAGGATATATGTTGTTGTTGTTCTTCTTCTTCTCATCTCTTCTCCATTAAAACCTTGTAGTGAGCTTTTGTGAGTGAGTGATGAATAAAGAGTTCTTTTTGTTACCATGCTTGTCTTGTTATGATTGTTAATTATAATTGCTTGTATTTTTCATTTGCTAATCTAGTTGTTGTTATTTGTTGTTTGTTTCTTTCTTGTTCTCTTTTTCTTTATCCTTAAACAACAATGATACTTAAGCTTGATCTTTGCCAAAGTGAGGTCTCAAATAGCTAGTTATAATCTCCTAACCTCCTTCTTTCTATCTTCCTCCTTTTGTTGTGTTTTCTTTTTCTTATAATGGGTGAGTAGTTTTCTTACTTGTTAGGGTAGGATATGGAAAGTTTGAGAGAAGGAAATCTCTCCCACTCTTTCCTTGCCGAACATCTTAATTCGGACTCCCGTTAATTTAACCACAATCCGCTCCCTACGGCACCCTATCCTACATGACAGCGGTGATTCCTTAGTGAGACCGGTTGTGGTTAAATTAACCGGAGGTTAAGGCTAAGAGCCAAGAACGGACGGACAAGCACCAAAAGGAAGTACTTAAGCGTTGGAAAGCCTAGCTTATACTCGCAAGTTCCTTCCTAGTCGTGCTAATCCCCGTTGTTGCCGATTACCGTAACACCGATATTAAGAGTGGCAATGAAAGAAGTGAGCGACTCCTAACTCAAACTAACCTAATTCTAACCCTAACAAGCTCTCTTTATATATCATTTTAGCACATAGTTAATCTCAAAACAAACCTGGACATTTGGACTTAACTCGTTAAAGCACATAGAAAAAGATTCCCATCTCCCTGCGGACGACCCGTACTCAACCGGCTAGCTACAAGCGAAATCGTCTTGATTGCGGTAATTAACTAAGCACGCAAAAACTCTACCAATCAAATGGCGCCGTTGCCGGGGAGACGGTAGTTTATTTCTTTGTGCAATTTCGTGTTAATTTGTGAATATAAATCTAACCGAAAAACAAAACAAAAAAATATATATACGTTGTAAAAAACCATCTTGTTACTTTTGATTAGTTTTTGTTCAAGTGTGCAGGATAAAAAGAAGGTCGAGTCCAGTGCCAAAGACGTGGGAAGTTAGACCCATATCTCGCGGCTACACCGCGACGGATCAAGACGGAGCCAACGGTTTACTGTAAAATTCTGGAGCATATACAGTGAGCAAATCAAGATTCAGGAGCTCCAGACAAGACGAGGACAGCCAAGGCAGCACACACAAGAAATCCAGAGGCCCAATTCCATTTTATTGCCGTGGAACCGCGGCATAAGCAAGCTTAGGCCGCGTAACTGCGGCCATTTGGTGCCATCAATACCCAAAAAATTCTGTAAGTCTCTCTCTCCTCTTCTCCACTCCTCTGAACTCCACTGAACTGTGTTTTCTGCAGCATTCTTTGCGCAAATTCTCTTCCCCCTTCCAATAAATTGTTTTTGTGCAGGATTCTTTGCGCCGCGCTTAAAAAAATAAAAATTTTGATTGCAGTTGATTGTTACTGCTTTGCATTTATTAATACGGACTTTAAGAGGCTTGAAACCAATCCAGATTGGGTGGGGATTTCATCACCCTTCCCAGGACCCCAGAAATCACAAAAAGCATATGCATTGACCATTTTTTAATTAAAAAATACTAGACTCAGCCCTAAGGACTTCGCTTTCAATAGGACAGAGGACTAGTTACAGGCATCGGCCGTTTATCCTATCCTGACTTTGCGGTGTTTAGGAAAGTGTGTCCAAGGCAAGTGGTTACTTAATTAGGACCACTACTTACGTAGTGGGGAGCCTCCCACTTACCTGGCACTTGCCTGGCCGCAATTGGCAGAGAAGAGGCGGTTTGAGGTCCTATTTCTAGCCCTTTGGAACAGTTAGGAGCTGTCTAGCTGACCTAGGTGACCCTAGATCTAGGTGTGATTGTGCATATCTTGTTTGTGATTGCTTGAAGCCGTAAGTCCGTACATATTTCTGTAAAGCTCTTTCTAAAAAGAAAAAAAAACACAAAAACCAAAAACTTTTATAAAAACTTGCCCTTTGTCGCCAAAATCCCATTTTTTTCACCCACCACCCATCGTATTTCTCCATTGACGTTTTCTTACCCTCACCTTCTCCGCTTTGACTATACTAAATTTGTTTAGTGTATGTCCGCTTGGACTCGGGACACTAGCGTCCGCCTAGTCCGCGTTACGTTAGTCGCTACCGACTACGCGATCGACTCAGACGTCGAAACTCCGTCCACGTCTCTTTCACCCTTACCTTTGCCGGCCAACTCCAACGTTGATCGGAATTCTGTTCATACATCCTCACCTTCACCATCACCAACCTCTTCTTCCGCGATGTCAGGATTTAATCCAAACATCTCTTTGACTCCCCCGGGATTGATTCCACCTCCTATGGATGCGAATAACCCACCACCACCGCCTGTTGTAGCGCCACAGCGAATCGCGCTCCAGGATCGTTTCTATCCCACCCATTCTGCACTTCCCACCTGTCTTTCCCTTCCACCGGCCAATGGGGATAATTTTGAAATTAAGCCCCACTTCATTAACATGCTTCCGAAATTTCATGGGCTTGAATCTGAAGATGCCTTTATCTTCATCAACAAGTTCCAAAATGTTTGTGCCATGATGAAAACCACCCAGCTGTCGGACGATGCTATACGGCTACGGGTCATTCCGTTCACTTTGTGCGATCTTGCTGAAAAGTGGCTGTATAGCACTGCTTTCCACTCCATAACCAGTTGGGACGAGTTTGTGAAAGCGTTTCTCAAGAAATTCTATCTGAATCATAAAACCGTAAGGATCCGTAACGAAATCAATCAATTCTCTCAGCTTCCTATTGAACCCTTTTGGAAGTGCTTTGACCGGTATAAAGACCTTCTTGTTCAGTTCCCTCACCATGGTATTGAGAAATGACAACTTTGCCAAACCTTATACGAGGGCCTGAACCCAGCAACCAAGCAGTTGTTGGAAACCATTTGTCAGGGCCACTTCCTATCGAAATCTGACGAGGAAGCATGGCAATTCTTCGACGACCTTGCGGAATAAACGCTTCAATGGGAGAGCACCAGACCAACTTCTTCTTCTTCTTCCTCCACCTCTACTGGTCAGTCTAGGGTAGGAATGCACCAACTTGATGTCTCTATTGCGATGAAAGCTGAAATGGCTGCAATAACGAAAAAACTTGAAGCGATAGAGAGCAAATTTTCATCTCCTGCTCCTGCCCCTGTTCTTCCCCTTCGTACCATTTGTGCTTGTTGTTCCGATCCTTCTCACTTAACCGAAGAGTATCCTTACAATCCACCATCTCAAGGACAGGATCAGGTTAATGCTGCATTTCAGCAAAGACCGAGAAATGATCCATACTCTTCCACCTACAATCCCGGTTGGAGGAACCACCCCAATTTCGCCTGGAATCAGAATCAGCATCAATTCCAAGGCAACAATTTCTAGAGGCCCCCTCCTCCGCAACAACAAGCGCAACAACAAACTCAACATCAATTTCAGCAGCCCTTCCAACCCCAACCTTTTCAAAATCAGACGAACAACTTTGCACCCAACAATTCTTTTCCGCAAAACAACTTTGTTCCATCAAACAACGATAAGGTTTCCTCGCTAGAACGAAGTCTGGAGGCGTTCGTTAAACAATCGACACAATCCACCGCCAACATCCAGTCGTCTATTCAGTCTTTGGTGCAACACACTGCTGCACACGGGCAAAGCATCAAGACCATCGAAGCCTAGATTGCACAGCTGAATGCGGCGTTAAGCGAGCGACAAAAGGGGAAGCTTCCATCTCAACCACTCCCAAATCCTGGTCACCCACATAATGTACATGTTGCTATTGAACAACAGAACTATAATGTGAGTGCCATGACTACATTGAGATCGGGAAGGATGCTGCAAAACAATATTGGCACACGGATCAACGATGACACCCCGGCCGCTTCTTCTTCTTCTTCTTCTTCTTCTTCTCCTTCCTCATCTTCTGAGCCTATTCTTCATTCTTCAAAAGGCTTTCCTTCTTCTTCTTCTTCTGCTTTGAACGGACCCACTTCTCACTCCAAGAAAACACCAGCTCTGGGATCCGTTCCAACTCCACAATCTCCTCCCCAAGCATTGGACTCAACCAATTTTAAAAACGTTCAATTTCCAAACCGGTTGAGGTCCAATAAACAAAATCCACAAATGGAGAAGATTCTGGAGTTTTTTAAGCAGGTTAACATCAACATTCCCCTTTTAGATGTTGTCCAACAAGTCCCGTTCTACGCGAAAATCTTAAAGGACTTGTGCACGAAAAAGAGGAAATCTCAGGTACCCAAGAAAGTTTTCTTGGCTAGTGCTGTGAGTGATGCTCTTACCCAATCTTTACCTCAAAAACGGAAGGACCCTGGCTGTCCTACGATTTCTATTACCATTGGGGATAAGAACATCATCCGGGCACTATTAGATCTTGGTGCCAGTGTTAACCTGCTTCCGTACTCAGTATATGAGCAACTATGTGTAGGAGAGCTGAAACCCATATACTGCACTCTCCAAATGGCCGACCGATCGATCACCCATCCTAGGGGTGAGCTAGAGGATGTGTTAATCAAGGTCGGGGACTTCATATTCCCCGTTGACTTCATTGTTTTAGACACACAGCCTGTAGCTAACCCCCAGAATCAAATTCCGGTGATACTCGGTCGCCCATTCCTTGCAACCTCAAATGCTGTGATCAATTGTCGAAATGGTTCGATGAACCTATCTTTTGGAAACATGGCAATTGAACTCAACATTTTTGGGTTGTGGAATCAGCCCACCGAACCTAATGCTCATATACTATACGTTTGCTCAATCCAGGAGATCACCCCGGAAGAGTGTGAATTCGAGGAGTTTTTGTTCGATCACGATAACCTTAACGCCACTAGTGCGTTCCTCTTCGAACCTGCTGCTGTTTCTGCGCCCGATAATGACTACGAGTGTTTCACTTTCTCGAACGATCTTAGCCACTCACCACCCGAGTTTGAATCCTTCGAATTTCCGGATGAGTTACCTGAACCATCCAACCCGGTCGCTTACACTCGTTTTGAACCTTTGCTGGAATCCTTTAAGTTCGAGACCTTTTCACCAATCTTGCCTTCAATTGTTTCACCTCCAACACTCGAACTCAAGCCTTTGCCGTCTCACCTTAAGTACGCTTACTTGGGTGAGAACGAGACCCTCCCTGTTATCATCTCGGCTTCTCTAGCTCCAGAGCAAGAGAAAGACCTTCTTGCGGTCTTACACAGCAATAGGCAAGCTTTTGGCTGGTCCATGGCGGACATCAAGGGGATTAGTCCCCTGATCGTTGAACATCACATTCATCTGATGGATGATGCCAAACCAGCCAGGGATCCACAAAGGCGACTCAACCCAGTCATGAAGGAGGCTGTGAAAAAGGAAATCGTAAAGTGTCTAGATAGTGGTATCATTTACCCTATCTCTGATAGCCAGTGGGTTAGCCCCATTCACGTTGTCCCCAAGAAATCAGGCATAACGGTCATCACTAACGAGGCGAACGAGTTAATCCCTATTCGCACCCAAACTGGGTGGCGAGTATGCATCGATTACAGAAAACTCAACGCCGCAACGCGGAAGGACCACTTTCCGCTACCTTTCATTGACCAAATGCTTGAACGATTGGCCGGACACGAGTACTACTGCTTTCTTGATGGCTACTCCGGCTATAATCAGATTCCCATCGTCGAAAAAGACCAGGACAAGACCACATTCACTTGTCCTTTCGGCATGTTTGCATAACGTCGCATGCCCTTTGGGTTATGCAATGCGCCCGCTACCTTCCAGCGGTGTATGATGGGAATCTTCTCAGACATGGTGGAAAAATTCCTGGAGATCTTCATGGACGATTTCTCCATCTTCGGCGATTCCTTTAACGAGTGTTTGCTGCATCTCGACGCTGTCCTTACCCGATGTAAGGACAAGAACCTCACTTTGAATTGGGAGAAGTGCCACTTCATGGTGCGCGAAGGTATTGTCTTAGGACATATCATTTTGCAAAATGGCATAGAGGTTGACAGAGCGAAGATTGAGGTCATTTCCAATCTCCCTCCTCCCAGATGCGTCAGAGACATCCGAGCCTTCCTTGGCCATGCCGGTTTCTATAGACGGTTCATTAAGGGCTTTAGGAAGATTGCTAGGCCCTTGACTCTTCTACTGGACAAGGGCACGCCATTCGACTTCAACTCGAGCTGTGTGACTGCGTTCGAGTCATTAAAAAGCTCACTCACTTCTGCTCCCGTTCTTTCTTCACCTGACTGGACGCACCCATTTGAGATTATGTGCGATGCATCCGACTTTGCCATTGGTGCTGTCCTTGGACAACACATCAACAAGATGCCGCACGTAATCTATTATGCTAGCCGAACCCTGAACGACGCCCAACTTAATTATACAACAACTGAGAAGGAATTCTTAGCTGTTGTATTTTCTTTAGAAAAGTTCCGGCCCTACCTCATCGGCTCTCCAGTCATTGTCTACACAGACCATTCTGCTCTGCGCCATCTTTTTGCGAAGAAAGATGCAAAATCTCGGCTAATATGTTGGATCCTCTTTCTTCAAGAGTTTGACCTTGTCATCAAGGACAAAAGAGGATGTGAAAACGTAGTCGCCGACCATCTCTCACGACTTCCTTCTTCACCGTCGCCTCAACTTCCGATCAATGACGTTTTTCCGGATGAACAACTCTTGACAGTATCTTGTGAACCCTGGTTCGCAGATATTGTGAACTATTTGGCCACAGGGTTACTACCGACTGAATGGTCAAGTCAGGACAGACTTCGATTCTTATCCCAAGTAAAACACTTTTACTAGAACGAACCCTATCTGTTCAAGTACTGTCCCGACCAGATTATTCGTCGGTGTGTCCCTGACGATGAATTCAAGAGTGTGCTGTCATTTTGCCACGATCAAGCATGTGGCGGGCATTTTGGCCCCAGAAAGACAGCTGAGAAGATCTTGCAGTGTGGTTTCTACTGGCCACAACTCTTCAAAGACGCTCATGACTACTGCAAGACTTGCTCCCGGTGCCAACACTTGGGCCGGATATCCAGGAGGAACGAGATGCCGCTCCAACCAATCTTGGTTGTGGAGATTTTCGACGTTTGGGGGATAGATTTCATGGGGCCGTTTCCCAGCTCTTTTGGGAAGTTGTACATCCTTCTCGCTATTGATTACGTCTCTAAGTGGGTCGAGGCTGTGCCCAGACGGACTAACGACAATAAGGTTTCTTAAAAAAAACATTTTCTCCCGGTTTGGGCACCCCCGAGCGATCATTAGCGACAATGGAACTCATTTCTGCAATAAGACTTTCGAGGCCTTGATGCAGAAATATTCCATTAATCATAAGCTATCTACGCCCTACCACCCCCAAACCTGTGGGCACGCCGAAGTTTTAAATCGGCAAATCAAGCAGATACTGGAGAAGACGGTTTCCAAGAACCATAAGGATTGGTCGTTGAAACTCACCGATGCCCTTTGGGCATTTCGAACTGCTTATAAGACCGATCTTGGCATGTCTCCCTATCAGCTTGTGTACGGAAATGCTTGCCACCTCCCTGTGGAAATAGAGCATCGCGCATTTTGGGCGATTAAAGAGCTGAATCTGTCTCTCGAAGATGCGGGCAGCCATCGGAAGCTGCAGTTGAATGAATTAAGCGAGCTTAGGGATGAGGCTTACGAAAACGCGGTTGTCGTTAAGAACCGAACGAAGGTGTTTCACGATAAACACCTTTTGCGCAAAACTTTCACACCTGGTCAACAGATGCTGCTTTATGACACCCGGCTACATTTCCATCCAGGTAAGCTCAGATCTCGTTGGAAGGGGCCGTATTTTGTGCGGAATGTGTATCCGCATGGCGCTGTGGATTTGGAGAATCCACAGGACGGTTCATTTTTCAAAGTAAACGGACACCGACTTAAACCGTACCTTAGCGCCGAACCAACAGAGGAGCTCCTGGTCTTACAGGAGCCGGTTTACCCTGCATAATCTTCCTCTGCCTACCACCAAACTTCGGTTATCCAGCCAAGAACAGTGGACACTATTCCAAATAAGTTTGGGGGTATGTATATATCATTCTGTATATATTTGTGGATATTCTTTTCCATTTTTACTATTTTTCTTTTCTTTAAAAACAAAAACAAAAACAAAAAAAATGTGTATATCTAACTGACAATTTTGACCCTTCATTGATCTCTTCATGCAATGACAGTGAGGACACTGTCCAGTTTAAGTTTGGGGGTACGCTCGGTACGCATTTCTAACCTTCGCATTCATATGTATATTTTGCATCTGCATATTAAAATCCATAAAATCCATAAAAATCAGAAAATTCTAAAATCATAAAATCTTTTTGTCAAGTTAGCTAGTGGGAGAACTCAGATTCAACATTTCGACGGTTTTGTTTGATAAGATAAGAATAACTAAATCTTATTTTTAGATTTTGAAAACCTGAAAGATAACTCTCATTTGAAGTTAACTATAGCTGATATACGTCTTTACATCACACTACACTTGTCGTGAGTTTTGGAAATTAGATGACAAGTCTATTATGTCTAAAAACTTTTAAATGGATAAATGATTTTCTGAGGATCAAATAGGTTTGTTCTGAAATAAGTAATATCAAGAATAGTTTATGAAGTGAAGTGAATATGAAGGAATGTTATTGATACCTTAATTGGAACTAAGTCTGAAAAATAACCCATCTGGAACTTGATTGGAATGATTACACACCGAACCTACTAAATACGTCTTTTATCTAAAAAAATAATTGAACTGCCGGTTATATCTCCGTTCGTATTGAATCATCATGATTTTCACGCTAAATTGTCTTTTGTTTTTGGACCTAGGTAACTTGAGTAATTAAGTCTGCTGGGGTGTCTCTACACCTAATGCCCTAAAACCAACTGGTTTGGGTGCGTTGGTCCAAAGCTCGTTAAGAAGCCTAGAAAGTCCAGATTAAAACAAAGTCAAGCAAGTGTTCTCTCCGAGTTAAAATTCCTAACGGTTCTTTGTGTGAGAATAATCCTGACAAAAGACAGGTTTTTATAAAAAAAAATATTTCTAGCGGAGATATGAAGGTTTTATTCTATGATAAAGACTATTGCACGTTCACAGAGGTGTGTATGAAATGAAAACAAGAAAAATGTGGAGTGAAAAATAAGACCTAGTTTCCTGTTAAAGAAGATAGAAATTCTGAAGTTGAAACTTTACTGGAAAACGAAACTTGAAAAATACTTAACTCTTTATAAAACTTATGTGATCCTTTTAAAATTTTTATCTGGGCTTTATTGTGTGACATGATGACTTTAACCGATCCTTCTGGAACTTAACGACACAATTTGCACTGCACGTAAAGACATATAAAATCTTAAGTTAAATAAGAAGCGAGGTATGAAAAATAAAGGTTCGATAGTCTAGACTTAGGATAATAGAATTGTTATTTTCTGAAACAAAACCCTTGGGTTTGGATCAAAGTTATTTTGCAAAACTAGCTTGACCGGATTTTGTGGGTAGTATCCGCTGAAAACCCTCAGGAGACAACACTCCTCCTACTAGGGACACCTAGAGGTTTAAACGGCTTGTTGCACA
The DNA here is from genome assembly GCA_030015575.1 of Agapanthus africanus. Lineage (NCBI taxonomy): Eukaryota > Viridiplantae > Streptophyta > Magnoliopsida > Asparagales > Amaryllidaceae > Agapanthus > Agapanthus africanus. The sequence goes on from CM057339.1 coordinate 502,061,884, forward strand.
TGCTCAGTGCAATCGCGTTCCCTGCGAAAGTGAGGTTAGAAATTTTTTGTGAATAAATTGGCTTTGCTCGGGACGAGCAAATGATAAATTTGGGGGTATTTGTTCATATCAGATTTTTGCATTTTTATACCGCCCAATTTTTATCACATTGCTTATCGGTAGGTACTCTTGAGCCATGTTTGCTAGTTAATTGCAGGATACAGGTTCTCAGCTCTAAACAGTGAAATTCATGGAAAAGCACGACAAATTCCGGATTACTGCCAACCACAGATAAAACACGGGTCTCCGCTCTCTATCCGTATGTTGCCGCACACCAGTTTAAGGGACAAAATGGCAAATCAATGTCATTTTCATGCACAAAGCTCAATGTCAGCACAAGATCCAACATATCTACGCGAAGCTCAAGGAAATCATGACAAAAGATCCACATCAAATCACCTTTTGTTCTGCTGAAATTCTGGAAATATTGTGAAGAGATTCTGAGAAACAACATATACCACACTGAAGAGTACTAAAAACCAGGGAAAACCACCAAATTTCATGGCCTAACTCCACATAATGGCCACGGTTCCGCGGCATAAGCATGCTTAGGCCGCGGAACCGCGGCCATGCTGACTCTTCAGTGGGTCGTCTTCTGGGGGTAGTTTGGTAATTTTTTTTATGGCAGATTGTTGCCCTAGGTTTCCTGTTCCCTGCCTATAAACAGTCCAGAACTTGCCAAAGCAAAGGGTGCTTATTCTTGTATTTAGATTTTAGGATATATGTTGTTGTTCTTCTTCCTCTTCTCATCTCTTCTCCATTAAAACCTTATAGTGAGCTTTTGTGAGTGAAGTGAGGAATAAAGAGTTCTTTTTGTTACCATGCTTGTCTTGTTATGATTGTTAATTATAATTGCTTGTATTTTTCATTTGCTAATCTAGTTGTTGTTATTTGTTGTTTGTTTCTTTCTTGTTCTCTTTTTCTTTATCCTTAAACAACAATGATGCTTAAGCTTGATCCTTGCCAAAGTGAGGTCTCAAATAGCTAATTGTAATCTCCTAACCTCCTTCTTTCTATCTTCCTCCTTTTGTTGTGTTTTCTTTTTCTTATAATGGGTGAGTAGTTTTCTTACTTGTTAGGGTAGGATAAGGAAAGTTTGAGAGAAGGAAATCTCTCTCACTCTTTCCTTGTCCAACATCTTAATTCGGACTCCCGTTAATTTAACCACAATCCGCTCCCTACGGCACCCTATCCTACATGATAGCGGTGATTCCTTAGTGAGACCGGTTGTGGTTAAATTAACCGGAGGTTATGGCTAAGAGCCAAGAACGGATGGACAAGCATCAAAAGGAAGTACTTAAGCGTTGGAAAGCCTAGCTTATACTCGCAAGTTCCTTCCCAGTCATGCTAATCCCCGTTGTTGCCGATTACCGTAACACCGATATTAAGAGTGGCAATGAAAGAAGTGAGCGACTCCTAACTCAAACTAACCTAATCCTAACCCTAACAAGCTCTCTTTATATATCATTTTAGCACATAGTTAATCTCAAAACAAACCTGGACATTTGGACTTAACTCGTTAAAGCACATAGAAAAAGATTCCCATTTCCCTGCGGACGACCCGTACTCAACCGGCTAGCTACAAGCGAAACCGTCTTGATTGCGGTAATTAACTAAGCACGCAAAAACTCTACCAATCAGGTCACATCAATGAAATACGGTTGATGAAGTTACATAGAGAGGGATATTTGAATCCGTTCGAATATCAGTCTTATGCAACTTGTCAATCATATCTCAAAAGAAAGATGACAAAGACTCCGTTCACTGGACACAAAGTAAGAGCGAGCGAGCTCTTGGGACTCATACACGGCGATGTGTGTGGTCCAATGTCTACACATGCGAGAAGTGGTTATTCCTACTTCATTACTTTTACGGATGATTTCTCTAGGTATGGACATGTATTCTTGATGAAAAATAAATCCGAAGCCATTGAGAAATTCCGAGAATACAAGAATGAAGTGGAAAAACAAACCGGCAAAAGTATCAAGACACTGAGATCTGATCGAGGTGGTGAATAATTAAGTGCCGAGTTCCTGGGCTACTTAAAAGAGAATGTAATTCTTTATCAGCTTACTCCTCCATACACATCTCAGCACAACGGTGTACCAGAAAAGCGGAACAGAACCCTATTGGATTGTTGGATTTACCTAGCACCTTATCAAGGTTTTAGAAGCATCACATATGCCAAAATCAAATTTTGAAGGTGCTAAGTGAACTTGACAAGAATCATAACTAGAAATTTAGGGTTTCATTTGACTAAGCATTACATGCAAATGAAAAACAATCACTCAGGGTAGAGATTACATCCTTTGTAGACCTCCCTTGGTGACTCCTTGGCACTTTGAGAGTTTGGAACGGATCGATGGAAGCTTCCTTGTCCACGAAGATCCACCCGAAGTCCCTTTGCCCAAAGCTTCTTGCTTTACTTGATATGTGAATGAAGTAGAGCAAACACCCTACACAAATGGGCTAGATGTGTATAGTATGATGATGTGGTTTGTATTCTATAATCAAAACCCTTTCTTTTTATCAACTTCACTCAAAGAAATTTTCAAGAGAGGAAGAAGAAGATGGTGGCTAAGCTTGAGCTCAAAAGATAATGATATGAATGAATAATTGAAATGAGAAAGAATAATCTATATCAATCCTTCTCACTACAACCATGGTTAGTAATTATCTAGATCTTTATCAATGAGTTAATAAAGCAAAAGGATAATTAACTCAAGATTAAAAAGTAGTTGAAGTATGGTCAAAGATGATAAACATTAACCATGTGTGAATTATCCTTTCCTTTAATTCAAAATGATAAATAAATAGATAATTACTACAATATGAGTCTTGCATTGCCACTAAATATGTATCAACAACCATGATACAATGTATGTATGTATGTGTCCATGCACATCATCATGTGCATACATGCATGCATACAAAAGTAGAAAAATGGTTTAATTAAAAAATTAATCTAAAAGTCATTTGTTAAATCAACACTTGATTTTGCAAACCGGTCATATCACATACGACCCGACCAATAGAAAATGCCTGATTAATATACGGTATCACATATCCGTATTTAATCGGGTCCCCGCGCATATCTCATATGCACACATCTTTTCGCCTGAGCTAGGAAACTTCATTGTGGGACTCTAAGACTCGTCAATACGCCGGCAGTAGGTGATGATCATATCAAACACCCACAAGCCGCAAGCGGTCAGCCAAACGTAACGGCCACCCGGGTATTGAGCGATCAGAAGAAAACCAGCGAAGCTGTCAAAACTCCCGTCGAGCCAACTGGCAACACTTACCGTACAGTCCGTTCTTCTCGTCAGATATGTTGCATATCGAGTCTAGGGATGGAATCGTCGACCCCAATAACTCAATAAGTCATGCTGGTGTATGGCTCATAACAGATCGAGAAACTACTGATAACGCTTATCAGTAAATCTCAGCAGCCCTGGCCAGGGACTTCCTGTTATAGCCAATCGAGCATAGCACAACATCAACTCCCAATACTGGGAGAGACGAAACCCCTCCTATCGCTCATCGCCTCCATGTGCCTCGGGACTGTACCCAAAGTCCACCTGATTGCACGACTCAGTAGAGCCGTGGTAGGGTGGATATCAAAGTACAGTGGGAGGACACACAACACTCTATGACGACCTTGGGTCTACAGACTAACCTGTACTAGTGTCACCTGAGAACTGCTATCCGACGATAGATATAATACCACATAGGAGTTCTCTGTGAGTCCGTTCAGTGTACCCAGTCTCCACTGAGCACCCGCATACAATCTTTGGTGTCACCTCACCAGATGGATATGGGATCATCCATCGCCCATCATACGGGACAAGAATAGTATACGCTAGTCTACTCTGGAATATCGATGTCCCATCTCGATACACCCACGACTAGGAACAGTTCAAGGATATGCTTATAAACTACACATGCCCCACTTGTATGATCCACATCATAGTCACAGTAGTCAAGCAAATATCCTGAGGGCTTTATCAACATGTGCAAATGAATAAAAGCATGATCAAATTAACATATCATGATAAAGTAAACCAGATAGCATACTATCATGTTGAGCGAGAAAGTCATCTAAAATCATATATACATGTCCAAGCATCCACTATACATATAATGGCCTCTAGGGCATACATATATCTAATAATCTCCCACTTGCACTAAGGCCAGTTATTGGCGTATCTCATACCCAACATCTCAAAAAGTCGCTCATGCTGCGGCTGTGGAAGGGCTTTGGTGAGTGGATCCGCTGTGTTATCCTTTGTATCTATTCTCCGAATCTCGATCTCCTAGCGATCTACTATCTCCCGGATCAAATGATATCGTCTCAGGATGTGTCTGGATTTCTGATGGGACCTTGGTTCTTTGGCTAACGCCATAGCTCCATTATTATCACAATACAATGGTATTGGATCAATAATGGTTGGAACTACTCCTAGTTCCACGATGAACTTCCTCATCCAGACGGCTTCCTTGGCAGCATCATTTGCAGCAATATACTCAGCTTCTATCGTAGAGTCTGCAACGGTATCCTGTTTGGAACTCTTCCAACTAACCGCCCCTTCATTGAGGGTAAATACAAACCCCGAGATAGATTTGCTGTCATCCTTATCACTTTGCAAGCTGGAATCGGTAAAGGCCTCCATCTGGAGATCCCTATTACCATACACCAAGAACAATTCTTTAGTCCTTCGCAAGTATTTAAGAATGTTCTTCACTGCTATCCAATGTTTCTCTCCTGGGTTGGATTGATACCTGTTTCCTACAGCTAGTGCATAAGCTACATCAGGGCGAGTACATAACATCGCATACATTATAGATCCTACGGCTGAAGCGTAGGATATAACGCTCATGCGAGCTCTCTCTTCATCAGTCTTCGGACAGAAGTCCTTGGAGAGAGTGATTCCATGACAAGCAGGAAAGGCACCACGCTTGGAATCTTCCATACTAAACCTTTTTAGGATGGTGTCTATGTACTTTGATTGGGACAATCCCAATAACCTTTTTGATCTATCTCTATAGATCCTTATGCCCAAAATGCATGAGGCATCACCCAGGTCCTTCATGGAGAACCTTTGTGATAATAATAGTTTGACCGATTGTAGCATAGGAATATCATTTCCTATTAGGAGAATGTCATCTACGTACAATATGAGAAATGTGACAGTACTCCCTACAATCTTCTTATAAATGCATGGTTCATCTATATTTTTGATAAAATCAAATTCTTTGATTGTATCATCAAAGCAGATGTTCCAGCTCCGTGAGGCCTGCTTTAATCCATAAATGGATGTAAGCAATCTACATGCTTTCCCGCTGCTCCCACTGTCAATGAAGCCCTCTGGCTGATCCATAAAAACACATTCTTCTAAATCACCATTTAGAAATGCAGTTTTAACGTCCATCTGCCAGATTTCATAATCATAGTGAGCAGCAATAGCAAGTAGGATCCTAATGGATTTAAGCATTGCTACTTGAGAGAAAGTTTCATCATAGTCCAATCCTGGTCTTTGACGAAAACCTTTCGCTACTAGCCTTGCTTTAAAGGTCTCTACCGGTCCATCTATACCAATCTTTCTTTTAAAGATCCATTTGCACTTCTAGGGCATACGTATTACTAACAGATATCCCCGCGCCTCTCTTCAAGAGGCACCATAGGACGGTGCCCCGTTCCCCATCTACCCCGATCTTCATGGATGAATGGGATCTCCGCTTCGAGGTGCCCTCGAGGCTTTCTGTCGCCGACAGCCTGCTCTCGGAAATGGAAAGGTCGGCTGGGGGCAAAATCCCCCGGGGGACCCTCAGGGCCCAAATGGCGGCCATAGACCAGGAGGCCGTGCAGGTCAGTGTCCGCCCCCCGCCTGGGTCTTCATCAAGTACATTTTGTTTTTTAACCTCTCCTTTTGTTTTCCTCAGGTCCCCAGCACTGCGCCGTCATTTTCAACATGCGGGACGAGGAAATTGCCCCGGCGATGTAGATCGCTGGTGAGTATACCTCGCGAGAGGAGGGCTTGAGACGGGAGCTTCACGAGGAGAAGGAGAGGATCGCCGCCCTCGAGGATTGGGTGGCAGCCGAGGATCGGGTGAACTCCAACTACTGGGAGACCATCCGGGTTATGATGGAGTCCAACAAGGCCGTTGATGCCAAGTTGGAGGATGCCAGGGTGCTCGCCGCCACCTTGAAGAAGACGCGGGACACCCTCAAGAGGGATAACGGGGCGATGAAGGAGGCGGTGAGGCGCGCCGACCTCCGGGCCGCGAAGGCGGTGGAGAGCTACGGAACGTCGGATCGGTTCTACGCCGACCTCGAGGAAGCCTCGGCCCTCGTCTGGCATTATGCCCTCGACGCCGTCAAGGCGCTGATGCCGGAGTTTCCCGACGGTAAGCTCCGGCTCGAGTATCCCTTCGACTATGAGGCACAGGGGAACGCTGCCGGGAGTGTCGCCGGGGAGAAGGCCCCCAGTGGGGCGTTGGGGATAAGGCGGTCACCCCGGCTCCCAGTGCCGAAGCTCTTACTGCGGGCGCCGACCCTCAAGCCAACACCCCGGCTTTCGGCGCTGCCACGGAGCATGTCGAGGTGCTCCCCGGCCCTGAGGCCTGAATCTCCATGCTTCTTTTTTTTTTTTATTCTTTTTCTGTTTTTTGTTTTGGAATTTTGTAAGCCTTCGTGCGATTTTGTACGGCTGAGGAGCCCACACTATCTTTGTAAAGTCCCCCGAGTTGTAAATAAAGCCCGTTTTCAGAAATTTGTGTCGCAACCTTTTCATCTTGTGGTGATGTCTCATTTTTCTCGCCTGATGAACGTTAGGTCAGCGGCCGGTCCTTTAGTTGGCGATCGCGCGTCGAGTTAAATCTAGTCATCTGTCAAGTATGCAAAGACCGGTGTAAGGTCGGCGTCTTTATGGCCCCGAAGTCGAGGTGGCGATTGCTCGTTGAAGATACGTCGATTTGGACTGGTGACCACCGCTCTTAAGATTGGTCGGCGTCGCCGAGGTTGAGGTCTGACCCTTAGCACAGACGGGTAGGGAGTTACCCGCTAAGGATGGACCGAGCAGGGTAGCTGCTCGGTTGCCTCAAGATGAGGGCTTTGATCCTTGGCATCGGTTTTAGTAACTACCGGCCATGGATAGACCGAGCATGGAAGCTGCTCGGTTGCCTCTTGGTGAGGGCTTTGATCCTAAGCGTAAATGGGTAAGAAGTTACCCGCCGAGGATAGACTGAGCAGGGTAGCAGCTCGGTTGCCTCTTGGCGAGGGATTTGATCCTTGGCGTTGGTGGGTAGTGAACTACCAGCCATGGATGGACCGAGCAGGGTAGCTGCTCGGTTGCCTCTTGGCGAGGGCTTTGATCCTTAGCGCAGATGGGTAGGAAGTTACCCGCTAAGGATGGACCGAGAAGGGTACCTGCTCGGTTGCCTCTTGGCGAGGGCTTTGATCCTTAGCGTAGATGGGTAAGAAGTTACCCGCTGAGGATAGACCGAGCAAGGTAGCTGCTCGGTTGCCTCTTGGTGAGGGCTTTGATCTTTGGCGTCGGTGGGTAGTGAACTACCAGCCATGGATGGACCGAGCAGGGTAGATGCTCGGTTGCTTCTTGGCAAGGGCTTTGATCCTTAGCGCAGACGGGTAAGAAGTTACCCGCTAAGGATGGACCGAGCAGGGTAGCTTCTCGGTTGTCTCTTGGCGAGGGCTTTGATCCTTAGCGCAGATGGGTAGGAAGTTACCCGCTAAGGATGGACCGAGCAGGGTAGCTGCTCGGTTGCCACTTGGCGAGGGCTTTGATCCTTATCATAGATGGGTAAGAAGTTACCCGCTAAGGATAGACCAAGCAGGGTAGCTGCTCGGTTGCCTCTTAGCGAGGGCTTTGATCCTTAGCGTAGATAGGCAAGAAGTAACCCGCTAAGGATAGACCGAGCAGGGTAGCCGCTCGGTTGCCTCTTGGCGAGGGCTTTGATCCTTAGCGTCGGTGGGTAGTGAACTACCCGCCATGGATGGACCGAGCAGGGTAGCTGCTCGGTTGCCTCTTGGCGAGGGCTTTGATCCTTGGCGTCGGTAGGTAATGAACTACCAGCCATGGATGGACCGAGCAGGGTAGCTGCTCGGTTGCCTCTTGGCGAGGGCTTTGATCCTTAGCATAGATGTGTAAGAAGTTACCCGCTAATGATAGACCGAGCAGTGAAGCTGCTCGGTTTTATGAGGCTCTTCCCTACCCACCGAGATGTGTGAATATCGGGAAGAGCGACCATCGCGGGCGGTACGTGGAAGAAACGCATAGGGGAGGCGAAGCGTTCGAAGATCTGCGTTGCTCCGACTTCGATTCGCCGAGAAATGCGGGATACCCGCCGCGTGGCAGTACAGTATTGGAGGAATTGAGCGAATCCCTGGATTCGCGCCCATGCGCGCGCAAATTTGGACTCTTGGAGACTCTGTGGAGTCTATAAATAGAGAATGAGATGCCAACTTTCCAGCATTGCTCTTTCGAGATGGCTGGGCGCATCTATGGGATCGAAGAGATCATTACTCCCGATGACATCTATCTGTACGACTAGTCCGTTTCTGAGGAGAGGTACCCGGGAGTGGTCCAGCAACTCGAGGATCACATCGTCCGTCTACTTCCTCGCCGATCGCCTCTCCTCTAGTTGCTAATGTACGCAATCTGGAGAAGGTCTCCAGGGTTGTACAGCCCCCTTGCCGAGGAGTTGTTGGACGAGGCGCTCGACAAGGTGCGTATGATCTTCTTGATCGGTCTCATCTCCAAGACCAGGAATGACCGATCCTTGGCCTTCATTTTGGAGTGTTTCCAAAAAAGACATATCGTGAGCCAGGGCTCGGCAGGTGGGGCGCCAGGTGCCTCCGTGGCATCCTGGGTTTGCGTGCAGCATCAGCGGGAGCGGGCTGCAGAGGCCAGGGCTCGGTTGGCGGAGATCTCCTCGGAGTATCACCAGGAGTACTTCCTCGATCCTGCCCCCCTGTTGTAATTTTTCTTTTTATGTAAGGCTGAGGAGCCCATAATACCTTATAAATAAATAAATTTCTCCTTTTTGCGATGCTCTATTGTTTCCTTCTTATCATTAAAAAAGAACTTAGAAAAATTTACATCGCTTTTGTAAAAGAAGAAATATATTTTCATAGGTATTCCTTTCAAAGGTACAACTTAAGCTTCTCGGCGTTGTAAGGCCGCGGAAATTTGCGACCCGCAGCGTCTTGTAAGCGATAAGCCCCACCGGGCAAGACCTCGGAGACGAGGAATGGGCCGTCCCACTTCGGAGAAAACTTATGCAGCTTGCCCTGATCAACGAATTCGTTCCGCCTTAGGACCAAGTCCCCGGCCCTAAAGGTGCGATGCTTGACTCGCGCGTTGTAGTAGCGGGCAGTTTGCTGTTGGTAAGCGGTAGCTCTAATCTGTGCCCGGTCCCGCTTTTCCAATAAGACATCCAAATTAGTCTGGAGTGCCGAGGTGTTTGCTTCGTCATCGAAATGCTTGACCCTGTGACTGGGTAGCCCGATCTCTGCTGGGACCATTGCCTCGGTGCCGTAGCAGAGACTGAAGGGGGTCTCTCCGGTGGGGGTCTTCCTCGATGTGTGCAAGGCCCATAAGACCCAAGGTAATTCGTCGACCCAACTGCCCTGTCGTCCTTCAAGGCAAGCTCGAAGTCCTCGAATGATGTCCCTGTTAGCGACCTCGGCTTGCCCGTTGCACTGGGGGTGCGCGACTGCGGCGAACTTCATCAGTATATGGTATTCGCTGCAGAATCCTTTAACTCTTTAGTTTTCGAAATTTGTCCCGTGGTCGGTGATGATACACCTCGGGATCCCAAACCGGAGTATTATGTTGTTCTGCAGGAACTTGATGGTCGTGGTGGCGTCTGGTTTTCTGATGGGGACGGCCTCGATCCACTTCGTAAAGTAGTCCACCTTGATGAGGATGTACTTGTAACCACCCGTACCAGTAGGGAATTGGCCTATCATGTCCATTCCCCACTGGGCAAACGACCAGGGGGAGGTTAGGGCTGTTAGCTCGGTAGCCGGAAGGCGGGGTATGCTGCCATGGAGTTGGCAGCTTTTGCACCTTCTGACGAGCTTCTAAGCGTCCTGATGAATGGTCGGCCAATAGTACCCTTGGAGCAACGCCTTTTGGACTAAGGTGCGGGCCCCTTGATATGCACTGCCGACCCCATCATGAATCTCACGGAGGACATAATCGGCTTCGTGGGGGTCGACGCACCGAAGCAGGGGTTGAGTGAAGGATTTCTTGTAGAGGTTCCCGTTGCTCCAGACGAAGTGGCGGGATTTGGCTCGAAGGCGTTGGGCCTCCCCACGATCCCGGGGAGCGTACCCTCCTCAGGAATTCCACGATGGGCTTCCTCCAGTCTTGGTCCTCTTCCCGGGCTGTGTAAACTTAGAGTGACGTCGCTCTGTCTTCCACGCTAGGCCGTGGCAAGACCTTGAAGATGATATTTCTCTTGTTGTTGGCCGTGTAGGAGGAAGCTAGCTTGCTTAGGGCGTCGGCCTGGGCGTTTAGGTGTCGGGGAATCTTCTCCACTTGAACTTCGTCGAAATCCTTTCGCAGCCTTCTTACCTCGGCTAGGTACTTCACCATCAGGGGCTCCCGTGCTTCGAAGCGGCCGGACACTTGGCCGATGACCAGAGCGGAGTCGCTATGGATTCAGATCGTCTTCAGCCCCACCCTAGAGGCGATCCGCAGTCCAGCGAGCAGAGCCTCGTACTCTACTACGTTTTTTGAGGCTTTGAACCCGTTCAAAGAATACTCCATCTCTGCCTCGTTCGGGCCCCGAATGATGAGGCCGGCACCACAACCCTCCTCGGTTGATGACCCGTCGACGTAAAGGATCCAATTGGGGACGGAGTCAGGCCTCTCATTGATCGAGGGCTGAGATCCAGGGGTTGGCACGGGCACTGCCACCTTGTTAGGGATAGTGCATTCGACGATATAATCAGCCAGGGCTTGTGCCTTGACAGTTTGCCTCGGGCGGTATTTGATGTCGAATTGGGACAACTCCCACCTCCACTTCTCCAAACGACCAGAAGACTTGGGGGCGGCGAGAATAACACCTAAAGGGCGTTCGGTGAGGATGAGGATGGTGTGCGCTTGGAAATAGTTCCATAGTTTCCTCGAGGCCACGATGAGTGCCAAGACAATCTTCTCTATTGCCGGGTACCTCGTTTCCGCATCCTTGAAGATGTGGCTTACATAGTAGACCGGCTTCTGGACTCCCTCGACCTCTCGGATGAGCACCGAACCTGCAGATTGATCGGACACCGCCAGATACAGTGATAGCTCATCTCCTTCAACTGACCAGGTGAGTAGTGAGGGAGTCGCTAGGTGCACTTTCAATTGCTCGAAGGCGATCTGACACTCTTCCGACCATTCGAACCATAAGATCTTCCTTAGAGCTTTGAAGAACGGGGGCACTTTTCCCCAGATCTTGACATGAAACGACTCAGAGCGGCTACCCTCCCTGTGAGCCGCATAATTTCGATGTTAGTCTTGGGCGCGGCCATGTTGAGGATGGCGCTGATTTTCTCCGGGTTAGCCTCGATTCTTTGGTGGGTGACCATGAACCCGAGGAACTTGCCACTAGTGACCCCGAACGCGCACTTGGTGGGGTTCAGCTTCATCTTATATTTGCGGAGGACGTCGAAAGCCTCGCCCAGATCTTTGGCGTGCTGATCTGACGAGTTCGATTTGACGAGCATGTCGTCGACGTAAACCTCCATGTTCCTGCCGATCTGCGGCTTAAACATCCTGTTAACCAAGCGTTGGTACGTAACCCCGGCGTTTTTGATGCCGAAGGGCATCACTTTATAGAAGTATACCCGCCGGTCCGTTGTGAATGCGGTGATATCTTCCTCCGCCGAATTCATACGGATCTGGTTATAGCCGGAGAAAGCGTCCATAAAGCTGAGTAGCTCATGTCCTGCTGAACTGTCGACAAGATGATCTATCCGAGGGAGAGGATAGTTGTCTTTCGGGAAGGCCTTGTTAAGGTCGGTGAAGTCGACGCACATGCGCCACTTCCCGCTTGCTTTTTTAACCATGACCACATTCGCTAACCACTTCGAGTAAGCAACGTTCCGAATGAAGTTGGCTGCGAGCAGCCTGTCAGCCTCGTCCTTGATCGCTCTTTGCTTGATCGGGGCGAAGCTTCGTTTCTTCTTCCTGACGGGTCGGACCGCCGGGTCGACCCCGAGTTTATGTGATATTACTTTAGGGTCTATCCCGAGCATGTAGGCGGGCGCCCAGGCGAACACGTCTGAGTTTTCTCGAAGGAAGTGGACCAGGTCGTCGCGCCCAGATCCCGTTAAGAGTGACCCGATTTGGACGGTTCGTTCATTGTCCCCTTCGATGAGGGGGACCTCTGTTAGCGGCTCCACCCGGGCTCCTCGAATCTCTTTATGCTCGTCCCGAGTATCCAAAGATCCCCTGAAATCATCCGTGCTCTCCAGATCATCATTTCTCTCCTCGGGCATAGACGTCACTGCGAAGCAAATCTTTGCGGTTTGCTGGTTCCCGTAGGCCCGACTTATCCCGCATTGGTCGAGGGGAAACTTTATTGCTAGGTGGTAGGTCGATATCTGGGCCCGGAGGGAGTTCAGCGTTGGGCGTCCCAGGAGGATATTGTAGGCCGATAGAATTCTGGCGGCGATGAACTCCACAGGCATGGTACGCGTATGGCCTGTCTCCCCGATGTTAAGCAGGAGGGTGACCACCCCTTCTGCCGGGATGGAGTGGTTGGTGAACCCCGACAGGATGTGGGCGGTCGCCCTCAGGTCCGACGGGGTAATTCCCATATACAGGAAGCAGTCGTAGAAGAGGATGTCTGCCGAGCTTCCCGAGTCGACTAATATCCTTTGTACTTCGTAACGGTGGACCCGCGCGGTGATTACCATAGGGTCGTTGTGAGGCAGGGATATCCTGTGGAGGTCCTCATCGGTAAAGATGATGGGCTCTGCTGATTTGACCCTCTTCCTGGGTTGGCTGCTGGTCCCTTCGACCGGAAAAGGGGCGCCACGTCTCGTCGGCCCCAGGCGCACCCCCCGCTGATACGACCATGATTTGGCCGATCGTCAACTCGCCGGGAGGGGGACGGTGCTCTTGCTCTCGGTCGGCTTGTCGCTTGTCCCGTAAGTATCTTGCCAGGTGCCCCGAGCAGATTAGTTCCTCGATGTAGTCTAGGAGCTGTTTGCAGTTCTCGGTGGGGTGTCCATGCGACCTGTGGAAAGCACAATAGGGGCCTCGTGTTCGTTTGGCCGCCTTATGGTTGACCGGGGGGAGTTTGAAGAATCTTTCGCCCTTTGCCTCCTCTAACAGCTCTGTCTAGGAGACGTTGAGCGGGGTATACTCCTGGAACTTTAGGGAGTAGGGCTTTGGCCACTCAATCTTCTTTTTATCCTCTCTTGCCCTCTTCTTCTAATCGGTCTGGTCTGTCCGAGCTAGGTCCACGTTCACCTCGGACTCGAGCTGAATCTCTCGCTCGGTCCAGGCTTTTACCTCATCCATGGTCATAGGTTGCGCTAATGCAAAGGAGCGGAGCCACTCCCTATGCCTACGACCCGACCTAAAGGCAGTGATGACCGTCTCGTCTCGGTGCTTTGTGACCTCAAGGAGGGCGTTGTAGAAGCGGGTGACGTATCCCTTGAAGGATTCCTTGTCCCCCCTCTTTATGGTAAAGAGATGATCGACGGTGCACTTCTGCCGTCTGTTCCCGACGAAATGGCCGAGGAACTGGGTGGCCAGCTCATCGAAGGTAGATATTGAGAGTGGCGTTAGTCCTCGGAATCAGTCTCATCCACAGCGGATGAGAGTGGCGGGGAAATCCTGGCATTGCGCAGCGTCTGAGTTGTCCTGGAAACTCATCCTTGCTGTGAATGCGTCCAAATGGTCTTTCGGGTTGGACCTCCCATCGAAGAGGGATACCTTCGGAAGCTTGTTCCTGGAGGAGACGTGGACAGCAAGCAGCTCTTCAGTGAAGGGCCTCGTAAGAGAGTCGGCGGTATATCTAGCCCCGTCGCTTGAAGGACGACTTTCCTGATATATACCCTCGATCTTCTTTTCGAGGGCATCGAGTTGGTCGCGGTATCCCGAGGATTCGGCATACTCGGATTTATGGCCCCTGCTGCTGGCGACCCGCGCCTGGCCGCGGTTCCTGTTCCGCTCGATGAGGTTCCTCACGTCCCCTGGCGAGGTTGTCCTCGAGCTACCATGGTGAGTCCCGTTCGTGCGATCCTGTCGAGGGAGAGGGCGCCGACCATGCCTGGGAGCAGGCGAGCTGACCGACACCTCCTCGGGAGGGCCAGGAGCGCGATGGGCCTCAGGGAGGGGTGATCTTTCATGAGACCTCGGCGTGGATCTATGAGGTGCCCAGCGGGTCATTGAGTTGGTCGCCACGGGAGATCTGCGGCTGCCGGAGACAGCGAGTCGGTGCTCGGATGTGCCAGCGCGGGCAGTGTCTTCTCTCATATTGTGTCGCTCCCGAGTTGGGGGGTGATGACTTAAGGAGCTTGTCCCGCCGTTTGGACACGGACTAGCGCATCCACGACGGACGCGAGCCGATCTATTCGAGCAGACAGTGCGTGAATGGTGTTCGGGGGAGGAGGAGATCCGTCCGCGCCCCTGTTGTGAGGAGGGCGGCGGGTAGTGCTTGGATCGTCGCGGTGATCACTCGCCATAACTTCGAGATCGGAAGATGAACTTTCGTTGAGTGGAATTTTCATTTCCTACAGACGGCGCCAACTTATGGAGGTCTAAATCTCCTTCAGATGTTGTCTTCTGTTGATCTGCAGCGAGCGTTGATGAGTGGCTGAGATTGGATTTGAAAGTTGTCTCTCAATGCGTGTGGATCATAGTGGGTTTGATTTGTGTACCTGCAAATAAGTCCCGGGGTGGTTGTACCACCGTGGACCCTCCGACGATCAAGTTAGTCGAGGTATTTTGGCGGAGTAACGGCCTGTTGGGGTAAAATTTCTTTACTTGAGTCGTTTGAGATTCACGCCGGCCGTTACGCCCGCGGGCGTTACGCCTGCGTGAAAGGCGGGATCCCCCATTAATGACGAGATACGCTCGTTAATGGGGAGAACGTGATGGCATAGAACGCGGGATCGTGGGTGGCGGATATCTCGCATCTGGCGAGATTCACAGAGCCGTGGCGAAGATTCCTGTGATCTGCGATGTGGGTCGGTTGGTGATACCGAGGAAGCTAAGCCCGGCTGGAGGCTCGGGGATGAGCGGGAGGCCGAGGGAGCTTGGTTCTGTGATAGCTCGGAGGCGAGCTAGGAGGGCTGAGGGAACTCAGCGTGCGGGAGGGCTCGGAGGCAAGCCAATGGTTTTTTGCAGGACGAGCATAGGAGTGTTATGGGCGGTCATCGTGGGTCGAGAACATCCTCGGGTCGAAGGCCCGGGTATGCTTCCAATGTACCGTTCCTGCTCCTTTCCCGTAAGCCTTGGGACACGTCATCTGCCACGTGTCATGATCTGGGGAGTGCTCAGTACCGAGCATCATCAACACCAAAGAGTTATTGGTTATTGGGACCCACCACCTCTCTGAAGACGCTGAAGAATTACAACGACATTTATCAGAGGTGTGATGAGATGTACCCTTGAACCAATGTCCGTTGGAAGATCAGTAGTCGTGTTTTTTGAAAATGGTGAGCACATGGGCTCGGTAGATCTGAATTAGGGACTTTTGGTCAACTTGGACTCAGCCCACTCAGTCTTTGAATAAAGTGTTAAACACTTGTTTGGGCTCAGTCCCTTTTCTGTGCAAACAATGCTGGGTATTGATATGGGTTCTGACGCTCGCCCTTTACTTTACTTTATTTTCCCTCTCTTTTTTTTGTTTTTTATGGAGTGTTAAACACTGTTTATGGCGCCCACATACGGAGCACGTGAGGTGCTTGGCGCTGAGCGCCAACCACTGAGTGCTAGGTACTCCTTATTAAGCAGCGCCTACGTGAGGCGTTTGGCGCTGAGCGCCGACCATTGAGTGCTAAGCACTCTTTATTAAGAAGCGCCCACGTGAGGGACACGTGAGGCGCTTGGCGCTTAGCGCCAACCATTAAGTGCTAAGCACTCTTTATTGAGCAGCGCCCACATGAAGGACACGTGAGGCGCTTGGCTCAGGGTTTTCTTTGTATGCTCTGTTATGAAGAGTTCAATTATGTGTTCTTTTCTGGATCTTTGATCTCCAAGAACAAATTCATCCGCATGAGAATTAAATTGTCACGACCCGAAAGAGCACGTGACTGGCCCTTGAACCATATGAAGTCTATAGGACCCCATCTGATCCAAGTAAGCCAAAAGCCCAGAAATCTAAAACCATTTAAAGAGTAAATAAGGAAAACTGGTTTTAAGAAGTAAAGAAATCATGTTTCGAAAATCAAAGTTTTTAAATAACTAAGCCGAATATGCATTTTTAAAATGTGTACCCTTTCCTGAAAATTTCGGCAGAGTTTCCTTTGTAAAAACTGGCCCCGAATGGGGTACAACAAGAATAATATATATGAAATGATAAAAGGCATCCCCAAGCGGGAGCTAGCTCTTCGTCAATCGACGGTCACAACCACGCAAGCAATAATAATATACAACGCCAAAGGGCGAGGATCAAAACCCAAAAAGAAACTTAAACAGCCAGAAAACCGTAATACTACAAGCGCGACTCTAAGGTCGAAATAATACAACACTGTTTTCTAAGTCTGAAACAATATACAAGTTTTGGTTGATGGAATTTCTAGATACAATGAATAATACAGGAACAATGGCGGTTCCGATACAAAAGAACCCACCTACCAACGCAAGTCACCCATATGGGAGCAGTGTGCCAGAATTGCCGCTATGGAATCTGTACGGAAAAAACCTGCAAGGACTGTGGCACAACGGGGGTGAGTTGCCAACTCGTGAATAGAAAATATCTACAAGCAGAGATCGAATGTATGACCCATCCTAGGTCAATACGATCAGATATAAATAAACCTTAATATGAATAAGTCTGCAGCATGCTAAACTGGCAATGTAATCTCTATACATGAGTATAGTGCCAAGTGCTCGTGCCAGTGCCTCAGGTAATAGCATATCATAATTGTGAGGTATAATCAATGAAATCAATCTGCATAATACGTGGATCCCGTCCACTCGTCACCCAATGACAATAACCATCATGCATGTAAATATTATCAGCATATGCATGGAAATATGAGGATATAAACCACCTGTGTCCCTCGCGACACGTCAAAATCATGGAACCGGAGTGCCCAACATCGACACTCGAAAACATCATGAAAACCGTGCCCAGCATCAGCACGTAAATCCTCATATAACGGGCTCCGTCAGTCCGGATCAGCCCACGGGCTCCGTCTGCGGAATCGGCCCTGGGCCCCAGCAGTACGCCCATATCCATCTATCGACTCTGGTCGGTATCCTCCGGATAACCGCCAAGTCCAACCAATCACCGGTAGGTACTCGCCACCCTGCCAGGCTCATCGTCTACTCCACGAAAAACATTTCTTGCCCCGGGGAACCATACCGGGTCCACCATGTATCCGCAATCGGCCTCATCCGCCTCCTCGAATCGGGTTTCACATGTCGCTCTCAGCACCGAGAAAACACATGGTGGACGCACTGAAATATCATATCAAAGGTAACCGGGTTTTAAAACAGTTACATATTCCCTTTTTAAACACCCACGGTTCCCAAAACCAGAAATATCATGGAAACAACATATCTCAATGCGTATAATCAGCAAGCATGATGTGTGTGACATGTAAAAGAAATGTAAGCACATCAGTCTGTCATGCAAGAATCATATCCTGAATGCAACAGTACTACAGTGTAGTGACATGGCAATTATCGATGATGAAGTGTGTGAGCCGGCAACAGTGTACGTGGAAAATACGCATCATCGATAATGGTGCTGGTGTCCTAGCAGCATGACTGAAATATATCAACAATACAAGCGATGCAATGCAAATAGCATGAATTCGCGGAATCGAATAATCAACGCAACAGTAAAGATGTTAGTTATATGTATGCCCTAGAGGCCATTACTGTACATAAGATGTATATTGTAGTAGATGCTGGGACATATATAGGGAGGACTTTCTTGCTCGACATGATAGTATGCTATCTGGTTACACTTTACCTTAACGTGTACACTGATTGTCTCTCTGTTACATGTTGGTAAAGCCCTTAGGATGTGTACTTGACTACCTGGACTATGATGAGGATCATATTAGTGGGGACATGGTAGTCCATAAGTACATCCTTCAAAGTTCCTAGTCGTGGGTATATCGAGACGGGGCATCGATATACCAGAGTAGACTAGCGTATACCTTCTCGACCCATACAGATGGGCGATGGATGATCCCATATCTATTGGTGTTTGACATCAGAGATGATATACGGGTGCTCAGTGGAGACTGGGTATACTGGACGGACTCGCCGAGAACTCCCAGATGGTATTATACCTCACGTCAGATGGCAGTTCTCAGGTGACACTGGTACAGGTTAGTCTGTAGACCCGAGATCGTCATAGAGTCTTGTGTGATTCCCACCGTGCTTTGATTTCCACCTTACCACGTCCAAGAGGGCGTGCAAAACGGTGGTTTTTGGGTACAGTCCCGAATCACATGGAGGCAATGAGCGATAGGAGGGGATTCGTCTCTCCCGGTATAGGGAGTTGATGTTGCGCTGTGTTCGATTGGCTATAACCAGAAATCCCTGGCCAGGGTTGCTGAGATTTACTGGTAAGTGTTACCAGTAGTTTCTCGAAATGTTATAGACCTCATATCGACACGACTTATCGAGCTACTGGGGTCTGACGTTTACCACCCCTAGGCGAGATATGCGACATTTCAGACGATCAGACCGGACTGTACGGTAAGTGTTACTGGTTGGATTCACAGGAGTGTGAGCGGGCTTGCTCGTCGATCTTCTGATCGCTCAATACCCGGGTGGCCGTTACGTTTAGCAGACCGCTTGCGGCTTGTGGGTGTTTGATATGATCATCACCTGCTGCCGGCGTATTGACAAGTCTTTAGAGTCCTACACAGAGGTTTCCTGGCTCAAGCGAAACGAAATAGGAGCGCATATGAGATATGTGCGGGACCGAGAATAATGCATGTATGTGATACCGTATTCCATTCTCGCGATGAATGTATCGATTGGTTGTATGCGATATAACCTAGTTATCGATTCAAGAATTGATTCGATAAGCCGATACATTGGATATTAGTCGGTTATATGAGATATGACCGGATCGTTAAATCAAGTGTTGATTTAATGATTTAATGCATAATTATATATTTGATATATTACTTTGCATTAACTAGTATTGGTTCACTTTAAATGGATTTTCTCACTTGATGTGCACATTGTATATGTGATATACTTTTGTACATTTGATTGTATCATGTTTGATGATACATGATAGTTTGGGTGTATGTTAAGATTAAACCATGGTTATGTAATGGTTATGGTTTTGATTTTATTTACTTATTCATTTATTTATTTATTTATTCATCTTTGAAAGATAAATAGAATGCTGGCTTATTTTGTTTCTTTCATGAAGCTTCATGAAGTGTTGAAAGCTTGACCATTTTGTTTGTTGACTTAACCCTAACCATTCAACCTAACTATAGTTTATTCTCTACACCTAACTATGGTTGCTATATGATAAGTATTCATTTTATTTTCTTTTTGAGAAATACCTATCATATTCTTTCTTCTTCTTCTTCTTCATCAACAAGAAGAAAAGCTTGCAACCTTTAATGGCAACTTGAGAAAAAGAGTGAGAAATCCAATTCTAAAGTGAACCCACTTCCTATTTCTTCATCCTCTACCACTTGCCATGTAGTATAGGATGTTTTCTTCACAAGTTTCTTGACTTGGTGAAGTTGGAGCTTGATCTTGTATTGCCTCGACGTAGATCATCTTCGACATCGAAGTCGACGACCTAGCCCGCCCATTTCTCCGATGAAGCCGACGCTAGAGCCCGAGATCCGATGATCGCAGCGAGGGGACTTCATCACGGAGCTATGGAGGTGGAGGACCGGATCTACAAAGGTTGTATTTTCGGTTTACTCTTAGTTAAGTTGTTAACTAGTTGCTTGTTTCGCCTAAATTCTAGTTAACGATCCGTATTAGGGTTTGTGGGCACAAGAAAAATTTGAATTTGGCATGGTTGATGCCTTGTGAGACCTCATTGGTGTGCCTAGGAACCCTACAGTGGTATCAGAGCCTAGCTAGAGCCTTAGGAGATGCGTTAACGAAGATAGAACCCCGATCGAATTCAAATACGACGAAATACACCCCTCTCTGGTCCATTTTTAAAATCTGGGTTTTTTCCGAATTAAAAATTCCTAAAAAATTCAGCAGGAAATTGTAAGAATTACTATGCAAATACGACACTGTTTGGAGCTTCAACCGCCGCGGAACCGCGGCACGAGCATGGCTCATGCGGCGGTTCCGCCGCAACTTAGTGACGTCACCCTATAAAATTTGCACAGTAATGTTTTATTTTTATTCCCTGATATTTTATGGGTATTTTTATCTGACTCAAGAGTTGAGTATTTTGGGGTTTATTTTGTAGTCGTTGTTTCGATCGGAATTTTTAATTTCGTTGGGTTTTCCGGATATTTAGAATATGTTAAAAAGTTCGACCGGATATAAATACCCACTTTTTCCCCTGCCGGAAAATTTGCAAGTGTTGGATTTTTCCGTGGTTTAAAGACGTTCTAAGTAGTGCAAGTAACGCGATGGACCCTCTAGAAGACAACAAACCTTAACTCGATTATGTGACCGTCTTGAACTGCCCTTTGAACCTTCGGGTTTAGGGCAGTACGGCGTGCCACATGTGAGGCGTTGGCTTGACCCTTCTACGGCTGGACCGTTGGTACTGAGGCATGAACTGGATGTTTTTTAAACTCATTTCATGTGTTGAGCTGTTTCGGGAAAACTTGGGTGTTTGACTGTTCGATCGAAAAGTTTAACATTTTCTATTTATCTGGAATGTGATATAATAATTGGAATCCACAAGAAGTTATGAGATAACTGATTTGGATGTTATAAACATAGCACTTTAGTCTCACTTGATCGGTTGCCACGGAATTTTGATGTGATCAAAAGTCCGTCGCAATCACGTAGCGTACGCGGATACTCGCCGGGTAAAACTTAATAGACAGTCTCACTCCATAGCCCCGACCAAGTGACTGTAGGAGAACCCCGTCGTCGAAAGCATCCGTTCGGGTGCTCGCGGCAGCGGTATTCCGCCTCGGTGCACTTCGTCGACGGCGTCGGGGGTGCGGCCACCTACTAAAGTTTGCGACGAGCATTCGATCAGAATGTCGGGAATCCTGTTGAATTGCCCGACTTGATATTGAAAAGAGTTTTCGATAATGAGACTAAAATGCGGGGTTTATAAATGTTAGGCATGCGATGTCTAAGTATTTCATTTGATTAGGCATGCGATGTCTAAAGAGGTTGCGGATTCCAACTGTTGTAGTTTTACATTTTCTTTTCTGTGACCGTAAGTGTAATATGTGATATCGCCGGTTTCGTTGCTATATGTCAACGACAATTGGGATACGCACGTTTACTTACGTTGATGACATGTGATGTTATGTGTTGCTGGATATGTTATATTGGATCGTCGTGTTTGAATAGCCGGGTTTTTTTTTATGTGAGATGAGTGCTTTTCATTTTCATTCATGTAAAAACTTGTATGTAATATTCTTTTTATTGGGGCACTTCCAGGTTGCGGATGTTAGTGTTTATGCCCTAGAAGGCCATTACTGTATCATACTAGCTTGTATATTACTTAATGGAAGCTTGGGATATTCACATGTATATAACAGTCTTGCTAAACATGGTAGTATGCTACTTGGTTTTTTCTATCTTAATATGTGAGCGTACGTATTGATAGAGCTCTTAGGATCTTGCTTGTCTACCAGCGTTGTGATGGCAGTCACACTAGTGGGGGCTGGGTAGTCTACAAGCACATCCTTATTCAGGTCCCTGGTCGTTGGATTATCGAGACAGAGCATCGATACTCCGGAGTAGACTGGTGTGTACGCTTCTCATCCCAGTTGGGGAGATGGTCTGTCCCACAGCCGTCAGTACGTCGTACTGGAGATAGTATACAGGTGCTCGTTAGGTTACGGGTACACCGGACAGGACTCACAGGGAACTGTTGGTTGGTTTGATACCAGTCGTCAGTGAACAGTTCCCAGGTGACATGAGTACAGCGTAGTCCGCAGACTTGACACTGCTACTTCGCCTCGAGTGTGTCCCACTGTTCTTAGATTGCTACCCTACCACGGCTCAAATGAGTCGTGCAAACAGGTAGCAGTTGGGTGCAGTCCCGAGCACTTGGAGGCAGTGGCGGTTAGACAGGATTCGTCCCTCCCGGTATTGGGAGTAGATATCGTGCTGTGTCAGAGAGCCATTACGCAAAGTCCCTGGCCAGGGCAAGCGAGATTTGCTGGTAGGTTCCAGCAGTTTCTCAGGGTGTAATGGGCTTTACTCCGACACGACTTATACCGCTATTAGGGGACTGACGCTTGCCGCCCCCCTAGGCCCGATATGCGATAGTCTTGGACGAACGGACCGGACTGTATGGAGATTGTCACATCAGACTCAGTAGGAGTTCGGATGGGTTTACTCATCGGCCTTCTTATCGACAGCTACCTGGGGACCGTTACGTACAGCTAGTGCCGCTTGCGGTCTGTGGTTAAACCCACTGCCAGCGTAGTAGTCGAGTCTCTAGAGTCCCACACAGAGAGTTTCCTACTCCAGGCGAAACGATATAGAGGTTGCATGGTTTTGCGACAAAGGGTTCGGACACATACGTGCGTTTACGCGCGTACGACTTTCGGACAGTTTTTACCAGTCGGCTTTGGTTTAAGCCAGTTACTGGTATCCGGTTATTGGATTTTTACAGTCTAAAGTTTTTCCGTATTTTTACGGATCGGAGGGGCGTTCTCGTAATTACTCGAGAAGCTTCTAGAAGATGTGACTAAGGAGGTTTCTTTTGGATTAAAGAGTGAGTCATGGTGGTGATTCATTCATTTCATTAATGCACATTTATTGCTTAATGACTCATGCTAATGAATCATCACTAGATATTTCATGAAGCATGCTTATTCATTTCTTATTATTCATTATTGAAAAATAAGAATGCTTCATAATATTATGATACACTCTCTCTCTTCTCTCATTATCTTATCTCACATTCTCTCTCCTCAAGCTCTCATCTTCAAACCCTAATCCTTAATCCTCATGTGTTGAGATCAAAGGATTAGTTAGACTAAACAATCCATAACCTTCACTCTTTATCATCCTTTCATCTTTGATTAGCAATCAAAGTTGATTAGTTACCTCAAGTTAGAGGTTTAGCTTGGTGTTTTGCTCTCGGATGGATCGTCTACTACCTAGAGAAGGTCGAGGAGAACAAAGGAGGACGTAAAGAAGAAGGACCGGTTTCATTAGGTATAATCCCTAATCACTTGTGAAAAGAAACTCATAAGATACGGTTATTTATAGTTTAGCTTCGATTCAAGCGGTTAGTCGATGTTCGTTGTTTAAACTTGATTGTTTTTGAAAATTCCGCCTCCCCATAAGTACTGGGGTGAAGTACATCGACTTACAGTGGTATCAGAGCCTCGCTAAACAATAAATAACTTAATCGCAAATTTGTACGAATTTCGAACGAAAAAACGAAGCCGGAAAACCCTAATTCTGTTTAGTTTCTGTCGAACTTAAAATGAAGTCCTAAAATTTTTCTGGTGTGTTCAGAGAGCTAGAAAGGAGTCCAGGAGAACACCCAAGAAATTCGAGCCAATGAATCGGCAACTCGGCCGCGAAAGCGCGGCGGATCGGTGGGATCCGCCGCCCTTCCGCGGCGCTTTGGCCGAGTCATGGACTCGTCTTTCTTGTGTGGGTCCCCTGTGACATTTGGGGTTTTCTGGAATATTTAATTATTGCTCAGGTTACTGTTTAACAGAGCAGATTTTGGAGCAATATTGAAGTTGTTTATTCGATCGAATTGTACAGTATTTGCGTATTGGATTATATCTGTGATTGTTTAATGTGTTCGTAAACCTCCCCTAACTGCTAGTATGTCGGTTGGCAGGGGGTTGCACATTTCTGAAATGGTTATATCTGTTTGTGCATATAAACTGTATTGGACTGTTGTGGTGTATAGCCGGGGTTCGCAATGGGTTATTGATTAATTCATTTGTTGTAAATGTAATTTGTTGTAATATTATTTTCGCGGGGCACTTCCAGGTTGCGGTCGTAGCCACCGTTGTATTATTTCATTTTACTGTTTTTGCTCCTAGGACTGACCCAAGGTGGGGTACACAGACTACCGGGTGGGTAGTTTGCCGTACCCGTAGGGGTCGAGGGTGGGGTAAACGGCTATTCATCACAACTGTGTAATCTGTCTTTTCTTGCAGGCTCAAAAGAAATACAGATTGCTTGCAAATCCAATATTGTTTATCTGTGTTCTGGAATGAATATCATTGCGTCAGACGAATGTAAAATATCTATATTTATGATAGCTATTTAGACGCCACTTATGTTTTACACCCGCGCTAGCCCAGCCCCCGCTCTGTCGTTAGTTAAGTAACCTAACGGGTGATGACGGGACCCCGTGGCGAATGCGGATGGCATAAGAGGACGTTGTATTTTCGTTGTTTTCTGCAATGATAGGTTAATGATGGGACGCATTATCTATAATGCAAAGTAAAATAAACCAAAGTTTTAACCGTTGGAACAATTTAAAAGAAACCACTCGGTTATTTTTAAAAACAGATATTTTTTAAATGCGGAGCTTTAACCACTCCTTTTAAAAGCTATCAGGTTCCTTCGGTTATATCAAGTTCACTACGTTCACGGTTTCGCCAAAACCAGTCGTAGCCCTCCGTCATTTCTTATGAATGGTCAGTAGTATTCAAGCTATGTTTGTTTGGCCCTTAGTCAAGACATAGTGATTGGTAGCTACTGGGGTATTCATTTGTTGCATAGATAGATGAGTTGGTTTGGGACAGTCGTATTACTTTGTTTGGCCCTTAGTCAAGAGTATACGGATGGGTTCAAATCAACAGGATAATGATGGGCAGAACTTGACATGTGACTTATGATTTGTTGGCCCTTAGCCAAGATCATAAGAGCATGGGGCAAAAATCCATATCGGGAATTTCTAAAGAAACTGAAATTTGCAAAGAGATGCATACCATTTGGAGTTTGATGAATGTTGGTAGGATTCCTTCAACATTATCATACGATGATATTTGGATCCCGATCCTACTGTGAGTATATGCTACTTATCAGGATATTCGTCACTTAACGATCAATGCTATAAACCTAGTAGGTGTCCAAAAAAGTGTCAGCGGGGTTACGCCCCCAGAGAAAAGAGGTTACTTAATTAAGGAACTTTGCGAAAGCGTTGGAAAACCTCCCTCGAAGTATCGACACCGGCCTGGCTGAACGGTTAAGCAAGTATTGTACGGTGAGAATAGTCTTGGCTAATTCTTCTTTTATGGTTTGAGGAAGGATTCGAGAAACAGTGGGAGCCATCCAGTTTAGATAAACTAAAAACCACTCTAAACTTGCAAGAGCATCATGCTAAAGAGTTTTCTTCTCTCTCTCCTAATTGCAGCGACCCTGAAAATGACTGGACTTAAGTTACTTTTAGAGAAAAATATACTGACGGGGCCAAACTATAAAGATTGGCTGCGGAATGTCAAGATGGCTTTGACCTATGACAAACTGGGGTACGTCCTCACCGCTACGGCACTTGCTGTCCCTGGTCCCAAATCCAGCAATGCGGATAAGGAAATCCGCAAAACCTGGGATTTAGATTGCGCGAGAGCCAAGTGCATCGTGCTTGCCTCGATGAATAATGAACATCAGAGGAGGCACGAGGATATGTCCCTAGATGGCATATTTCTCCATACAAAGGAACTTTATGGAGAGCAATCTCGTATAGCAAGATACGAGACCTCAAAGAAATTGTTTCGAGCGAGGTTGGCTGTCGGGTCATCGGTAGGTGAACATGTCCTACAGATGATTGGCTATATAGAAGAGCTCGCAGACCTTGGGACGACTTTGGATAATGAGCTCTATACAGACCTTGTTCTCCAGTCCCTTCCTCCCACCTACGCCCAGTTTATCCTCAACTTCAATCTTCAAGGAAAAGAAGTTGAACTTGCGGAACTCCTGAACATGTTAAGGAGTGCAGAGGGCACCTTGCAGAAGGCAAGGGAAACACCCGCTATGTTTGTTGGCGGAGCATCTTCTTCCGGGTCCAAGGCTAGGGCCAAAGGAAGGAAGAAGAAGGCCGCACCCAGACCTAGAGGAGGTGTTAGTAAGGTGGGAAAGAAGGGAAAGAAAAAGATTGCAGCACCGGTAGTTGGCCTGGATGAGTGCTTCCATTGTCACAGGAAAGGGCACTGGAAGAAGGATTGCAAGGCGTGGAACGCCAAGAACCAGGAACCGAAGCAGGCTGTGGCTTCGACTTCAGGTGTGTTTGTAATTGAGAATTGTCTGTCAATCAACTCTACTTCCTGGGTATTGGATACCGGGTCAGGATCTCATATTTGCAATTCATTGCAGGCACTGAGAAACCGTAGAGTGCTGAAGGAAGGTGATATGATCCTCAGGGTTGCTAACGGAGCTAGCGTGGGAGCTGCGTCCGTCGGGGATTATCACCTAGGATTGACGAGTGGACACATTTTGGTTTTACATAACTGTTATTTTGTACCCAGCTTAACGTGTAATATCATATCAGTTTCCTTGTTATCAAATAAAGGTTATGATTTCACGTTTGTAAGAGATGTTGTCAACATCCACCTTAATCATGGTTTGATTGGGTCCGGTACTCTAAATAACGGCATATATGTGTTAAACCAACTCCAAATTTTCAATGTCCAGAACACACTAAAAAGAAAGTCTCCAGATTTAAATAAAGCTTTCTTATGGCATTGTAGACTGGGTCACATCAATGAGAGAAGGTTGACTAAGTTGCATAGAGAAGGATATTTGGACACGTTCGAATATCAAACTTATGACACTTGTCAATCTTGTCTCAAAGGAAAGATGACAAAGACTCCATTCACTGGACAAGGAGTAAGAGCGAGCGAGCTCTTAGGACTCATACACAGTGATGTATGCGGTCCAATGTCTACACATGCGAGAGGTGGTTATTCCTACTTCATTACTTTTACAGATGATTTCTCTAGGTATGGATATGTTTTCTTAATGAAGCATAAATCAGAGGCCTTTGAGAAATTCCTGGAATTCAAGAATGAAGCGGAAAACCAAACAGGCAAAAGTATTAAGACACTAAGATCTGATCGAGGTGGAGAATACTTAAGTGCCGAGTTCCTAGGTTACCTAAAAGAGAAAGGAATTCTCTCTCAGCTTACTCCTCCATACACTCCACAGCACAACGGTGTATCGGAGAGACGGAATCGAACCCTATTGGATATGGTACGATCCATGATGAGTAATGCTGAGTTACCGCGATCTTTCTGGGGTTATGCGCTAGAATCAGCGGCATATCTTTTGAACCAGGTTCCAACCAAGACTGTGCCTACCACACCATATCAGATGTGGAGTGGGAAGAAACCCTGTCTAAAACATTTTAGGACATGGGGGTGTCCAGCTTTTGTAAAAAAGCAGCATGTGGACAAGCTCGAGGCACGATCAGTACTGTGTAAGCTTGTGGGATATCCAAAGAACTCCAAGGGATATTATTTCTATTACGCAGAGGAACAAAAGGTCTTTGTTTCTCGTCATGCCACCTTCTTAGAAACTGAATTTTTAGAAAATCAGAAGAGTGGGAGCGCAATAGAACTGGAAGAAATTCCAGAACCACAAGCTGTTACTGAAAGTTTGGTAGAACCAGAGGTTCAAGAAGAACAGAACATTCCCGCACCCCTCCGCAGGAGTAGTAGGCCGTCTCATCCGCCTGAGAGATACTACGGTTTTCTCATAGACGGGGATAGAGAGGATTGCATCATAGATGATGATGAACCTACTGACTTCCAGCAGGCCATCCAGAGCGGCGACTCGGTACGATGGCTAGATGCAATGCGGACCGAGATGGAGTCCATGTACACCAACAAAGTATGGACTTTGGACTTTGCTCCAGATGGGGTAAAACCCATAGGATGCAAATGGATCTTCAAGAAAAAGATTGGTGTAGATGGACAGGTGGAAACCTATAAGGCTAGACTTGTTGCAAAGGGTTTTCGTCAAAGACCTGGTTTGGACTATGACGAAACTTTTTCTCCAGTGGCTATGCTCAAATCCATTCGGGTCCTTCTTGCTATTGCTGCCTTCCATGATTATGAAATCTGGCAGATGGACGTAAAGACGGCTTTTCTGAATGGAAATTTAGAAGAGAGCGTCTATATGGATCAGCCAGAGGGTTTCAATCAGAGTGGGAGCAGCGGGAAAGTATGCAAGCTGCTTAAGTCTATTTACGGACTAAAGCAGGCATCGCGGAGTTGGAACATCTGTTTTGATGAGACAGTCAAAGAATATGACTTTATCAAAAATCCAGATGAACCGTGCATATATAGTAAAGTTGTGGCCAGAAGTGTCGTATTCCTCGTCTTGTACGTGGATGACATTCTATTGATAGGAAATGACATTCCTATGCTACAATCTGTCAAAGGATTCTTGTCACACAGGTTCTCCATGAAAGACCTGGGTGATGCCTCTTACATTCTGGGGATCCGGATCTATCGTGATAGATCCAAGAGGATGTTGGGACTTTCGCAGTCCAGGTATATCGACACTGTACTGAAAAGATTCAGTATGGAAGATTCTAAGCGCGGTAATCTACCGGCTTGTCACGGAATCACCCTCTCCAAAGAGATGTCTCCCAAGACTGATTTGGAAAGGGAACGCATGTCTATTATACCCTACGCTTCTGCGGTAGGCTCTATAATGTATGCGATGTTGTGTACCAGACCAGATGTAGCTTACGCACTGAGCGTGGTAAGCCGGTATCAGTCAGACCCAGGGGAGAAACACTGGATAGCAGTAAAGAACATTCTCAAGTACCTGAGGAGGACTAAGGAGATGTTCTTGGTTTACGGCGGAAAAGACCTCAGGTTGGAGGCCTTTGCTGATTCCGGCTTCCAGAGTGATAAGGACGATTCCAAGTCCATGTCGGGTTATGTCTTTACCCTCAATGGAGGGGCGGTGTGCTGGAAGAGCTCCAAGAAGGACACCGTTGCTGACTCGACGATGGAAGCGGAGTATATAGCTGCTTGCGATGCCGCAAAAGAAGCAGTCTGGATGAAGAAGTTCCTAACAGAACTTCAGGTGGTTCCTACCATAGTTGATCCAATACCTCTGTATTGCGACAACAACGGAGCTATAGCTTTAGCGAAGGAACCAAGGTCCCATCAGAAGTCCAGACACATCTTGAGGCGGTATCACCTGATCAGGGAGATCATTGATCGTCAGGAGATCGAGGTTCGGAGAGTTGCTTCAGAAGAGAACATTGCTGATCCATTCACGAAGGCCCTTCCTCAGATTCAGTTCGAGAGGCTACTCGAGATCATTGGTCTGCGATATGCCAGTACATGGCCCTAGTGCAAGTGGGAGATTGTTAGTGTTTATGCCCTAGAAGGCCATTACTGTATCATACTAGCTTGTATATTACTTAATGGAAGGTTGGGATATTCACATGTATATAACAGTCTTGCTAAACATGGTAGTATGCTACTTGGTTTTTTCTATCTTAATATGTGAGCGTACGTATTGATAGAGCTCTTAGGATCTTGCTTGTCTACCAGCGTTGTGATGGCAGTCACACTAGTGGGGGCTGGGTAGTCTACAAGCACATCCTTATTCAGGTCCCTGGTCGTTGGATTATCGAGACAGAGCATCGATACTCCGGAGTAGACTGGTGTGTACGCTTCTCATCCCAGTTGGGGAGATGGTCTGTCCCACAGCCGTCAGTACGTCGTACTGGAGATAGTAAACAGGTGCTCGTTAGGTTACGGGTACACCGGACAGGACTCACAGGGAACTGTTGGTTGGTTTGATACCAGTCGTCAGTGAACAGTTCCCAGGTGACATGAGTACAGCGTAGTCCGCAGACTTGACACTGCTACTTCGCCTCGAGTGTGTCCCACTGTTCTTAGATTGCTACCCTACCACGGCTCAAATGAGTCGTGCAAACAGGTAGCAGTTGGGTGCAGTCCCGAGCACTTGGAGGCAGTGGCGGTTAGACAGGATTCGTCCCTCCCGGTATTGGGAGTAGATATCGTGCTGTGTCAGAGAGCCATTACGCAAAGTCCCTGGCCAGGGCAAGCGAGATTTGCTGGTAGGTTCCAGCAGTTTCTCAGGGTGTAATGGGCTTTACTCCGACACGACTTATACCGCTATTAGGGGACTGACGCTTGCCGCCCCCCTAGGCCCGATATGCGATAGTCTTGGACGAACGGACCGGACTGTATGGAGATTGTCACATCAGACTCAGTAGGAGTTCGGATGGGTTTACTCATCGGCCTTCTTATCGACAGCTACCTGGGGACCGTTACGTACAGCTAGTGCCGCTTGCGGTCTGTGGTTAAACCCACTGCCAGCGTAGTAGTCGAGTCTCTAGAGTCCCACACAGAGAGTTTCCTACTCCAGGCGAAACGATATAGAGGTTGCATGGTTTTGCGACAAAGGGTTCGGACACATACGTGCGTTTACGCGCGTACGACTTTCGGACAGTTTTTACCAGTCGGCTTTGGTTTAAGCCAGTTACTGGTATCCGGTTATTGGATTTTTACAGTCTAAAGTTTTTCCGTATTTTTACGGATCGGAGGGGCGTTCTCGTAATTACTCGAGAAGCTTCTAGAAGATGTGACTAAGGAGGTTTCTTTTGGATTAAAGAGTGAGTCATGGTGGTGATTCATTCATTTCATTAATGCACATTTATTGCTTAATGACTCATGCTAATGAATCATCACTAGATATTTCATGAAGCATGCTTATTCATTTCTTATTATTCATTATTGAAAAATAAGAATGCTTCATAATATTATGATACACTCTCTCTCTTCTCTCATTATCTTATCTCACATTCTCTCTCCTCAAGCTCTCATCTTCAAACCCTAATCCTTAATCCTCATGTGTTGAGATCAAAGGATTAGTTAGACTAAACAATCCATAACCTTCACTCTTTATCATCCTTTCATCTTTGATTAGCAATCAAAGTTGATTAGTTACCTCAAGTTAGAGGTTTAGCTTGGTGTTTTGCTCTCGGGTGGATCGTCTACTACCTAGAGAAGGTCGAGGAGAACAAAGGAGGACGTAAAGAAGAAGGACCGGTTTCATTAGGTATAATCCCTAATCACTTGTGAAAAGAAACTCATAAGATACGGTTATTTATAGTTTAGCTTCGATTCAAGCGGTTAGTCGATGTTCGTTGTTTAAACTTGATTGTTTTTGAAAATTCCGCCTCCCCATAAGTACTGGGGTGAAGTACATCAACTTACAGCGGAAGATGTCACCATTTGTATATTATTTACTTTTCCGCACTAGGATAGACCTAAGGAGGAGGGCACAAGTAACCGGGTTCTGGAGTCCAGTGGGAGACCAACTCGAGAAGTCGAGTTCGGGTCTCCTAACTCTAGAATTGGTAGGGTTGCTTGCCGCTCTCGTAGGGGTCTAGGGGTGTGGGTTTGGCTATTCATCGCGACAGTGGAATCCGTGTTTTATACTGGCTCGTATTGAAAACACGGACGTCCTAGTATATCCAATATTTCATATGATTCTTCTGCTGCGATATCTGTGATGTGATCATTTGATATGTTCTGTGATAGATACAGTATATAGTATATATGATATATTATATAGACGTTACTTATGTTTTACACCCGCGTTAGCCCTGCCCCGCTCTGCCATTAGTTACCTAACCTAACGGTGCACGAGGGGACATCGAGGCGAATGCGGATGGCATAAGTGTACGTCGTATTTATCTGTGATGTTTAGGTAACTTAAATGATGGGACTTCATTAATATGATTAATGAAATAAAAGAAACCTAAGATGTTGTGGAATCGAATTTCAAAAATAAAACAGGTAGCTACAGTTCTTGCTTTGTACAGCGGTATATGTGATATATCCTGCACCTTATTCGATGAGGAAAGGACCGAGATCCCTTCACCGGGAGTGACTCCTTTAGCAATAACTGGCAGATGCTACACACTCGGTTTGTCTTTTGATTGCTTTTAAGAGTTTTTGCTTTGCACAGTGATATATATGATATATCCCGCACCTTATTCGATGAGGAAAGGACCGACGATCCCTTCACCGGGAGTGACTCCTTTATCAAAACTAGAAAAGCCTAAAAAACACTCCATTTCAAAATTCATTCGATCCTACAACGATATCAAGTTCATTACGCAATAGGTTTTCAGTAAAACTTGTCGTAGCCCTCCGTCATTTCAGATAAGTAGTAGTGTTAGTATTCGTGCTGCGTTTGTTGGCCTTTGTCAAGGCGTAGTGTGCGGTAGCTAACTGGTGCTTATCTGCTTATGCATATGATGCAGATTGGGTTAGGGTAGTCGTACGACCTTGTTGGCCTTTGTCAAGGGTCGTGCGGGTGGGTTTAATTCAATCAGGAAATGACGGGTTGAACTTGACTAGCATCCTATGGTTTGTTGGCCTTTGTCAAGGTCATAGGAGGTTAGGGGCAAAATATTATCGGGAATTTCAAGTGTTGAAATTTGTAATGAGATTGCATACCTTCTATGAGATAGTTGGATCCCGATACCCGCTGCGAGTAATTGTTACTCCTGGGAGAGTTTTACACATTACAATTAGCCGATCAAGTAGGTGTCTAGAAAGGTGTCAACGGGGTTACGCCTCTGGGAAAACGAGGTTTACATTAATTAGGTTCGTGCGAAAGCACGGGGGACCTCCCTCAAAGTACCGACACTGGCCTGGCTGAAAGATTGGCGAACTTGTAGCATGTAATTAATCCCGGCTAGTCTTTCCTTTTAGGGTTTGAAGGAAGATTTGATAAAAACAGTGGGAGCCATCCTGATTAGATAAAATAATAACCAATCTATTCTTGCAAGAGCGCACGCTGAGTGTTTTCTTCTCTCTCTCTCCAGGTAGCGACCATATCACGCCTTAATCAAGATAATAATACGGATATATTGACCGAACCCGCTTGTTATACTGAGCTGGGGAACGTTGGTCCCGCTCCAACTTATAATTGTTATAAGACAGAGCAGGAATTGGGGAATACCAGATTTCCCGTGCCGCCCAAACGAAGAAAGTGCATGTTGATGCATCATCTTTGGGAGTGTTCATTACAAAGAACTGTTTCTCTGTATCCTCTACGTCCTGGGTATTTGATACCGGATCAGGATCCCAGATATGTAATCTGTTACATAGGGCTACAGATAGGTAGAGAACTGAGAACGGGTGATAAGTTTCATGAGACAGAAAACGGGACAAGTGTTGCAGCCAAGTCTGTTGGTCACTGTCACCCTGTATTATCAGTACATTGATTTTGAACAAATGCTATTAGATACCGAACCTGATATACAAAATCATATCTGTCTCTTTATTAGTAAAGAAACGATAAAATTTTGTATTGTTGGATAATGTTTTGAACATTTCCTATATCAAAAGTTGATCGGTTCAGGCACGTTATCTAAAAGCATTGTTGTTCTAAATCAAACTACAGTTCTTTAGTATACGGAACACGCCCAAGAGGAAGAGTTCAGAAATGAACGGATCCTTCTTGAGGTATTGTAGACTAGGTCATATCAATGCGACCCGACTTGCTAAGTTGCATAAAGATGCATATTTAAATCTGTTTGAATTTACATCTTGTGAAAACTTGCCGGTCATGTCACAAAGATAAGATGACCACAGCCTGTTTAATGGAAGCAGAGAAAGAGTTAGTGAACTCTTGGGATGATGCATGTTGATATATGAAGGTCCCCTGTCTACACATGCCAAGACCGGTTATTTGTACTTCATTAAATTCTCTGATGATCTTTCGAGATTCAGACCTATGTTCCTGTTGAAACACAAGTCCGATCCTTTTGAGATATTCACAGAATATAAGTTAGAAGTAGAGAACCAAAATACGGGTATAAGTATTATGTCCTTATATGTGATCAAGGAGGAGAATACTTGAGCACGTAAATCCTGGACTATTCTTAAGAAGAATGAGATTCTCTCTCAGTATTACTCCTCTGAATAAACCACAGCACAACGGTGTATCAGGGCGGAGCAATAACACCCTATATGATATGGTGTGCTCTATGATGAGTACTACTGAGTTACCTATTTCCTTTTGGGAGTTATGCACTTATGAAGTTGCATACCTATTGAATAAGGTTTCGATCATATCAGTTGCCTACCACTTCATATGTGATATGGAAAGGGAAGAGCCCATATCTTAAGTTAGTTAAGATTTGGGGTTGTCCGGCCTATGTCTAAAAACAAAATCCCGACAAGCTCGAGGCAAGATCTGTTATGTAGAACTGGAAATGTTCCAGCTATACAAACTGCAGCTGATGATTTGGTAGAACCAAAAGATTCAATAGTAACCGACGAACCTCAGCCTCTCCGCCGATCTAGTAGGGTTCCTCACCCACCCGAGAGATACTTCGGTTTCTCTATGACAGTGGGAGTGAGGATTGCATCATGAGATGATGACCCAACTAGTTTCGAGCTGGCCATCAGGAGTGGGACTCTGTAAGAATGGCTGGATGCTTAGGGATCTGAGATGGAATCCTTATACACCAACAAAGTATGGACTTTCGCTGCTATATCTGAAGGGTTAAATCCCCATCAGGAGTAAGTATATCTTGAGAAGATTACTTGGTGTAGATGGAAAAGTTGAGACTTTCAAAACTAGATTTGTTAAAGGTTTTCGTCATCGACCAGGCGTGGATAATGATGAAACCTTTTCCAGTGCCTATGCTTAAGTCCATCCAGATCCTACTTGCCACGGCTATATACTATGATTACGATATCTGACGGTTGGGTGTCATGACTGCTTTTCTAAATACTGATTTAGAAGAGAACGTCTATAAGTACACAGCCAGAGGGCTTCGTAAAAAGTGGGAACAGCGGAAACGTGTGCAAGTTGCTTTATAGTTAAAGCAGGCATCGCGGAGTTGGAACGTCTGTTTTGATGTGTTAGTCAAAGAGTTTGACATCATCAAAATGGTAGATGAACCTTGTATAAACAAAAAGGTAGTAGGGAGTATGGTGGTGATCCTCGTAGAGTACGTGGATGACATACTCTTGATAGGGAAGTAGTTTCCTATGCTACGCTCGGTCAATCTCCGCTTATCACAATGATTCTCCATATAGGATCAAAATGATACCTACTAAATCCTGGATTTTGGATCTATGAGATAGATCTAATTGGATGTTAGGAATCTTACTAGTGGTAGTGAGATGGTATCAATCGATCCTGGGGAGAATCACTGGAAGTGTTCCAGGGTGATAAAGACGACTGAATGTCAGTCATAGGCATTGTCTTTACCCTCAGTAAAGGGACGGTATGTTGGAAGAGTTCCAAGCTAGATACCGTGGCATACTAGACGATAAAGGCTGGATACATCGCTACTTAAGATGCTACCAAAGAGGCAGTTTGGATGTATATTGGTTCATGAGATGAACTGGGTTCCTACCATTGTGTGACAATGGAAGTGTGGCTTTGGCCCAGGAACCCCGGTCCCATCAGTGACCCAGACGTATTCTAAGGCAGTGTCACCTGATCATGGAGATGGTTGATCTCCAGGGTGATCGAGATTAGGAGAGTAGACTCAGAGGACGACACGGCGGATCCACTCACAAAGGCCTTTTCCCAGAGAGAGACTTTTATGGGATGGTTGAGTATGAGATACTACAACCACTGCTACAGATGGCCCTAGTGCAAGTGAGAGATTGTTAGTTATATGTATGCCCTAGAGGCCATTACTGTACATAAGATGTATATTGTAGTGGATGCTGGGACATATATAGGGAGGACTTTCTTGCTCGACATGATAGTATGCTATCTGGTTACACTTTACCTTAACGTGTACACTGATTGTCTCTCTGTTACATGTTGGTAAAGCCCTTAGGATGTGTACTTGACTACCTAGACTATGATGAGGATCATACTAGTGGGGACATGGTAGTCCATAAGTACATCCTTCAAAGTCCCTAGTCGTGGGTATATCGAGACGGGGCATCGATATACCAGAGTAGACTAGCGTATACCTTCTCGACCCATACAGATGGGCGATGGATGATCCCATATCCATTGGTGTTTGACATCAGAGATGATATACGGGTGCTCAGTGGAGACTGGGTATACTGGACGGACTCGCCGAGAACTCCCAGATGGTATTATACCTCACGTCAGATGGCAGTTCTCAGGTGACACTGGTACAGGTTAGTCTGTAGACCCGAGATCGTCATAGAGCCTTGTGTGATTCCCACTGTGCTTTGATTTCCACCTTACCACGTCCAAGAGGGCGTGCAAAACGGTGGTTTTTGGGTACAGTCCCGAATCACATGGAGGCAATGAGCGATAGGAGGGGATTCGTCTCTCCCGGTATAGGGAGTTGATGTTGCGCTTTGTTCGATTGGCTATAACCGGAAATCCCTGGCTAGGGTTGCTGAGATTTACTGGTAAGTGTTACCAGTAGTTTCTCGAAATGTTATAGACCTCATATCGACACGACTTATCGAGCTACTGGGGTTTGACGTTTACCACCCCTAGGCGAGATATGCGACATATCAGACGATCAGACCGGACTGTACGGTAAGTGTTACTGGTTGGATTCACAGGAGTGTGAGCGGGCTTGCTCGTCGATCTTCTGATCGCTCAATACCCGGGTGGCCGTTACGTTTAGCAGACCGCTTGCGGCTTGTGGGTGTTTGATATGATCATCACCTGCTGCCGGCATATTGACGAGTCTTTAGAGTCCTACACAGAGGTTTCCTGGCTCAAGCGAAACGAAATAGGAGCGCATATGAGATATGTGCGGGACCGAGAATAATGCGTGTATGTGATACCGTATTCCATTCTCGCGATGAATGTATCGATTGGTTGTATACAATATAACCTAGTTATCGATTCAAGAATTGATTCGATAAGCCGATACATTGGATATTAGTCGGTTATATGAGATATGACCGGATCGTTAAATCAAGTGTTGATTTAATGATTTAATGCATAATTATATATTTGATATATTACTTTGCATTAACTAGTATTGGTTCACTTTAAATGGATTTTCTCACTTGATGTGCACATTGTATATGCGATATACTTTTGTACATTTGATTGTATCATGTTTGATGATACATGATAGTTTGGGTGTATGTTAAGATTAAACCATGGTTATGTAATGGTTAGGGTTTTGATTTTATTTACTTATTCATTTATTTATTTATTTATTCATCTTTGAAAGATAAATAGAATGGTGGCTTATTTTGTTTCTTTCATGAAGCTTCATGAAGTGTTGAAAGCTTGACCATTTTGTTTGTTGACTTAACCCTAACCATTCAACCTAACTATAGTTTATTCTCTACACCTAACTATGGTTTCTATATGATAAGTATTCATTTTATTTTCTTTTTGAGAAATACCTATCATATTCTTTCTTCTTCTTCTTCTTCATCAACAAGAAGAAAAGCTTGCAACCTTTAATGGCAACTTGAGAAAAAGAGTGAGAAATCCAATTCTAAAGTGAACCCACTTCCTATTTCTTCATCCTCTACCACTTTCCATGTAGTATAGGGTGTTTTCTTCACAAGTTTCTTGACTTGGTGAAGTTGGAGCTTGATCTTGTGTTGCCTCGACGTAGATCATCTTCGGCATCGAAGTCGACGACCTAGCCCGCCCATTTCTCCGATGAAGCCGACGCTAGAGCCCGAGATCCGATGATCGCAGCGAGGGGACTTCATCACGGAGCTATGGAGGTGGAGGACCGGATCTACAAAGGTTGTATTTTCGGTTTACTCTTAGTTAAGTTGTTAACTAGTTGCTTGTTTCGCCTAAATTCTAGTTAACGATCCGTATTAGGGTTTGTGGGCACAAGAAAAATTTGAATTTGGCATGGTTGATGCCTTGTGAGACCTCATTGGTGTGCCTTGGAACCCTACAAAAAAACCTGCCTCAATAAATATATCATGCAACCTTGCCTTTTGAAATAAGACGAATCAGGGTTTTTGGTAAAATAAGGGCTGCGGTGTTTAAGAAAAGATGTGTCGCTTGAAAATATCCGTAGAATCCCTTTTTGCCTATCCTTAAAATATTCCCGATTCGTTAGTTTTGAAATAGGTATGACTCGGGTCAAGTCTAATGCCTACTATGCGAACTACGGACCCAACTATCAAGTTAATCGGGAGGGGCATGGAAACCACCTAAATCTGAGTCGATATATATATATATATATATATATATATATATATATATATATATATATATATATATATATATAGTCGGTGATCTCGCCTCAATAGCATCACGTACGATACAGTATATCATATAACATCCTCGAGTCATGAGTGCGGATCTAACATCAATATAAAGCTCGTTCGGTAAATCATCGTACGGCATCCCAATAGCTGGGTACGGGTCAATATCACATTCATCTCACCACATATCAGGTATCACTACCATCATATCACATCTCAAATACGATCTCTGTCATATCGCCGAATCTCACGGCCTCAAATCAAATCTCATCGACTCATCTCAATCCCACGTATCATCCTCAAATCCCGTATATGAACACAAAGTTCCATACCCATGTGTAGATATACATACCTCTATATGCGCACAGATAAATGAAAGAATGTATGCAAGTATATGTGTACGTGTATGTGTGGGTGCAACCACTACTCTGGGGTTTCGCACTATACTAAACCAATACATCCTTATCATCAATAATTCCATTATTACCCTCAATAATCCTAACAACACATAACAAATATATGTGTGTATACGTATTCGTATACATCACCACGGACTGCGGGGGTGCTATACGCCATCCACCCGACTTCTCCCCGTAGATATAAATCTACTCACCTTGCTTCTCATGTGTCGGTGCCGATGTCCCCATCTTCATCTTCTTTGCCTCAACATCACGTAGGGTACCTACAAGTATATCACAACGCTAAAGCACATGAAAATCACATCGGAAACCAAAATAGCACACGCTACTCGCATAGGTAAAAACTTATCGTCTCGCATGTAAACACGATCAATATCCACTTGTCGTTGACGTCCAAACGCCACCCGACAGGAATGAATCACCAAATACCAAAATCCATGCTAAAACAAGTCGTAAATCATACGCCAACTCAAGCAAATCAACCCAGATTTTACCCTAACTGGAATCAGTCAAAACTAGATATACCCAGGGTCAAGTTTATAGGGCAAAAGGCTACAGAACAAAAACGAGCACCAGAACCCCTGCTCTGGCCGCAAATTGCGGCCAGGGGGATTAAATCTGCGGCCAAGGAAATGAGTTGGGGGCTAGGGTTTGGTGTGGTGGTTTCATGGTGCCTGCACATCTCACTGTCAACCCAGTTTTATTTTTGGGGTCTCGAGGTGATAGCAGATTCCTAAATACGATCACAGATTCACAGTTTTTCTCCGACATCGTCTCATAAATCCGTATTCTGGTTTCAAGTTCAGGTTTGGGTCCAAATTAGCATCACACAAGGGGTTCTAAGGTCATAACAAGCCTCAATTTCACCTTGATTTCAGGTCTAACCCTAAACCCTAACTTGAATTCTCCAAAGTCCACAAAACGACACAATATCGATATGAAACTAGTATTGATGCACAAGAAATGAGATACTACTCTAATAGGTGCAGAAATTACCTCCTTTGGCAACTCAAGAAAATTCTTGAGTTGCTCAAAGTCCTCTAAATCCAATCTTGCTAGGTTCAATGTGTAGCTAGTGAGCTTGGGAGCAAGTTTTGTGAAGTGGGAATGGGGTTTTGGTGAGGGAAATGAGAGGGATCTATGAAGTGAAGGGGAGGGAGATGAGGGAGCAGGAGCAGGATCAGCAGCAACTCCATGAGAGGGGAGAGAGAAATGGGTGTGAGGAAATGATGGGTATGGTTCAAAAAGTCAGAAGCAACTACCCTCTCTCTCTCTCATCATCATACTTACTTTTTCTTTCTTTTCTTTTCTCTTTCTTCTCACTCCAATAGT
Organism: Agapanthus africanus; assembly: GCA_030015575.1. Taxonomy (NCBI): domain Eukaryota; kingdom Viridiplantae; phylum Streptophyta; class Magnoliopsida; order Asparagales; family Amaryllidaceae; genus Agapanthus; species Agapanthus africanus. The sequence continues at coordinate 502,102,174 of CM057339.1, forward strand.
GAACCCAATTGAACAACCATGGCAATAGAAATGTAACACAAGTGTAACAAGTGTGGAAAATGATATGTGCACATTTTTGCACAAAAATGCTAAAAATCCAATTAGCGATTTTTAATCACGATTAGCACTAAATTAGCATATAACTAATCTTAAAAACTTTAAAATGACATAATTCCATAAAATACCCTATTTTAGAATTTTCCATAATTTTTCCCCATTTATTTGTATTTAATTATACCAGAATATTAAAATATTCATTAAAATAGTATTAAATTATAAAATTTCCCAAAATCACATTTTATTATTTTGAAAACGTTACATAAATTCTCATTTGTGGGAGACTTGTCTCATGGATCTCAGATCCAGAGAAAGAACTATGTTCTTTTATGAGGGTTAAACCCTTGGATATGCAGATGAGATGCTCTGATCTCTATTTTTTTTATTTACCTCGAAGAAAGGTATTCTTTTTTCGTCCTTCTTAAAGCTATCTGCTTTGTTTTTCTTGAAGCTTATGGGGGGTCTCTCTGTACAAGACTTGAAGTCTTGGGTCCTTTATATAGTAGAGGCAAGTCTGTTGATTTAGTTGAAGATTGTTAGTTATATGTATGCCCTAGAGACCATTACTGTACATACGATGTATATTGTAATGGATGCTTGGACATATATAGGGAGGACTTTCTTGCTCGACATGATAGTATGCTATCTGGTTGTACTTTATCTTTACATGTACTCTGATTGTCTCTATGTTACATGTTGATAAAGCCCTTAGGATAAGTACTCGACTACCAGGACTATGATGCGGATCATACTAGTGAGGACAGAGTAGTCGCCAAGTACATCCTTTAAATGTTCCTAGTCGTGGGAGTACCGAGATAGGGCATCGATACTCCAGAGTAGACTAGCGTATGCGCTTCTTGACCCATATGATGGGCGATGGATGATCTCATATCCATTGGTGTTTGACATCAGAGAAGGTATACGGGTGCTCAGTGGAGACTGGGTACACTGGACAGACTCGACGAGAACTCCCAGATGGTATTATACCTCACGTCAGATGGCAGTTCTCTGGTGACACTGGTACAGAGTAGTCTGTAGACCCGAGATCGTCATAGAGTCTTGTGTGATTCCCACTGTGCTTTGATTTCCATCATACCACGTCCAAGAGGGCGTGTAAAAAGGTGGCTTTTGGGTACAGTCCCGAATTACATGGAGGCAATGAGCGATAGGAGGGGAGTCGTCTCTCCCGGTATAGGGAGTTGATGTTGTGCTATGTTCGATTGGCTATAACTGGAAATCCCTGGCCAGGGTTGCTGAGATTTACTGGTAAGTGTTATCAGTAGTTTCTTGAACTGTTATAGACCTCATATCGACACGACTTATCAAGCTACTGGGGTCTGGCGTTTACCACCCCTAGGCGAGATATGCGACATATCAGACGAAGAGACCGGACTGTACGGGAGTGTTACTGATTGGATTCGCGGGAGAAAGTACAGGCTTGCTTGTTGATCTTCTGATCGCTCAATACCTGGGTGGCTGTTACGTTTAGCTGACCGCTTGCAGCTTGTGGGTGTTTGATATGATCATCACCTACTGCCGGCGTATTGACGATTCTTTAGAGTCCTACACAGAGGTTTCTTGACTAAGGCAAAATGGAGTAGGAGCACATATATGATATGTGCGGGACCGAGAACAATACGTGTATGTGATACCGTATTAGATTCTCACGATATAAGATATCGGCCGGGTATATGTGATATAGCCGGGTCATCGATCAAGTGTTGATTCGATGAACTGATACAGATTATATTAGTCGGTTATTTGCGAAATAGCCGGATTATCGGATCAAGTGTTGATTCGATAATTTAATGTATAATTATATATTTGATATATTAAATTACATTAACTGATATAAGCTCACTAAAAGATTCTTTTTCTCACTCGGGTAATACATTGATATATACGCGATATATGTTAATTGTATTATTTTATTTTGTTACAATAAATATTGTATATGTGATATATAATATTGTAACATGTTAGGGTTATTAATGCAACATGTTTAGTGGAGATTAAACATGGTCAGGGTTTGATTTGGGTTAATCTTTTCTAGAACCTTCTAGAAGGTTTTGTTTTGTTTCTTGCAAAGATATTTGTTTTGATATTTTGCAAGATATTTGTTTAACCCAACCCAACCCTTTAACCTTAGTTAAATCTCTACAAGGGTTACATATACCATGGTTGCATTTCTAACCTCATACTTGAGTTTCATTATTCATCACCAAAGGATTAGATCTTCTTCTTCCTTCTTCTTCTTTCATGGAAAAGCTTACTAGCTTTTTCATTAATGATGATTTTGAGTGAGATTAAGAAAACAAATGAGAGCTAAATTCCTACTTTATCATCCTAATCTATCTTAGCCATTTAGATTAGGGTGTTCACTTCATTTAGTGAGTGAGAGCTTGTGTTAAAGAAACTTTAAGGTAGATCATCTTAGTTATCGAAGATCGGAAGTAAGCTTGCATCTTTCTCTTCGTGGAGCCTCTCTAGAGTCCGGGTACATGATGATCGCAGCGAAGGGACCTCAACACGGAGCTTATAAAGTGAAGGACCGGACTACAAAGGTTGTAATCCCAAACTCTTAGATGTTAAAGTGTTTAACATGCTTTGTTTCGCCTAATCTCTAGTTTAAAGATCTTGGTTAGGGTTGTTCGGCACGTCTAAATTTTAAATCGGACATGGTTGATGCCTTGTAGACCCTTGTGAGAGTGCCTAGTAACCCTACAGTGGTATCAGAGACAAGCTAGAGCTTTAGGCGAAGTCTAGACGAAGTTTAAAGTCCGATCGAACTCCGAATACCCGTAAAACCCTTGTTTCTGGAAATTTTTCAAAAAGTTGACATTTTTCATATTAAAAATACTCAAAAAATCAGCAGGGTATTTTAGGAATTACTGTGAAACACGAGACTCAAATACAATTAAAGCGCCGCGGAACCGCGGCCGTACCATGGCTTGCGCGGCGGTTCCGCGGCCAAACAGTAGCATTATGGTTTGAGTTTTGCACAGTAACATCCGTGGTACTTCCTGATTCTTCTGGGATTTTTTAATTTATACTCAAGTGTTGAGTTTTCTGGGTTGTATTGGGAACTCATTGATTCGATCGGAAAGTATAACTTCGTTTAGTTTGTCTGGGTAATTTTTAGAACATGTTAAAAAGTTCGAACGGATATCAATAACTCACTTTTTCCTCTGCCGGAAAATTTCCAAGTGTTGGATTTTTCCGTAGTTTAAGAACGTTCTAAGTCGTGCAAGTAACGCGGTGGACCCTCTAGAAGAACACAAACCTTAACTCGATTATGTGACCGTCTTGAACTGCCTCTAAACCTTAGGGTTTGGGGCAGTACGGCGTTGCCACATGTGAGGCGTTGGCTTGACCCTTCTACGGCTGGACCATTGGTACTGTGGCATGTGATGGATGCTTTTAAACTAATTTCAAGTGTTGAGAACTATTTGGGAAAACTTGGGTGTTTGATTATTCGATCGGAAAGTTTAACATTGTCTATTTATCTGAAATGTGATACAATATTTGGAATCTACAAGTAGTTATGAGATAACTAATTTGAATGTTGTAAATCTAGCAGTTCAGTCTCAGATGATCGGTTGCCAAGGAATTTTGATGTGATCAAAAGTCCGTCGCAATCACGTAGCGTACGCGGATACTCGCCGAGTAAACTTAATAGACAGCCACTCCCCAAAGCCCCGACCAAGTGACTGTAGGAGAACCCCTTCGCCAAAAGCATCCGTTCGGGTGCTCGCGGCAGCAGTGTTCCACCTTAGTGCACTTCGTCGACGACATCCGGGGGGGCGGCCGTCTACTAAAGTTTGCGACGAGCATTCGATCAGGATGTCGGGAATCTTGTTGAATTGCCCGACTTGATATTGAAAAGAGTTTTCGATAATGAGACTAAAATGCGGGGTTTATAATTGTTAGGCATGCGATGTCTAAGGAATTCATTTGGTTAGGCATGCGATGTCTAAAGGAGGTTGCGGATTCCAACTGCTGTAGTTTTACACTTTCTTTTCTGTGACCGTAAGTGTAATATGTGGTGTATCTCCGGTTTCGTTGCTATACATCAACGACAATTGGGATACGCATATTTACTTACGTTGATGATATGTGATATTATGTGTTGCTGTGATATGTTATATTGGATCGTCGCGTTTTGAATAGCCGGGGGTTTTATGTGAGATGAGAGTTTTTCTTTTTCATTCATGTAAAATTCAATTGTATGTAATATTCTTTTATTGGGGCACTTCCGGGCTGAGGATGATGTCACCATTTTATATTATTTACTTTTCCGCATTAGGTAGACCCTGTTAGTGTATATGCCCTAGAGGCCATTACTGTATCATACTAATTTGTATATTACTTGATGGAAGCTTGGGATATTCACCTTGTATAGACAATCTTGCTCAATATAGTAGTATGCTACTTGGTTTGTTTCTTCTTTAATGTGTGCATGTGTTTCTTTTAGCATATCGCCTTTACACATTAGTGGAGCCCTTAGGATCTTTGCTTGATTACCAGCGTTGTGATGGCAGTCACACTCGTGGGGGCTGGGTACTCCATAAGCACATCCTTATGCAGGTCCCTAGTCGTAGGACTATCGAGACATGGCATCGATACTCCGGAGTAGACTAGCGTATACGCTTCTCATCCCAGCTTGGGAAACGGACTGTCCCACAGCCGTCAGTACGCCGTACTTGAGATAGTATGCGGGTGCTCGTTAGGTTACGAGTAAACTGGACAGGACTCGTCGGGAACTGTTGGTTGGTACTATACCTATCGTCAGTTATCAGTTCCCAGGTGACATGAGTACATCTTAGTCCGTTGACTTGACACTGTCACTTCTCCTCAAGTGTGTTTCCACTGTACTTTGATTACTATCCTACCACGGCTCAAAGGAGTCGTGCAAACAGGTAGTTTTTGGGTGCAGTCCCGAAGCACTTGGAGGCAGTGACGGTTAGACAGGATTCGTCTCTCCCGGTATTGGGGGTTGATATCGCGCTGTGTCTAGGAGAGCCATTACACAAAGTCCCTGGCCAGGGCAAGCGAGATAGACTGGTAGGTTTCCAGTGTTATCTCAGGTGTTCTGGGCTACACTCCGACACGACTTGTACCGCTAGTAGGGGACTGACGTTTATCGCCCCTAGGCCCGCCATGCGATGTTCTCAGACGAACAGACCGGACTGTACGGAGATTGTCACATTCAGGCTCAGTAGGAGTTCAGATGGGTTTCACCTCGTCCGTCTTCTTATCGGCATCTACCTGGGGACCGTTACGTACAACTAGTGCCGCTTGCGGTTTGTGGTTAAACCCACTGCCAGCGTAGTGTCGAGTCTTTAGAGTCCCACACAGAGGGTTATTCGCCTTTGGGTAAAACAGAGTAGAGGTCGCATGGTTCTGCGACAGGGTTCGTTCACATCAGCGCACTTGTGCACGTTTGGCGTCCGGACAGACATTACTAGCGGGCTCTGGTTTGAGCCAGATCCTAGTATATGCTTTGGGGTTAGTTTTATCTCATTGTATTCATGTTCCTCGGAACACGAATGCGGGTGTGTATGCACAGTTGATTGAGGCGGAGGAAGCGATTTTTTATTAGGGTTTTGGAACGGGTGCGTATGCACAGTTGACAGTCGTCTTTTTCCAAACCCTAATGAATTTGTGATATATCAATTAATAATGTTATTTAAATGAAATTGTGTCATGGTTGGGTTTGTTGACTTGTTGACCAAGGTTGACTAGTTGACCATGCTTGAAACTTTGACCATCATCATTTCTTTTCTAGATGCTCTTTGATCTTTGCAAAATCATTTAATGTGAAATGATAATGGTCTTATCAAACCAACCATCACCTTTTTCATTTTGGATTAATATTATTAATTTGATAATTCACATATATTGTTATGGTTGTAAAACTATTCTCATTCTATCATAACCATTATCTTTCCTCTCTTCATCTTCCTCCTCCTCTAGTTCAAGGAGAATCATTCTCATGAGTTGAGAAACCTCTCCTTGGAGATAAAACACCCAAAGCCACTCTCTACTCTTCCTAAGGTTGAAGGTCTAGCAAACCGGAGACTTTAGTTTTCTCAAAGTTCGAGAAAGGAGCTCAAGGAAGAAACCCTCAGGTGGATCCATCTTCGACAAGAGAAGGCAACGATGAAAGCACCATCCGACCACTACAAAGAGTCCAAGAAGAAGGAGTTCAAGTTGAGGTATAACCCCTAACCGAGTAGATAACTCTCTTGTTAGTTACTAGTGTGTAGTTTAGCCAAGATCCGTTTTCGTAGTCCATGTTACCTAAACCCTAAAAATCGTTTTTCACCATTTCCGCAAGCCCGAAATAACCGGGAGAGGTAACGTGGACTTACAGTGGTATCAGAACCTAACTAAACACACCCTAGCATGTTAGCAAAGTATCTAGAATTTCGACCGGACAAAAAACCGCGAAACACCCCGGAAAATCCTAGTTTCTGCCTTTTTTTATTTCTGCTCCAAAAATAATAAATCATGTCTTAAAAATCGGCTCAGGTTTTTTAATGAACAGGCAAGAAAAACGATCCAGCGAACCGACCAACTCACCGCGGTTCCGCGGCTGAGTTGAATCGGCCGTGGATCGTTTCTCCTGCAGTTTGTTTCTGGGGGTATTTTGTGATTTTTGAGATGGTTTGTTTCTGCCCAGAATTTTCAGAGAATAAATTTGTTTTTGGGGTGGTTACAAATCCGTATTTTGGTCGATTTTCTGTAGACTTTGGCTAATGGGTTATATCTGTAATGTTATATATGTATTGAACGTCTGCTAATCGCTATACGTCGATTAGTGGGGGTTATACATATCTGTGATCTGTAATGTTGATGGATTGTGTATATGAATTCGTTGGATTGTCGCGGATGAATAGCCGGGGAATTGTGAGATGAGAGTTTTGTTTATCTTTCAATTCTTGTAATATGTAAATTGATATAATATTATTTGTATGGACGCACAACCGGGTCGGGGTTGTAGCCGTCATTGTATAATTTCTATTTACTGTTTTTGCTCCTAGGATAGACCCAAGGTGGGGTGCACAAACTACCGGGTACCTCGAAGTGCCGAGTGGCCTACTCACGTCGTTGAGGAAGGTTGCTTCACTTCGGATACTTGGCGGGTGGTTTGCCGCACCCGTAGGGGTCTAGGGTGGGGTTTGGCTATTCATCGCGACCGTGTAATCCGCTCTTCGTTACAGGCTCGTACAAATTGCGGATTCCTAGTATATCCAATGTATTCATCTGTGATCTGGAATGGCTATCATTGCGTGTGACGAATGTTTATATATATCTATATGATATCTATTTAGGCGTTGCTTATGTTTTGCATCCGCGCTAGTCCAGCCCCCGCTCTGTTGTTAGTTAAGTAACATAACGGGTGATGACGGGACCCCGTGGCGAATGCGGATGGCATAAGCGTACGTCATATTTTCGTTGTTTTCTGCAATGGTAGGATTAATTGATGGGACGCATTAAAATTAATGCAAGAAAAATAAACCAAAGTAAAAGTCGTTGGAACACTTTAAAAAACCACTCGGTTTCTTTTCAAAATAACTTTTAAACGCGGAGCTTAAACCACTCCTTTTAAAAGCTATCTCGTTCCATCGATTATATCAAGTTCACTACGTTCACGGTTTCGCCAAAACCATTCGTAGCCCTCCGTCATTTCACATGAATGGTCAATAGTATTCAAGCCATGTTTGTTGGCCAAAGTCAAGGCATAGTGATTGGTAGCTATTGGGTATTCATGTGCAGCATAGATAGATGTGTTGGTTTGGGACAGTCGTACTGCCTTGTTGGCCAAAGTCAAAGGTAGGTGCGGGTGGGTTCAAATTTACCTGGAGAATGACGGGTATAACTTGACATGTGACTTATGATTTGTTGGCCAAAGTCAAGGTCATAAGAGCATGGGGCAAAAATCCACATCGGGAGTTTCAAAAGAACTGAAACTTGCTAGCGCTGCATACCATTTGGAGTGTGATGATTCTGGTAGGATTCCTTCAGTTTTGTCACGCAATGATATTTGGATCTCGATCCTACTGTGAGTATATGCTACTCCTCGGGAAAATTCTCGCTTAACGATCAATGCTATAAACTTAGTAGGTGTCTAGAAAAGTGTTAGCCGGGCTGCGCCTTCAGGGAAAAGAGGTTATTTAATTAAGGATCTTCGCGAAAGCATTGGAAAACCTCCCTCGAAGTACCGACACTAGCCTGGCTGAACGGTTAAGCAAGTATTGTACGGTGAGATTGATCCTGACTAATTCTTCCTTTTTGGTTTGAGGAGGGATTCGAGAGACAGTGGGAGCCATCCTGTTTAGACAAATTAAAAACCACTCTAAACTTGCAAGAGCATCATGCTAAAGTGTTTCTTCTCTCTCTCCTAATTGCAGCAACCAAACAACATGACTGGACTTAAGTTACTACTAGATAAAAACATACTGACAGGGCCAAACTACAAAGATTGGCTCAGGAATGTCAAAATGGCAATCACTTACGACAAGTTGGGGTATCTCCTTACCACCAAAGCTCCCCCTGCCCCAGGTCCCACCTCCAGCGTCGCAGATAAAGAAATCCGTAAGACTTGGGAGATTGATTGCGCGAAGGCCAAGTGCCTCGTGCTTGCCTCTATGGACAATGAACACCAGAGGAGGGACGAGAATATGGACCTTGAATCCATATTTCTTCATACAAAAGAACTGTATGGGGAGCAATACCGAATCGCCAGATACGAAGTCTCGAAAAAGCTGTTTTCGGCGAGATTGGCCATCGGATCACCGGTAGCGGAACACGTGCTTAAGATGATTGGCTTCATTGAGGAGCTCGAAGACCTTGGGACCACGTTAGAGAATGAGCTCTATACGGACTTGATTCTCCAGTCCCTCCCTTCCACTTACGCCCAGTTCATCCTGAACTTCAACTTACAGGAAAAGGAAGTTGAACTTTCAGAACTCCTCAACATGCTGAGGAGTGCAGAGGGCACCCTACAGAAAGGTAGGGAGACATCCACTTTGTTTGTAGGAGGATCTTCATCTTCTAGGTCCAAGGCGAAAGCCAAGGGAAAGAAGAAGAAAACCCCCGCCAAACCAATGGGCGGTGTTAGTAAGGTGGATACGAAGGGAAATGCAAAAGCAACAAAGGAAGCGGGAAAACTTGTGGGAAAGGAAGAATGCTTTTACTGTCACAAGAGTGGACACTGGAAGAAAGATTGCAGGGCTTGGAAGGCCAGAACACAGGATCTGAAGCGTGTTGCGGCTTCAGCTTCAAGCGTGTATGTTATTGAAAATTGTCTATCAATAAACTCTACTTCCTGGGTATTGGATACCGGATCAGGATCTCATATCTGTAATTCTTTGTAGGCGTTGAGAAACCGTAGGGTTTTGAAGGCGGGTGATATGACCCTCAGAGTTGCAAACGGAGCTGGCATGGATGCTGAGTCCGTGGGGGACTATCACCTGGGGTTGTCAGATGGACACGTTTTGGTTTTGCGTAATTGTTATTTTGTACCCAATGCAACTTGTAATATCATTTCTGTATCTTTAGTTTCTAAAGAAGGTTATGAATTTGCGTTTGTAAGTAATGCTGTAAACATTCGCCTTAATCAAGTTCTGATTGGGTCAGGTACATTAAACAATGGAATATACGTATTAAACCAACCATAGATTTTCAATGTCCAGAATACACACAAAAGAAAGTCTCCGGAATCAAATCAGGCTTTCTTATGGCATTGTAGACTGGGTCACATCAATGAGAGAAGGTTGACGAAGTTACATACAGAAGGATATTTGGATCCGTTCGAATATCAATCATATGCAACTTGTCAATCCTGTCTCAAAGGAAAGATGACAAAGACTCCGTTCACTGGACACGGAGTAAGAGCGAGCGAGCTCTTGGGACTCGTACACAGCGACGTGTGCGGTCCAATGTCTACGCATGCACGAAGCGGTTATTCTTACTTCATTACTTTTACGGATGACTTTTCAAGGTACAGTTATGTCTTCTTAATGAAACATAAATCCGAAGCCTTTGGAAAATTCCAGGAATATAAGAATGAAGTGGAAAAACAAACAGGCAAAAGTATCAAGACACTAAGATCTGATCGAGGTGGTGAATACTTAAGTGCCGAGTTCCTGGATTACTTAAAAGAGAATGGAATTCTCTCTCAGCTTACTCCTCCATACACTCCGCAACATAACAGTGTATCGGAGAGACAGAGCCGGACCCTATTGGATATGGTACGTTCCATGATGAGTAACGCTGAGTTACCGCGATCATTCTGGAGATATGCACTAGAATCAGCTGCATACCTTTTGAACCGAGTTCCAACTAAGACTGTGCCTACTACACCATATCAGATGTGGTGTGGGAAGAAACCCTATCTTAAGCACATTAAGACATGGGGATGTCCATCTTTTGTCAAAAAGCAGCATGTGGACAAACTCGAGGCACGCTTAGTACAGTGCAAGTTTGTGGGATATCCAAAGAACTCCAAGGGATATTTCTTCTATTGCGAAGAGGAACAAAAGGTTTTTGTTTCTCGTCATGCCCATTTCTTGGAAACTGAGTTTTTGGAAAATCAGATAAGTGGGAGCGCAATAGAACTGGAAGAAATTCCAGAACCGCGAGCTATTACTGAAAGCTTAGTAGAACCAGAGGGTTCGAAAGATCAGGACATTCCTACGCCGCTCCGCAGGAGTAGTAGGCAGTCTCATCCGCCCGAGAGATACGGTTTTCTCATAGACGGGGATAGAGAGGATTGCATCATTGATAGTGATGAGCCGACTAGCTTCCAGCAGGCCATTCAGAGCGTTGACTCAGTAAAATGGTTGGATGCAATGCGGACCGAAATGGAGTCCATGTACACCAACAAAGTATGGACGTTGGACGTTGCTCCAGATGGGGTAAAACCCATAGGATGCAAGTGGATCTTCAAAAGGAAGATTGGTGTAGATGGACAGGTTGAGACCTATAAAGCTAGACTTGTTGCAAAGGGTTTCCGTCAAAGACCTGGCTTGGACTATGATGAAACCTTTTCTCCAGTGGCTATGCTGAAATCCATTCGGATCCTTCTTGCCATTGCTGCCTTCCACGATTATGAGATTTGGCAGATGGACGTAAAGACCACTTTTCTGAATGGAAATTTAGAGGAGTGTGTCTATATGGACCAGCCAGAGGGTTTCATTCAGAGTGGGAGCAGCGGGAAGGTGTGCAAGTTGCTTAAGTCCATCTATGGACTGAAGCAGGCATCGCGGAGTTGGAACATCTGTTTTGATGAGACGGTCAAAGATTTTGGCTTTATCAAAAATCCAGATGAACCATGCATCTATAGTAGATTTGTAGCACGAACTGTCGTATTCCTCGTTTTATATGTGGATGACATTCTCTTGATAGGAAATGATATTCCTATGCTACAATCTGTCAAAGGGTTCTTGTCACACAGGTTCTCCATGAAAGACCTGGGTGATGCCTCTTACATTCTGGGGATCCGGATCTATCGTGACAGATCCAAGAGGATATTAATACTTTCACAGTCCAGGTACATCGACACCATACTGAAAAGATTCAGTATGGAAGATTCCAAGCGCGGTAATCTACCGGCTTGTCACGGGATCACCCTCTCCAAAGAGATGTCTCCCAAGACTGATTTGGAAAGGGATCGCATGTATATTATACCCTATGCTTCTGAAGTAGGCTCTATAATGTATGCGATGTTGTGTACCAGACCAGATGTAGCTTATGCACTGAGTGTGGTAAGCAGGTATCAGTCAAACCCTGGGGAGAAACACTGGATAGCGGTAAAGAACATTCTCAAGTACCTGAGAAGGACTAAGGAGATGTTCTTGGTGTATGGCGGAAAAGACCTCCAGATCGAGGCCTTTGCTGACTCCAGCTTCCAAAGTGACAAGGATGATTCCAAGTCCATGTCGGGTTATGTCTTTACCCTCAATGGAGGGGCGGTGTGTTGGAAGAGATCCAAACAGGATACCGTTGCCGACTCGACGATGGAACCGGAATATATCGCTGCCTCTGATGCCGCAAAAGAAGCCGTCTGGATGAGGAAGTTCTTGATAGAACTTCAGGTGGTTCCGTCCATTGTTGATCCAATACCTCTGTGTTGCGAAAACAACGGGGCTATAGCTTTAGCAAAGGAACCCAGGTCCCATCAGAAGTCCAGGCACATCTTGAGGCGGTATCACCTGATCAGGGAGATCGTGGGTCGCCAGAAGATCGAGGTTCGGAGAGTTGCTACGGAAGATAACACTGCTGATCCATTCACAAAGGCCTTACCCCAGACTCAGTTCGAGCGGCTGATCGAGATGATAGGTCTTCGATACGCCAGTACATGGCCTTAGTGCAAGTGGGAGATTGTTAGTGTATATGCCTTAGAGGACATTACTGGATCATACTAGTTTGTATATTACTTGATGGAAGCTTGGGATATTCACCTTGTATAGACAATCTTGCTCAATATAGTAGTATGCTACTTGGTTTGTTTCTGCTTTAATGTGTGCATGTGTTTCTTTTAGCATATTGCCTTTACACATTAGTGGAGCCCTTAGGATCTTTGCTTGATTACCAGCGTTGTGATGGCAGTCACACTCGTGGGGGCTGGGTAATCCATAAGCACATCCTTATGCAGGTCCCTAGTCATAGGACTATCGAGACAGGGTATCGATACTCCGGAGTAGACTAGCGTATACGCTTCTCATCCCAGCTTGGGAGACGGTCTGTCCCACAGCCGTCAGTACGCCGTACTTGAGATAGTATGCGGGTGCTCGTTAGGTTACGAGTACACTGGACAGGACTCGTCGGGAACTGTTGGTTGGTACTATACCTATCGTCAGTTATCAGTTCCCAGGTGACATGAGTACATCTTAGTCCGTTGACTTGACACTGTCACTTCTCCTCAAGTGTGTTCCCACTGTACTTTGATTACTACCCTACCACGGCTCAAAGGAGTCGTGCAAACAGGTAGTTTTTGGGTGCAGTCCCGAAGCACTTGGAGGCAGTGACGGTTAGACAGGATTCGTCTCTCCCGGTATTGGGGGTTGATATCGTGCTGTGTCTAGGAGAGCCATTACACAAAGTCCCTGGCCAAGGCAAGCGAGATAGACTGGTAGGTTTCCAGTGTTATCTCAGGTGTTCTGGCTTGTACCGCAAGTAGGGGACTGATGTTTACCGCCCCCTAGGCCCGCCATGCGATGTTCTCAGACGAACAGACCGGACTGTACGGAGATTGTCACATTCAGGCTCAGTAGGAGTTCAGATGGGTTTCACCTCGTCCGTCTTCTTATCGGCATCTACCTGGGGACCGTTACGTACAACTAGTGCTGCTTGCGGTTTGTGGTTAAACCCACTGCCAGCGTAGTATCGAGTCTTTAGAGTCCCACACAGAGGGTTATTCGCCTTTGGGTAAAACAGAGTAGAGGTCGCATGGTTCTGCGACAGGGTTCGTTCACATCAGCGCACTTGTGCACGTTTGGCGTCCGGACAGACATTACTAGCGGGCTCTGGTTTGAGTCAGATCCTAGTATATGCTTTGGGGTTAGTTTTATCTCATTGTATTCATGTTCCTCGGAACACGAATGCGGGTGTGTATGCACAGTTGATTGAGGCGGAGGAAGAGGTTTTTCATTAGGGTTTTGGAACGGGTGCGTATGCACAGTTGACAGTCGTCTTTTTCCAAACCCTAATGAATTTGTGATATATCAATTAATAATGTTATTTAAATGAAATTGTGTCATGGTTGGGTTTGTTGACTTGTTGACCAAGGTTGACTAGTTGACCATGCTTGAAACTTTGACCATCATCATTTCTTTTCTAGATGCTCTTTGATCTTTGCAAAATCATTTAATGTGAAATGATAATGGTCTTATCAAACCAACCATCACCTTTTTCATTTTGGATTAATATTATTAATTTGAGAATTCACATATATTGTTATGGTTGTAAAACTATTCTCATTCTATTATAACCATTCTCTCTCCTCTCTTCATCTTCCTCCTCCTCTAGTTCAAGGAGAATCATTCTCATAAGTTGAGAAACCTCTCCTTGGAGATAAAACACCCAAAGCCACTCTCTACTCTTCCTAAGGTTGAAGGTCTAGCAAGCCGGAGACTTTAGTTTTCTCAAAGTTCGAGAAAGGAGCTCAAGGAAGAAACCCTCAGGTAGATCCATCTTCGACAAGAGAAGGTAATGAGGAAAGCACCATCCGACCACTACAAAGAGTCCAAGAAGAAGGAGTTCAAGTTGAGGTATAACCCCTAACCGAGTAGATAACTCTCTTGTTAGTTGCTAGTGTGTAGTTTAGCCAAGATCCGTTTTCGTAGTCCATGTTACCTAAACCCTAAAAATCGTTTTTCACCATTTCCGCATGCCCGAAATAACCGGGTGAGGTAACGTGGACTTACAGACCCAAGGCAGGGAGCACAAGTAACCGGATTCTAGGGTCCAGTGGGAGACCATCTCGAGGAGTCGAGACCGTGTCTCCTAACCCTAGAATTGGCAGTGTTGCTTAACGCTCTCGTAGAGGTCTTGGGATGTGGGTTTGGCTATTCATCGCGACCGTGGAATCCGTGTTTTATACAGGCTCGTATTAAAAACACGGACCTCCTAGTATATCCAATATTTCATATATGTTCTTCTGCTGCAATGTTCTGTGATGAGATCATATTACTGCCTGAGACGAATGTTTATATTATATATATGAGATATATGTTATATTGCAGATTTCGTTTCAAAAGTGATGCTTTTGAAGCATAATAAAATGGGAATTCATTAATAAGATTAATGAAACTAAAAGAAACCTTAAGATATTGTAGAAACTTGTTTAAAAACTGGTAGCTCTAGTTCTTGCTTTGCATAGCGGTGTTCCTTGTAGAACATCCAGTACCTTATTTGATAAGGAAAGAGCCGAGATCCCTTCACCGGGAGTGACCTCTTTAGCGAACTAGCAGATGCTACAAAAATGGTTTGTCTTTTGATTGCTTATATAGTTTTTGCTTTGCATAGTGATATTTATGAAATATCTTGCACCTTGTTCGATGAGGAAAGAGCCGACGATCCCTTCACCGGGAGTGACCTCTTTAGCAAAACTAGAAAAGGCCTAAAAAACATTCCATTTAAAATCACTCGATTCTACAACGATATCAAGTTCATTACGCAAAGGGTTTTCTTAAAAACCTGTCGTAGCCCTCCGTCATTTCAGATAAGTTCTACTTAGTATTCGTACTACGTTTGTTGACCTCCGTCAAGGTGTAGTGTGCGGTAGCTAACTAGTATTTATCTGCTTATGCATATGATGCAGATTGTTTTAGGGTAGTCGTGCGGCCTTGTTGACCTCTGTCAAGGGTCGTGCGGGTGGGTTTAATTCAATCATGAAATGACGGGTAGAACTTGACTAGCAGCCTATGGTTTGTTGACCTCCGTCAAGGTCATAAGATGCTAGGGGTAAAATATTATTGGGAATTTCAAGCGTTGAAATTTGCAATGAGATTGCATACCTTCTATGAGATAGTTGGATCCCGATACCCGCTGCGAGTAAGAGTTACTCCTGGGAAAGTTTTACACATTACATTCGGGTAAAACTCCGTCAAGGGGTAAAATGGTTTTCCTACTCTCTACTACTCTTCTTGGTTTGGATTTCTGGGTTTTCGGCTTACTTAGAATACGTACGCCTTGAGACGTTCGTAGTTTAAGTGTCGGTCATGTTCCGTACTTTCGGGTCGTGACAGCTACTGCTGGTTTTTGGCGAAAAACCTTTAACGTAACGAACTTGATATAGCTGAAGGAACCTGATAGTTTTTTAAAATATAGTGACGAAAACCTTTTGCTAAAGAGGTCACTCCCGGTAAAGGGATCTCGTCTCTTTCCTCGTGGAATGAGGTGCAGGATATTCCACTGAATACCGCGATGCAAAGCAACTTGTAATCGACTATAGTGAAGTTATTACCCTGACGCAAACTTCTGCCCAAGGGGTCAGTCCCGGTGAAGGGATATCGGCCCTTGCCCCGTCGAATGAGGTGCAGGATATTCCACTGAATACCTCTATGCAAAACAAAAGGAAACGTCTTTGCAATAACACTTTTTAAATTTGTTCCAACAACTGCAAACAGGTTTGTTTTACTTTGCATTGATCAGAATCAACGCAGTCCCATCAATCAATCACACCAGAAAAGAACGAAAATAAAATGTACGTATATGCCATCCGCATTCGTCACTGGGTCCCGTCATCACCCGTTAGGTTACTTAACTAACGACAGAGCGGGGACTGGACTAGCGCGGGTGTAAAACATATACAACATCTAATAGTATATAAACCAATATACAATAATCGCTCCAGGCGTGATATTATGCAACATTACAGAAGAGTAATAAGCATCATAGAACAATACAGATAATCTGGGATCCCCGGGTTTCACAGAGCCGCTGCTGAAACCCGACGTTCCCCTGTCGTGTGGATAGCCTGTGCAATGAAACCTAGACCCCTATGGGTGCGGCAAGTTACCCGCGAAAACCTGAAGCGAGGCAGCCCCCTACAGCAAAGTGAATGGACCACCCAGCACTTCACGGAATCCGGTAATCTTGGGCACCCCTCCTTGGGTCAACCTGTACCCCCTACGAGTGCGGCGAATAGTCTGCCAATTTCTAGAGTGAGGCCCCTCTGCCTCTCAAAGCCATGAGATGCGGACCCGTTGCCCTCCAGAACCCTGCTATCCGTGCACTCCGTCGCGGGGTAAAACCTAGTACAGAAATGGAAAAATAGTACAACAGGTACATCGACCGCAACCTGGTCGTGCCCCAAAAGAATATTATACAATAGGCAGAGACGACAGTCCACATGTTGGACGCTCGCCCCGCAATATCAAATGTACAAATAAACTCAAACTGCACTACCATTGCACACTGCTATCCACCACGACAAATCAGCAACATCACAGCACAACACAGAACATCAACGCGAATGTCACGTTCGCAAACCCGTCTAAAAGAACTATAGCAATCAGACGCGGTTTACCGATCAAATGACATTCCCGGTCGGAGATATAATGTAAGCACTGTAAACTAACATGTTTAAATTTCGATCGACTAAATATCACAAAGTGGGCCCCACGAACAACTGGTGAACAGTAACAAAATCTGGGCCCAAAAGATATGTACCAAAAACCTCAATTTCCAGATAAGAATACACTGTGCAAGTTTGGGGGCATGATCACACAGAATGGCCACGGATGCGCGGCCAAACCATGGGTTAGGCCGCGATTCCGCGGCAGTCTTGTCGATTCATGAGCTTAAATTTGTACGGTGTTTTTATAAAACCCTGCACAGATTTATGAGATATGTAGAATAATTTTAGGACATCATTTAAAATCTACAGAAACTGTGAAATTGTAAAATGCGGTTTTTGATTTTCGGTTCGATCGATATTTTAAACACGTTAGCACAAGTTAGTATAGCAAAATGGTGAGGCTCTGATACCACTGTAAGTCTACGGTAGTGCCCCGGCCGTCTACAGACGCCAAATGCGGAACAAAAACTTTTTAACTGGCGCTATTGTATACTTTAACCCGGATCTGCCATTATTGCTAAACTAACAAACTGTAAAGAGAGCAGAAAGGTTATACCGAACGATCCGAGTCCTTCGTTCTTTAACCATCATCCCACGCTCCGTTGCGGCTGCTCCGATCTCTTCGATCTCCGATCTGCTCGTCCAGGTGGCACCACGTCGACGATTCTTTAAACGGGCTCCCGCCTCTGACTCGAGGCAACTCGGTCGTCAAGTTTTCTAAAAGAGACGACCAAGAATGATGTAGAGAATGAATAGATTATTTTGTCTCACTTCGTCCAAAGCCGTGGACGATCGGTAAATGAAGTTGCCATTTTTTATCGGGTGATGGAAATGAAAGAGGCTATGAAATTTCCATGCACCATAAACCATAGTCTTTTTACCAAAAATGAAATAAATCTCTCTCTCTCTCACAATGATGGCCGGCCACATATAAGAAGTAGGAGGGTGAGTGTAGGAGAGGGGGGGTGACCATAAGATAAATATCAAGTGTGAACATAATAAATAGAAACAATGAACCTAAACCCTTAGTCATCAAGCATTAATGGCACCATTAATGTACTAATGACTCACCAAGCCAAGTCACCCTCTCTAGAACCTTCTAGAATCATGACTCACCCTTATCCAAGAAAAGATAAATCCGTCTTTAACCGAATGTTAAAAGACGGCTGATAGAAAACTGGAAATTGGCAACTTCCAAAAGTGATCCCGAAACGAATTTCAGGATAACCCCGTAACTGTATAAATATACCCGCATTTGTATTACGACCGAATACAAATGCAACTGAGACAAATATTTTATACCTACTCAATATAATACTCGGATCCGGCTTAAACCAAAGCCGACCAGTATCATCTGTCCGAAAACCGACACGTGCGTAAACGCACGTGCATTTTCCGAACCCTGCCATAAAACCATACGGCCTCTACAACGTTTCGCCCGAACTTGAGAAACTGTCTGTGGGGGACTCTAATGACTCGTCAGTACCCTAGCAGTGGGTTTAACCACAAACCGTCAGCGGCACTAGCAATGCGTAACGGCTGCCCATGGACTGACCTCAAGGGAGGCCGATGAGCGAACTCATCCGGAAACCCTACTGAGCCTAACAGTGACAATGTATATACAGTCCGGTCCGTTCGTCAATGAGTATCGCATATCTGCCTAGGGGGCTAGTAACGTCAGACTCCTAATAGCAGTATAAGTCGTGTCGGAGTGTAGCCCAATAACACCCTGAGATACTACTGGAGTACCTACCAGTAAATCTCCTGCCACGGCTGTAGGCTTTGTGTAATGGCTCTCCTAGACACAGCACGATCTCGCCCCCAATACCGGGAGAGACGAATCCCCTGCCGATCCGCTCACGTGCTTCCATGTGGCTCGGGACTGTACCCAAAAACTACCTGTTTGCACGACTCCTTTGAGCCGTGGTAGGGTAGAAATCAAAGCACAGTGGGAACTCACACGAGACAAATGACGACCTCAGGTCGATGAACTAACCTGTACACATGTCACCAGGGAACTGCTATCTGACGATATGTATAATACCAACTAGCAGATTCCCGGCGAGTCCTGTCCGGTGTACTCATTACTGGTAGGTACTCCAGTAGTATCTCAGGGTGTTATTGGGCTTCACTCCGACACGACTTATACTGCTATTGGGGGTCTGACATTACTGGCCCCCTAGGCAGATATGCGATACTCATAGACGAACGGACCGGACTGTATATACATTGTCACTGTTAGGCTCAGTAGGGTTTTCCGGATAAGTTCGCTCATCGGCATCCCTTGAGGTCAGTCCATGGGCAGCCGTTACGCATTGCTAATGCCGCTGACGGTTTGTGGTTAAACCCACTGCCAGGGTACTGACGAGTCATTAGAGTCCCCCACAGACAGTTTCCCAAGTTCGGGCGAAACGTTGTAGAGGCCGTATGGTTTTATGGCAGGGTTCGGAAAATGCACGTGCGTTTACGCACGTGTTATTTTTCGGGCAGATGATACTGGTCGGCTTTGGTTTAAGCCGGATCCGAGTATTATATTGAGTAGGTATAATATCTTTGTCTCAGTTGCATTTGTATTCGGTCGTAATACAAATGCGGGTATATTTATACAGTTTCGGGGTTATCCTGAAAGTCGTTTCAGGATCACTTTTGGAAGTTGCCAGTTTCCAGTTTTCTATCAGCCGTCTTTTAACATTCGGTTAAAGACGGATTTATCTTTTCTTGGATGAGAGTGAGTCGTGCTTCTAGAAGGTTCTAGAAGGTTCTAGATTTTGGTGACTAGGTTAAATGACTCATGCTTTGATTTCAAAGAGGTTTTGTTTTCCTCAAGATATTTTAGTTTGTGTTCACATATGATATTTTGCTTAAGGTTACTCTCTTTCTCCTACGGTCACCTCCTCCTCTTCTATAATAATGGCCGGCCCTCTCTCTCCTCCACACTCTCTCTCACTTGAGTTTTTCATGGTTGTAAAAGATATGATAGTATTTGGGGTGAATGGAATTTTACAGTTCATTTCATTCCATCACCCAATTCCCTCGGCAACTTCATTAACCGATCGTCCACGGCTTTGGACGAAGTGAGACAAAGTCATCTACTTATTCTCTACATCATTCTTGGTCGTCTCTTTTAGCAAACTTGACGATCGAGTTGCCTCAAGTCAGAGGCGGGAGCCCGTTTAAAGAATCATCGATGTGGTGCCACCTCGACGAGGATATCGGAGATCGACGAGATCGGAGCAGCCGCAACGGAGCGTGGGATGATGGTTAAAGAACGAAGGACTCGGATCGTTCGGTATAACCTTTCTGCACTCTTTACAGTTTGTTAGTTTAGCAATAATGGCAGATCCGGGTTAAAGTATACGATAGCGCCAGTTAAAAAGTTTTTGTTCCGCATTTGGTGTCTGTAGACTGCCGGGGCGCTACCGTAGACTTACAGTGGTATCAGAGCCTCACCATTTTGCTATACTAACTTGTGCTAACGCGTTTAAAACATCGATCAAACCGGAAATCAAAAACCGCAAAATTCCAACATGACAGTTTCTGTTGATTTTAAATGGCCTCCTAAAATTTTTCTACACATCTCAGAATACTGTGCAGGCTTTTATTAGAACGACGTAGAAATTTGGGCACGTGATTCGATAAGACAGCCGCGGAAACGCGGTCAAACCTATGGTTTGACCGCGCTTCCGCGGCCAAACAGTGAGATCGTGGCCCCAAATTTTCACAGTGGGTTCTTGGTTAGATTTTGGGGTTTTTGGTAAATATCGTTTTGGCCCAGATTTTGTTACTGTTCACCAGTAAGTCGTGGGGCCCACTTTTTGATATTTGGTCGATCAAAATTTAAACACGTTAGTTTACAGTGCTTACATTATATCTCCGACCGGGAATGTCATTTGATCGGTAAACCGCGTTTGATTGCTATAGTTCTTTTAGACGGGATTGCGAACGTGACATTCGCGCTGATGTTCTGTTTTGTGCTGTGATGTTGCGGATTTGTCGTGGTGGATAGCAGTGTGCAATGGTAGTACAGTTTGAGTTTATTTGTACATTTGATATTGCGGGGCGAGCGTCCAACTTGTGGACTGCCGTCACTGCCTGTTGTATAATATTCTTTTGGGGCACGACCAGGTTGCGGTCGATGTACCTATTGTACTATTTTTCATTACTGTACTAGGTTTTGCCCCGCGACGGAGTGCACGGATAGCCGGGTTCTGGGGGGCAACGGGTCCGCATCTCATGGCTTTGAGAGGCAGAGGGGTCCCACTCTAGAATTGGCAGACTATTCGCCGCAATCGTAGGGGGTACAGGTTGACCCAAGGAGGGGTGCCCAAGATTACCGGATTCCGTGAAGTGCTGGGTGGTCCATTCACTATGCTGTAGGGGGCTGCCTCGCTTCAGGTCTTGGCGGGTAACTTGCCGCACCCGTAGGGGTCTAGGTTTCATTGCACAGGCTATCCACACGACAGGGGAACGTCGAGTTTCAGCAGCGGCTCTGTGAAACTCGGGGATCCCAGATACCTGTATTGTTCTGTGATGCTTATTACTTTTCTGTAATGTTGCATACTATCACGCCTAGAGCGATTATTGTATATTGGTTTATATACTATTAGATGTTGTATATATTTTACACCCGCGCTAGTCCAGTCCCCGCTCTGTCGTTAGTTAAGTAACCTAACGGGTGATGACGGGACCCAGTGACGAATGCGGATGGCATATACGTACATTTTATTTTCGTTCTTTTCTGGTGTGATTAATTGATGGGACTGCGTTGATTCTGATCAATGCAAAGGATAACAAACCTGTTTACAGTTGTTGGAACAAATTTAAAAAGGTGTTATTGCAAAGACGTTTCCTTTTGTTATGCATAGCGGTATTCAGTGGAATATCCTGCACCTCATTCGACGAGGCAAGGGCCGATATCCCTTCACCGGGACCGACCCCTTGGACAGAAGTTTGCGTCAGGGTAATAACTTCACTATAGTCGATTACATGTTGCTTTGCATAGCGGTATTCAGTGGAATATCCTGCACCTCATTCCACGAGGAAAGAGCCGAGATCCCTTTACCGGGAGTGACCTCTTTAGCAAAAGGTTTTCGCCACTATATTTTAAAAAACTATCAGGTTCCTTCAGCGATATCAAGTTCACTACGTTAAAGGTTTTTCGCCAAAAACCAGCCGCGGCCCTCCGTCACTTCTTTTGGGTATTTAGTAGTATTCAAGCTATGCATTTTAGCCAAAGTTAAGGCATAGTGTTTGGTAGCTGCTGGGTATTCAATTGTTGCATAGATAGATGAGTTAGTTTGGGACAGTCGTTCTGCCGATTGGCCAAAGTCAGGGGCATGTGCGGGTGGGTTCAAATTGATAAGATAGTGACGGGTAGAACTTGGCATGTGACTTATGACACTTTGACCAAAGCCAAGGTTATAAGAGCATGGGGCAAAAATCATATCAGGAGTTTCTAAAGAAACTGAAACTTGCCGAGTATGCGCATACCTTCTGGAGTATGAGTAACGTGGATGCATTCCATCACGTTATCATGCGATGAGAGTTGGATCCTGATTCCCACTGATGAGTTGGTTTACTCTTCGGGTGATCCCGATTGATTCTTCTTTAGGTTTGGAGGAGAATTTGACAGGACAGTGGGAGGTTTCCGGATTAGATAAAGTGATGACCATTCTGATCTAGGTTAGAGTGCACGCAGAGTGTTTCTTTTCTCTCTCTCTTTGGCAGCGACCTTTGACCGACCCTAGACTATGACTTAGTGACCACGTTGACCGAACCTTCTTAAAATACTGGCTTTTTGGATTGTCTGAGTTGCATAAGTCATTGCCACTCCTTCTTTTACCCTTTGAATTTCTCAGAACACCCGTATTACTACGGATATCCACTTCCATTGGATAGATCCATCGTATGGTTATATACGAACTCGAAGGGACTTCTTCGGGGATGGATCCAGGTTCAGGAGAAATAGAATTGGTTTATTCAGTTGTCTTTTATTATCACCTTCTCTCAGGTTGCGAGAGCTTCTTGGTTTAGGAGAGTACACCTATTACGCTTATTGGATAGTCTTATTCCAAACCATAGGCTGGTGCCGAAAGGTAGGGAATGAAGAAAACCAATTAGCCTAAGTAGGGTGTGCAGAAGGTAATATGTAAAGACAAAATAAAGGGATTAGAAAGAGGGCAAAGTAAATTGCGACTGATATCATTCACGACCAAAACCGCGTACTTCATCGCCACTCCTATTTCACCTTTGAAAGAATAAGGTATTATTCAGTTGTCTTTTATCATCACCTTCTCTCGAGATGCGAGTACTCCTTGGTTTAGGAGGGTACACCTATTATGCTTACTGGATAGTCTTCTTCCAAACCATAGGCTGGTGCCGAACGGTAGGGAAGGAAGAAAACCATTTAGCCTAACGATGGTGTATAGAAGGTAACGACTAAAGACAAATAAAGGGATTTGGAGAGACGGCAATAAAATATACGGTTGAAGTCATGAATTGAATTATGGAAGAGGCATTGCTATGAATACCAGGATACCCCTACGAAACATTTTCATGTTTCAGTGCATTGTTAAAGGAAAAACTGTTTTCCCGATTAGACACTTACTCCAAGGGTATGTATTTACCAGGTTTCATTCTCATATCTGTATGGTTTTACAGATGATGAGTGGGAGTAAGATATTGGGAATTAGGTGATCATCCTCATTATATCAGAATTCGTTGTAATTGGTGATATTTGAGGAAATCGCCAGGGTACAGTTTTCCACCTACAACGCACAGGTTTTGAGTTGTTCAACTCAGCGGACTTATACAGAGTATTGTATGTTGTCCAGTGTCCATCAGGACAAAGGGGTAGGTCCTCGTACTATGTTCTGTTTACTTATAACTTCTCTAGTATTTAGACAAGTGTTTCGTAGAAATACAAGGTCTAAGTTTTGAGAAGTTGTGGGTATAAGAATAAAGTAGAGAACCAGGTGTCACAAGTATCGGGATTATTCAAAGAAATCGAAGATGTAGATTCTTGTGATTGGTATTCAGATGATAGTGATGGTTTTGAGAAACGTGTTTCTCTTTCAGGTTACTCATAATTGGATGGATTCCTAAGTTGAGTAATGCTGATTAGCCTCTTTCCATTAATTTATATGCACTGGAGACAGCTGCATGATTTGAATATGGTTCCAATTAAATTAGTGCCAAAGTTTCTATATTGGATATAGAATAGTTCGTACCTTAAAAGATATTAAGGTATGGGGAGTTGTCCAGCTTATGCTTATAACCAGACTCTGGATAACTCAGGGCACGTTTCTGTAATGGCTGTTTGTGGGTTAACCCTGGCTATAACGAGGGTTGATATTCTACCATTTGGAAGATCAATAGTGATATTGTTCTTGACTCGCCACAGTTTTAGTAAAATGGATCTTTTTCAGAAAACAGTAGTGGGAGTATGGTAGAACTGGAAGTGATTCCAGAACCGCGAACGATTACGGAAAATTTAATAGGACCTATACATTCAATCAGGTTTGACATTCCAATAGCCATTCCGCAGATATGGTGGGTAACCTCAGACACCCGAGAGGTACTTCGGTAGCCTCAAGGACGGTGACAGGGAGGTTCTTATCTACCCAGACTTGACACGACTGTTGTTCCAGGATATGAGACCCGGTAGGAGGGTTGTCGTAGTCAGTGGGAGCAACGGAAGTATGGTGGGCAAGTAGCTTATGTCTATTTATAGACCTGAGCAGTTATAGCGGAGATAGATCATCTAATTTTGATGTGAAAGTCATAGGTTTGACTTCAATCAGAATAGGGGATGGATCAGTTAAGGAGGTAGTAGGGTGTGATGTCATGGTATCTGGATGACATACACAGAGTAGGAAGTAAAATTCCTATACTATGATCGGTTGTATTGTGGTCGTCACACAGTTGTTTCTCCAGACAGGATATGGATATAATATTTGACATTCTGGTTTCTAGATCTATGGTTTTAGATCTGGAATTGGGTAGTTTCCCAATGTGGGTACTTTGACAGTATTCTAATGGTTTTTAGAATAGATGACTCCTAGCATGGTGGTGTACCTGCAGGTGATGGAGTCACCCTCTCTAAAGGTGTCTTACAGACTAAAGGGGAGAGGGATGTGCATGATTGGCAGATCACTTGCTTAGGCAATTGAGTCAATCATGAGATGTCAAGTACCACACCAAATGTTGGTTTTGCACTAGATGCAATAAGTTTGTATTAATCCAATCCTGGAGAAACATAAGAAAGCAGTTTTAGAACATAAGTACATGATCTACGGATTTGATGACGGCAGCCTCCTTCGGGAGACGATTATCATTCCAGGCTTCAAAGGCGACATGGATGACAGAGTGATTGTCAGAGTTATAGTTTTCCCTCTGACGAAGAGGGACAGTATTGTGGACAGGTGGTCCAAGAGGATACTGTGGGTGGCATGGTGCCCGATACTGATTAGGTTCAGTGATCGATACAGTCTAAGAAGTTTGGATTTGGAGTTCATTTATGAACTAGGTCCCATCAGATATCCAGACATAATCTAAGACAGGTATTACTCGATTCGGGAGATGGCTTTCTCCGCGAACTTGAGATTTAGAGAGATATAGAAAGAAACTTCTAGGCGGATCCACTCACTAAGGCTATTTCTCGAACACAATAGTTTTACAAACGGGCTTTGTGATACTGATTAGTAGAGGAGTTGGATGTTCGGTTTCACACGGGCTGTGAGTAGTCGACATCGCAATAATTAGCCTTGAGTGCAAGTGGGAGATTGTTGGAGATAGTGCCCTCATAGTCAATTATTGGATCGCAAGTACGTGATTGCAATGATTGCGGAGGACCTATACCAATAGGACAGTCTTACTCGAAATGATAGTATACTATCTGGTTTGCCTTTATCAGTCGTGTGCATGTTCAGGTGACTGATTACATGTTACACTTTGATAGAGCCCTTAGGATCTTGCTTTACCACCAACAGTATGATGGCGATCATATACGTGAGAGTTGGGTGGTTTATACGCATATCCTTAATTGTGGTCCCTAGTCGTGGGAGTTTTCGAGACAGGGCATCGATACTCCGGAGTAGACTAGTGTATACAGTCGAGACCCCGACGAGGGGCGGTGGCCGGTCTCACAAGCCACTGGTGTCAGTTGGATCACCTAAGATGTATACAGGTGCTCATTGGGTTATGAGTACACCGGACAGGACTCGCCGGGAATCTGCTAGTTAGTATTATATCTATCGTCAGATAGCAGTTCCTTGGTGACATGTGTACAGGTTAGTTCATCGACCTGAGGTCGTCATTTGTCTCGTGTGAGTTCCCACTGTGCTTTGATTTCTACCCTACCACGGCTCAAAGGAGTCGTGCAAACAGGTAGATTTTGGGTACAGTCCCGAGCCATATGGAGGCACGTGAGCGGATCGGCAGGGGATTCGTCTCTCCCGGTATTGGCGGAGAGATCGTGCTGTGTCTAGGAGAGCCATTACACAAAGCCCACGGCCGTGGCAGGAGATTTACTGGTAGGTACCCAGTAGTATCTCAGGGTGTTATTGGGCTTCACTCCGACACGACTTATACTACTATTAGGGGTCTGACGTTACTAGCCCCCTAGGCAGATATGTGATACTCATTGACGAACGGACCGGACTGTATATATATTGTCACTGTTAGGCTCAGTAGGGTTTTCCGGATGAGTTCGCTCATCGGCATCCCTTGAGGTCTGTCCATGGGCAGCCGTTATGCATTGCTAGTGCCGCTGACGGTTTGTGGTTAAACCCACTGCCAGGGTACTGACGAGTCATTAGAGTCCCCCACAGACAGTTTCTCAAGTTCGGGCGAAACGTTGTAGAGTCCGTATGGTTTTATGGCAGGGTTCGGAAAATGCACGTGTGTTTACGCACGTGTTATTTTTCGGGCAGATGATACTGGTCGGCTTTGGTTTAAGCCGGATCCGAGTATTATATTGAGTAGGTATAATATCTTTGTCTCAGTTGCATTTGTATTCGGTCGTAATACAAATGCGAGTATATTTATACAGTTTCGGGGTTATCCTGAAAGTCGTTTCAGGATCACTTTTGGAAGTTGCCAGTTTTCAGTTTTCTATCAGCCGTCTTTTAATATTCGGTTAAAGACGGATTTATCTTTTCTTGGATGAGAGTGAGTCGTGCTTCTAGAAGGTTCTAGATTTTGGTGACTAGGTTAAATGACTCATGCTTTGATTTCAAAGAGGTTTTGTTTTCCTTAAGATATTTTAGTTTGTGTTCACATATGATATTTTGCTTAAGGTTACTCTCTTTCTCCTACGGTCACCTCCTCCTCTTCTATAATAATGGCCGGCCCTCTTTCTCCTCCACACTCTCTTTCACTTGAGTTTTTCATGGTTGTAAAAGATATGATAGTATTTGGGGTGCATGGAATTTTACAGTTCATTTCATTCCATCACCCAATTCCCTCGGCAACTTCATTAACCGATCGTCCACGGCTTTGGACGAAGTGAGACAAAGTCATCTACTCATTCTCTACATCATTCTTGGTCGTCTCTTTTAGCAAACTTGACGATCGAGTTGCCTCAAGTCAGAGGCGGGAGCCCGTTTAAAGAATCATCGATGTGGTGCCACCTCGACGAGGATATCGGAGATCGACGAGATCGGAGCAGCCGCAACGGAGCGTGGGATGATGGTTAAAGAATGAAGGACTCGGATCGTTCGGTATAACCTTTCTGCACTCTTTACAGTTTGTTAGTTTAGCAATAATGGCAGATCCGGGTTAAAGTATACGATAGCGCCAGTTAAAAAGTTTTTGTTCCGCATTTGGCGTCTGTAGACTGCCGGGGCGCTAGCGTAGACTTACAGTGGTATCAGAGCCTCACCATTTTGCTATACTAACTTGTGCTAACGCGTTTAAAACATCGATCGAACCGGAAATCAAAAACCGCAAAATTTTAACTTGACAGTTTCTGTTGATTTTAAATGGCCTCCTAAAATTTTTCTACACATCTCAGAATACTGTGCAGGCTTTTATTAGAACGACGTAGAAATTTGGGCACGTGCCCAAATTTTCACAGTGGGTTCTTGGTTAGATTTTGGGGTTTTTGGTAAATATCGTTTTGGCCCAGATTTTGTTACTGTTCACCAGTAAGTCGTGGGGCCCACTTTTTGATATTTGGTCGATCAAAATTTAAACACGTTAGTTTACAGTGCTTACATTATATCTCCGACCGGGAATGTCATTTGATCGGTAAACCGCGTTTGATTGCTATAGTTCTTTTAGACGGGTTTGCGAACGTGACATTCGCGTTGATGTTCTGTTTTGTGCTGTGATGTTGCGGATTTGTCGTGGTGGATAGCAGTGTGCAATGGTAGTACAGTTTGAGTTTATTTGTACATTTGATATTGCGGGGCGAGCGTCCAACTTGTGGACTGCCGTCACTGCCTGTTGTATAATATTCTTTTGGGGCACGACCAGGTTGCGGTCGATGTACCTATTGTACTATTTTTCATTACTGTACTAGGTTTTGCCCCGCGACGGAGTGCACGGATAGCCGGGTTCTGGGGGGCAACGGGTCCGCATCTCATGGCTTTGAGAGGCAGAGGGGTCCCACTCTAGAATTGGCAGACTATTCGCCGCACTCGTAGGGGGTACAGGTTGACCCAAGGAGGGGTGCCCAAGATTACCGGATTCCGTGAAGTGCTGGGTGGTCCATTCACTATGCTGTAGGGGGCTGCCTCGCTTCAGGTCTTGGCGGGTAACTTGCCGCACCCGTAGGGGCTAGGTTTCATTGCACAGGATATCCACACGACAGGGGAACGTCGAGTTTCAGCAGCGGTTCTGTGAAACTCGGGGATCCCAGATATCTGTATTGTTCTGTGATGCTTATTACTTTTCTGTAATGTTGCATACTATCACGCCTGGAGCGATTATTGTATATTGGTTTATATACTATTAGATGTTGTATATGTTTTACACCCGCGCTAGTCCAGTCCCCGCTCTGTCGTTAGTTAAGTAACCTAACGGGTGATGACGGGACCCAGTGACGAATGCGGATGGCATATACGTACATTTTATTTTCGTTCTTTTCTGGTGTGATTAATTGATGGGACTGCGTTGATTCTGATCAATGCAAAGGATAACAAACCTGTTTACAGTTGTTGGAACAAATTTAAAAAGGTGTTATTGCAAAGACGTTTCCTTTTGTTATGCATAGCGGTATTCAGTGGAATATCCTGCACCTCATTCGACGAGGCAAGGGCCGATATCCCTTCACCGGGACCGACCCCTTGGACAGAAGTTTGCGTCAGGGTAATAACTTCACTATAGTCGATTACATGTTGCTTTGCATAGCGGTATTCAGTGGAATATCCTGCACCTCATTCCACGAGGAAAGAGCCGAGATCCCTTTACCGGGAGTGACCTCTTTAGCAAAAGGTTTTCGCCACTATATTTTAAAAAACTATCAGGTTCCTTCAGCGATATCAAGTTCACTACGTTAAATGTTTTTCGCCAAAAACCAGCCGCAGCCCTCCGTCACTTCTTTTGGGTATTTAGTAGTATTCAAGCTATGCATTTTAGCCAAAGTTAAGGCATAGTGTTTGGTAGCTGCTGGGTATTCAATTGTTGCATAGATAGATGAGTTAGTTTGGGACAGTCGTTCTGCCGATTGGCCAAAGTCAGGGGCATGTGCGGGTGGGTTCAAATTGACAAGATAGTGACGGGTAGAACTTGGCATGTGACTTATGACACTTTGACCAAAGCCAAGGTTATAAGAGCATGGGGCAAAAATCATATCAGGAGTTTCTAAAGAAACTGAAACTTGCCGAGTATGCGCATACCTTCCGGAGTATGAGTAACGTGGATGCATTCCATCACGTTATCATGCGATGAGAGTTGGATCCTGATTCCCACTGATGAGTTGGTTTACTCTTCGGGTGATCCCGATTGATTCTTCTTTAGGTTTGGAGGAGAATTTGACAGGGATGTTTCCGGATTAGATAAAGTGATGACCATTCTGATCTAGGTTAGAGTGCACGCAGAGTGTTTCTTTTCTCTCTCTCTTTGGCAGCGACCTTTGACCGACCCTAGACTATGACTCAGTGACCAAGTTGACCGAACCTTCTTAAAATACTGGCTTTTTGGATTGTCTGAGTTGCATAAGTCATTGCCACTCCTTCTTTTACCCTTTGAATTTCACAGAACACCCGTATTACTACGGATATCCACTTCCATTGGATAGATCCATCGTATGGTTATATACGAACTCGAAGGGACTTCTTCGGGGATGTATCCAGGTTCAGGAGAAATAGAATTGGTTTATTCAGTTGTCTTTTATTATCACCTTCTCTCAGGTTGCGAGAGCTCCTTGGTTTAGGAGAGTACACCTATTACGCTTATTGGATAGTCTTATTCCAAACCATAGGCTGGTGCCGAAAGGTAGGGAATGAAGAAAACCAATTAGCCTAAGTAGGGTGTGCGAAGGTAATATGTAAAGACAAAATAAAGGGATTAGAAAGAGGGCAAAGTAAATTGCGACTGATATCATTCACGACCAAAACCGCGTACTTCATCGCCACTCCTATTTCACC
Source organism: Agapanthus africanus (assembly GCA_030015575.1). Lineage (NCBI taxonomy): Eukaryota > Viridiplantae > Streptophyta > Magnoliopsida > Asparagales > Amaryllidaceae > Agapanthus > Agapanthus africanus. The sequence goes on from CM057339.1 coordinate 502,132,915, forward strand.
TTTAAAAGAATAAGGTATTATTCAGTTGTCTTTTATCATCACCTTCTCTCGAGATGCGAGTACTCCTTGGTTTAGGAGGGTACACCTATTATGCTTACTGGATAGTCTTCTTCCACCATAGGCTGGTGCCGAACGGTAGGGAAGGAAGAAAACCATTTAGCCAAACGATGGTGTACAGAAGGTAACGACTAAAGACAAATAAAGGGATTTGGAGAGACGGCAATAAAATATACGGTTGAAGTCATGAATTGAATTATGGAAGAGGCATTGCTATGAATACCAGGATACCCCTACGAAAAATTTTCATGTTTCAGTGCATTGTTAAAGGAAAAACTGTTTTCCCGATTAGACACTTACTCCAAGGGTATGTATTTACCAGGTTTCATTCTCATATCTGTATGGTTTTACAGATGATGAGTGGGAGTAAGATATTGGGAATTAGGTGAGCATCCTCATTATATCGGAATTCGTTGTAATTGGTGATATTTGAGGAATCGCCAGGGTACAGTTTTCCACCTACAACGCACAGGTTTTGAGTTGTTCAACTCAGCGGACTTATACAGAGTATTGTATGTTGTCCAGTGTCCATCAGGACAAAGGGGTAGGTCCTCGTACTATGTTCTGTTTACTTATAACTTCTCTAGTATTTAGACAAGTGTTTCGTAGAAATACAAGGTCTAAGTTTTGAGAAGTTGTGGGTATAAGAATAAAGTAGAGAACCAGGTGTCACAAGTATCGGGATTCTTCAAAGAGATCGAAGATGTAGATTCTTGTGATTGGTATTCAGATGATAGTGATGGTTTTGAGAAACGTGTTTCTCTTTCAGGTTACTCATAATTGGATGGATTCCTAAGTTGAGTAATGCTGATTAGCCTCTTTCCATTAAGTTGATATGCACTGGAGACAGCCGCATGATTTGAATATGGTTCCAATTAAATTAGTGCCAAAGTTTCTATTTTGGATATAGAATAGTTCGTACCTTAAAAGATATTAAGGTACGGGGAGTTGTCCAGCTTATGCTTATAACCAGACTCTGGATAACTCAGGGCACGTTTCTATAATGGCTGTTTGTGGGTTGACCCTGGCTATAACGAGGGTTGATATTCTACCATTTGGAAGATCAATAGTGATATTGTTCTTGACTCGCCACAGTTTTAGTAAAATGGATCTTTTTCAGAAAACAGTAGTGGGAGTATGGTAGAACTGGAAGTGATTCCAGAACCGCGAACGATTACGGAAAATTTAATAGGACCTATACATTCAATCAGGTTTGACATTCCAATAGCCACTCCGCAGATATGGTGGGTAACCTCAGACACCCGAGAGGTACTTCGGTATTCTCAAGGACGGTGACAGGGAGGTTCTTATCTACCCAGACTTGACACTACTGTTGTTCCAGGATATGAGACCCGGTAGGAGGGTTGTCGTAGTCAGTGGGAGCAACGGAAGCATGGTGGGCAAGTAGCTTACGTCTATTTATAGACTAGAGCAGTTATAGCGGAGATAGATCATCTAATTTTGATGTGAAAGTCATAGGTTTGACTTCAATCAGAATAGGAGATGGATCAGTTAAGGAGGTAGTAGGGTGTGATGTCATGGTATCTGGATGACATACACAGAGTAGGAAGTAAAATTCCTATACTACGATCGGTTGTACTGTGGTCGTCACACAGTTGTTTCTCCAGACAGGATATGGATATAATATTTGACATTCTGGTTTCTAGATCTATGGTTTTAGATCTGGAATTGGGTAGTTTCCCAATGTGGGTACTTTGACAGTATTCTAATGGTTTTTAGAATAGATGACTCCTAGCATGGTGGTGTACCTGCAGGTGATGGAGTCACCCTCTCTAAAGGTGTCTTACAGACTAAAGGGGAGAGGGATGTGCATGATTGGCAGATCACTTGCTTAGGCAATTGAGTCAATCATGAGATGTCAAGTACCACACCAAATGTTGGTTTTGCACTAGATGCAATAAGTTTGTATTAATCCAATCCTGGAGAAACATAAGGAAGCAGTTTTAGAACATAAGTACATGTTCTACGGATTTGATGACGGCAGCCTCTTTCGGGAGACGATTATCATTCCAGGCTTCAAAGGTGACATGGATGACAGAGCGATTGTCAGAGTTATAGTTTTCCCTCTGACGAAGAGGGACAGTATTGTGGACAGGTGGTCCAAGAGGATACTGTGGGTGGCATGGTGCCCGATACTGATTAGGTTCAGTGATCGATACAGTCTAAGAAGTTTGGATTTGGAGTTCATTTATGAACTAGGTCCCATCAGATATCCAGACATATTCTAAGACAGGTATTACTCGATTCGGGAGATGGCTTTCTCCGCGAACTTGAGATTTAGAGAGATATAGAAAGAAACTTCTAGGCGGATCCACTCACTAAGGCTATTTCTCGAACACAATAGTTTTACAAACTAGCTTTGTGATACTGATTAGTAGAGGAGTTGGATGTTCGGTTTCACACGGGCTGTGAGTAGTCGACATCGCAATAATTAGCCTTGAGTGCAAGTGGGAGATTGTTGGAGATAGTGCCCTCATAGTCAATTATTGGATCGCAAGTACGTGATTGCAATGATTGCGGAGGACCTATACCAATAGGACAGTCTTACTCGAAATGATAGTATGCTATCTGGTTTGCCTTTATCAGTCGTGTGCATGTTCAGGTGACTGAATACATGTTACACTTTGATAGAGCCCTTAGGATCTTGCTTTACCACCAACAGTATGATGGCGATCATATACGTGAGAGTTGGGTGGTTTATACGCATATCCTTAATTGTGGTCCCTAGTCGTGGGAGTTTTCGAGACAGGGCATCGATACTCCGGAGTAGACTAGTGTATACAGTCAAGACCCCGACGAGGGGCGGTGGCCGGTCTCACAAGCCACTGGTGTCAGTTGGATCACCTAAGATATATACAGGTGCTCATTGGGTTATGAGTACACCGGACAGGACTCGCCGGGAATCTGCTAGTTAGTATTATATCTATCGTCAGATAGCAGTTCCCTGGTGACATGTGTACAGGTTAGTTCATCGACCTGAGGTCGTCATTTGTCTCGTGTGAGTTCCCACTGTGCTTTGATTTCTACCCTACCACGGCTCAAAGGAGTCGTGCAAACAGGTAGTTTTTGGGTACAGTCCCGAGCCATATGGAGGCACGTGAGCGGATCGGCAGGGGATTCGTCTCTCCCGGTATTGGGGGCGAGATCGTGCTGTGTCTAGGAGAGCCATTACACAAAGCCCACGGCCGTGGCAGGAGATTTACTGGTAGGTACTCCAGTAGTATCTCAGGGTGTTATTGGGCTTCACTCCGACACGACTTATACTACTATTGGGGGTCTGACGTTACTAGCCCGCTAGGCAGATATGCGATACTCATAGACGAACGGACCGGACTGTATATACATTGTTACTGTTAGGCTCAGTAGGGTTTTCCGGATGAGTTCGCTCATCGGCATCCCTTGAGGTCAGTCCATGGGCAGCCGTTACGCATTGCTAGTGCCGCTGACGGTTTTTGGTTAAGCCCACTGCCAGGGTGTAAGTCCACGCTAGCGCCCCGGCCGTCTACAGACGCCAAATGCGGAACAAAACTTTTTAACTTGGCGCTATCGTATACTTTAACCCGGATCTGCCATTATTGCTAAACTAACAAACTGTAAAGAGTGTAGAATGGTTATACCGAACGATCCGAGTCCTTCGTTCTTCAACCATCATCCCACGCTCCGTTGCGGCTGCTCCGATCTCGTCGATCTCCGATTCCTTCGTCGAGGTGGCACCACATGATCGGTTCTTTAAACGGGCTCCCGCCTCTGACTCAAGGCAACTCGATCGTCAAGTTTGCTAAAAGAGACGACCAAGATTGATGTAGAGAATGAGTAGATGACTTTGTCTCACTTCGTCCAAGTCCGTGGACGATCGGTTAATGAAGTTGCCGTGGAAATCGGGTGATGGAATGAAATGTACTGTGAATTCCATGCACCCCAAAACTATCATATCTTTTCTACAATGAAACATCAAGTGAAGTAAATGAGAGAGAGAGGAGGCCTATCATATATATAGAATGAAGGGAGGTGACCGTAGGAGAGGGGGGGTGACCATATGATAAATATCATATGTGAACACAAACAAATATCTTGCTTAAAGATCTTAAGCAAAACAAGAAAGTAATGAAATCAAAGCATGAGTCACAAAGCTTAGTCACAAATTCTAGAACCTTCTAGAACCATCTAGAAGCACGACTCACTCTCATCCAAGAAAAGATAAATCCGCCTTTAACCAAATGTTAAAAGACGGCTGATAGAAAACTGGAAACTGGCAACTTCCAAAAGTGATCCTGAAACGAATTTCAGGACAACCCCGAAACTGTATAAATATACTCGCATTTGTATTACGACCGAATACAAATGCAACTGAGACAAAGATATTATACCTACTCAATATAATACTCGGATCCGGCTTAAACCAAAGCCGACCAGTATTATCTGCCCGAAAAATAACACGTGCGTAAACGCACGTGCATTTTCCGAACCCTGCCATAAAACCATACGGCCTCTACAACGTTTCGCCCGAACTTGGGAAACTGCCTGTGGGGGACTCTAATGACTCGTCAGCACCCTGGCAGTGGGTTTAACCACAAACCGTCAGCGGCACTAGCAATGCATAACGGCTGCCCACGGACTGACCTCAAGGGTGGCCGAGGAGCGAACTCAAGGGAGACCGATGAGCGAACTCCTCCGAAAACCCTACTGAGCCTAACAGTGACAATGTATATACAGTCCGGTCCGTTCGTCAATGAGTATCGCATATCCGCCTAGGGGGCTAGTAACGTCAGACCCCCAGAAGCAGTATAAGTCGTGTCGGAGTGAAGCCCAATAACACCCTGAGATACTACTGGAGTACCTACCAGTAAATCTCCTGCCACGGCCGTGGGCTTTGTGTAATGGCTCTCCTAGACACAGCACGACCTCGCCCCCAATACCGGGAGAGACGAATCCCCTGCCGATCCGCTCACGTGCCTCCATATGGCTCGGGACTGTACCCAAAAGCTACCTGTTTGCACGACTCCTTTGAGCCGTGGTAGGGTAGAAATCAAAGCACAGTGGGAACTCACACGAGACAAATGACGACCTCAGGTCGATGAACTAACCTGTACACATGTCACCAGGGAACTGCTATCTGACGATAGGTATAGTACTAACTAGCAGATTCCCGGTGAGTCCTGTCCGGTGTACTCATAACCCAATGAGCACCTGTATACATCTTAGGTGATCCAACTGACACCAGTGGCTTATGAGACCGGCCACCGCCCCTTGACGGGGTCTCGACTGTATACACTAGTCTACTCCGGAGTATCGATGCCCTGTCTCGAAACTCCCACGACTAGGGACCACAATTAAGGATATGCATCTAAACTACCCAACTCTCACGTATATGATCGCCCTCATACAGTTGGTAGTAAAGCAAGATCCTAAGGGCTCTATCAAAGTGTAACATGCAATCAGTCACCTGAACATGTTCACAACTGATAAAGGCAAACCAGATAGCATACTATCATTTCGAGTAAGACTGTCCTACCGGGATAGGTCCTCCGCAATCATTGCAATCACGTACCTGCGATCCAATAATTGACTATGAGGGCACTATCTCCAACAATCTCCCACTTGCACTCAAGGCTAATATTGCGATGTCGACTACTCATAGCCCGTGTGAAACCGAACATCCAACTCCTCTACTAATCAGTTTCACAAAGCCCGTTTGTAAAACTATTGTGTTCGAGAAATAGCCTCAGTGAGTGGATCCGCCTAGAAGTATCTTTCAATATCTCTCTAAATCTCAAGTTCGCGGAGAAAGCCATCTCCCGAATTGAGTAGTACCTGTCTTAGAATATGTCTGGATATCTGATGGGACCTTAGTTCATAAATGAACTCCATATCCAAACTTCTTAGACTGTATCGATCACTGAACCTAATCAGTATCGGGCACCTTGCTCCCCACAGTATCCTCTTGGACCACCTGTCCATAATACTGTCCCCCGTCAGAGGGAAAACTAAAAACTCTGACAATCACTCTGTCATGCATGTCACCTTTGAAGCCTGGAATGATAACCGTCTCCCGAAAGAGGCTGCCGTTATCAAATCCGCAGAACATGTACCAATGTTCTAAAACTGCTTCCTTATGTTTCTCCAAGATTGGATTAATACAAACTTATTGCATCTAGTGCAAAACCAACATTTGGTGTGGTACTTGACATCACATGATTGACTCAATTGCCTAAGCAAGTGATCTGCCAATCATGCACATCCTCTCCCCTTTAGTCTATACGACACCTTTAGAGAGGGTGACTCCATCACCTGCAGGTACACTACCATGCTAGGAGTCAACTATTCTAAAAACCATTAGAATATCTGTCAAAGTACCCACATTGGGAAACTACCCAAATCCAGATCTAAAACCATAGATCTAGAAACCAGAATGTCAAATATTATATCCATATCCTGTCTGGAGAAACAACTGTGCGACGACCACAGTCCAACCGATCGTAGTATAGGAATTTTACTTCCTACTCTGTGTATGTCATTCAGATACCATGACATCACACCCTATTACCTTCTTAACTGATCCATCCCCTATTCTGATTGAAGTCAAACCCATGACTGTCACATCAAAATTAGATGATCTATCTCCGCTATAATTGCTCAAGTCTATAAATAGACATAAGCTACTTGCCCACCATGCTTCCGTTGCTCCCACTGACTACGACAACCCTCCTACCGGGCCTCATATCCTGGAACAACAGTAGTGTCAAGTCTGGGTAGATAAGAACCTCCCTGTCACCGTCCTTGAGGCTACCGAAGTACCTCTCGGGTGTCTGAGGTTACCTACCATACCTGCGGAGTGGCTATTGGAATGTCAAACCTGATTGAATGTATAGGTCCTATTAAATTTTTCCGTAATCGTTCGCGGTTCTGGAATCACTTCCAGTTCTACCATACTCCCACTACTGTTTTCTGAAAAAGATCCATTTTTACTAAAACTGTGGCGAGTCAAGAACAATATCACTATTGATCTTCTAAATGGTAGAATATCAACCTTCGTCATAGCCAGGGTCAACCCACAAACAGCCATTACAGAAACGTGCCCTGAGTTATCCAGTGTCTGGTTTTAATCATAAGCTGGACAACTCCCCGTACCTTAATTTCTTTTAAGGTACGAACTATTTTATATCCAATATAGAAACTTTGGCACTTATTTAATTTGAACCAAGATTCAATCCATGCAGCTGTCTCCAGTGCATATCAACTTAATGGAAAGAGGCTAATCAATATTACTCAACTTAGGAATCCATCCAATTATGAGTAACCTGAAAGAGAAACACGTTTCTCAAAACCATCACTATCATCTGAATACCAATCACAAGAATCTACATCTTCGATCTCATTGAAGAATCCCGATACTTGTGATACCTGGTTCTCTACTTTATTCTTATACCCACAACTTCTCAAAACTTAGACCATGTATTTCTACGAAACACTTGTCTAAATACTAGAGAAGTTATAAGTAAACAGAACATAGTACGAGGACCTACCCCTTTGTCCTGATGGACACTGGACAACATACAATACTCTGTATAAGTCCGCTGAGTTTAACAACTCAAAACCTGTGCGTTGTAGGTGGAAAACTGTACCCTGGCGATTTCCTCAAATATCACCAATTACAACGAATTCCGATATAATGAGGATGATCACCTAATTCCCAATATCTTACTCCCACTCATCATCTGTAAAACCATACAGATATGAGAATGAAACCTGGTAAATACATACCCTTGGAGTAAGTGTCTAATCGGGAAAACAGTTTTTTTTCTTTAACAATGCATTGAAACATGAAAATGTTTCGTAGGGGTATCCTGGTATTCATAGCAATGCCTCTTCCATAATCCAATTCATGACTTCAACCGTATATTTTATTGCCGTCTCTCCAAATCCCTTTATTTGTCTTTAGTCGTTACCTTCTGTACACCATCGTTAGGCTAACTGGTTTTCTTCCTTCCCTACCGTTCGGCACCAGCCTATGGTTTGGAAGAAGACTATCCAGTAAGCATAATAGGTGTACCCTCCTAAACCAAGGAGTACTCGCATCTCGAGAGAAGGTGACGATAAAAGACAACTGAATAATACCTTATTCTTTTTAAAGGTGAAAATAGGAGTGGCGATGAAGTACGCGGTTTTGGTCGTGAATGATATCAGTCGCAATTTACTTTGCCCTCTTTCTAATCCCTTTATTTTGTCTTTACATATTACCTTCTGCACACCCTACTTAGGCTAATTGGTTTTCTTCATTCCCTACCTTTCGGCACCAGCCTATGGTTTGGAATAAGACTATCCAATAAGCGTAATAGGTGTACTCTCCTAAACCAAGGAGCTCTCGCAACCTGAGAGAAGGTGATAATAAAAGACAACTGAATAAACCAATTCTATTTCTCCTGAACCTGGATCCATCCCCGAAGAAGTCCCTTCGAGTTCGTATATAACCATACGATGGATCTATCCAATGGAAGTGGATATCCGTAGTAATACGGGTGTTCTGAGAAATGCAAAGGGTAAAAGAAGGAGTGGCAATGACTTATGCAACTCAGACAATCCAATAAGCCAGTATTTTTAAGAAGGTTCGGTCAACCTGGTCACTGAGTCATAGTCTAGGGTCGGTCAAAGGTCGCTGCCAAAGAGAGAGAGAGAAAAGAAACACTCTGCGTGCACTCTAACCTAGATCAGAATGGTCATCATTTTATCTAATCCGGAAACCTCCCACTGTCCTGTCAAATTCTCCTCCAAACCTAAAGAAGAATCAATCGGGATCACCCGAAGAGTAAACCAACTCATCAGTGGGAATCGGGATCCAACTCTCATCGCATGTTAACGTGATGGAATGCATCCACGTTATTCATACTCCAGAAGGTATGCGCATACTTGGCAAGTTCCAGTTTCTTTAGAAACTCCCGATATCATTTTCTTGCCCCATGCTCTTATGACCTTGACGTATGCCAACAAATCATAAGTCACATGTCAAGTTCTGCCCGTCATTATCTTGTTAATTTGAACCCACCCGTACTTACCCTTGACGTATGCCAACAAGGTAATACGACTGTCCCAAACCAACTCATCTATCTATGCAACAAATGAATACCCAGCAGCTACCAAACACTATGCCTTGACGTATGCCAACAAACATAGCTTGAATACTACTGACCATCCATAAGAAACGACGGAGGGCTACGGTTGGTTTTTGGCGAAAAACCTTTAACGTAGTGAACTTGATATCGCTGAAGGAACCTGATAGCTTTTTAAAATATAGTGGCGAAAACCTTTTGCTAAAGAGGTCACTCCCGGTAAAGGGATCTCGGCTCTTTCCTCGTGGAATGAGGCGCAGGATATTCCACTGAATACCGCTATGCAAAGCAACATGTAATCGACTATAGTAAAGTTATTACCCTGACGCAAACTTCTGTCCAAGGGGTCAGTCCCGGTGAAGGGATATCGGCCCTTGCCCCGTCGAATGAGGTGCTGGATATTCCACTGAATACCGCTATGCATAACAAAAGAAAACGTCTTTGCAATAACACTTTTTAAATTGTTCCAACAACTGTATACAGGTTTGTTTTAACTTTGCATTGATCAGAATCAACGCAGTCCCATCAATCAATCACACCAGAAAAGAACGAAAATAAAATGTACGTATATGCCATCCGCATTCGTCACTGGGTCCCGTCATCACCCGTTAGGTTACTTAACTAACGACAGAGCGGGGGCTGGACTAGCGCGGGTGTAAAACATATACAACATCTAATAGTATATAAACCAATATACAATAATCGCTCCAGGCGTGATAGTATGCAACATTACAGAAAAGTAATAAGCATCACAGAACAATACAGATATCTGGGATCCCCGAGTTTCACAGAGCCGCTGCTGAAACTCGACGTTCCCCTGTCGTGTGGATAGCCTGTGCAATGAAACCTAGACCCCTACGGGTGCGGCAAGTTACCCGCCAAAACCTGAAGCGAGGCAGTCCCCACAGCATAGTGAATGGAACACCCGGCACTTCACGGAATCCGGTAAATTGAGCACCCCTCCTTGGGTCAACCTGTAGCCCCTACGAGTGCGGCGAATAGTCTGCCAATTCTGAAGTGGGGCCCCTCTGCCTCTCAAAGCCATGAGATGCGGACCCGTTGCTTTCCCGAACCCGGCTATCCGTGCACTCCGTCGCGGGGTAAAACCTAGTACAGTAATGTAAAATAGTACAATAGGTACATCGACCGCAACCTGGTCGTGCCCCAAAAGAATATTATACAACAGGTAGTGACGGCAGTCCACAAGTTGGACGCTCGCCCCGCAATATCAAATGTACAAATAAACTCAAACTGTACTATCATTGCACACTGCTATCCACCACGACAAATCCGCAACATTACAGCACAACACAGAACATCAACGCGAATGTCACGTTCGCAAACCCGTCTAAAAGAACTATAGCAGTTAAACGCGGTTTACCGATCAAATGACATTCCCGGTCGGAGATATAATGTAAGCACTGTAAACTAACGTGTTTAAATTTCGATCGACCAAAGACCAAATATCAAAAAGTGGGCCCCACTGCTTACTGGTGAACAGTAACAAAATCTGGGCCAAAACTTTATATTCCAAAAACCCCAAAATCCCAAACAGAACCTACTGACAAAATTTGGGAGCACGTGCTCCCCACGTGGCCGGGGTTGAGCGGCCAAACCATGGGTTTGGCCGCCCTTCCGCGGCGACTTGGAGGGATCACGACCCCAAATTTTGTCGTGGGTCTTAGAATTCCCTGCACGGATTTTTAAGACATCCAGAAATAATTTTTGAGACCGTTTAAAAACAACAGAAACTGTCAATATAGGATTTTGTCGTTTTTGAGTTTCGGTTCGATCGATGTTTTGAACACGTTAGCACAAGTTAGTATAGCAAAATGGTTAGGCTCTGATACCACTGTAAGTCCACGCTAGCGCCCCGGCCGTCTACAGACGCCAAATGCGGAACAAAACTTTTTAACTTGGCGCTATCGTATACTTTAACCCGGATCTGCCATTATTGCTAAACTAACAAACTGTAAAGAGTGTAGAATGGTTATACCGAACGATCCGAGTCCTTCGTTCTTCAACCATCATCCCACGCTCCGTTGCGGCTGCTCCGATCTCGTCGATCTCCGATTCCTTCGTCGAGGTGGCACCACATGATCGGTTCTTTAAACGGGCTCCCGCCTCTGACTCAAGGCAACTCGATCGTCAAGTTTGCTAAAAGAGACGACCAAGATTGATGTAGAGAATGAGTAGATGACTTTGTCTCACTTCGTCCAAGTCCGTGGACGATCGGTTAATGAAGTTGCCGTGGAAATCGGGTGATGGAATGAAATGTACTGTGAATTCCATGCACCCCAAAACTATCATATCTTTTCTACAATGAAACATCAAGTGAAGTAAATGAGAGAGAGAGGAGGCCTATCATATATATAGAATGAAGGGAGGTGACCGTAGGAGAGGGGGGGTGACCATATGATAAATATCATATGTGAACACAAACAAATATCTTGCTTAAAGATCTTAAGCAAAACAAGAAAGTAATGAAATCAAAGCATGAGTCACAAAGCTTAGTCACAAATTCTAGAACCTTCTAGAACCATCTAGAAGCACGACTCACTCTCATCCAAGAAAAGATAAATCCGCCTTTAACCAAATGTTAAAAGACGGCTGATAGAAAACTGGAAACTGGCAACTTCCAAAAGTGATCCTGAAACGAATTTCAGGACAACCCCGAAACTGTATAAATATACTCGCATTTGTATTACGACCGAATACAAATGCAACTGAGACAAAGATATTATACCTACTCAATATAATACTCGGATCCGGCTTAAACCAAAGCCGACCAGTATTATCTGCCCGAAAAATAACACGTGCGTAAACGCACGTGCATTTTCCGAACCCTGCCATAAAACCATACGGCCTCTACAACGTTTCGCCCGAACTTGGGAAACTGCCTGTGGGGGACTCTAATGACTCGTCAGCACCCTGGCAGTGGGTTTAACCACAAACCGTCAGCGGCACTAGCAATGCATAACGACTGCCCACGGACTGACCTCAAGGGTGGCCGAGGAGCGAACTCAAGGGAGACCGATGAGCGAACTCCTCCGAAAACCCTACTGAGCCTAACAGTGACAATGTATATACAGTCCGGTCCGTTCGTCAATGAGTATCGCATATCCGCCTAGGGGGCTAGTAACGTCAGACCCCCAGAAGCAGTATAAGTCGTGTCGGAGTGAAGCCCAATAACACCCTGAGATACTACTGGAGTACCTACCAGTAAATCTCCTGCCACGGCCGTGGGCTTTGTGTAATGGCTCTCCTAGACACAGCACGACCTCGCCCCCAATACCGGGAGAGACGAATCCCCTGCCGATCCGCTCACGTGCCTCCATATGGCTCGGGACTGTACCCAAAAGCTACCTGTTTGCACGACTCCTTTGAGCCGTGGTAGGGTAGAAATCAAAGCACAGTGGGAACTCACACGAGACAAATGACGACCTCAGGTCGATGAACTAACCTGTACACATGTCACCAGGGAACTGCTATCTGACGATAGGTATAGTACTAACTAGCAGATTCCCGGCGAGTCCTGTCCGGTGTACTCATAACCCAATGAGCACCTGTATACATCTTAGGTGATCCAACTGACACCAGTGGCTTGTGAGACCGGCCACCGCCCCTTGACGGGGTCTCGACTGTATACACTAGTCTACTCCGGAGTATCGATGCCCTGTCTCGAAACTCCCACGACTAGGGACCACAATTAAGGATATGCATCTAAACTACCCAACTCTCACGTATATGATCGCCCTCATACAGTTGGTAGTAAAGCAAGATCCTAAGGGCTCTATCAAAGTGTAACATGCAATCAGTCACCTGAACATGTTCACAACTGATAAAGGCAAACCAGATAGCATACTATCATTTCGAGTAAGACTGTCCTACCGGGATAGGTCCTCCGCAATCATTGCAATCACGTACCTGCGATCCAATAATTGACTATGAGGGCACTATCTCCAACACAGGGTACTGACGAGTCATTAGAGTCCCCCACAGACAGTTTCCCAAGTTCGGGCGAAACGTTGTAGAGTCCGTATGGTTTTATGGCAGGGTTCGGAAAATGCACGTGCGTTTACGCACGTGTTATTTTTCGGGCAGATGATACTGGTCGGCTTTGGTTTAAGCCGGATCCGAGTATTATATTGAGTAGGTATAATATCTTTGTCTCAGTTGCATTTGTATTCGGTCGTAATACAAATGCGGGTATATTTATACAGTTTCGGGGTTATCCTGAAAGTCGTTTCAGGATCACTTTTGGAAGTTGCTAGTTTCCAGTTTTCTATCAGCCGTCTTTTAACATTCGGTTAAAGAAGGATTTATCTTTTCTTGGATGAGAGTGAGTCGTGCTTCTAGAAGGTTCTAGAAGGTTCTAGATTTTGGTGACTAGGTTAAATGACTCATGCTTTGATTTCAAAGAGGTTTTGTTTTCCTTAAGATATTTTAGTTTGTGTTCACATATGATATTTTGCTTAAGGTTACTCTCTTTCTCCTACGGTCACCTCCTCCTCTTCTATAATAATGGCCGGCCCTCTCTCTCCTCCACACTCTCTCTCACTTGAGTTTTTCATGGTTGTAAAAGATATGATAGTATTTGGGGTGCATGGAATTTTACAGTTCATTTCATTCCATCACCCAATTCCCTCGGCAACTTCATTAACCGATCGTCCACGGCTTTGGACGAAGTGAGACAAAGTCATCTACTCATTCTCTATATCATTCTTGGTCGTCTCTTTTAGCAAACTTGACGATCGAGTTGCCTCAAGTCAGAGGCGGGAGCCCGTTTAAAGAATCATCAATGTGGTGCCACCTCGACGAGGATATCGGAGATCGACGAGATCGGAGCAGCCGCAACGGAGCGTGGGATGATGGTTAAAGAACGAAGGACTCGGATCGTTCGGTATAACCTTTCTGCACTCTTTACAGTTTGTTAGTTTAGCAATAATGGCAGATCCGGGTTAAAGTATACGATAGCGCCAGTTAAAAAGTTTTTGTTCCGCATTTGGCGTCTGTAGACTGCCGGGGCGCTAGCGTAGACTTACACTCATAACCCAATGAGCACCTGTATACATCTTAGGTGATCCAACTGACACCAGTGGCTTGTGAGACCGGCCACCGCCTCTCGTCGGGGTCTCGGCTGTATATACTAGTCTACTCCGGAGTATCGATGCCCTGTCTCGAAACTCCCACGACTAGGGACCACAATTAAGGATATGCGTATAAACCACCCAACTCTCACGTATATGATCGCCATCATACAGTTGGTGGTAAAGTAAGATCCTAAGGGCTATATCAAAGTGTAACATGTAATCAGTCACCTGAACATGTACACGACTGATAAAGGCAAACCAGATAGCATACTATCATCTCGAGTAAGACTGTCCTACCGGTATAGGTCCTCCGTAATCATTGCAATCACGTACCTGCGATCCAATAATTGACTCTGAGGGCACTATCTCCAACACATAAGAAGGTGAGTAGATTTATATCTACGGGGAGAAGTCGGGTGGATGGCGTATAGCACCCCCGCAGTCCGATGTCTAGTATACCATATATACTGTACTTATATATGTTAGCTTATGTGTGACTTGGTTGTATAGGTGGTGGTAGGTGTACTATGCATTGATTAGGGTTAAAAGTAACTAATGTAGTTCCTAGTCGCGAACCCTAGAATAGTTTGCATCCACACGCGCACACGTGCTTATTTGCTATGTTCATACTGTGATGACGAGGATATTGGAGGACTTGGGATGTGAGTCGATGAGTTTGGGCATGGTGCCATGATATCGGTGTTGTGATGTGATTCGTATTTGGGATACGATATATGATTTTTAACGGGCATCAGGGCGTGTTTTCCGCACACGCATTCATACTTATGTAGATGGTATCGATTCGTACTAGGCTTGGATTAGTACCCTAGATTGTGTGATATGATGATAAGGATACCAGATAATTGATGTGATGACTGTGATATTGACCCGCACCCAACTATTGGGATGCCGTACGACGATTTACCGTACGAGCTTTATATTGATGATTGATCCGCACTCATGACTTGAGGGTGTCAGATGATTTACGGTATCGTATGCGATACTATTGATGCAGGATCACCGACTACTATCTTTATTCATATATATCGACTCAGACTTAGGTAGTTTCCTTATCCCTCCCGATTGACTTGATAGTTAGATCAGTAGTTAGTATAGTAGATGTTAGACTTGACCCGAGTCATACCTATTTCAAAACAAACGAATCGGGAGTATTTTAAAGACAGGCAAAAAGGGACTCTACGGATAATTTCAAAAGGGGCATCTTTTTTTAAAAACACCGTAGCCCTTATTTTACAAAAACCCCGATTCGTCTTATTTCAAAAAGGCAGAACTGCATGACACTTACATATTGATGTAGACTCTTCACTATTGCGTTGATTATTTGATTCCGCATATTCATATTATTTGCTTCGCATTACTTGTGTTTATTGAGATATTACCATCATGCTGTTAGGACACCAGCACCATTATCGATGATGCGCATGTTCCACGAACACTGTTGCCGGCTCACACACATCATCATCGATAATTGTCATGCCACTACACTGTAGTACTGTTGCATACATGATATGATTCTTGCATGGCATATTGTACACTTATACTGTAACACCTTAGGATGTGTTAGTGACTAATTATATTTAAATAAAGGGTTTTTAATGAAAAGTTTACCAAATTGTGTTTCAAATATTTTTCCTAATTTAATATATATTTTTCTAAAATTTTCCTAGGCTTGCACATACATGTGCATGTAAACTAGGGTTTTTAAATGAGTTATTACCATGATTAGTGACCATGGTGGGTTAATCATGGGGATTAATTCTTTTGGGTTTTAATTGAGTTTAATTAGTTAATTAATAGTGGATTTAATTTGAAATTCCTTAGGGTGTTGACTTGGTGAGAGAGAGAGTGCATCATGGCTTGAGCCATGCTTGCAATTAATGAGGAGAGAGAGAGTGAGGGGTTGACATTGGGGTGATGAATTGTTTTCCTCTCATTTTCTTTTGCTCTTCTCTCAAACCTCACTCTCTCACACACACACACCCACTTACCTCAGCAGCAACAGAGAGCAACAGCAACAGAGAGCAGCAGCAGCATCAGTGATCAGCAGCAGCAGTGAGCAGCAGCAGCAACAGCTTCGACTGCAGCCCCTTCCCTTCACTTCATCTTCCTTCTCCAGCTCCCTAGGGTCGATTGTGAGGTATATTTCCTAAACTTACTCCCTAGCTTACTTGTTTAGAGTAGTTTTGCTTCGGTTAGTGGTTTTTGGTGCGATTTAGTGCGATATGAGGCGTTTAGTGAGAACCTTGGCCAAGTGAGGTGTGTTTTGGTTTCAGTAGGTTGATAGAGTGTTGTTAAGGCCATTCCAACCCAGCTTAGCCCCCAATTGCACTAAATTACCACCAGATCCCTATTTGATGCATTTCGTCGTTTAAGGCAAAATTTGAGTTTCTGGAAACTGCTATCGACCCGATGAGTTCAGATTAATTTTGAGAAGACTGCAGTGTAGTGGCTAGGTACTGATACCCTAGGTAGAACCCGACCCCCTTTCTTCATGTTAAGGCCGCCGAAATATCGTTTCTGGCCGCAATTTGCGGCCAGATGGGTAGGGTTTGGGTTGGGGTTTGGTCCTTTGGGTGTATTCTGCTGTGTGTAGTGTGATGATATATATATTTTTGTAAGTTAAGTTCTGTATAAAAATCTGGGGCTTATTACCTATTTCTCGTATTTTCTAAACCTTCGCGACACGCGTGATACGTGTGTGAGTTTGGGGTTTCTGCGTATCGCGACGCGTCAGGGTAGTTTCAGGCGCGTGATCACACGTTTTAGCGTATCGCGCACACGCACGATTGGTTTGCGACACGGGTTTCTAGTTGGACCATAATACCACGTTTTTGTGAAGTTAAGCTTATGTGTGATTTACGTTATGTGATTCTAGGTTCGCAGGCGAGTGAGACGGACGCTGCGAAGAAGGGCAAGCAAGTCGTCGGCTACACTTAGCGCGAGACTTCGGTGAGTAGATTTAACATCTACGGGGATATCGCCCGCATGGCGTTATGCGTCAGGGCTGATAGGACCTTATTATTATATGTTGCATTTACCTCATGTACTGTCATTGCATATTGCATCCCCTGCTGTATGTATGCTTAGAATTGATAGAACACCGCACTATTACTAACGGTTCATGTTGCACGAGCACTGATCTGCATGCTACACACACACCGTTAGTAATTGCCATGACACACTCACTGTAGAACTGCCATGATTATATTGCTGTAGTTCATTTCATATATGATTCGATATGACTTTCATGAAAATTGGGAGCCGCATGATATCTTTAAAAACGGAAACTAATTTTAAAAGCGGTTTTCCCCTATACCTATATCATGGATTGATGTACATGGCACATCGCATTGGATTTACTTCTTGGTGTTGGATTTTCATGTGATTTCTGGTTTGAGGACCGTGGGATTTTTAAGAAAAGATGCACTATTTGAAAACCCGGTTCCTCGTGATATGATATTTTGGTGCGTCCACCACGCGTTTTCTCGGTGCTGAGACGTGTGCTTGAAACCCGATTCGAGGAGATGGATGATCCGTTTGCGGGTTCGTGGTGGACCCGGTATGGTTCCCCGGGGCGAGAAATGTTTTTCGTGGAGTAGACGATGAGCCTGGCAGGGTGGCGAGTACCTACTGGTGATTGGTTGGACCTGGCGGTTATCCGGAGGATACCGACCAGAGTCGAGAGGTGGATGCGGGATGATCCGTACTGCCTGGGCCGAGGGCCGATACCGCAGACGGAGCCCGTGGGCTGATCCGGACTGACGGAGCCCGATATTTGAGGTTTTGCGTGTCGATGCTGGACACGAGTATTTTATGAGGTTTTGGGTGCCGATGTTGGGCACTCGTGATTTCTCAGAGGTTTACAGGATTTGAGGGCCGATGGGTGTGCCGGCGCCTGAGTTATTTGGGATTTGGGTGCAGTTGTGGGCACCGATTGTTTTCCACGTTGATTTTCCGTGTAGATGTTGTTTATCCTATGCTCAGCATTGATTACCATACATCTCATCCTGTAGTTATTTTACCTGATAGAGCATCTGCATGATTATTGCACATACTGCTTATTACGCATGGATATTATCTGCTGGCATTTGTTAGAGTAGCGCAGTACGTGCATGCTCGCGATTACCTTTATATGTTATCTCTATTCACGAGTTGGCAACTCACCCCCGTTGTGCCACAGTATTTGCAGGTTGCCCTCAGCATAGTCGCGGCAGGCTGTCTTTTGCATCTTTTGGCTACAGATACCACTACAGTTGCGGTGAGAGCTGTTTTGCATTTAGGTGAGTTGTGGTATTCTGAGTACTTTTATTGTATCCTTTTTGTATCTAGTACTCTCCATCTACCATTTATGTACTGGACTTAGATACTGTGTGAGGACGATGATGTATATTTTGTATTCTGGTGTCGAGCTCGTAGGAGCCGACTGTTTTTATATGCAGCTTTTATTCTGTGATGTCTACTTATTGCTTATTCTTCGCTACGGCGTCGTATATTACTCTTGCGATGTTGGTTTCCGCCGTTGGGCGTGATTGCTCCCGTTTGGGGATGTTTCATTTCATTACATTTCATTTCACTTATATCCTGTTTTGTACCCGGTCTCGGGGCTACTTTTACAAAGGAAATGCTGCCAAAATTATTCAAATGATTAAGTAACTTTAAAAGGAACTTATTGAATTATTTAAGGTTTTCTAAAAGCTTTAACTAAATGTTTTCAACACTCACTATTTTTAAATGGTTTTGATTTCTGGGTTCGTCTTACTTAGTCGCGTTACGCCTGTAGACGTAGCGTGGTTAAGTGCCGGTCACGAGTCGAAATACTCGGGTCGTGACATATACCTGTACACATACATAGATGATTCCGGCTTGATTAGAGATTTGGGAATCACAAGATATTCTTTAAAACTGATTCATCTTAAAAGAGCGGTTTCCCGCGACATGCGCACATTACTATTCCATGTTGCATGACTTACTGATATGCTTACCTTTCTTACATGTCGCATACATCATGTTTGATTATACGCATTGAGATATGTTGTTTCCATGATATTTCTGGATTTGGGGACCGTGGATATTTCAAAAGAAAATATGTAATTGTTTTAAAAATCCGGTCACCCTTGATATGATATTTCAGTGCGTCCACCATGAGTTTCCTCGGTTCCAGAGAGCTTGTGTGAATATACCCGATTCGAGGAGCGGTATGCACCGATTGCGGGTACATAGTGGACCCGGTGAGGTACCCCGGGGCAAGAAGACTCGTAGATGCTAGACGGTGAGCCCGGCAGGGGAGTACTACCTACCGGTGATAGTACTTGAGACCCATCGGTTATCAGGGGGATACCGACTGGAGTCATGAGATGGATATGAGGGCCGACCAGGGTGTGCGGCGCCTGAGATACATAAGGATTTACGTGCCGATGCTAGGCACAGGTGTTCATGATGCTTTCGAGTGTCGATGCTAGGCACTCAGGTTCCATGATTTGATTATATCCTCATATTTCCATGTGTATGCTTTACGATATTTTCATGCATGATGCTTGTTGTCATTGGGTGACACGTGGACGGGATCCACCGATTTACAGCTATTGATTACCTAGTTGGAGGACATCCACATACTACTAGATTCATGTTATAGCTGGCATTGATTCATATTACTCTATGCAGACATACCTCATATTTATGACATGTTATTACCTGAGGCATTGGCAAGTACTTGGCACTACATACATGTATAGATGCTACATTGCTACCTTAGCATGCTTCAGACTTATTCATTTGAGGGTTATTTATGTTGATTGTATGACCTAGGATTGCGTCATACATGCGATTTTCTGTTCATAGATGTTCTTCTATTCATGAGTTGGCAACTCACCCCCGTTGTGCCCCAGTTCTTGCAGGTGTTTTGCCGTACAGGGATTCATTACGGCTTGCGGCACTGCTTCTTTTGGGTGACTTGCTAGTAGGTGGGTTTATTTGTATCATACCCATCATTATACACTGTATATTATATTCAGTTGTATCTAGAAGTTCCATCAACCAAACATGTACTTATTTGAGATAGAGACCAGTGTTGATTATTCTTTCGACCTTAGAGTCGCACGTTATATTTCTCTGGGATTCATGCTGTTGAGTTTCCTTTCTGCTGTGATCCTCGCCTTTAGGCGTTGTATATTATATTGCAGACTGGTTGTTTTACCTATGGTTTTTCCTTCACTCCACTACTTTTCTTGGTTTGGATTTCTGGGCTCGGCTTATTTAGTGCACGTGCGCCTTGAGGCGTTCGTAGCCTAAGTGCCGGTCATGTTCCGTACTTTCGGGTCGTGACACTCCCACTGTCTCTCGAATCCCTCCTCAAACCATAAAGGAAGAATTAGTCGGGATCAATCTCACCGTACAATACTTACTTAACCGTTCAGCCAGGCTGGTGTCGGTACTTCAAGGGAGGTTTTCCAACGCTTTCGCGAAGTTCCTTAATTAAATAACCTCTTTTCCCTGTGGGCGTAGCCCCGCTAACACCTTTCTAGATACCTACTTGGTTTATAGCATTGATGTTAAGTGAGAAAGTTCCGGAGGAGTAGCATATACTCACAGTAGGATCGGGATCCAAATATCATTGCATGACAAAACTGAAGGAATCCTACCAGAATCATCACACTCCAAATGGTATGCAGCGCTAGAAAGTTTCAGTTCTTTTGAAACTCCCGATGTGGATTTTTTTTGCCCCATGCTCTTATGATCTTGAGGAAGGTCAACAAATCATAAGTCATATGTCAAGTTCTACCCATCATTGTCCAGGTTAATTTGAACCCATCCGTATATACCCTTGACGAAGGTCAACAGGGTAATACGACTGTCCCAAACCAACGCATCTATCTATGCTACATATGAACACCCAACAGCTACCAATCACTATGCCTTGACGAAGGTCAACAAACATAGCTTGAATACTATTGAATATTCATACGAAATGACGGAGGGCTACGAATGGTTTTGGCGAAACCGTGAACGTAATGAACTTGATATAATCGATGGAACGAGATAGCTTTTAAAAGGAGTGGCTCAAGCTCCGCATTTAAAAAACTGATTTTTGAAAAGAACCGAGTGGTTTTCAAAGTGTTCCAACGACTTTTACTTGGTTTATTTTCTTGCATTAATTCCAATGCGTCCCATCATTTAAACCTACCATTGCAGAAAACAACGAAAATATGACGTACGCTTATGCCATCCGCATTCGCCACGGGGTCCCGTCATCACCCGTTAGGTTACTTAACTAACGACAGAGCGGGGGCTGGACTAGCGCGGATGCAAAACATAAGCAACGCCTAAATAGATATCATATAGATATATATAAACATTCGTCACATGCAATGATAGCCATTCCAGATCACAGATGAATACATTAGATATACTAGGAATCCGCAATTCGTACGAGCCTGTAACGAAGAACGGATTACACGGTCGCGATGAATAGCCAAACCCCACCCTAGACCCCTACGGGTGTGGCAAACTACCCGCCAAGTACCCGAAGCGAAGCAACCTCCCTCAACACCGTGAGTAGGCCACTCGGCACTCGAGATACCCGGTAGTTTGTGCACCCCACCTTGGGTCTATCCTAGGAGCAAAAAAAGTAAACAGAAATTATACAATGACGGCTACAACCCCGACCCGGTTGTGCGGCCAAACAAATAATATTACATCAATTTACAAATTTTACATGAATGAAAGAAAAAAAACTCTCATCTCACATCCACCCGGCTATTCATCCGCGACAATCCAACGAGTTCATATACACAAACCATTAACGTTACAGATCACAGATATGTATAACCCCCACTAATCGACGTATAGCGATTAGCAGACGTTCAATACATATATCACATCACAGATAATATCCATTAGCCAAAGTCTACGGAATATCGATCAAAATACGGATTTGTAACCACCCCAAAAACAAATTTGTTCTCTGGAAAATCTGGGCAGAAACAAACTATATCAAAAATCCCAAAACACATGCACATATTGAAGTAGAAACAAACCAAGTAGCGTACTACCATTTTGAGCAAGATTGTGTATACAACTGTGAATATCCCAAGCTTCCATTAAGTAATATACAAGCTAGTATGATACAGTAATGGCCTCTAGGGCATAGACACTAACAATCTCCCACTTGCACTAGAGCCATGTACTGGCGTATCGAAGACATATCATCTCGATCAGCTGCTCGAACTGAGTCTGGGTTTGGCCGCGAGGCGAAGTGACAGTGTCAAGTCAGCGGACTAAGCTGTACTCATGTCACCTGGGAACTGATAACTGACGATAGGTATAATACCATCCAACAGTTCCCGACGAGTCTTGTCTAGTGTACTCGTAACCTAACGAGCACCCGCATACTATCTCCAGTACGACGTACTGATGGCTGTGGGACAGACCACCTCCCGTGCTGGGATGAGAAGCATATACGCTAGTCTACTCCGGAGTATCGATGCCCCATCTCGATAGTCCTACGACTAGGGACCTGTATAAGGATGTGCTTGTAGATTACCCAGCCCCCACTAGTGTGACTGCCATCACAACGCTGGTAATCAAGTAAAGATCCTAAGGGCTCTACTAATATGTATAAGCGATATGCTAAAAGAAACACATGCACATATTGAAGTAGAAACAAACCAAGTAGCGTACTACCATTTTGAGCAAGATTGTGTATACAACTGTGAATATCCCAAGCTTCCATTAAGTAATATACAAGCTAGTATGATACAGTAATGGCCTCTAGGGCATATACACTAACAGATTCGCGGGAGAAAGTACAGGCTTGCTTGTTGATCTTCTGATCGCTCAATACCTGGATGGCTGTTACATTTAGCTGACCGCTTGCAGCTTGTGGGTGTTTGATATGATCATCACCTATTACTGGCATATTGACGATTCTTTAGAGTCCTACACAGAGGTTTCTTGACTCGGGCAAAACGGAGTAGGAGCACATATATGATATGTACGGGACCGAGAACAATACGTGTATGTGATATCGTATTAGATTCTCACGATATGAGATATCGGCCGGGTATATGTGATATAGCCGGGTCATCGGATCAAGTGTTGATTCGATGAACTGATACATATTATATTAGTCGGTTATTTGTGAAATAGCCGGATTATCGGATCATGTGTTGATTCGATAATTTAATGTATAATTATATATTTGATATATTAAATTACATTAACTGATATAAGCTCACTAAAAGATTCTTTTTCTCACTCGGGTAATACATTTATATATATGCGATATATGTTAATTGTATTATTTTATTTTGTTACAATAAATATTATATATGTGATATATAATATTGTAACATGTTAGGGTTATTAATGCAACATGTTTAGTGGAGATTAAACATGGTTAGGGTTTGATTTGGGTTAATCTTTTCTAGAACCTTATAGAAGGTTTTGTTTTGTTTCTTGCAAAGATATTTGTTTTGATATTTTGCAAGATATTTGTTTAACCCAACCCAACCCTTTAACCTTAGTTAAATCTCTACAAGGGTTACATATACCATGGTTGCATTTCTAACCTCATTTTTGAGTTTCATTATTCATCACAAAAGGATTAGATCTTCTTCTTCCTTCTTCTTCTTTCATGGAAAAGCTTACTAGCTTTTTCATTAGTAATGATTTTGAGTAAGATTAAGAAAACAAATGAGAGCTAAAATCCTACTTTATCATCCTAATCTATCCTAGTCATTTAGATTAGGGTGTTCACTTCATTTAGTGAGTGAGAGCTTGTGTTAAAGAAACTTCAAGGTAGATCATCTTAGTTATCGAAGATCGGAAGCAATCTTGCATCTTTCTTTTCGTGGAGCCTCTCTAGAGTCCGGGTACATGATGATCGCAGCGAAGGGAGCTCAACACGGAGCTTATGAAGTGAAGGACCAGACTACAAAGGTTGTAATCCCAAACTCTTAGATGTTAAAGTGTTTAACTTGCTTTGTTTCGCCTAATCTCTAGTTTAAAGATCTTCTTTAGGGTTGTTCGGCACGTCTAAATTTTAAATCGGGTATGGTTGATGCCTTGTAGACCCTTGTGAGAGTGCCTAGTAACCCTACATAGAAATCTCTCATTGAGAGATCCTTAATTGATTTGGGGATTTTATCCACCGTTGGATCTGTAACATTTCAGAAATATAAAATATTATTTTTGGAATTTAATATTAAAATAATATATTTCGCGAAAACTATTCGATTTGCGAATTTGGGGTTTTCGTAAAATGGTATAAATATAAACCAATATTTGGGAAATGATTGGAGATTAAAATGATTTATTCATTTAAATATATATTTATCGGATTTGGCATTTTTATAATTAATTGTATGCAAGTTTAAAATTAAACTTGATTAGTGCACTACTAATCGCGATTAAGCCAAATCCGTGTTTCTACATTTTTCCATGGTTAGTGCACCATGACATGTTGCATTTTTTTTTGCATGTTGTTTCATTTGTATTTGTTGATATTTGACTTTAAAAAAAAAGAGAAAAGGAAATAGAATAGAATAATAGACATGGGCAAGAGAGAGAGAGTGTAGCATGGCATGTGATAATTGAGAGAGGGTGAGAATAAGAGATAGAGAGAAAGAGAGAGGGCTGGCTCATTTCCTCACCCCCATTGTTTTCCTTCATCCTCCTTCATGCTACCTCCACCACTTCTACCCTCAAGTATCATCTCCAAAACCTTGCCAAAACCCTATACTCCCTTCACTAAAAATGATCACAACCTCTCTACAAACCCATTGGACCTTTTAAATTTGGATTCGAAGACTTTGAGCAACTCAAGAAAATTCTTGAGTTGCCAAATGAGGTAATTCCTACACTTCTAGTTTAGATTTTGAGTTTCCTAGCACCCTATAGTAGTTTAGAGCTAAATCGATTTAGATTAGCGATGTTTGGAAATTCCAAGAGAGGGTTTGGGTGATTGTATGGACTTGTGATGGGTAGTGAGTGTTTTAAGACCTTAGTGTTGATTTCCTGGACCAAAACAGAGATTTGAACCCGATACATGAAATCTCAAATTTGTCCCGTGTCGGTTTTGTGACATTTTATTGGCCTACAGGGAATCTGGAGCAACCTGGGGTGGTTATGTGGAAAACAAGAAATATCATTAACCGAGATAAACCCCTAGAAAACCACCACCAAAGTACGAGCCCCTTTGTCCCCTGTACGGCCGGCTAGCTCGGATTTATTGATGTTGTCGCCGGATTTCTGTTGGCTTCTGGTGTTGAGTTTTTGGGTGTAGATCCTAATCACTATAACCTATTCCCTGTACTTGCTTGTTTAGTCCCAATTAACCTGAGATGAAATCTGGGAGTGATTTTCTATGTTGCTGAATTTGGTATTTGTGATTTATGAATTTGGGATTTAGTATTTGATATTGTATTGGGTCGTTAGATGTTTGTACGTCAACGACGAGGATTGTTTGGTTGTTTTTGAATGCGTAGGCTATAGGTTCTAACCTATGACCGCACCGTGTGCCGTATCGGTTTTCTGGACATGATTTTAATAGCATTGCGACTGTGTATTTATTGTAGGTACCTTCGCGTGGATTTCGAGACGACTAAGCACATCGACTACGGCTGAACAAGGAGTTCCGCAGGTGAGTAGATTTATATCTACGGGGGAAGTCGGGTGGATGGCATATAGCACCCCCGCAACCATTGATATATGATTTATAATTTGGAGACAAGATATGCCACGACTTAAGGTTATACTTAATGGTTTTAGCGTGGAATGATATGATGGAAAGGATATCTCGAATTGATATATAAGGATATGAAACGTGAATGTGAATCATGATATATATATATATATATATATATATATATATATATATATATATATATATATATATATATATATATATATATATATATATATGTAGTTGCAAGAGAATAAGTATAAGATTATAGTGGCATGTTATGAGGTCGATAAATACGATATGAGATTAATAAGATGACTTGATATGAGATATTGATGTGATGAAAAGAGTATATGGTGAAATATGATGACTTGGCTTGATATGTCGTTATACAGATGTGAGGCAATATGAGATAATTGATACCTTTGTCGGTCCCATGATATGAGATTGACACAGATGTGACCTGAGATATAAGTATGTATGTATGTATATATATATATATAATGATGTGAATAATGAGTGATATGCCGTACGACACTTTAGATCCATACCCCCATTGTTGTATAGGTCGATAGAATCCCTATTCTGTTTGTTGCCGCTGTACGATGGTACCGCACGCGATGTTTTACCGGATGATTGATCCATACCCTTGACTAGAGGATGCCGTACGATGGATTATACCGTACGTGATGTTGTGAGGCTGGATGCCGATTGATAGATTTACCGACTCGGATACGTTAGATTAGATACGTATACCTTATAGCATTGCGCTCACGATTTACTTTCTGCTACGTTCATGATATTCTCATTGCATTACATATACATGTGCTAGTACACTTACACGATTATCGATTATGCGTATGTTACACTTACACAGATTTGCCGGCTCACGCAGTTTCATCATCGATAATTGCTGTGTCACTTACAGTAGAATTGCCACATCATTATGCTATGTTGCATGATATACTGATATGCTCACATCACTATTCTATGTTGCATAATATATTGATATGCTCACATTTCTATTCTATGTTTTCATACATCATGCTTTACGATTATATGCATTGAGATGTTGTTTTCATGAGATTCTGGATTTGAGAAGCGTGGTTATATTTCAAAAGAGTGTATGTATTGTTTTAAAAACCCGGTTTCTCTTGATATGATATTTCGAGACGTCTACCATGTGTTTTCTCGGTTATGAGTTATGTGATACCCGATTCGAGGAGCTGAATGAGCCGTTTGCGGGTATATGGTGGACCCGGTATGGTATCCCGGGGCAAGAAAGGTATGTTGTGCAGTAGACGATGAGCCTGGCAGAGGGACTACTATCTACTGGTGATAGTATTGGGCTCGGCGGTTATCCGGAGGATACCGACCAGAGTCATAAGATGATATGGGACGAACCGGACCGACGGAGCCCGTGGGCTGATCCGGACTGACGGAGCCCGAGATATGAGGATTTACGTGTCGATGCTGGACACGGGTTTCTTGATGTTTCGAGTGTCGTTGTTGGACACTCAGGTTCCATGATTTTGATGTATCGTTGATGGACACACGTTGGTTGATATTCTCATATTTACATGCATATGCTTTCATGATGTTTCGAGTGTCGATGTTGGACACTCAGGTTCCATGATGTTGTTGTGTCATTGATGGACACGTGGATGATATCCACATGCATACAGGCATTGATTATATTGTTGGCATAGATGCAGGTACGATCACCCTAGATATCATAGTATTACCTTTATGATATAGTTGACCTAGGAATCGTTGTTTTATTCGATTTCTACCTGCTGATGTTTTCTACTCACGAGTTGGCAACCCATCCCCGTTGTGCCACAGTTCTTGCAGGTTGACCGCATTGATCAGTAGCGGTATCGCTGGCACACAGCTTGCTTTCGGGTGATTTTTTTGGTAGTTGGGACATATTGAATCGTGCCCACTCTTGTATTATTATTCCTATTGTATCTAGTAAACTCCATCAATCAGAAACTAGTATTTGTATAAATAGTAAGACTTAGTAAGACTTGTGGTTGCGAGACTTAGAGCGATGGGTTATATGTTCGCATGGGGGATTTGATGTCTTGTTTTATTTACCTTATTCTTGTGTTGATCTTCGCCGCTGGGCGTCGTATACATATATTCCCGACTTGGGTGGTTGTGATTCCGCCGATTGGCAAAGAGCTAGCTGCCGCTTTGGGATGCCTTTTATATTATCATGTATATGTGGTTTTCGTTCAAAATATACAAGGGAGGTGCTGCCCAAATTTTTAAAAGACGAAACATGTTTTGCAACTAGTATAATCCACTTGCATTTTCATGTTCCATTATCTATGCATTTAAGAAAACGTTTTATTTCACCATACCTTTATTTCAAAACTTTACCTCTTTTATTTTCTTTAAAAGGTTTAGATTTCTGGGCTTCGGCTTACTTAATTTACGTTATGCCTTTAGACGTTGCGTGATTTAAGTGCCGGTTACGAACAAAATTTCGGGTCGTGACAAAGTTGGTATCAGAACGCTAGGTTTAACCTTGGTTCGAGTCTACATTTGACTATGTGGAGTCTGGGGCGTAATCTATTTTGGAACCTAGGCTTGACCTTACGGAACTTAGACTTGAACATGGGGTATTAGACCCGAACTTTCGTTACATAGGTTGATCCTGATTGATGGAGTAGGTAACGCAAGTAGAGTGACGTACTGTGCGTATGTTCCGCGGCATACTTACGATAGGATACTCCGCTTAAGTGACCTTAGGATGTACATATCTTGAGATCTGTGATTCTATTCATCCCCATGATTATACATCCAATCGAGATCCTCGACTCTATTCGTTCATATGATCATACTCTCATTTATTCCGTTCCTCCTTATGATCATGTATCCATTCTGGATCTGTTGATTCCTTTAATTCCTTTGATCTATTTTCATAGATTCATGCTTGAGGTTCCTATCACCATGGTTTGAGTGCAGATTGAGCTATTGCTAGTGATGCGGTCTGGGCGAGCTCGTTATGGACGAGGACTGACCATCGTGTTTTCTGGTGACATGGGAACGTCTCGATTTAGTGTTTGTGTTGTGACCTCTCGTTTGAGGCGAGTGTTCGGTTTTGCACCGGATGATCGGGCCATTGTTAGAGGCTGCCTGTTGTGAGAGGACTGTTGATGTACAACCTACCTCAGAGATCGTGATGTTGTCTACCTTGCAGACAGATGACCCAGTTGTTGCTGAGATTGATGGGATGTCGCTTCCAGAGCTTATGAGCTGAGATCGCTAGAGCTTTCAGGCAGAGATGCGACAGAAGATAGCTAGTCTATCTTGAGTTGAGTGACTGAAATGATTTATCTGATTTGATGCGCCGATGCAGGCCCAGAGGTGTTGAAGATTTCCAGTGTGGAGAATGTTATTCAGATATAGAGTAGATCGATCCAGAGATGACGTTGTTTGTTGGATGATCCGATAGGAGATCAGTAAGTTGACCCGCTTCGGATAGAAGGACCTTACCCAGATGCGTTGTGAGTCGATCGAGAACAGATGCATAAAGTATATTCCTCCGATGGTTTGAATGAGTTCCCGAGGACGTGTTCGTCTAGATATCTTCTACAGAGTGATGAAGATACCGATTTCGTAATTTCGAGTCCGTGTCAGAGACTCCGGGTTGACTGTAGACGAGAACAATTGCAGTACGCAAATAGCAAGACGTGACGTCGAAGTGGACGATAATAAAGACGAGTGGAACAAGTGGTTCGTGCGAGATGTTAACGAGCTGTTGTTACTCCCCATTGAGATTAGAGATCTGATGTGTATACAGAGGCGTTGGGATACGACCAGTTCCCGAGGAAATGTTGTGCTTAGAACGCAGATGTCCAGAAAACGAGAAAAGATTATGTAAGAGTACCAGCCTCCGTATAGTTCGGCATAGGCGAGATCGGAAGAGACATTGAGCAGGTGCCTTCCAGGACACTGCTGCGATAAGATTTGCACCGAGGATCAGTTGTGTCACGTGTGTTCAGAGGGTCAGAGGCCAACGCCAGTGATGTGCTGCTTTACGAGTGGTCATGCTAATTGGCCGAGAGATGACCAGAGGAGTGTCAGAGCGGAATCATTTCCGTTAGTACACCTGACCGGGCCGATGAGACGATGGATTGCGAGATTGGTAATCCACAGAGAAAATGAGGACCCAGAGACAGAGAACGCCAGACCGTGAGCAGGAGGCAAGTAGATGATCATACTCTGCCAGTTTTGGGCGCACCAGCATTTTTCGACATTGTAGGAGGTGTACCTCAATGTCATTTGTTGCGATTTGGGTTTCGTGATTTGAGTATCACACTTTTATCTCTTGGATTGAGTTTCGATGATTGGGTTTCGTGATTTATGTGTTCGTGCACCATGGCTGGACGTATTGGATGTTTTCTTTTGTGCACAGTTATTGCACTTGATTTATGTTTATACACCGCTACATCGGTTTGCGATTTGTGCATATCTATTGCACTTGATATCGGTTTTGTGATTTCATGGATTTCAAACGGTTGATTTGGTGGATTTCAAACGGATGATTTGGTTTTGTTCATGTGGTACGCACTCGATTTGATTTTTGCACTCGGTATAGCTCACATATGCTTGCAGTGCATTGATACTTGTTTTGTGTACGCAGTTGCACACGTTTATGATTTTATACACCTTGGTTCACTCGGTGTTGCTTTTTATATGCATTTGAGTTATTGATGAGTTTCCGTGCATTTGTTGCACCATATTGGTATTTCGTGCACTGGATGCACCGGATTGGTATTTCATGCATTGGATGCACCGGATTTGTATTTCGTGCATTGGCTGCACCGGATTTTTATTTCGTGCATTTGTTGCACCAGATTGGTACTCCGTGCATTGGTTGCACTAGATTTATACTCCGTGCATTGGTTGCACTAGATTTATACTCCGTACATGGGTTGCACCCGATTTATGTCTTTGAGCATTTGTGTTACCAGATTTATGTTTTTGTGCGCGTTTGCATTTGACGCTTGTTTTCGTGCGCTTTAGGGCACTGGGCATTTATACGGACCTGGTGCGCTTGGGTTGGATTTTTGCATATATTAGGCGCTTGGTATTGGATTTTGTGTGCATCGGATGCACTTGAGTTAGATTTTATTCGTGCATGTTGGATGCACTTGATTTAGATTTCATTCGTGCATGACAGATGCACTTGATTTGGATTTTCGCGCAGGTTGGACGCATGATAGGAGATGTGATTTTGTGCACACCGGATGCACTCGATTGGGATTTTCATTCGTGCATGTTAGTTGCACTGGGTTAAGATTTTCGTGCACTATAAATGCACTTGATATTATTGTCGTGCACATCCGTTGCACTGGACAGATACTTTCGTGCACACCCGTTGCACTTAGTTTTGCTTTTGTGCATATCGTGTCACTTGTATTGTATTTTATTTCCGTACGCACCCGACACACGTGATTGTTGGATACGCCTTTCGAGGCTGATTTTGCTCTTGAGCACCTTATTTTCATGATAGGAACTATATTATGTAGTAGCCGAACATGATTGATCTGGGGACAATATCTGAGTATTTTGCATGCATTAAAAGTTTAACAAGAGATTTTCAAAAAGGAGCTATAGTCTCGCTATTTCCTACGTGTCCGTGAGTGACACAAACGTTTACAAAGGAAAACCTTTTGGGATATTTCAAAATGGTGGGACGTATATTTGAGCAAAACATATATGAACGTATATCTATTACTTTACAAATGAGCGTCCGTCACTTGTGCCGTGAGTTACGCATCACGCGGCGATTCAGAAAAGATTTTGCATCTCTTTTATTCTGTTTTAGGAGATTTTTCCAAGGATGCGTACTATATACGTATTATAGTATTTGACTAGTGCATATTGGATTTCAGTAGTGGATTTCGAGATCTATATTTCCATTGTAACTCCGATGATTTGCGTGACGCTTGACGGAGTTCGATTTTGAGTTTCGTACTCGTTTTCAGGCGCACACGATGCGCTGTGGTATTTCTATATCTTCCGTGATTTCGGAGCCCTGTTGATTTGAGCTGATTATTGAAATATTTTAGCATTTGGGGCTTTAAATTTAAATTCGGGGACCGAATTTATTTAAGTGGGGATGATTGTAACATTTCAGAAATATAAAAAATATGGTTAGTGCACCATGACATATTGCACCCCGTTGGAATTTAATATTAAAATAATATATTTCGTGAAAACTATTCGATTTGCGAATTTGGGGTTTTCGTAAAATGGTATAAATATATACCAATATTTGGGAAATAATTGGGGATTAAAATGATTTATTCATTTAAATATATATTTATCGGATTTGGCATTTTTATAATTAATTATATGCAAGTTTAAAATTAAACTTGATTAGTGCAGTACTAATCGCGATTAAGCCAAATCTGTGTTTCTACATTTTTCTACGGTTAGTGCACCATGACATATTGCATTTTTGTTGTATGTTGTTTCATTTGTATTTGTTGATATTTGACTTTAAAAGAAAAAGAGAAAAGGAAATAGAATAGAATAATGGGCATGGACAAGAAAGAGAGTGTAGCATGGCATGTGATAATTGAGAGAGGGTGAGAATAAGAGAGAGAGAGAAAGAGAGAGGGCTGTCTCATTTCCTCACCTCCATTGTTTTCCTTCATCCTCCTTCATGCTACCTCCACCACTTCTACCCTCAAGTATCATCTCCAAAACCTTGCCAAAACCCTATACTCCCTTCACTAAAAATGATCACAACCTCTCTACAAACCTATTGGACCTTTCAATGTTGGATTTTGAAGACTTTGAGCAACTCAAGAAAATTCTTGAGTTGCCAAATGAGGTAATTTCTATATTTCTAGTTTAGATTTTGAGTTTCCTAGCACCCTATAGTAGTTTAGAGCTAAATCGATTTAGATTAGCGATGTTTGGAAATTCCAAGATAGGTTTTGGGTGATTGTGTGGACTTGTGATGGGTAGTGAGTGTTTTAAGACCTTAGTGTTGATTTCCTGGACCAAAACAGAGATTTGAACCCGATACATGTGTTGGATATATATGTATGCCCTAAAGGCCATTATATGTATAGTGGATGCTTGGACATGTATATATATATATACAGATGACTTTCTTGCTCGACATGATAGTATGCTATCTGGTTGTACTTTATCTTAACATGTTTACTTGATTGTGTTATACTATTCATTTCATACATGTTGATAAAGCCCTCAGGATATCTGCTTGACTTCCATGACTATGATGGAGATCATACTAGTAGGGCATGTGTAGTTTATAAGCATATCCTAGAATGTTCCTAGTCAAGGGTATATCGAGACAGGGCATCGATATTCCAGAGTAGACCAGCGTATACGTTTCTTGATCCATATGATGGGCGATGAATGATCCCATATCCAATGGTGTAGTGACATCGAAGATTGTATACGGGTGCTCAGTGGAGACTGGGTACATTGAACGGACTCACAGAGAACACCTATATGGTATTATATCTATCGTCGGATAGCAGTTCTCAGGTGACACTGGTACAACTTAGTCTGTAGACCCAAGATTGTCATAGAGTTTTGTGTGTTCTCCCACTGTGCTTTGATTTCCACCCTACCATGGCTCTACTGAGTCGTGCAAACAGGTGGCTTTTGGGTACAGTCCCGAGACACATGGGGACAATGAGCGATAGGAGGGATTTCGTCTCTCCCGGTATTGGGAGTTGATGTTGTGCTATACGCGATTGGCTTTGACTCGAAATCGCTGACCATGGCTGATGAGATTTACTGATAAGTGTTATCAGTAGTTTCTCGACCGGTCATAGTCTATATCGGCATGACTTATTGAGTTATTAGGGCTCGACGATTCCATCCCTAGACTTGATATGCAATATACCAGACGAAGAGACCGGACTGTGCGTTAAGTGTTACCAATGGCTCTGCGGGAGTTTTGACAAGTTCGCTTGTTGTTCTTCTGTTCGTACAATACCTGGGAGCCGTTATGTGCAGCTAGTACCGCTGACGGTTTGTGGGTATCCCAAATCCAAAGTGAACCCACTTCCTATTTCATCATCCTCTATTACTTGCCATTTAGTTTAGGGTGTTCTCTTCACAAAGTTCTTGACCTAGTGAAGATGGAGCTTGAGTTTGAGTCTCCTCGACGTAGATCATCTTCGGCCTCGAAGTCAACGACCTAGCCCGCTCATTTCTCCGAAGAAACCATCGCTAGAGTCCGGGATCCCATTGATCGCAGCGAAGGGACGTCAACACGGAGCTTTAGAAGTGAAGGACCGGATCTACAAAGGTTGTAATCCCTTTCACTTGTAGTTAAAATGTTTAACTTGCTTGTTTTCGCATAATCTCTAGTATACGATCTTGGTTAGGGTTGTTCGGCACGGCTATTTTTTTTTTGAATCGGGCATGGTTGATGCCTTGTAGAACCTTATTAGAGTGCCTAGGAACCCTACAGGGCGGGCGCTGGTGTAAAACATAAGCAACGTTTCTTATATATAATCTATATATAGCCTTTCGTCTCACACAATAATAGTCATCACAGATCACAGATCACAACAGAAGCAACACAGATTAAAATATTGGATATACTAGGATTTCCGTGTTTCGTTTTAGCATTTAACGATAAACGGATTCCACGGTTGTGATGAATAGCGAAACCCCTCACCCTAGACCCTTATGGGTGCGGCAAACTACCCGCCAAATCTCCGAAGTGAAGCAACCTCTCTCAATGAGATGAGTAGGCCACTCGGCACTTCAAGAACCCGGTTGTGTGTGCATCCCATCTTGGGTCTATTCTAGGTATAAGAAAAAGTAAATGAATAATACAATGGCGGCTATAAGCTCAACCCGGATGTGCCCCACAAAAAAATATTACATCACTTAATACAAATACATGAATGAAAGAAAAAACACTCTTCTCACATCCCCCGGCTTTTCAACACGATGATCCAATACTTCATATCCACAAACCGCAACAACAAAATACAAGAATGTTCAACCCCTACTAATCGACGTATAGCAATTAGCCGATGTTTAGAAACACATATATAAACACAAGGCGAATAAACGACGCTAAAATCTCGACTTCGAAACATTCCGTGAAATCCGAATACGAAGATAACAATATAGAAAATCTGGGCCAAAATTGCGTATCACAAAAATCCTAATTCCAAGTGACCAAACCACTGCACGAAGCAAGACACCAAAGGCAATAGTCTGGCCGCAAATTGCGATTCTTTGCAATAAAATAGCGGCCAAAAAGTTTCCAAATGGGATCGTGTTTCTACCGTGATAAACTACTAGTATAAAGATCTCTCTGCAATACGCAAAATATTTTTTAGAGATCAAAAAAATTTGACAGAAACTTGGAGTTTGATTTTTCGATAAGGAACAATTTCGGTTTCGAGACTTTAACTTCGTCTAAACAATTTAGTTAAGTGTTTAGGTAGGCTCTAATATCAGTGTAAGTGTATGTTGCTTCTTGCCGTGACTACTACGGCTTTGCGGAATCAAAAACTTTAAAATTTTGAGCACTACACACTTGAAAGCCTAGAATACAAGCCCAAACACTAAAATAAACAACTCTAACTAGAGATTTAACTACCAGGTTAGTATAATAACCTTTGTAGAAGGTCCTTCGGGTCTTGAAAGGTTAACTCTTTGAGCTCCTAGGGTTGATGGAACGAGCTCTCGAAATCGAACCCCCGCGTCAAAGACGATCCATCCGAGAATACCGATTCAAGCAACAGCTTCCACGAATCAACTAAAGATCGAGTTTTGCTAGAACAAAATACTTAGAGAGTAAAGTTTATAATCAAGATGCTCTCTTTTTATACCTCAAGAACTCTAGTGAGCATGTGAGGAAGAAGAAGAAGAAGAAGAAGAGAGAATGGCAACTAGAGAAAATCAATAATGATAATAATATCTCTCTCTCTCCAAAACTTATCTCTTAATCTAACTTTTAATAATATAAAAACAAAATGAAGCGAGTAGGCATAAGCTCACACACTTCATGAATAAACATGAAGAGATAAGCTTGTAGAGAATGGCCACCTCACTAGGTACACATACACACATATACTTGTATGTATATAATCAAGTATACTTAAACCCGTATTTATAATAAATACGTATACCGTATTTCTGCAAAAATACGAATACCATATTTGTACCAAAAATACCAAATACGTATATTCATATTTAGAAAGAAATACATGTATTTGTATTAAGACAGAAATACTCGTATTCATATAAATGCTCGTATTCGTATAAATACTGTATTCGTGTTAAAATACAAATACCCAAAAAAGAGCAATATAATACTAGTATCAAAACTAGTTGTCTTTCAAATCTGCTAGTACTACTAAATAGTCCGATTAAAGTATGTGTATAAATACACGTGTTCAATCTGTAACACTTTGAAATTCGTTTAGGATGTTTTCGCGATAATTAGTAATTTGGCGTGTTTTCATAAAAGCCCGAGTATCGTATTTTCCTTCTTGGCTAGGGATAATTGTGTTGTGAAGTGTTATATATATATGTTTATATAAAATTTTAGGGTTATTAATTATTTCTAGTCGGGTTTACCCAAATTGGGAAATTTCTTGTGTTAGTGCACACATGCACACTTAGCACAATTTTCCTTGACCTAGGTTAAAGTGTTAGCCATTTCTTTCCTTGCATGATTCCTTCTTAATTCCCCATCCTTCTATCAAACTAAACCCTTTTTAGAATTCAAAAATCCAACTAAACAAATAGGAGCATGGTGTTAGGTGAAAAGGATTGACTTTTGACCATTTCCTTCTCTCTTC
Source organism: Agapanthus africanus (assembly GCA_030015575.1). Lineage (NCBI taxonomy): Eukaryota > Viridiplantae > Streptophyta > Magnoliopsida > Asparagales > Amaryllidaceae > Agapanthus > Agapanthus africanus. The sequence goes on from CM057339.1 coordinate 502,169,729, forward strand.
TCTCTCTTCTCCTCATTCTCAGAAATTCCTGCAGAATCCCAGCAGAAAACATGGCATTTTCTTCACTTCTTCTTCTTCTTTTCACTTCTCTTTGAATCTACACAAAACCCCTACACCAAAACAACCCTTTTCCTTCACAAGAACCTCGGGAAAAATGGTCTTTTGAGGTGTTTGGAGGCAAGTCTGGGTACTTGAGGCTAGAGTGGGAACTTTTGAGTTTTCTAAGGTTTTTGGGAGGTAATTATCTCACACTTAACATCCCTTTCCATAACTTGTAGTATTCTTTAGCAAAAATCATGTTTTTATGTGCTTTTTAGTGATATTAAAGGATATTTGTGATGCATATGTTAGATTGGGATTTTGTTGGCTTAATTAGCTTGGTAATGAGTTGTTAGTGTAGTTTTAGACTTGGGTTTGCTTCAGATTTCAGAAAAACACCCTAAAGTGTCATTTTAGTGTAAAAGTGTGGTTTTTAACTAGAATTAGGGCTCTGTGGAATCTGCTCCTACCCGGGGTGTTTCAGAATAAAATTGGATTTACTGTAGCATGTATAGGGGGTATAGAGTGCACACAAAAAATCTGGGAGCCCATCTCCCTACCCAGGCCGCCGAAAAATACATTCTGGCAGCAAATTGCGGCCAGATGGGGGTGTTTTGGGTTGGGGTTTAGGGTGTTGGGTGTCTGCTGCTATGTGTAGTGTTATAGGATATATAGTTTTGTAATATCTTTTCTGTATAAAAATCTGGGATCAAATACCCTATTTCCCGTATTTTAAACTTTCGCGACACGCGTGTTACATGTGTGGGTTTAGGGTTTCTGCGTATCGCGACGCGTCGGGGTAGCTTCAGACGCGTAATCACAAGTTTTAGCGTATCGCGCACACGCGCGCTTGGTTTGCGACACGGGTTTCTAGTTGAGTTTAAATGTCGTGTTTGTATGGTTTCGAGCTTATATGTGATATATTGTGAAATTCTAGGTTCGCAGGCGAGTGCGACGGACGCCGCGAAGAAGGGGAAACAAGTCGTCGGCTATACCTAGCGAGAGACTACGGTGAGTAGATTTAACATCTACGGGGATATCGCCCGCATGGCGTTATGTGTCAGGGCTGATAGGACCTTATAGCGATATGTTTTGCATTCACCTACATGACTACTGTTTATTGCATACCGCATTCCCTGCTATGCGTATATAAACTAGAATTGATAGAACACCGCACTATTACTAACGGTTCAAGTTGCACGAGCACGATTTATATGCTACACTCACACCGTTAGTGATTGCCATGACACTCACATTATAGGATTGCTATACATCATACGTCAGATTGTTTCCGCATTATTGATGTTTGCCATAAATTGCCGCATATCAGCAGATGTTATATTCATACATGGACACATCTATATCACATATTCATACATGTGCCATGTATATATTGATATCCTCATACCTGCATAGATTTACGCATTGAGATATGTTGTTTCCATGTTATTTCTGGATTTGGGAACCGTGGATATTTCAAAAGAGAATAGGTAATTATTTAAAAACCCGGTTTCCCTTGATATGATATTTCAGTGCGTCCACCATGTGTTTTCTCGGTGCTAGAGCCCGATATATGAGAGAGAGAGGGCTGACCCTGTCACGATCCGAAATTGGCCCGTGACGGCCATAATACTACGCAACGCCTAAAGACGTAACGCAGTAAAAGAAAGCCAAAACCCAGAAATCTAAACCATAAAAATACGGAATAGATAATAAAAGTATTTTGAAACATTTGAAATCACAACCCAAATTCTTTAAAAGTCCTACTTTCTTTCTTTAAAATTTTGGCAATACCCCCTTTTGTAAAAACAAGCCAAGATGAATACAACACAAATATACGACGCCGTAGCGAAGAAATAAAGACAATAGAGAGAAAGCTGTATATAAAAGACAACAATTCCACAAATAATATACAATATCGTCATCACCAAGTCTCTAGGTCAACAACATGATAGTAGATGGTGTTAGTGTATATGCCCTAGGGGCCATTATTGTATCATACTAGTTTGTATATTACTTAATGGAAGCTTGGGATATTCACATGTATATAACAGTCTTGCTAAACATGGTAGTATGCTACTTGGTTTTTCTATCTTAATATGTGAGTATACGTATTGATAGAGCTCTTAAGATCTTGCTTGACTACCAGCGTTGTGATGGCAGTCACACTAGTGGGGGCTGGGTAGTCTACAAGCACATCCTTATTCAGGTCCCTAGTCGTAGGATTATCGAGACAGGGCATCGATACTCCGGAGTAGACTAGTGTGTACGCTTCTCATCCCAGTTGGGGAGATGGTCTGTCCCACAGCCGTCAGTACGTCGTACTGGAGATAGTATGCAGGTGCTCGTTAGGTTACGGGGACACCGGACAGGACTCACAGGGAACTGTTGGTTGGTTTTATATCAGTCGTCAGTGAACAGTTCCCAGGTGACATGAGTATAGGCATAGTCCGCAGACTTGACACTGCTACTTCGCCTCGAGTGTGTCCCACTGTTCTTAGATTGCTACCCTACCACGGCTCAAAGGAGTCATGCAAACAGGTAGCAGTTGGGTACAGTCCCGAGCACTTGGAGGCAGTGGCGGTTAGACAGGATTCGTCTCTCCCGGTATTGGGGGTTGATATCGCGCTGTGTCAGAGAGCCATTACGCAAAGTCCCTGGCCAGGGCAAGCGAGATTTGCTGGTAGGTTCCAGTAGTTTCTCAGGGTGTAATGGGCTTCACTCCGACACGACTTATACCGCTATTAGGGGACTGACGCTTGCCGTCCCCTAGGCCCGATATGCGATAGTCTTAGACGAACAGACCGGACTGTACGGAGATTGTCACATCAGACTCAGTAGGAGTTCGGATGGGTTTCCTCATCGGCCATCTTATCGACATCTACCTAGGGACCGTTACGTACAGCTAGTGCCGCTTGCGGTCTGTGGTTAAACCCACTGCCAGCGTAGTAGTCGAGTCTCTAGAGTCCCACACAGAGAGTTTCCCTACTCCAGGAGAAACGATATAGAGGTCGTATGGTTTTACGACAAGGGTTCGGACGCATACGTGTGTTTACGCACGTACGACATCCGGACAGTTTTTACTAGCCGGCTTTGGTTTAAGCCAGTTTCTAGTATCAGGTTATTGGATTTATACAGTCTAAAGTTTTTCTGTGTTTTCACGGATAGGAGGGGCGTTCTTGTAATTGCGCGAGAAGCTTCTAGAAGATGGTGACTTGGGGGTTAAGGTGGCATATGCATTAAATGAGATTAGTGAGTCATTTGAGTGATTCATCCATGTCATTAATGCATCATAAATGCTTAATGCCTCATGGAGATGAATCACCCTCTTGTATTTATTAAGCATGATGATTAATCCTTCATTTTCTTTTGTTGGATAAATCATAATGCTTGATATATATTATGATAGCTTATTATCTCATCTCATTCTCTTGCTCACTTTCTCTCTCCTCAAGCTCTCCCTCTTCAAACCCTAATCCTCCCCTCTCATGTGTTGAGACCAAGGATTAGAGTAGACTACTTAATCTTTAACCATTTTCTATATCACCTAGGTTACTTAGATTAGCGATTTAAGAAACCTAGTTACCTCAAGTTAGAGGTGAAGCTTGTAGTAAAGCTCTCGGGTGGATCTTCTACTACATAGAGAAGGCCGGAGAGGACGTGGAGAACGACAAGACGAAGGACTCGGTTCTATAGGTATAATCACTTATCATAGTAGTTAACTCTTCTATGGTTTCTTGTTAGTTATTGTTTAAGCAAAGATTCTCGGTTAGTCGATGTTTACGCATAAAACAAGATCGTTTTTCATTATTCCGCCTCCCCGCAAGTCGTGGGGTGTTGTACATCGACTTACAGTGGTATCAGAGCCTCGCTAAACAATAATTAACTCATTAGCAAAGTCGTAAGTATTTCGAACACAAAAAGAACCGGAAAGATCATCGTGTTAACACAGTTTCTGTCGAATTTAAAACAGGCCCTAAAAATTTTTCAGGGACCTTCAGATTAACATGCATAGAATAATAGGGCTACTGAAGAAATTTGGACTCCTAACTCGGCCAACTCACCGCGGAACCGCGGCGGATCCATGCGATCCGCCGCGGATCCGCGGCCGAGTTGGGGCCGAGTCAGCCCAAATTCCTTCAGTAACTCTCCTGTGTTAATAGTGATGTTTCTGGGATATTTTATTTTCTGCTCAAGTCTCAGGTGCACAGAGAAGTTTTGGGAGTAGAATCTAAAGTGTTTGCTCGATCGAAATTTTACGATGTTTGCTAATATGATTATATCTGTGTTTGTATAATGTATTCGTAAACCTCCCCTAACTGCTAGTATGTCGGTTGGCAGGGGGTTGCACATTTCTGTAATGGTTTTTACTGTTTGTGGTTGTGAACTATATTGGACTGTTGTGATGATTAGCCGGGGTTTGAGATGGGTTGTTATATTCATTCGTTCAATGTAATTGTAATATGTTGTAATATTATTTTGCGGGGCACATCCAGGTTGCGGTTGTAGCCACCATTGTATTATTTCATTTTACTGTTTTTGCTCCTAGGATAGACCCAAGATGGGGTGCACAAACTACCGGGTACTTTGAAGTGTTTAGTGGCCTACTCACTTTGTTGAGGGAGACCGCTTCACTTCGGGTATTTGATGGGTAGTTTGCCGTACCCGTAGGGGTCTAGGATGGGGTAATGGCTATTCATCACAACTGTGTAATTCGTCTTTTGTTGCAGGCTCTAAACAAACGTGGATTGCTTGCAAATCCAATAAAGTTCATATGAGATCTGGAATGCCGATTATTGCGTCTGACGAATGTACAATATCTATATATGATAGCTATTTAGACGTCACTTATGTTTTACACCCGCACTAGCCCAGCCCCCGCTCTGCCGTTAGTTAAGTAACCTAACGGGTGATGACGGGACCCCGTGGCGAATGCGGATGGCATAAGAGGACATTGTATTTTCGTTGTTTTCTGCAATGATAGGTTAATGATGGGACGCATTATTTATAATGCAAAGAAAATAAACCAAAAGATGAATCGTTGGAACAATTTAAAAGAAACCACTCGGTTATTTTAAAACAGATGATATTTTTTAATTGCGGAGCTTTAACCACTCCTTCTAAAAAACTACCAGGTTCCTTCGGTCATATCAAGTTCACTACGTTCACGGTTTCGCCAAAACCATTCGTAGCCCTCCGTCATTTCATTTGGGTATTCAGTAGTATTCAAGCTATGTATTTTGACCAACGCCAAGGCATAGTGTTTGGTAGCTGCTAGGTATTCATTTGTTGCATAGATAGATGAGCTAGTTTGGGACAGTCGTATTATCATTTTGGCCAACGTCAAGGATATGTACGGATGGGTTCAAATTAACAAGATAATGATAGGTAGAACTTGACATGTGACTTATGACATTTTGACCAACGCCAAGGTCATAAGAGCATGGGGCAAAAATATATATCGGGAATTTCTAAAGAAACTGAAATTTGCAAAGAGTTGCATACCATTTGGAGTTTGATGAATGTTGGTAGGATTCCTTCAACATTATCATACGATGATATTTGGATCCCGATCCTACTGTGAGTATATGCTACTCATCAGGATATTCGTCACTTAACGATCAATGCTATAAACCAAGTAGGTGTCAAGAAAGGTGTCAGCGGGGTTACGCCCCCAGAGAAAAGAGATTATTTAATTAAGGAACTTCGCGAAAGCGTTGGAAAACCTCCCTCGATGTACCGACACCAGCCTGGCTGAACGGTTAAGCAAGTATTGTACAGTGAGAATAGTCCTGGCTAATTCTTCTTTTATGGTTTGAGGAAGGATTCGAGAAACAGTGGGAGCCATCCAGTTTAGATAAATTAGAAACCACTCTAAACTTGCAGTAGCATCATGCTAAAGAGTTTTCTTCTCTCTCTCCTAATTGCAGCGACCCTGAAAATGACTGGACTTAAATAACTTTTAGAGAAAAATATACTGACAGGGCCAAATTATAAAGATTGGCTGCGGAATGTCAAAATGGCTTTGACCTATGACAAATTGGGGTACGTCTTCACCGCTAATGCACCTGCTGTCCCTGGTCCCAAATCCAGTAATGCGGACAAGGAAATCCGCAAAACCTGGGATTTCGATTGCGCGAAAGCCAAGTGCATCGTTCTTTCCTCGATGAACAATGAACATCAGAGGAGGCACGAGGATATGGAACTAGATGCCATATTTCTCCATACAAAGGAACTTTATGGAGAGCAATCTCGTATAGCAAGATACGAGACCTCTAAGAACTTGTTTCGAGCGAGGTTGGTGATTGGTTCGAAAGAGTGTTTGTTTGTAGTTAACCGCAATCAGAACGGTGTCGTGTGTAGCTAGACCGAGGTGAGTACGGGTCGTCCTCAGGGAAACGTTGAATCTTTTACTCATACTTTAGATGTGTTGAGAAAGAGAGGAGGAATAAAGAATTTTGTGAAAAGTTTCTAGATCTACTTTAAGCAAGAGTGCAAATTTATAGATCTAGATTATTTTAGGAATATAGTTAATATAATAAGAGGGCTTGTAGGGTTCGTTAGGATTTAGTAGTCATGGACGATTAATTAAAAGTTACCCTTTTTATCCTTTAATAGATTTAAAACTAGAACGACGGTGATGCGTGTAGATTAGGGTTTCTGGAGGGAAAAGGAATCCCACTCTTAACCCTTATCTCGACACGGAACTCCGTTCATATCTAGCCTTTACCAAAACAATCATTAATCTAATCTCTAATCGCGGTCGGAACTAACAAAGAATTGTTAGCGCGCCCGATTAGGATGTTAATGATTCTTTTGATAAAGTTTATAAACTTTATAGGACTTAAAAAGGGTTTAGAGATGTTCATCATCCATTAGCCTACCCTAATCTTACGAACCCTAACAAGCGGAGAATTACTCACGCATGTTGGGAGAAAAAGAGATGGAGAGAAAATACATAATTAAACTACAAAGAAATAGAATAAGAAAAAGAACTACCTTTATTAATCAACAATATTCGTTTACACTTTGATCCTTAGAAAATGATTACAAAGACTAGCTTGCTTCTCGATCTCTTCCAAGGAGGTAGACGAACAGTTGATGATCGGCCTGGATGCGTGAGCCGTCTTGGACTTCGTGATCTCTTCGGCTTGATAACTTTTCCAAGAGGCTCTCGGTGCCCTTTTATAGTCCAAAGCCACAATATTTTGCTTCAAAAGTTGGTAAAATATAGCAGAGATTTAAGCCACAAAATCTTAGCAAATGATCTCTTTAGATTGCCGCGGATCCGCGGCCAACAGGGGGGTTTGGCCGCGGTTCCGCGGCCAATGGTGAGGATCTCTTCATCAAAATTCTTGGGCTTTCTTCTTGTGACATGTGGCAATCCTAGGCACCTTTAGAATTCATAAATCTTCTCTCGGTTGCTTCCAGACTTGGTCTCCAAGTTTTGCTTCTTAATTTGGCAAGTTTTCTTCAACAAATTGATTTTTTTGATATATTCTGCATAACAACTTGGAAAATTCTGCACAATAATCTTAAATAATATTTAGTAGACTTAGTTCTACTAGGATTTGGTCAATAGATTTATTTGCATACATTTTCCTACCAAATACTAATTAAAATATATTAACACATGCAAAATGGTGTTTTTACACATAAACCCTCATATGTATAATATATTATAATAAAGTCCTTTTTTAATATGAAAATGGTAGGAAAAATGTAATACAAATGTGCAGTTTTATCAACTGAACAAATACCCCCAAACTTATCTTTGATCGTCCCGAGCAAACTAGTTTATTCAAGAGGGAAAAAAAAGAAAGGAGAAAACTAAGCACACTTTCGTAGGCAGACACGATTGCACTGAGCACGTGCAACAAGCCGTTAAACCTCTAGGTGTCCCTAGTAGGAGGAGTGTTATCTCCTGAGGGTTTTCAGCGGATTACATCCACAAAATCCAATAACAAAAGAAAGATGGTGAAATTTACATATAAAGATAAGAACCATAAAAGAAAGGCCTTGAAAAGAAGAGTTTCCAACTATACTAGCTTTTCAGTTGTCATGAGCCCTATCTTAATAGTCATGAAAAAATGTTAGAAATCACATCATCTCTCAATAAAACATCGTCTTTATTCTTCATTCCCACCTTTCATCCAAACATTGATCATATAACCCCACGTGTGTGAAATGGACATCCCTTCACCCGGAGAATTCAATTCAAGCTATCATACTCTTGTCCATCTACCTTAGTACTTTTTAATTTGATGAATATTAAGATTCGCTCACACATTTTCATGCGACCGTTAATACTTCTTGAGGTACTAACCAAACGATTACTCCTGTGCTTGCTGATTAGGTGATAATATTTTCCTCGTCTTGCACCACCTAAGGCTTAGCAGTGACTCCCAGACCAGTTGGCCTTAGGGCACTAGGTGAAGAGGCACCCTCGCTATATTTTTTTATTGCTGCCTTGGCGATACAAAACCAGTGTTCATTTTTTTCTTTTCACCATTTTTATATTTTCTTCATTTTTTTCACTTCCTTCATACTTTGGCTTTTAGACAAGAGCATTTCAAGGTATCCTCTACTATCCCGAGTTTCAAGACATGTGTAAGTGCATATAGTAGGGTATCAACATTCAAATGTTCGGCTTCCAGAATAGAAACTATTTTTCAGACTTATTTTTATTCTCATATTAGTGACTTCCTTCATCTTACTAACCCTTGGGACAACAGCTCATAACTACTTATTACTAGTTCGTTTAAGAAAACTTCTAATTTTCTTGGTTTTCTTAAACTATTCCTATCTTTTGGATGTAATTTTTCACTTTCTACTCTTTTGTTATAAAAGAAAATTTTTGAAATTTTTTTTTTGAAAATGTTGTGCTTATGCAAAATATGATGCAAATTGATGTGTAAATAAGCACAAACCTCCCCCAAACCTGTTTACAGCAGTGTCCTCACTGATGTCATCCGTTAAGCTCAAAAACCTGTAGACTTGGGAGGAAATTATTAATGGGGGCAAGAATATATGAAAGTGAAAATCCTCCCCCAAACTTATTTTAGGCTCACAAATTTGTAAAAATCATTTTCTTTTCAAGAGCCAAAATATACCACCCCCCCAAACTTTAAACAATTTTAATCTTTTAAAATCACATGAGGGGGTCAAGGTTATTGGTCAATGCCAAGCTTTGCAAAGACCGAAGGTCAACACCAACCATTCAAAAAATTTATCAATGAAGCACCAAGGTTGGTGGAAGAACATGTCACCTTTCGACGTGAAGAAGTGGGGAGGTGATAAGAGGTGTAATGGAAAAGGATTGCGTCTCAATTTGGAGAGATGACACAGTGATAGTGATGATGGATTACTCGCATTATCATGATTGTCCAAAAGAGGGGGTGGAGGTCCAATTTCTTCATCTTGGAGTTGATTCATCTCAACACCCGTGTCTTGTAAAAATGCGAGTTCATCAGCGAAAATTTCCTCAAAACTTTCATCGATACCCCGAAAAATAATGTCATCAGAAAAAATGGGGTGATCGTCAGACTCAATATAAAGTTCCTCATTAGAGGTTGACCCGGACAACTTGGTGGAAGAGTAAATGGTTGGGTCAAACAACAACATATGAAAAGAGTCTGTATCATGAGGTTGATCAAATTCGCTGCTGTCGACATCCATTAATTCGATAGAACACACATGAGCATAGGGTTCGGAGGGTTCACTTCCCAACTTGTAAATGTTAAGCTCAATTGACTTCTTTCCAAAGGATAGGGTCATAGAGCCGTTTCTACAATTAATTACTGCGTTGGAAGTGGCCAAAAAGGGCCGACCGAGTATCACCGGAATTTGATTGCGTGGGTTTGCTACAGGTTGTGTATCTATAACGATAAAGTCCACAGGGAATATGAATTCCCCGACTTTGATTAACACATCCTCTAGCTCACCCCTTGGTTGGGTGATAGATCGATCGGCCATCTGAAGAGTGCAATGCGCAGATTTTAACTCTCCGATCCCTAATTGCTCATACACAGAATACGGAAGCAAGTTAACACTAGCACCAAGATCGAGTAGAGCACGATTGATATTTTTACCCCCAATAGAAATTGAAATTGTAGGACTTCCGGGGTCCTTTCGTTTCTTGGGAAGTTGTTGTGTAAAAGCTGTGCTCACATTACTCGTAAGGAAAACTTTTTTAGGTACTTGAACTTTTCTTTTCCTAGTGCACAAGTCCTTTAGGATTTTCGCATATGACGGAACTTGTTGAATAGCATCTAGGAGAGGAATGTTTATGTTAACTTGCTTAAAAATTTCCACAATCTTCTCCATTTGTGGACTTGGTTTGTTGCCTCTTAACCTGTTTGGATAAGGTGCTTGATCAATAAGTTTTGGGTCCAACGTTTGTGGAGAAGACTGTGGGGATGGATTCGATCCCAAAATTGGAGTGGGAATCGACTTAGATAGATTTGGCGAAATGTTCGAGCCTTGGGGAAAACGGAGAATAGGCTCGGATGAAGGTGGGGGACTAGACGAATTAGGGGAAGAAGAAGAAGAAGAGGGGGTATCAAATGTGTCACTATCATCAAATTGCTCACCCACTTGGTTATTCAGCACTCTCCCCGATCTCAACGTAATAATGGCATTCACATTATGACTTTGTGAATGGCCAGGATTCGGTAGGGGTTGAGATGGGAGTTTCCCTTTCTCTCTCGCACTCATTGCGGCGTTTAACTGTGCGATTTGGTTTTCTATTGATTTAATACTCTCACCATGGGAGGAGGAGTTTTTCGTTAGGGTATCAATAGAAGACCTTATCTCAGCCGAATTTTGCATGGATTGTTTCATGAACATATCCAAAGTTTGTGCAAGTGAGTTGTCAGTACCGGCCACTTGTGGTGTAGAAATGTTGGCCGGATTTTGGAAATTCTGTGACTGAAAGGGGGGCTGATTCTGTGGTTGTGGTTGCTGTGGAGGAGGTCTTTGATAATTGCTTTGTTGGTTTTGATTCCAAGCAAAGTTAGGATGATTCCTCCATCCTTGATTGTACGTAGAAGAATAAGGGTCATTTCTAGGTTGTTGCTGAAAAGCGGCATTAGCTTGAAACGATGCATTCATAGGACATTCTTCCGTTAAGTGTGAAGGATCCGAACAACAACCACAGACGGTCTTAGGAAGCGTGACCTGATTTAGGGAGACTGATGAAAGTTTGTTCTCAATAGCATCGAGTTTCTTTTGCATCGCTGCCATTTCGGCTTTTACTGCGATAGAAACATCGAGCTGGTGAATACCTCCCTTAGTTGAAGGTGGTCTTACGCTTTCCCACTGCAACGTGTGTTCAGCAAGGTCTTCCAGATATTTACATGCTTCACCGTCATCTTTAGACATGAAATTGCATTGACACATTGTTTCAAGCATCTGCTTTGTCGCTGGATTAATGCCCTCATATATAATCCGACATAAATCCCATCTTTGTATTCCGTGATGGGGGCATTGGACAAGCAAATCTTTGAAACGTTCAAAGCACTTCCAAAATGGTTCATTGGGAAGCTGGGTGAACTGGTTGATCTCGCTCCTAATATGTGCAGTCTTATGATTTGGGTAAAACTTCTTAAGAAATGCTACGACGAATTCATCCCAATTAGTGATAGAGTGTGCGGCAGTATTATAAAGCCATTTCTCTGCCAAGTCGCACAGTGTGAATGGGAGAAGACGTAAGCGCATAGCATCTAAAGTCAATTGTGAAGTACCCATCATTGCGCATACGTTTTCGAATTTGGTGATGAAAACGTACGCGTCTTCCGACTCAAGCCCGTGAAATTTGGGCAGCAGATTGATGTAGTAGGGTTTAATTTCGAAATTATCCCCGTTAGGTGGTGGAAGAGATAGACAAGTGGGAAGAGGACCACGGATAGGATAGCACCTCTCTTGGAGAGAGATGCGCGGTGGATTCTGCTCACCTGCGGGCGGTGGCAGCGTGGTGTTATAATTAGATGGAGTGCCGTCCATCACGGTCGATGTGGTGTGTGGTGGGGGAAAAGAAGATGAAGAAGTACCGACTTCGGCGTCGATAGCAGAAACGCGGACAAGACGGGCACTAGGATCCCGTGTCCAGCCGAGCATGCACTAAGCGGGTTTAGTGCAAGTGGCAGCGTGTGTGTGATTTAAAAATTGGCTTGTTTTGAAAAAGTGGGACTCAAGACAAATCTCCCTAAGATGCACAAGCAACCCTAGAACTAAGGTCACCTAGGTCCAGTCTCTAGACCGCTCCTAGACTTCCAAAGGACAAGCCGCAGGATAAATTCTCTACCGCCTCCGTACTACCCTTGTAGCCAGATAAGTGCCAGGTAAGTGGGAAGGAACCACGTCGTGGGCCTAATTAAAAACCACTAGCCTTTGTCACACTTGCCTAGGCACTACAAAAGTAATGCGGATAAACGATAGATTACCCACGACCTTCCTCTGTCCTTATTGAGCGCGACAGTCCTTAGAGTCTGATCTAGATATTTTTTAAATTAATGAAGGGTTGATCTAGATGCTCGGTTTGTGATTTGTGGGGCTTAGGAAGGGTGATGAAATCCCCACCTAATCTTGTTTTGGTGTTTGCCCCTTAGAGTCCGTATTAAAATATGCGAAACAAAACCAATCACAAAACTTTTGCAAAAAGAATTTTTTTTTGCGGCGCAATTTTGCAAAGAATCCTACAGAAAATAGATTTTATTGGATTTAGAGGAGAGAGAAGGAGTTAAGAAATATACCAGAGAAGTTCGGAACCCTAGATCTCCTGTTTTCTCAAGTCCGTGACTCCAGATTCCCTCGCAAAATTCACACACAAATCGTTAAATATGCAATTTGCAGTTTTGTTTTAATAATGATATGACTCGTCTAAGAATTCAACACAAATAGTAAGAATAAAAAATTACGCACGTATCCCCGGCAACGGCGCCATTTGATTGATTTGAAAGTGTGTTTGTTTGTAGTTAACCGCAATCAGAACGGTGTCGCGTGTAGCTAGACCGAGGTGAGTACGGGTCGTCCTAAGGGAAACGTTGAATCTTTTACTCTTACTTTAGATGTGTTGAGAAAGAGAGGAGGAATAAAGAATTTTGTGAAAAGTTTCTAGATCTACTTTAAGCAAGAGTGCAAATTTATAGATCTAGATTATTTTAGGAATATAGTTAATATACTAAGAGGGCTTGTAGGGTTCGTTAGGATTTAGTAGTCATGGACGATTAATTAAAAGTTACCCTTTTATCCTATAATAGATTTAAAACTAGAACGACGGTGATGCGTGTAGATTAGGGTTTCTGGAGGGAAAAGGAATCCCACTCTTAACCCTTATCTCGACACGGAACTCCGTTCATATCTAGCCTTTACCAAAACAATCATTAATTTAATCTCTAATCGCGGTCGGAACTAACAAAGAATTGTTAGCGCGCCCGATTAAGATGTTAATGATTCTTTTGATAAAATTTATAAATTTTATAGGACTTAAAAAGGGTTTAGAGATGTTCATCATCCATTAGCCTACCCTAATCCTACGAACCCTAACAAGCGGAGAATTACTCACGCATGTTGGGAGAAAAAGAGATGGAGAGAAAATGCATAATTAAACTACAAAGAAATAGAATAAGAAAAAGAACTACCTTTATTAATCAACAATATTCGTTTACACTTTGATCCTTAGAAAATGATTACAAAGACTAGCTTGCTTCTCGATCTCTTCCAAGCAGGTAGACGAACAGTTGATGATCGGCCTGGATGCGTGAGCCGTCTTGGACTTCGTGATCTCTTCGGCTTGATAACTTTTCCAAGAGGCTCTCGGTGCCCTTTTATAGTCCAAAGCCACAATATTTTGCTTCAAAAGTTGGTAAAATATAGCAGAGATTTAAGCCACAAAATCTTAGCAAATGATCTCTTTAGATTGCCGCGGATCCGCGGCCAACAGGGGGGTTTGGCCGCGGTTCTGCGGCCAATGGTGAGGATCTCTTCATTAAAATTCTTGGGCTTTCTTCTTGTGACATATGGCAATCCTAGGCACCTTTAGAATTCATAAATCTTCTCTCGGTTGCTTCCAGACTTGGTCTCCAAGTTTTGCTTCTTAATTTGGCAAGTTTTCTTCAACAAATTGATTTTTTTGATATATTCTGCATAACAACTTGGAAAATTCTGCACAATAATCTTAAATAATATTTAGTAGACTTAGTTCTACTAGGATTTTGTCAATAGATTTATTTGCATACATTTTCCTACCAAATACTAATTAAAATATATTAACACATGCAAAATGGTGTTTTTACACATAAACCCTCATATGTATAATATATTATAATAAAGTCCTTTTTTAATATGAAAATGGTAGGAAAAATGTAATACAAATGTGCAGTTTTATCAACTGAACAGTTGGCTGTCGGGTCATCGGTAGGAGAACATGTCCTAAAGATGATTGGATATATAGAAGAGCTCGCAGACCTTGGGACGACTTTGGATAATGAGCTCTATACAGACCTTATTATCCAGTCCCTTCCTTCCACCTACGCCCAGTTTATTCTGAACTTCAACATTCAAAGAAAAGAAGTTGAACTTCCGGAACTCCTTAACATGTTGAGGAGTGCAGAGGGCACCTTGCAGAAAGCAAGGGAAACACCCGCTATGTTTGTTAGCGGTGCTTCTTCTTCCGGGTCCAAGGCTAAGGCCAAAGGAATGAAAAAGAAGGCCGCCACCAAACCTACAGGAGGTGTAAGTAAGGTGGGAGGGAAGGGAAAGAAAAAGTTTGCAGTACAAGTAGTGGGCCAGGATGAGTGCTTCCATTGTCACAGGAAAGGGCACTGGAAAAAGGATTGCAAGGCGTGGAACGCCAAGAACCAGGAACCGAAGCAAGCTGTGGCTTCGACTTCAGGTGTGTTTGTAATTGAGAATTGTCTGTCAATCAACTCTACTTCCTGGGTATTGGATACCGGATCAGGATCTCATATTTTCAATTCATTGCAGGCACTGAGAAACCGTAGAGTGCCGAAGGATGGTGATATGACCCTGAAGGTTGCTAACGGAGCTAGCGTGGGAGCTGTGTCCGTAGGGGATTATCACCTGGGATTGACGAGTGGACACATTTTGGTTTTACATAACTGTTTTTGTGTACCTAGATTAACGTGTAATATCATATCTGTTTCCTTGTTATCAAATAAAGGTTATGATTTCACGTTTGGAAGTGGTGTTGTTAACATCCACCTTAATCATAGTTTGATTGGGTCCGGTACTCTGGAAAACGGTATATATGTGTTAAACCAACTCCAAATTTTCAATGTCCAGAACACACTAAAAAGAAAGTCTCCAGATTTAAATAAAGCTTTCTTATGGCATTGTAGACTGGGTCACATCAATGAGAGAAGGTTGACTAAGTTGCATAGAGAAGGATATTTGGACTCGTTCGAATATCAAACTTATGACACTTGTCAATCTTTTCTCAAAGGAAAGATGACAAAGACTCCATTTACTGGACATGGAGTAAGAGCGAGCGAGCTCTTAGGACTCATACACAGCGATGTATGTGGTCCAATGCCTACACATGCAAGAGGTGGTTTTTCCTATTTCATTACTTTCACGGATGATTGCTCAAGGTACGGATTCATTTATCTGATGAAACATAAATCCGAGGCTTTTGAGAAATTCCAAGAGTATAAGAATGAAGTAGAAAACCAAACCGGCAAAAGTATCAAGACACTAAGATCTGATCGAGGTGGTGAATACTTGAGTGCCGAGTTCCTAGGTTACCTAAAAGAGAAAGGAATTCTCTCTCAGCTTACTCCTCCATACACTCCACATCATAACGGTGTATCGGAGAGACGGAATCGAACCCTATTGGATATGGTACGTTCCATGATGAGTAATGCTGAGTTACCGCGATCTTTTTGGGGTTATGCGCTAGAATCAGCGGCATATATTTTGAATATGGTTCCTACCAAGACTGTGCCTACCACGCCATATCAGATATGGAGTGGGAAGAAACCCTATCTTCAGTATCTGAAAATATGGGGATGTCCAGCTTTTGTTAAAAAGCAGCATGAGGACAAGCTCGAGGCACGATCAGTAAAGTGTAAGTTTGTGGGATATCCAAAGAACTCCAAGGGGTGTCTATTCTATTAAGCAGAGGAACAAAAGGTGTTTGTTTCTCGTAATGCCCATTTTCTAGAATATCGGTTTTTAGAAAAGGAAATAAATGGGAGCGAAATAGAACTGGAAGAAATTCCAGAACCACAAAATTGTAACGTTTTGAAAATCGTTTCGGTGAAATTTCGAAAAAAACGGTAAAATAAGGGGGGTTTCGGTAAAAAGTCAAAATACAAATATCTTTATTATAAAATTAAATATACATATTCTAGCTATGAAATTGCTATTATTTGGTGTTTATTGAGCCACTGGTGAAATTTCAAATTTTCTGAAAATTTTTCCGAAATTAATTATTTTAATATTATTTTAAGCCGTCAGTAATACATTTAATTAGGGAAAATTACAAATTAGAATGAGTTGAAACAATTTTTGTGAATCATAACACATTAAATAAAATTTTATCATGTGGTTTTTGAAATGAAATGGTTTGCCAAAACGGTTTAGAAAAAAATCGAAGAAAAAGACTTTTTCCGGTGAAATTAGTGTTAATGGGAATTGAGGTAATACATTTATCTTTTTCCCCAACCCACACACCCACACCTCACCCTCTCTTCCCCTCCCCATGTGGCCGGCCCCACCATGACAGCCCTCCCCCTCTCTCTCTCTCCAATCACCAAGAAAAGAAAAGAAAACAAAGGAAAAGAAGAAAGAAATAGATAAGTGAGTAGGCTTTGACTTTTGTGTGGACTTGACTCTATTTTCCCCACCTCCCTCTCTCTCCTCTCCTCCCCATTTTCTGGCCGAGACCTCCCTCTACAACAGCCCCCAATTTCCCCTCTCAATTCCTCATAAAAAATCCTCACAAAATGCATCAAAAATCCACCAAAAATCCCACAAAATCAAAATCTAACTCCTACCCATTTTTCCTTAGCCTCTCAAGCATGGTTTTTGGTGAAAAGTTTTCATTTTGGAGGCCAAGATTTTGGTGCTAGATTCATGATAGATCTCTTGAAATTGTGAGGTATAAATCTTTGCCCTATAGTTAAATTGTTGCTTTAATACTTCAATTCGACTAAATTAGATGCTTAATTAGGTTCTAAATTTAAAACTTGTGAATTCAAGAGAAGGGTTTCAAAAGTCAAGTTAGGTTTTTAGTGATGAGATTGTGGTTGTGTGATATAGTTAACAGGTAGTGGGCATGCCAAATCAAATCTAGTTGCTAGTTTGCATTTTTGTTAATTTAAATTGTGATAATTATATAAATTGGAAACTAGGTTTTAAAAATATATATATTTTGGTGAGATAAAATTCTAATTAGGGTTTCATGGCATTATTAACATTATAAATTGTGGTTTAATATTTTAGTATATGCAAAACCAAGTTTAATTGTAAAATTGTGAATTTTACTTTAAAAAGAGTTAAAATCGGTATTTTTGCAAACTAGGAATTTAGAATATATGTAAATTGATGAGTTTAATTTATGAAAGTGATTTGTATGACCTAATTATGTTATTT
The DNA here is from genome assembly GCA_030015575.1 of Agapanthus africanus. Lineage (NCBI taxonomy): Eukaryota > Viridiplantae > Streptophyta > Magnoliopsida > Asparagales > Amaryllidaceae > Agapanthus > Agapanthus africanus. The sequence continues at coordinate 502,187,384 of CM057339.1, forward strand.
AATGAGCATTTTGGCCATTTGAATCGTTAAAATTTGTAGATTGGTTAAAACATCAAGTTTTGAACCGAAATGGGAATTTGTGATAACTAGATTTTGGAAAATAAAACGATTGGTTTAATTTTATGGATTTGATGAATTAATCCCTATTTCTTATACAGTTAGTGAGTTTTGAAACCATGATTGGTACGTTTGGTGTTTTTCTCGATTAATCGGCGTTTGTACGCCGACGTCGAGGGTTTTTGGGTTGATTTGTGAAAGCAAACCATAGGTTTTGACCTATGTGGGATTCGTGAGTCGTTTTGGTCATGAGTCGGATTTTAATGCGATACGGTGCGTTATGATATGTAGGTACCCCATGTGGACTTCGAGACGACAAGCAAGCGCGTGGCGACGTCGGCACCGGCGAGCGAGGACCAGGTGAGTAGATTTGTATCTACGGGGAGAAGTCGGGTTGATGGCGTATAGCACCCCCGCAGTCCGTGGTGGTGTATACGGATGCGTATACACACCAACAATTTATTATATGTTATTTGGGATTAATAACGATGTTTAGGATGGATATTGGTGTGTTGGATTATTTTAGTGTTGCGAACCCTATAGTAGTGTTGCACTACACATACACACATACATACTTGCATACATTCCTATTTATATGTGCTCATGGGATTCTTTATAGTTATGTGTTCACATGGGTATGGGACTATGTGTTCACATACGGATTTGAGGATGATACTTGGGATTGAGCTGAGTCGATGAGATTTGTTTTGTGGTTGTGATATCGGTGATATGGCAGGATTCGTACTTGAGGTACGTCCTGGTGTTATAGAGGATCTTGGGACGACGATACGGGTGAATAGTGTTATTAATAAAATGGTCGACATGTGATCGTGATATAAGATATGATATGCTAGGATATTGATACTAGGCCGTATTGGGCGATGTATACCCCTTGATGATGATATGTGCTAATGATATCGGTTTTTACGAGATTGTCGATCAGTAGTCAGATCATGAGTATCTTGAGGATATTAGTATTGTACTAGACATAGGTCAGTATCCTAGACTACGATCTTGAATAAAGAGGATACCAGAGGAATGGTGTGAGGAATATGATATTGACCCGTACCCAGATTTGGGGATGTCGTACGACGGATTTACGTACGAGCTATATCTTGATGATTGATCCGTACTCTTGACTTGGGATGTCTGATTGTAGATATGGTATCGGATATGATATTATTGAGGCGGGATCACCGACTAATATATATACAGGTATGTATATGGATCGACTCAGATGTTAGGCGGTTTCCTTACCTGTAGTCCAGCTTGTTAGCTTAGCCCTTTAGTTTAGTTGTTAGATTAGATTCGATTCTTACCTATTTCAAAAACTAACGAATCGTGGGTATTTTAAAAGACAGCCCAAGGGATCCTACGGATATTTCAAAAGACGTATCTTTTCATAAAAACACCGTAGCCCCTATTTTCAAAACCCCATGATTCGTGTTATTTCAAAAGGCTCCATTTGTAGGACTTATATTAGATTAATGCAGGTTAGTTACAGTTGCGTCTAGTATTCAGCTCCCGCTTATTATTGTGGTTCGCTTCGCATCGCATACTTATGTTATAATTTCTTATTGCAATGTTGATATCATATTGTTAGGACACCAGCACCATTACCGATGATACATATGTACCACGTACACTTACATGCCGGCTCACACACATCTTCATCGGTAATTGCCATGTCACGTACACCTTAGAAAATATTATTGCTTGAATTAGCTTGTTAGTTAGTAATTTGACATGATATTAGTGTACCTGCCTTATATGCCAGCTTAACATTGTAGTTATTACTTGTCACTTCATGCATACTGTTATTCATTGTTATGCCTATATTCATGGTTTTACATGCTATTGATGATTTGGATTCGGATTTCCATGAAATTTTCTGGATTTGGGGGGAAAACCGCAAAACTTATATAAACTGATTTCTCTCTTTTTAAATAAAAAAAGTGCGGTTTTTCCCATGATGTATGAGTCGTCCACCATGAGTTTGCTGATGGATTTCGAGACCCGATTCGAGGAGACGGATGAACCGTTTCGGGTACATGGTGGACCCGGTAAGGTACCCCGGGGCAAGAAGCGCATGATGATGACGATGTGAGCCTGGCAGGGGAGCACTACCTACCGGTGATTTTACCCGACGCGTCGGATATCCGGAGGATACCGTCGTGGTCTTGAGATGGATGGTAGGGGCCGGTCTGGACTGACGGCGCCCTAGATATTGTGATTGAGACATTGAGATTTCGAGATATTAAGGTACAGAGACTGTGATACAGAGATATCGAGATAGTGGGATTACGTTTTATGCCGATGCTAGGCACTGTTTTATGCTGATTTCATTGTGATACCTCATTTTAAAAATACAAAGGAAATCTCACTAAATTATGAAAACAGTTCTTCATTTACATGTATTCTGTTTCCATGCATTCATACCTCATTCATATGATATATTGCTACCTGAGGCACTGACACGGGCACATGAGATTACACTCGGGTTAGATATTTACCCTAGCCTTGTTATAGGTTGCATGTTATATATATAATTGAGGATATATTATGATCTTTGACATAGGTTGCGTTATTTATGCGTTTTCTTTCCGTAGATGTTTTTCTATTCACGAGTTGGCAACTCACCCCCATTGTGCCCCAGTTTCTTGCAGGTTTGCCGTACAGGTTTCATTACGGCTTGCGGGCATAGTTTCCTTCGGGTGATTTGCTAGTAGGTGGGTTTACTTGTATCGTACCCCCAATTATATAACTTGTATATTATTACTCTGTTGTATCTAGAAGTTCCATCAACCAAAAATGGTTTTTTTGAGATAGAGACCAGAGATGCTATTCTTTCGACCTTAGAGTCGCGCGTTTTATTTCTGTGGTTTTCTCGTGGTTTTGAGTTTTTGATCCTCGCCGTTGGCGTTGTATATTATATTGCTTGTGTGGTTGTGACCGTCGATTGACGAAGAGCTAGCTCCCGCTTGGGGATGCCCTTTTATTGATTTCGTATACTATTCATGTTGTATCCCGTTTGGGGGCCAGTATTTACAAAGGAGACTCTGCCGAAATTTTCAGGAAATATTTGATGTTTTTTTTAAACGCATAATTCGGCTATGCTATTAAAACTACTTGATTTAAATTGGTTTTCCTTCACTCTACTACTTTTCTTGGTTTGGATTTCTGGGTTTTCGGTTTACTTAGATTACGTTCGCCTCGAGACGTTTCGTAGTTTAAGTGCCGGTCATGTTCCGTACTTTCGGGACGTGACAAAGTTGGTATCAGAGCGGTTCGGTTTTACCTTTGGAGCGTAGGATGACCCTTGGTTGATGGAATAGGTGACTAAAGTAGAGTGACGTACCGTGGGTATGTTCCGCGGCATATTTACGATACGCTACTCCACTTAAGAAGCCTTAGGATGTACATTTCTTTGCTCAGTATTATATTCATTCCAATCTAGCTTCATCAGTACCAGTTATGGTTTTGCTGCCACGATTACGGGCAGGGAGAGCTACGGCTAGAGTTGCGGTCAGCACGAGCTCGTCACGAACGAGGACTGACCAAGGCGAAATTCCGGCGACACTCGATTGCGGAGATGTGTCTTTTTACTGTGTTTCCGCGCCACGAGCGTTTGGCGGATCGCCTTTATGAGATTTCTCGGACGTGCCGATCAGTATCAGAGGATTGGGCCACTGACAGAGGCCAGCCAGATTTTGATGACCGTTGGTATGTTGCTTATTCATGATGGTCGAGGCACTGTTCAGCGTGCAGACGAGCGAGCCAGTTATTGCTGCGAACGACGAGATATTGCCCCAGATGCTGGCGTTAGTGCAGAACGAGTTGTACTAAGAGATGATAGAAAGTCGCTAGTCATCGAGGATGAATGACTAGGACATGTGGATCGTTCGCCTACCCCGATGCGAGGTCATCAGATAGATTGATTCCAGCTAGAGACGACTTCACGCGGAGACGTTGGGAGTCGACAGAGACGATCGAATGTCAGAAACCTATTATTCCAAGTTTAAAGTAGTCGGAAAGACATGCAGGCAATTCTATGGTCCCTCTAGAAGAATGAAACCCTAACTCGACTTAATGACCGTGTGAAAGCCTTTGAACCTTCGGGTTTGCGGCAGTTCTACGGCGCCATTAGTGAGGCTTGGGTTTGCCCTTCTACGGCTGGACCACCGATGCTGTGGTATGTACTCGATACTATTAAACTATGCCCAAGATGTTGAGCTCTTGGGGGATTATGAGGTTTTGACGACTCGATCGGATGGCTCGACTTAATTCGGATGCTAGGTGGTGAGATGCATTTCTTGGGAGACTCCAGATACGAGGATAGCCGTTGGAGCTCAGTCCATGCAGCCGCGACGAGACGAGTCCAAAGAAGACGACATTAGAGGAAAGTGAAGTAAGAGGTTCGTACCAGATCTAGATGAGATGACGTTCCACTCCGCCGACATCAGAGATGCGATGCGCATGCCGAGGCATGGTATTTGGATTTACCTTCCAGAAGGAGTCGCGATGAGTATGCAGTCGTTCCAGAGCAAGATGCAGATATAGGTAAGGGACGCTGACTTCCGGACAGTTCGGCAGAGACAAGATTTGGGAGAGATTTCGACAGGACCTTTCTGGAATGAATTACGAGAAGACTTGGACCCAGGAGTGGTCATGTTACGCACACCGGCAGGCCAGAGTTCAGGATCGTCGACGAGACATGCTATGAGTGATCACGACAATTGGCCAGAGGTTCTTAGAGGAAGTGCTTGAGCGGAGACTATCCCGCCATTATTGATTTCGATGTTTTGGGTGATTTATTCGCATGATTTGATTTTGATGATTGAGGATTTACGATCTTTGCACAGTGTTGCACTTGATATCGTTTTCGTGCTTGGTTTCACATGTTTGTGATTTTACGGTTTTAGGCATTTGAGTTGATTTTGTGCGTATATACGCACACGATTTGGTTTTTGCACGCGGTATAGTTCATATATGCTTACAGTGCAGTGTTACGTATGTTGTGCATTTAGGTGCCCTGGACTTTGATTTCGATGGTGGTGTTCGATATTTGTTTTGTGCACCTTGTGCACCTGATTTGATTTTGCGCATGTTCGGCACTTGATATTGGATTTCATGATTTCGTGCACGATGGATGCACCTGATTTGGATTTTCGCGCATGTTGGGCGCATGTTTTGAAGTGTGATTTTGGTGCACACAAGATGCACTAAATCGAGATTGTTCGTGCATGTCAGATGCACCTGATTTTGCTGTCAGGCACACAAGTTGCCTACGACAGATGTTTCGTGCACACCCGATGCACTTGGATGTTGTTTCTGTGCATATGTATGGCACATATTTGGATTTTGATTTCCGTGCACACCAGACACACGTAGTATGCATACGCGTATTTGGGATTGATTTTTCTTATAGAGCAGTACGTTTTTATGATATTGCTATGTGTTTTCGTACTGAGCAGGACTAGTCAGAGGACAGTACCTGAATATATTTTGCATGCATTGATAGTTATTGAAGGGATTTCCAAAAAGCGAGCTATAGCCTCAGTATTTACGTACGTGTCTGATATGACACGAAATGTTCAAAACAAGGAGACCCTTCTAAATTGTTTCCAAAACGGCGGAACGTACATATTAAAAAAAGGATATATATATATATATATGTAGTTATTTTCTTTCAATAGACGTCCGCCACTGTGCAGTGCTGCGAGCATCGCACAGCGATTTGAAGAAGATTTGGCATGCATTGCTTCCAGATGTTTTAACGATGTATATCATGTTGGTTTTCATATTAGATCTTGACATTGATGTCTTCTCCATGACTCCGATGATTGCGGGATGCTGGATGGAGTTTGATTTTGAGTTATAGGCTCATTTTTTTTTTCATGCGCATGCGTTGCGCTACGATTTGTTTTATGTATTTATGATTTCGGAGCCCCGGCGATTTGATGGTTTTGGCTGAAATATTTTAGTATTTGGGGGAAATTTTAATTTAAATTCGGGGACCGAATTTCTTTAAGGGGGGAAGATTGTAACGTTTTGAAAATCGTTTCGGTGAAATTTCGAAAAAAACGGTAAAATAAGGGGGTTTTCTGTAAAAAGTCAAAATACAAATATCTTTATTACAAAATTAAATATACATATTCTAGCTAAGAAATTGCTAGTATTTGGTATTTATTGAGCCACTGGTGAAATTTCAAATTTTCTGAAATTTTTTCCGAAATTAATTATTTTAATATTATTTTAAGCCGTCAGTAATACATTTAATTAGGGAAAATTACAAATTAGAATGAGTTGAAACAATTTTTGTGCATCATAACACATTAAATAAAATTTTATCATGTGGTTTTTGAAATGAAATGGTTTGCCAAAACGGTTTAGAAAAATATCGAAGAAAAAGGCTTTTTCCGGTGAAATTAGTGTTAATGGGAATTGGGGTAATACATTTATCTTTTTCCCCAACCCACACACCCACACCTCACCCTCTCTTCCCCTCCCCATGTGGCCGGCCCCACCATGACAGCCCTCCCCCCCTCTCTCTCTCCAATCACCAAGAAAAGAAAAGAAAACAAAGGAAAAGAAGAAAGAAATAGATAAGTGAGTGGGCTTTGACTTTTGTGTGGACTTGACTATATTTTCCCCACCTCCCTCTCTCTCCTCTCCTCCCCATTTTCTGGCCGAGACCTCCCTCTACAACAGCCCCCAATTTCCCCTCTCAATTCCTCATCAAAAATCCTCACAAAATGCATCAAAAATCCACCAAAAATCCCACAAAATCAAAATCTAACTCCTACCCATTTTTCCTTAGCCTCTCAAGCATGGTTTTTGGTGAAAAGTTTTCATTTTGGAGGCCAAGATTTTGGTGCTAGATTCATGATAGATCTCTTGAAATTGTGAGGTATAAATTTTTGCCCTATAGTTAAATTGTTGCTTTAATACTTCAATTCGACTAAATTAGATACTTAATTAAGTTCTAAATTTAAAACTTGTGAATTCAAGAGAAGGGTTTAAAAAGTCAAGTTACGTTTTTAGTGATGAGATTGTGGTTATGTGATATAGTTAACATGTAGTGGGCATGCCAAATCAAATCTAGTTGCTAGTTTGCATTTTTGTTAATTTAAATTGTGATAATTATATAAATTGGAAACTAGGTTTTAAAAATATATATATTTTGGTGAGATAAAATTCTAATTAGGGTTTCATGGCATTATTAACATTATAAATTATGGTTTAATATTTTAGTATATGCAAAACTAAGCTTAATTGTAAATTTGTGAATTTTACTTTAAAAAGAGTTAAAATCGGTATTTTTGCAAACTAGGAATTTGGAATATATGCAAATTGATGAGTTTAATTTATGAAAGTGATTTGTATGACCTAATTATGTTATTTAATGAGCATTTTGGCCATTTGAATCGTTAAAATTTGTAGATTGGTTAAAACATCAAGTTTTGAACCGAAATGGGAATTTGTGATAACTAGATTTTGGAAAATAAAACGATTGGTTTAATTTTATGGATTTGATGAATTAATCCCTATTTCTTATACAGTTAGTGAGTTTTGAAACCATGATTGGTACGTTTGGTGTTTTTCTCGATTAATCGGCGTTTGTACGCCGACGTCGAGGGTTTTTGGGTTGATTTGTGAAAGCAAACCATAGGTTTTGACCTATGTGGGATTCGTGAGTCGTTTTGGTCATGAGTCGGATTTTAATGCGATACGGTGCATTATGATATGTAGGTACCCCATGTGGACTTCGAGACGACAAGCAAGCGCGTGGCGACGTCGGCACCGGCGAGCGAGGACCAGGTGAGTAGATTTGTATCTACGGGGAGAAGTCGGGTGGATGGCGTATAGCACCCCCGCAGTCCGTGGTGGTGTATACAGATGCGTATACACACCAACAATTTATTATATGTTATTTGGGATTAATAACGATGTTTATGATGGATATTGGTGTGTTGGATTATTTTAGTGTTGCGAACCCTAGGGTAGTGTTGCACTACACATACACACATACATACTTGCATACATTCCTATTTATATGTGCTCATGGGATTCTTTATAGTTATGTGTTCATATGGGTATGGGACTATGTGTTCACATACGGATTTGAGGATGATACTTGGGATTGAGCTGAGTCGATGAGATTTGTTTTGTGGTTGTGATATCGGTGATATGGCAGGATTCGTACTTGAGGTACGTCCTGGTGTTATAGCGGATCTTGGGACGACGATACGGGTGAATAGTGTTATTAATAAAATGGTCGACATGTGATCGTGATATAAGATATGATATGCTAGGATATTGATACTAGACCGTATTGGGCGATGTATACCCCTTGATGATGATATGTGCTAATGATATCGGTTTGTACGAGATTGTCGATCAGTAGTCAGATCATTAGTATCTTGAGGATATTAGTATTGTACTAGACATAGGTCAGTACCCTAGACTACGATCTTGAATAAAGAGGATACCAGAGGAATGGTGTGAGGAATATGATATTGACCCGTACCCAGATTTGGGGATGCCGTACGACGGATTTACGTACGAGCTATATCTTGATGATTGATCCGTACTCTTGACTTGGGATGTCTGATTGTAGATATGGTATCGGATATGATATTATTGAGGCGGGATCACCGACTAATATATATACAGGTATGTATATGGATCGACTCAGATGTTAGGCGGTTTCCTTACCTGTAGTCCAGCTTGTTAGCTTAGCCCTTTAGTTTAGTTTAGTTGTTAGATTAGATTCGATTCTTACCTATTTCAAAAACTAACGAATCATGGGTATTTTAAAAGACAGCCCAAGGGATCCTACGGATATTTCAAAAGACGTATCTTTTCATAAAAACACCGTAGCCCCTATTTTCAAAACCCCATGATTCGTGTTATTTCAAAAGGCACCATTTGTAGGACTTATATTAGATTAATGCTGGTTAGTTACAGTTGCGTCTAGTATTCAGCTCCCGCTTATTATTGTGGTTCGCTTCGCATCGCATACTTATGTTATAATTTCTTATTGCAATGTTGATATCATATTGTTAGGACACCAGCACCATTACCGATGATGCATATGTACCACGTACACTTACATGCCGGCTCACACACATCTTCATCGGTAATTGCCATGTCACGTACACCTTAGAAAATATTATTGCTTGAATTAGCTTGTCAGTTAGTAATTTGACATGATATTAGTGTACCTGCCTTATATGCCAGCTTAACATTGTAGTTATTACTTGTCACTTCGTGCATACTGTTATTCATTGTTATGCCTATATTCATGGTTTTACATGCTATTGATGATTTGGATTCGGATTTCCATGAAATTTTCTGGATTTGGGGGGAAAACCGCAAAACTTATATAAACTGATTTCTCTCTTTTTAAATAAAAAAAGTGCGGTTTTTCCCATGATGTATGAGTCGTCCACCATGAGTTTGCTGATGGATTTCGAGACCCGATTCGAGGAGACGGATGAACCGTTTCGGGTACATGGTGGAACCGGTAAGATACCCCGGGGCAAGAAGCGCGTGATGATGACGATGTGAGCCTGGCAGGGGAGCACTACCTACCGGTGATTTTACCCGACGCGTCGGATATCCGGAGGATGCCGTCGTGGTCTTGAGATGGATGGTAGGGGCCTGTCTGGACTGACGGCGCCCTAGATATTGTGATTGAGACATTGAGATTTCGAGATATTGAGGTACAGAGACTGTGATACAGAGATATCGAGATAGTGGGATTACGTTTTGTGCCGATACTAGGCACTGTTTTATACTGATTTCATTGTGATACCTCATTTTAAAAATACAAAGGAAATCTCACTAAATTATGAAAACAGTTCTTCATTTACATGTATTCTGTTTCCATGCATTCATACCTCATTCATATGATATATTGCTACCTGAGGCACTGACACGGGCACATGAGATTACACTCGGGTTAGATATTTACCCTAGCCTTGTTATAGGTTGCATGTTATATATATAATTGAGGATATATTATGATCTTTGACCTAGGTTGCGTTATTTATGCGTTTTCTTTCCGTAGATGTTTTTCTATTCACGAGTTGGCAACTCACCCCCGTTGTGCCCCATTTTCTTGCAGGTTTGCCGTACAGGTTTCATTACGGCTTGCGGCAATAGTTTCCTTCGGGTGATTTGCTAGTAGGTGGGTTTACTTGTATCGTACCCCCCATTATATAACTTGTATATTATTACTCTGTTGTATCTAGAAGTTCTATCAACCAAAAATGTTTTTTTTTTAGATAGAGACCAGAGATGCTATTCTTTCGACCTTAGAGTCGCGCGTTTTATTTCTGTGGTTTTCTCGTGGTTTTGAGTTTTTGATCCTCGCCGTTGGCGTTGTATATTATATTGCTTGTGTGGTTGTGACCGTCGATTGACGAAGAGCTGGCTCCCGCTTGGGGATGCCCTTTTATTGATTTCGTATACTATTCATGTTGTATCCCGTTTGGGGGCCAGTATTTACAAAGGAGACTCTGCCGAAATTTTCAGGAAATATTTGATGTTTTTTTAAACGCATAATTCGGCTATGCTATTAAAACTACTTGATTTAAATTGTTTTTCCTTCACTCTACCACTTTTCTTGGTTTGGATTTCTGGGTTTTCGGTTTACTTAAATTACGTACGCCTCGAGACGTTTCGTAGTTTAAGTGTCGGTCATGTTCCGTACTTTCGGGACGTGACAAAACTAATACTGAAAGTTTGGTAGAACAAGTAGTTCAAGAAGAACAGGACATTCCCGCACCCCTCCGCAGGAGTAGTAGGCCGTCTCATCCGCCTGAGAGATACTACGGTTTTCTCATAGATGAGGATAGAGAGGATTGCATCATAGATGATGATGAACCTACTGGCTTCCAGCAGGCCATCCAGAGCGGCGACTTGGTACGATGGCTAGATGCAATGCGGACCGAAATGGAGTCCGTGTACACCAACAAAGTATGGACTTTGGACTTTGCTCCAGATGGGGTAAAACCCATAGGATGCAAATGGATCTTCAAGAAAAAGATTGGTGTAGATGGACAGGTGGAAACCTATAAGGCTAGACTTGTTGCAAAGGGTTTTCGTCAAAGACCTGGTTTGGACTATGACGAAACTTTTTCTGCAGTGGCTATGCTCAAATCCATTCGAGTCCTTCTTGCTATTGCTGCCTTCCATGATTATGAAATCTGGCAGATGGACGTAAAGACGGCTTTTCTGAATGGAAATTTAGAAGAGTGCGTCTATATGGATCAGCCAGAGGGTTTCAATCAGAGTGGGAGCAGCGGGAAAGTATGCAAGTTGCTTAAGTCCATTTATGGACTGAAGCAGGCATCGCGGAGTTGGAACGTCTGTTTTGATGAAACAGTCAAAGAATATGACTTTATCAAAAATCCAGATGAACCGTGCATATATAGTAAAGTTGTACCAAGAACTGTCGTATTCCTCGTCTTGTACGTGGATGACATTCTATTGATAGGAAATGACATTCCTATGCTACAATCTGTCAAAGGATTCTTGTCACACAGGTTCTCCATAAAAGACCTGGGTGATGCCTCTTACATTCTGGGGATCCGGATCTATCGTGATAGATCCAAAAGGATGTTGGGACTTTCGCAGTCCAGGTATATCGACACTGTACTGAAAAGATTTAGTATGGAAGATTCTAAGCGCGGTAATCTACCGGCTTGTCACGGAATCACCCTATCCAAAGAAATGTCTCCCAAGACTGATTTGGAAAGGGAACGCATGTCTATTATACCCTACGCTTCTGCGGTAGGCTCTATAATGTATGCGATGTTGTGCACCAGACCAGATGTAGCTTACGCACTGAGCGTGGTAAGCCGGTATCAGTCAGACCCAGGGAAGAAGCACTGGATAGCAGTAAAGAACATTCTCAAGTACCTGAGGAGGACTAAGGAGATGTTCTTGGTTTACGGCGGAAAAGACCTCAGAATGGAGGCCTATGCTGATCCGGCTTCCAGAGTGATAAGGACGATTCCAAGTCCATGTCAGGTTATGTCTTTACCCTCAATGGAGGGGCGGTGTGCTGGAAGAGTTCCAAGCAGGACACCGTTGCTGACTCGACGATGGAAGCGGAGTATATTACTGCTTGCGATGCCGTAAAAGAAGAGGTCTGGATGAAGAAGTTCCTAACAGAACTTCAGGTGGTTCCCACCATTGTTGATCCAATACCTCTGTATTGCGACAACAACGGAGCTATAGCTTTAGCGAAGGAACCAAGGTCCCATCAGAAGTCCAGACACATCTTAAGGCGGTATTACCTGATCAGGGAGATCATTGATCGTCGGGAGATCGAGGTTCGGAGAGTTTCTACTGAAGAGAACATTGCTGATCCATTCACAAAGGCCTTACCTCAGATTCAGTTCGAGAGGCTACTCGAGATCATCGGTCTTCGATATGCCAGTACATGGCCCTAGTGCAAGTGGGAGATTGTTAGTGTATATGCCCTAGGGGCCATTATTGTATCATACTAGTTTGTATATTACTTAATGGAAGCTTGGGATATTCACATGTATATAACAGTCTTGCTAAACATGGTAGTATGCTACTTGGTTTTTCTATCTTAATATGTGAGTATACGTATTGATAGAGCTCTTAGGATCTTGCTTGACTACAAGCGTTGTGACGGCAGTCACACTAGTGGGGGCTGGGTAGTCTACAAGCACATCCTTATTCAGGTCCCTAGTCGTAGGATTATCGAGACAGGGCATCGATACTCCGGAGTAGACTAGTGTGTACGCTTCTCATCCCAGTTGGGGAGATGGTCTGTCCCACAGCCGTCAGTACGTCGTACTGGAGATAGTATGCAGGTGCTCGTTAGGTTATGGGTACACCGGACAGGACTCACAGGGAACTGTTGGTTGGTTTTATACCAGTCGTTAGTGAACAGTTCCCAGGTGACATGAGTACAACATAGTCCGCAGACTTGACACTGCTACTTCGCCTCGAGTGTGTCCCACTGTTCTTAGATTGCTATCCTACCATGGCTCAAAGGAGTCATGCAAACAGGTAGCAGTTGGGTGCAGTCCCGAGCACTTGGAGGCAGTGGCGGTTAGACAGGATTCGTCTCTCCCGGTATTGGGGGTTGATATCGCGCTGTGTCAGAGAGCCATTACGCAAAGTCCCTGGCCAGGGCAAGCTAGATTTGCTGGTAGGTTCCAGTAGTTTCTCAGGATGTAATGGGCTTCACCCCGACACGACTTATACCGCTATTAGGGGACTGACGCTTGCCGCCCCCTAGGCCCGATATGCGATAGTCTTAGACGAACAGACCGGACTGTATGGAGATTGTCACATCAGACTCAGTAGGAGTTCGGATGGGTTTCCTCGTCGGCCTTCTTATCGACATCTACCTGGGGACCGTTACGTACAGCTAGTGCCGCTTGCGGTCTGTGGTTAAATCCACTGCCAGCGTAGTAGTCGAGTCTCTAGAGTCCCACACAGAGAGTTTCCCTACTCCACGCGAAACGATATAGAGGTCGTATGGTTTTACGACAAGGGTTCGGACGCATACGTGTGTTTACGCACGTACGACATCCGGACAGTTTTTACTAGCCGGCTTTGGTTTAAGCCAGTTTCTAGTATCAGGTTATTGGATTTATACAGTCTAAAGTTTTTCCGTGTTTTCACGAATAGGAGGGGCGTTCTCGTAATTGCGCGAGAAGCTTCTAGAAGATGGTGACTTGGGGGTTAAGGTGGCATATGCATTAAATGAGATTAGTGAGTCATTTGAGTGACTCATCCATGTCATTAATGCATCATAAATGCTTAATGACTCATGGAGATGAATCACCCTCTTGTATTTATTAAGCATGATGATTAATCCTTCATTTTCTTTTGTTGGATAAATCATAATGCTTGATATATATTATGATAGCTTATTATCTCATCTCATTCTCTTGCTCACTTTCTCTCTCCTCAAGCTCTCCCTTTTCAAACCCTAATCCTCCCCTCTCATGTGTTGAGACCAAGGATTAGAGTAGACTACTTAATCCTTAACCATTCTCTATATCACCTAGGTTACTTAGATTAGCGATTTAAGAAACCTAGTTACCTCAAGTTAAAGGTGAAGCTTGTAGTAAAGCTCTCGGGTGGATCTTCTACTACATAGAGAAGGCCGGAGAGGACGTGGAGAACGACAAGACGAAGGACTCGGTTCTATAGGTATAATCACATATCATAGTAGTTAACTCTTCTATGGTTTCTTGTTAGTTATTGTTTAAGCAAAGATTCTCGGTTAGTCGATGTTTACGCATAAAAAAAGATCGTTTTTCATTATTCCGCCTCCCCGCAAGTCGTGGGGTGTTGTACATCGACTTACAGATGGAGAGTACAAGATACAATGAGTATACAATAAAAAATACAGATAACCACCAAAACTCACCTAAGCAAAATAGTATACTGTGAGCCGATGGGGTATCTGTAGCAAAAGATGATAAATGAATAGCTGAATAGCCTGCCTCGACTACTCTGGGGAACAACCTGAAACACCTGTGGCACAACGGGGGTGAGTTGCCAACTCGTGAATAGTAGATAACATATGCAGGTAATCGCAGGAATGTACGTACAACATGAATCTAAGATATGCGATTACAGTAATAACTTGTCATGTCAATGCCGAATAATGGAAAGTACACTAGCAGGTACAATCAATATGTGAAGCAATAATAACATGACAATAGTATGCAATAACTATGCAATAGGGATATGAGAATGCAAATATGCAGCTATCATGAAGGGTGCACTAACAGGTACTCCTAATACATGGAACAGTGCATAAGTGAAAAGGTATGAGGTATGGAGTGAAATATGTCATCCCACGGAATCCTGTCATCGTGGTAGGATCACAATCCATCAAGACACTCAAATCCCAATTCCTCAAATCAGCCCCCACGTTGGGCTCTCACATCATATAAGTCTCAAGTCTCTTCAATGTACACTATCGAGTAATCTCCTATATCCCGAATGTACAATCAATAATCCCCTATGTATTCCAATCTCAATGAATCACCTGATATCCCAAGTCAAGGTCTCAAGTAAGATTCTAGCATCCTAAATATATATATATATATATATATATATATATGCAGAAATAAATATGATGGAGTCAATACACATATATTAGCGTCCCATTCCACTAATATTGGTGTAAGGGTATATATATAACAATGGTTAAATCCCCTGTTATATATACAAAGATGTTAAAAGAAATATCATGAAACAATGTGCCAAGTATCGACACAGAAATCCTGATAGGTACGTATCATACGCTATCCCGAAAGCACGAGTGCCTAGCTCTGACCCTCGCCTTTCGACGTATGCATACGTGCATGACTCCCAACGGTATCTCCATGATCCCCGCCGAGTCATCAGTACTGTCACCGGTAGGTACTAGCCCGCCTCCAGGCTCAATCGGCAAAATCCATCGATCTTCTTGCCGAGGGGAACCATACCGGGCCCCACCATGTACCCTCTACGGCCTCGACGCCTCCTCGTAGGGGTATATATAAATCAGAACCGATAAAGCTCATGGTGGATGCGCAAATATCATATCAAGGAAACCGGGTTTTTCAATGTATGCATAATTTCATGAACTCCCACGGTTCCCAAATCCAGAAAACATCATCTAAAATCCCAATAAACAATGCGCAAATCCAGGAATAAATATATGCGATATATCTGAAATGCGAGCATATAGATGAGAATGTATAGCTGGAACCATAAGTATGCGAAACCAATAAGGTACAGCTAAGTAACATCAGTAAAGGTAAATATGTAACAGCAACTGAATATGTGGGTAACATACAGGTGTAGCAATGTATAGGTATCTACCTATAAGAACTGATGTGGTATACCCTCCTGGGTATAAGTAGAATATGTAAGATACCCACCCTTGGGTATAAATAAAACATAAGCAAGGTATACCTGTAGCTGTATCGTAAGGTGTATATGTACCTATCACTAATGGTATGATACACTATAGGTATACCGATAAGCTAGATGTCATGTGTGATAAGCAATATAGTATCTATAATGGTTGGTGTGTGACATGTCAATTATTGACGGTGTGTGTGTAGCATACAATCTGTGCTCGTACAACATGAACCGTCAATAATATGTGCAGTGCCCTAACGGCTACTAGTCTCAGTACAACTATATCTAAGTAAATAGGGTAAAGGCGCAATTCTAACAATGACGTAGAATATGCGACAAGTATTTGAATCCTAGCCCAGACGCATAACGCCATGCGGGCGATTCCCTTGTAGATGTTAAATCTACTCACCTACGCTCCACACTAGGTAAATCCTACCATCTGCTCCCCCTGTACCAGTATCCGTATTCCCCGCCTGCAAACCTGCAATTTAGACATGGAAATCATATATAAGCCAAATATTCCGCAAAACGCGATATCGAACCCAAACGAGAAACTCGCGCCGCGAACTAAACGCGCGTGTGCACGATACGCTAAAACGTGTGTATACGCGTCTAAAACCATCGCGACACGCCGCGATACGCTGGATCACAGAATCCTCTCACGTATCACGCGTATCGCGCAAACACAACGAACTAGAAATACGATATATGATCCCAGATTTTCCTACAGGTCAAATCTTACAAAACTATACATGCCAAAACACTAGACAACACAGCAGAGTACCCTACCCAAAACCCCAACACCCTTGCCCCCTACTTGGCCGCAAATTGCGGCCAAACCTAATAAAACTGTGGCCTGGGTAGGGAATTAGGGGCTCGTGTTCAGGTGGTGGTATCTAGACCTAGTGTGCATGCTCCAGTATTCTTAAATTTAACCTGAAGGCCCCGGGTCAAAAGCAGATTACAAAATGCCATAATATCGCTTAAAAACGCTAATTTTGCACAAAAAGAAAACCCTATGGTATTTTAGTGAAATCTGGGTTATTTCTCAGTTAAAGTGACCCTAATAACACTTAAATAGGTAGGGTTAACCAACACAATCACCACATAATCAAAGTTCCACATAAATCACCATAATCTAGCACTAAACTCATAATTAACACAAACCGACACCAATTGACACAAGAGCTAAGCAACTAGGGGATTGGGTTCAGAGATATACCCTATGGAACCCTAGGAAGCAGGTGAAGGTGAAGAATTAAGTTGCTACTGCTGCTGGTGATGCAGGGGCTGCATGTTGCTGCTGCTGCAATGAAGCTGCTGCTGATGCTGCCAGTGCTGAAGCTGATGCTGCTGATGTTGCTTCTCTACTGCTGCTGTTGCTATGCTGATGTTGTAGTTGTTGTTACTGAAGCTGCTTCTGGGGCTGCAGCTGCTGAAGCTTGTGTGTGTGTGTTTGTGAGAGAGAGTGAGAAAGAATGAGATAAGAAAATGAGAGGGAGAATGAGAGAACAACCAAGACCCCTCCCCCTTCTCACCCTCTTTCCTCATTAATGAGGCATGGTTCACACCATGCTCCCATGCCCTCTCTCTCTCACACAAAGTCAACATTCAATTTAAAACCCTTCTTAAATTCTTTTTTCATTTTCTTTTTAAAAGAACAACCATACACTATTAACCCAAAACACTTAAACCCAAACATAAAACTAGATTAAGCAATGTTTAAACCACACTTAACACCCTAGTTATCATGCACAAATGTGTGCAAGCCTAGGAAAAATCTAATAAAATATTCAATAAATATGATAAAATAATTAAAAACCAATTTGGTAAACCTTTTATTAAAAACCATATATTAAAATATAATTAGCCACAAAACTCATTCTAAGGTGTTACAGACCCGGACTGACGGATGCCCGATATATGAGAGAGAGAGGGCTGACCCGGACTGACGGATGCCCGATATGTGAGAGAGAGGGGGCTGACCCGGACTGACGGATGCCCGATATAGGAAGATTTGCGTGTCGATGCTGGACACGAGTATTTATGATATTTGGGTGCCGATGTTGGGCACTCATGATTCTCAGAGATTTACAGGATTGGAGGGCCGATGAGAGTGCCGGCGCCTGAGCTATTTGGGGGATCCAGGTGCATTGATGGACACGATTATATATTCCACGTTGACATTCCGTGTAGATGTTATGTTCCCATGCTCAGCATTCATTATTGTATCTCATCCTGTAGTTATATTACCTGATAGAACACTTGCATGATTATTGCACATACTGCTTATCACGCATTGGTATCATCTGCTGGCATATGATAGAGCAGCGCAGTACGTGCATGCTCTCGATAACCTTTATATGTTATCTCTATTCACGAGTTGGCAACTCATCCCGTTGTGCCACAGTATTTGCAGGTTGCCCCTTGGAGTAGTCGCGGCAGGCTGCGTTCTTGCATCTTTTGACACAGATACCCCCACAGTTGGTGTACTAGCTCTTTTGCTGATAGGTGGGTTTTGTGCGGTATCTGTTTATCTTTCAGTTATGTACATTGTTGTATCTAGTACTCTCCATCTACCATATATGTACTTGACTTAGAGACAGTGTGAGGACGGTGATGTATATTATTTGTATTCTGGTGTCGAGCTCGTTGTGAGCCGACTTTACTTATGCAGTTTATTCTATCAGTGATGTTCCCACTTGTTGCTCATTTTCTTCGCTACGGCATCGTATATTGCTATCTTGGTGATTGTTTACTTGGATCTCTTAACATTTAATAAATGCTTCCGTTTAATGCTTAAAACACTCTATACTTTTACTGGTTTGATTTCTGGGTTTTCGGTTCACTTAGTCGCGTTACGCATGTAGACGTTACGTGGTTAAGTGCCGGTCACGGGCCAAATTTTGGGTCGTGACACAATCGAACACCCGAGCGTACCGAAATACGCAAACTATATCGTTTCGCCTGAACCAGGAAACTCTCTGTGTGAGACTCTAAAGACTCGATAATACGCTGGCAGTCGGTTTAACCATAAGCACGTCAGTGGCACTAGCTTTCCGTAACGGCTACCCAGGTATTTGTCGAAAAGAAGATCGACAAGAAAACTCGTCCGAACCCCTATTGAGCCTATAGGTAACATTCTCCGTACAGTCCGGTCTGTTCATATAAGAGTATCACATATCGGTCTTAGGTGGTGGTAAACGTCAGACCTCTAATAGCGCGACAAGTCGTATCGATGTGGAACCCAATATAACCTGAGAAACTACTGGTGTACCTACCAGTAAATCTCACTTGCCCTGGTCAGAAACCTGTAGTATTGGTCAACCGTACACAACGCGATATCAACTCCCAATACCGGGGAGAGAAGAATCCCTTCTAGCACCTACTGCCTCCAAGTGCTTCACGACTGTACCAAACTACTACCTGTTTGTACGACTC